>OZ024870.1:57024311-58224311 GCA_964017185.1 Rugalucina vietnamica
AAAAAAATCAATAAAAGAAGATCATTTGGAACAAGATGCAGTTTGAATTTTTCAGCCGTGCCTGAATTTTGAATCTTTTCAAAAATTGCATCTAACGGACCCTGCGGAAACGATACGCACAGCTATGGACGATTGCGTATATGATACGCATAGTTACGGGTGATCACGGATAAGATGCGAATCGTTATGGGCAGATACGAAAGACTTACCCGCAAGCATCCGTACGTACTAGTATCTGTACTTTGTTCAAAAGCAATGGTTGCTGGCGCCATAGCGAACGTCTCTGTACGCAAGTAACCGGCAGCTTCCGTATCTTTTCCGAATATGCTATGACTGTCTTTATCATGCAAACACGTGTAAAATTATCTATTTAGAGTTATCCGTTTCCATCCATTAGTACCCGAATCTAACCGCGTTGATAGATAATGCATAAATTATTTAAGACCCGCCAAGAAAAGTTCAAAAATTCTATCCGCAACTATACGTAATTGCGCGTGTGACCGAGGCCTAAAAAGGAAACGCAATAATTTGTGTGTACATCTGTATTCTTCAGATGAAAAATATTCCAGAGGGCCTACGTTTTATAGAAACGTTGCCATTTTATGGCACATGTAAGTGGGCAAGTGGTAAATGTTGCATGAAAGAGCTCGTTAATAATTAGGAAATGCGAGTGTTTCAATTTCGCTTTCTCACATAAACATTAGTAGTTAATAATTGTATTCGCTAATTGGCATACTTGTATAACTGTCAGGCTATTGGTTTTCTAGATTGGTTCGTTTATTTCAATGACAACACTCCCGTGGATCAGAAAATATAGCGTTGCGTGTTTCCAATTTTGGTTCCGATGTCAGGATTTTAACTCTGATTGCCTCTGTTCTTATATTTCCAAAAGCCCAGGAAACGTGATTCAAGTCAAACCTTCCGTACATATAAGCCTTAGTGGCTTACGTGGGTGGTTATATTTGAAGCACTCTTTGAATGGCATGACATCCTAAGTTTGGAAAAAAGACCCATCAAATGGAGGCAACGTCACGACATGACCATAGCTGTTGACTTGGACGTTAAGCATTAATTCAAACAAACCAGAGGACCAATGGTCCTGTAAACGCTCACCTGAGACCTGAGATATATACCAATAAACTTGTTTGACTAGAATGGTAATATACATGTTTATTATATAACTATAAATAGACAGTATTTCAAACAATGCTTTCAGCCCATTGAATATTTTGTCATATTCTATGACCTGGGGTTTTTCCCATTGAATATATGTTACTAAATTTAGAACTCTCTCTGTCATTGGAAATGTACATTGATTACTGTCAAGCAGTTATGCTGATGAAGTACAAAAATGATGTTTATTACTATTTAGTTTATTTGAATTTAGACTTAATGTCCCAATGAACATTTTTCAGTCATGCTGGGACTACAGTGTATATGTAAACTGTATGTAATAGCTATTTTAAAATTATTTTTATCATATTCATATAAAAAGTGTTATATAATAAAACAATTGTTGACTATTGAGTCATTGAATATGATGTGATATCCAACAGAGATTACCAATATTGACCTCGGCTTCGCCTCGGTCAATATTGGTAATCTCTGTTGGATATCACATCATATTCAATGACTCAATAGTCAATAATTGTATAATATAACCCCAGGGCAGGGTCAGAGCAACGTCTGGAGTCAATTTCTTTTTTAAATCATAAAGATTCATGATCAGTCCATTTGCCAATTTATTGCAAGTTTTGCCCTTCAAATGACATTGTAACAATTTTCCCCATTCAAATGCATGGGCAACCTAAGTTGACCTTGCCGTAAAAAAGGTCAAGGTCATCTCAGGGTCATGATTTAAACAAAGTTTGTAGAGCTCCATTGCTTGATGCTTCATGCCAAGTTTCAAAATCATAGGCCTTCTGGTTCTGGAGAAGAAGATTTTTAAAGGTTTTTGCTATTTATAGCCATGGCAGCCATCTTGGTCACGTGACCTTGACCAACTTGACAAACTTTCATTTACTCTTCCTAAGAATTCTCCTCATGAAGTTTGGCTTTGATTGGCCAAGCGGTTTCAGAGAAGAAGATGTTTGAACATTATGGTCATACACATGTATAAAGCCCCTGAGCAGGGGCAGACAACCCTCTGGGCCAAAAACATTTTCATAAACATGAATATTCTGTCCATTTTCTCATTTCTAGCAAGTTTTTGCCATTAATTGACATTTTCTTATTTTTTCCCATTCAATTGCATGGGCGGCCTAAGTTGACCTTGCTGTAAAAAAGGTCAGGGTCATGATTTATATAAACTTTGTAGAGCTCCATTGCCTGATGCTTCATGCCAAGTTTCAAAATCATAGGCCTTCTGGTTCTGGAGAAGAAGATTTTTAAAGGTTTTTGCTATTTATAGCCATGGCGGCCATCTTGATCATGTGACCTTGACCATTTATATAGACTTTCATTCACTCTTCCTAAGAATGCTCCACATAAAGTTTTGCTTTGATTGGCCAAGCGGTTTCAGAGAAAAAGATGTTTGAATAATTTGGTCATACGCATGTATATTGCCCCGGGGTGGGGGCAGACAGACCCCTGGGGTCCAAATTTTTTCAGAATCATCAATCATAAGTCCATTTGCCCATTTCCTGCAAGTTTTTCCCTACAAATGACATTTTAACACTTTTCCCCATTCAAATGCATGAGCGACCTATGTTGACCTTGCCGTAAAATAGGTCAAGGTCATCCCAGGGTCATGATTTATATAAACTTTGTAGAGCTCCAGTCACTGATGCTTCACACCAAGTTTCAAAATCATTGGCCTTCTGGTTCTGGAGAAGAAGATTTTTAAAGGTTTTTTCTATTTATAGCCATGGCGGCCATCTTGATCATGTGACCTTGACCATTTATATAAACTTTCTTTCCCCCTTCCCAAGGATGTTCCACATGAAGTTTGGCTTTGATTGGCCTAGCGGTTTCACGGGAGAAGATGTTTGAATATTATGGTCATATACATGTATATAGCCCCAGGGCAGGGACAGACAACCCCCCAAGGGGCTAAAATTTTCCATTAACATTAATCTTCTGTCCATTTGCCTATTCCCAGTAAGTTTTACCCATTAAATAGCATTTTACCATTTTTTCCCATTCAAATGCATTGGCGACCTAAGTTGACCTTGCCATAAAATAGGTCAAGGTCATCCTAGGGTCATGATTTATATAAACTATGATGGGCCCGCGTCCCCGATGCTACATACCAAGTTTCGTGGAAATCGGCCCACTGGTTCTGGAGAAGAAGATTTTTAAAGGTTTTTGCTATTTATAGCCATGACGGCCATCTTGGTCATGTGACCTGGACCATTTATATAAACTTTCGTTCCCCCTTCCTAAGGATGCTCCACATGAAGTTTGGCTTTGATTGGCCAAGTGGTTTCAGAGGAGAAGATCTTTGAAAATGGTGGACGACGGACGACGGACGACAGACGACGGACGACGGACGGACGCCGGAGCATGGGTATACTATAAGCTCACCTGTGAGCCTTCGGCTCAGGTGAGCTAACAAACCAGGTACTAATGCAAAGAGAACATAAAATAAGTTGAGTGAACAGCTGTGTCCCTTAAGGTGGCCATTCAGTTACCCGAGCGTAACTAAATAAACGAAAACGTTGATAAAAACAGAACCACAACAGAAATAAAATACTGCCATGGAACGGTTTTACATCATACAGTCTGACGGCCTGTTTAATTTTTCAGATGGTATTGTCTTTGTTCCAAACGAAATTTGTCGGTGAGACAAACTACTTTCAGCTATTGGATGACTCGATCGCTGTCAGTGAGAAATGTCTTTTTGTCAACATTATATTGTGCGAACTATCCATTGTCACATGCAAAGACTGTTTCAACACCATAACATTACGAAAACATGTCAATGTGATATGTCAATGCGATATACATATACAGATTTTTCCTAATTTGCAAAAATGAAAATCTTCAGTAGAAAACATTTTTTGTCTTATTTTTGCACTAAAACATAAATTATGGGCGGTTCTAACGATTACCCACAATCTATGTTTTGGATAAAGAAATAATAAAAAAAAAAAAAAAATAAAAAAAAAATAGGAAAAATAACCCTAGATACCCCAGGTTTCACTATATAAACGTGTGGTTTCATGTGGTGATAACACGGACATGTTATCCTGATGAGGACCATGATAATTATATAAAAAAAATAGTGTGAAAAAAAAAAACAAACATAATTACGTTTCTTGTGTGTTTTAGAGTGTTTGTAATGTGATATGTCATTACCATCAAACGCACAACTGTGAGTCACAGATATAGGAGTTCATCATGTGGCAAAAACAATTCGCCGATGATCTGCGTTTTTATTATGCAAAAACAAATTTCATAACTCAGTGCGCTGCTCTTAAAGAGCCGCTTCATGAGAAAAACGGATATTTGCAGATCAGCGCCTTTGTTTTTTCTAACACAAATTCGTCTGTACTTGTGCCCAAAATTTCAAGATCCTAGCTTTCTTCTGCGACTGTATGGTTAGTTTCAGACCTGGTCTAAAACTCTCGCGTCGCGATTCATAGACTAATGATCTTATTGACATCCTTAAATGAGTTCTTGAACTTGCTTGCTGTCAGACAAACATGTCAATGATAATATGACGCAAATCCTTATTTCTATTTTTATTTGCGCAAATAAGCAGTCTAAAACTACACGCCTGATTAAACAGTAAGCCTTAATAACATTACAATGCATTTCTGTGATGTTAGAAGATAAATGGTGCAGCAAATAGACTTAGCTTAACGATGCTCGGTTTTTGTTTTAGAACTTCTGAGATAAAAGTCTGCAATGTAAAGATATTATATCAAACCATTCAAATGCGTTTGGGCTTTTGTTTTTGCTTTCTGAATCGTTTAATTGTTTCAAATGCAAGCTCAGAGTATTGTACGTGCTTTGCGTCTGATGCCTATAATCCAGACGCTGAAGTAGACTTTTAATAGCTTACGATATGTTTTCTTGGTATAAGTACCTAATAATTGTCTTTAGTGTTTTCCCAACTCGGTTTTTGGAGTAGGAATTTCTTTCTGATTGTGCCGTTTCCTGATTATTGCCTAATTGCACATTTTTATTATTTGAGCTGCCGCATCAGAAAACCAACAATTTGTATATGCGAAAACAAAGGCGCCTTTGTTTTCGCTATACAGATTCACGGTTCCATCCATTTTCTTCTTAAATTCAAAATCTCAAGCTTCTAACGATCTTCTGTAACTGTACAGGCCGGTTAATGTCGGACCTGGTCGGACATCCCGAAGACTGGCTTTCTCGTTTCGCGGCTCAATGTATTTAATTACAGCAGACCAAGGACAAGTAAGACTTCCTGCAATTTCTTAACTGACCTTCCAAGGCGGCTCTGATGTACTTTATCTAAAGTAATTGGCTATCTACTAGCCTGCTGTGCACCCTTTTTTAATTTTAGTTGGTGCTGGCCGGATAATTCACTTCGAGGGAAAGAGCTAGCCGTCTTGCCCTTCATACATATTGCTGTATTTTATGTGATATATTTTATGCTGTGTGTAATTACTTTGTCTTTCAAGTTGGTGTATTAAATTGATTCCTGTTCCCCACCTGTATTTAGGGGCTCATATTGTATCACTTCCTGAATGCTGCCTACCATTTATACTTTTCTGTCATCACTACCCATTAGCACATTCTGTAGAATATCTTATCAAAGAAATACGCTGGACGTAGAGATCAGTCTCGGGTCCGCTTCATCACGAATCGGTTAAGATATCAACCAAGCTAACGCGCCTTTTAAGTGTCACAGATAGCAATTAATCAATGATGTTCATGATGTTAGCAATTTTAAAAGGCAGGAACGCAACATGACTTGAGACATTTTATATAAACGTATTCGCACATAATTGGATTAATCATGACTGGAATAAATAGCCCAAAAGGCAATGATCGCTAACATTGCATCCAACATCTACAGGATTTGATTTGACGTAAAAGTAGAACGTTTGGTCTGCTAGGCACATTTGCAGGCATTCTTTGATATCCATCGTTGCCATTTGTCATTCTAAAAATCCTTAGGCCAAACTTTATTTGCAGCTTTACTTCCCAGAATTGAAAGAAGGGGAGAAAGCCCTATACTACAAACATACATTGTTTGCCGTAGCTCGGGTGAGCTTAAAGTTGATCATACAATGTAGGTAGTGAATCAAAAAGGAGCGCAAAAGAATATAAAGTTTTCTTCAATTAAAGTTGACAGAAATTATTTCTAACTAATATATACTGTTGATCTATAAAATGTCTAGTATAAAAAGCTCGATACCCAAAACTATCCTACCGTTTCTGAAACTATTCCTACTTCATTACAATTATCAGTAATTGTGCCTTTTTTCTCAAGAGATTTGTTAAATGATAACTCCTCTTTCCAATTCCAAATTTATTGCTCTTAGGTTATACATTCATATAACAACATAAGATGCAGTACAAACAGCGAATATATAAGATTCCATGGCGGCATACAAAAAGGAAGAAAGAAGAAAGATGAGAAGAATAAGGAAGATATAAGAAAACAGTATAGAGAAAGAGAAGTGAGAGTTGAGGGCAACAACAGAAAATACATTTGAAAGGTGTGTGATCCAAAGGTGTGTCAATACAGGGATCAACAAGAATTGACAATAAGCAAGGCTTATTAGACACCCCCCCCCCCGCAAAGTAAAAGTCATTAAAAAATGACTTTCAGCTGTTTATGATGCAAACTATAAATGAGCCACTTCGTGGGAAAACCAACAATGTGATTTCTGAACAGGTCTGACACAAACCGGCCTGTACGAGCACAGAAGACGGCTAGAGGCTTGAAATTTTGGATTTAGAAAAGAACTGGACCCTTTACAAGCGTCCCCATGGTGAAAACATGCACAAAAATTGTCTAAGTTCACAAAGCTGCCATTTCGTCAAAAATTACATTTTCATAATAAAACTTCTTCATGTGAATGTCTAAATTATGTCTTTATTGTTAAGGTAAAGTACCAGATCACTACATCAAAAGCTGTGGTAGGAGTTGATCGGCCCGTATCTGCACACCTTATAATAAATGTTGAAAACTTGCAAAAAATTGTCTAAGTTCAAAAGCTGAAATTTTGTCAAAACAATATTTTTCCAAAATAATATTTCTTCATGCACATGTCCAGAGTGTCTGTATTGTGAAGGCAAAGAATCAAATAGCTCCAAAAAACTGTGGTAGCAGTTGATCGGCCCGTATAAGCACTACCATAGCAAATGCTCATAAAAATTGTCTATGTTGTCTAAGTTCAAACAGCTGCAATTTTGTCAAAAATATTTTATTCAAAATAATATTTCTTCATGCACATGTCCAATGTGTCTGTATTGCGAAGTCAAAGTGTCAAATGGCTCCAGTAGAAACTGTGGTTAGGAGTTGATCGGCCCGTATAGGCACTACCATGGAACCCATGTTGAAAACAATGCACAAAATTTGTCTAAGTTCACAAAGCTGCAAATTTGTTAAAATTATTTTTCCAAAATAATATTTCTTCCTGCACATGTCCAGTGTGTCTGTATTGTGGTGGCAAAGTGTCAAATGGCTCCAGCAGAAACTGTGGTAGGAGTTGATCGGCCCGTATAGGCACTACCATGGAATCCATGTTGAAAATAATGTACAAAAATTGTCTAAGTTCACAAAGCTGCAAATTTGTTAAAATTATTTTTTTCCAAAATAATATTTCTTCATGCACATGTCCAATGTGACTGTATTGTGGTGGCAAAGTATCAATGGCACCAGCAAAAACTTTGGTAGGAGTTGATCGGCCCATATAGGCACTACCATGGAACCCATGTTGAAAACAATGCACAAAAATTGTCTAAGTTCACAAAGCTGCAAAATTGTTAAAAAATATTTTTCCAAAATACTTTTTCTTCATGCACATGTCCAATGTGTCTGTATTGTGGTGGCAAAGTATCAAATGGCTCCAGCAAAACCTGTGGTAGGAGTTGATCGGACCGTATAGCCACTACCATGGAACTCATGTTTAAAACAAAGCACAAAAATTGTCTAAGTTCACAAAGCTGCAAATTTGTTAAAAATTATTTTTCCAAAACAATATTTCTTCATGCACATGTCCAATGTGTCTGTATTGTGCAGGCAAAGTATCAAATGGCTTTAGGAAAAACTGTGGTAGGAGATGATCGGCACGTATAGGCACTACCATGGAACCATGTTGAAAACAATGCACAAAAATTGTCTAAGTTCACAAAGCTGCAAATTTTTAAAAATATATTTTTCCAAAATAATATTTCTTCATGAACATGTCCAGTGTGTCTGTATTGTGGTGGCAAAGTGTCAAATGGCTCCAGCAAAAACTGTGGTAGGAGTTGATCGGCCCGTATAGGCACTACCGTAGAACTCATGTTGAAAACAATGTACAAAAATTGTCTAAGTTCACAAAGCTGCAAATTTGTTAAAATTATTTTTCCAAAATAATATTTCTTCATGCACATGTTCAATGTGTCTGTATTGTGGTGGCAAAGTATCAAATGGCTCCAGCAAAAACCGTAGTAGGAGTTGATCGGCCCGTATAGGCAGTACCATGGAACCAATGTTGAAAACAATGCACAAAAGTTGTCTAAGTTCACAAAGGTGCAAATTTGCTAAAAATTATTTTTCCAAAATAATATTTCTTCATGCACATATCCAGTGTGTCTGTATTGTTGTGGCAAAGTATCAAATGACTCCAGCAAAAACTGTGGTAGGAGTTGATCGGCCCGTATAGCCACTACCATACCTGTAATAGAAAATGCTCATGAAAAATTGTCTATGTTCTCTCAGTTGTAATTTTGTCAAAATTATATTTTCACTATCAAACTACTTCATGCAAATGTCAAACATGTCTCCATTGTATTTGTAAAGTTTCAGAGTTATTCATGGAAAACTGTGGTAGAAGTTGATCGGCCCATGAAGGCACTATACATATGCATATAAACACAGCCATTAAGAATTACAAAGGGCAATAACTCTCACAGAACTGGCCCCAAGCCCCTTATGTTTTATCATAATATTTGCCCCATCAATATGTACATGTGCAAGGTTTCATGAAATTCCGGCCAAGGGGCTTCAAGATATTAAGGAAACAAAGTGTTACGGACGGACGGACGGACGGACGGACGGAGACCGGACGGACGGACGGACAACGTGAAAACAGTATACCCCACTTATAACTTCGTTATTGCGGGGGGTATAAATATGATTTCCATTCATTAACATTCGCTAGGCCCCGAGCTGAAAACTGAGGGCTACGCCCCTCGGGGCCTAGCGAATGTTAATAAATGACAAAATTATTTTTTATCGCTTTTATTGCATAAATTCTGCAGAAACGAAAGAAATAATGGTGCGCTATTTTACAGCCTCATTACATTTTCATACGCGTAAAAGATTTCGTTTTTATGCTCTTTCCGGGCGGACTTAATTTTTACCATTATTAGCACGTGTTTTGCGTAGCGCCCGGTTACGAGCATACATGTAAGTTAAAGCCACGTTTTAACAACGTTCGCGCGTGAATTGCAATATTACATGTAATGCATGATATTCTCCTCCTCAAAAGAATCCGGTCACCCAGTTGTTTGTCAAACGCCCAATAAATATTCATAATTATTTCCATTTTAGTCAGTTTAATAATCCTTGACAAAATCAAGTGCATAAACAGTATATGCATACAGTGTGCGTCTATGTCTCGGTTTCGAACGCCGATACATACCCGACTTTCTAATACCGTCCGCTATAATGTGCCAAGGGGTTTACCTATCTCCGTGACCTTATTGGTATTAGTCTCCCTTAGACTACCTGGCCAATTCTGCTTCTCGCTACACAATTTACCTGTGAAGAAGTGTCATCAATGTGTTGATAACCTATCGTGCCAAATATTTTCACACCTATGTGAAGGGGATATTGGATGTGCTTTAAGGTTGCCCACAAATTGCGTTGACTATATAAACATGTTTAATTGTAAATATGCTAGATGGTACCGAAACAAAGTGTTTGGGACCTGAAATAGTAACGATCAATTTAGAAATTAATAAATATGTTCTTCTTCTTTTTTAATAATCAACATGTCTGCATAAAGCATATAAGAAATGAGACATATAGGAAATTAAAACACTTGAAACGTTTGTTTTATACATTACTAAAACATGCATATGCAGCATACAGAGATTTTTATAGCTATAAAAATGAAACTTTCGTTTAACAATTATGTAAACAATTATAGAATGCTACGACGACAATTTTCTAACACATGCACAAAGAAACTGAAGCCAATTAAAAAGTGCATCAAAGATCACAGGAATGGTGACACTGTGCTCAGGAACAAACTTTGATTATTATTGTTAATATTTATAAACCTGCAAAAAATTATTTAAACAATGTGCTGATTATACACGTATTAAGTACATTAATTCATTATTCTTTTCAGTATCTTAAGTATCAAACTTCAAATGAATACCGTACGTAGGCTACGGCATCTTTAGACACGAGTCGAGGCTCAGACAGATTTCGCTTTACACAAAATGTGTAAAGGAGATTGTGCAAAATGAAAACTCAGTTGAAAGATACCCACCAAAGACGAATTTAAACGTTCTTTGATTTTCTTCATACATACATGTATATCAATAGAAAGATAAATTCTGTCTGAACAATAACGTATGAGGAAAACAATTCCCATTTTGAGCAAAAATGTTGAATTTGACTGTCTAATGTGCATAGAGGCATTTTTGCATTGAAGATGTTGAGAAATAACGGTCCTCAAAGACGACTTTTAATGTTAATTAATTTTCATAAAATTTACATCGGTATGAAGGTAATAACTTTTACTTTAACAAATGATCAGGAAATATAATGTCATTTTATTACTTTGATAATTATGGTCATTTAAAATAATTCTCCCTATATAGTTCTATGCATTTTCTATCAGACAATTTATACAGGTAATTTCCCGATAACCGCAGAATCAAGGGACGTAAGCGTGTAGAAAATTAGCCTCAACGTATCGATGTCTTCCACATGTTCTAAGGAAATAAGGCACAAATGGGTTGGTTATTTAGTCAGCCATTCCATTCTAATGACCCGACCATGCTTGCTCCCTCCGAATACAAATACAGTGTAAACGCCTCTGTGTTGTAAGCATAAAGCTACTCGCTCCTGGTTCCTATGTCAAGATTTTAACTGCGATTGCATTTGTTCTTATATTTTCAAACGCCCAGGAAAAGTGGTTCAAGTCAAATCTTCCATACATATAAGCCTTAGTGGCTTACGTGGGTGGTTATACTTGAAGCACATTTTAGATGTCAGGACATCCTAAGTTTGGAAAAAGCCCCATGAAATGGAGGCAACGTCACGACATGGCCATAGTTGTTGATTGGGACGTTAATATACAGTATCAGTATATAAGCATCAATTCAAACAAACAAACCAGGCACTAATACACAGAGAAAATACAGTAAGCTGAGCGAACAGCTGTGTCCCTTTAGGTGGTCACTCAGTTGCTCGTGCTTTACTAAATAAATGAAAACGCATCTAAAGTTACAATCAGCACAGCAGAAATACTGCAATGGAACGGTCAGTAATATGAAACCAATGGATGGCTTCAATCGATTTTACATCATAAAGGACCATCATAGAGTCTGGCGCCCGATCGCGACCCACTGCCGTTTAAGTTTACGCATGGTATTATCTTTCCTTAAAAGCAAGCATTTAATGCACATGCTGTTGAGAAATTCCGTTTTACTCTTGAACGAATAAAAATTAAAACTGAGATCCTTTTAAGTAAGAGCAGTGAACACATTTATGAGAAAGGGGATTGGCCAGTGACCCATTAGACTTGGCAACATGGAGCCAAACAGAACTAGCTATTGTCAGTGAAAAGACTGTGTTTTGTATTGACAGGAATATGATGCCATTTCAGGATCCTAATGATTTAAATGAAACGAATTATATGAAAATAAAACACATAATTACGTCACTTGTATGTTTTAGAGTGTTTTTAATGTTATATGTCATTACCGTAAAACGCACATTTTTGAGTCACAAAATATTGCCATCTGGATGGCTGACCAAGTCTTACACCTAAAAGCCCTACACCTAAAGAACATGAATTCAGAGACGAAAATTTATAATTACGAGACCGCTTGACCAATCAATGCCAAATTTTATTTGAAACATCTATATGAAGGGGGGACCTATGTGTATGTAAAAATCCAGGTGACATGACCAAGATGGCTACCATGCCCATGCATGGTAAAAAAAAAAAAAAATACTTTTGTTTTGTCCAGTGACTTTTGACTCTCAGGTGAGCGATCGTTGTCCTTTGGGCTATTTGTTATATAAAGCATATGCAAAAACAAAATTTCATGACATCAATGCTCTTATAGGAGCCACTTCATGAGAAAAACGGATTTTTGCATATTTGAAAGGAAATCAGCGCCTTTGTCTTCGCTGCATAGAAAGAACAAATTCTCTTCTATTAACGCCGAAAATTGCACGATTCTAGCTTTTTTCTGTGACTGTATGGTTTGTGTCAATCATTGTCTAAAACCCAATACGCCTCGCGATTCATAGACTAATGATCTTATTGACATCCTTAAATGAGTTCTTGAACTTGCTTGCTGTCAGACAAACATGACATTGTCAAAGATAATATGACGCAAACCCTTATTTCTATTTTCCTTTGCGCAAATAAACAGTCTAAAACTGCACGCCTGATTATACAGTAAGCCCAAATAACATTACAATGCTTTTCTGTGAAACTAAACAGATTGTTAGAAGATGAAGAAGGCAGTAAATCGTGCAGCAAATCGACATAGCTTAATGAAGGATTAGCCGGTTTCCTTGTAGAAGATAAAAACATGCAATATAAAGATACTGTTATACCAAACCATTAAAGTGTTTTGGGCTTTTATTTTTGCTATCTGAATCGTTTAGTTGTTTGGAATGCAAGCACAGATTAGCGTTAGTGCTTTGCGACGACGGCCTATAATCCACTTTAGCTTACGATATGTTTTCTTGGAATAAGTACCTAATAATTGTCTATAGTGTTTTTTTCCTACCTCGGATTTTTGGAGTGGGAATTTCTTTCTGATTGTGTCATTTCCTGCTTATTGCCTACTTGCACGTTTTTATTATTTTTTAAAACAAAATAATCACAGCAGACCAAAGACATGTAAATCTTCCAGCAATTTCTTAACTGACCTTCCAAGGCGGCTTTGATGTGCTTTATCCTAATGCAATTGGCTATCTACTAGCGTACTGTGCATCCTATTTTTATTTTAGTTGAATTGGTGCTGGCCGGATTATTCCCTTTTCGGGAAAGAGCTAGACGTCGTGCTCTTCATACGTATTGCTGTAATTTATGTAATATATTTTATGCTGTTTGTAATTACTTTGTCTTTCAAGTTCAACTTGGTGTTTTAAATTGATTCCGATTCCCCACTTGTATTTTAGGGTTCATATTGTATCACTTCCTGAATACTGCCTACCATTTATACTTTTCTGCCATCACTTCCCATAAGCACATCCAGTAGAATTCTTCTTAACAATATCTTACCAAAGAAATAAGCTGGACGTAGAGATCAATCTCGGGCCCGCTTCATCACGAATCGGTTAGGATACCAACAAAGCTAACGCGCCTTTTAAGTGGCACAGATACCAATTAATCAATGATGTTCATGATGTTAGCGCTTTGAAAATACCAGACCCCGAAGCAAATTGGAACGCAACGTGACTTGAGACAGTTTATATAAACGTATTCGCTCTTAATTGGATAAATCATGACTGTAATAATGTAAATAGCCCAAAATTTAAAGGCAATGATCGCTAGCATGGCAGCCAACATCTACAGGATTTGATTTTACATAAAAGTAGAACGTTGGAGGGTTTTATTTTAAAGCTCAATCGGTCTGCTGGGCTTATATGCAGGCATTCTTTGATTTCCATCGTTGTCATTCGTCATTTCATTGTTTTTCTTCTAAAAATTCTTAGGCCAATTAAAGCCAAACTTGACATGCAGCTCTCCAGAATTGGAAGAAAGAGCTATACTACAAACATACCTTGTTTGCCTTAGCTCGGATGAGCTTTAAGTTGATCATACAATGTAGGTAACGAATCAAAAAAGGAGCGCAAAAGAATAAAACGATTTTCTTCAACTAATATTGACAGAAATTATTTCTAAATAGTTATATATAATGTTGATCTATAAATTGTCTAGTATAAATAGCTCGATACGCAAAACTATCATAATGTTTTTGAAACTACGTATTCCCACCTGCATTACAATAATTAGTAAGTGTGCCGTTTTTGTCAAGACTTGCGTTAAATGATACATCGTAACTTTGATCCTCACTTGTCAATACAGGGATCAGATATGATTTTGAATTCATTAACATTCGCTAGGTCCCGAGGGGATTGCTGAAAACCGAGGGCTACGCCCCTCGGGATCTAGCGAATGTTAGTGAATGACAATTTTTTTTTTATCGCTTTTATTGCATAAATTCTGCAGGAAAGAAAGAAATAATGGTGCATTATATTTTACACATTTTCATACGCGTAAAACCTTTCGATTTTATGCTCGTTCCGGGCGGACTTACAGTTTCTTTCATGTTGTCCACAAAGACGTCTGTATTGATTGATCTGCTGATTTGAGTGACAGTTTCAAACTAAATGACCTTTAGAACGGCAAACTCAAGTGAATTTTTTTGTCTTGTCTTACTATGAGGAATTATTGCCATGTAGATACTGACAGGTAACTGCTAAAATTTATAAAATTCCGCTTTTGTCCCTATCCTATTTCAAATGTATGTTCTTAATATGCATTGTATATGTTATGCAAAGAATTTTGAAATAAAAATGTGCTTTACCCACACAACTACAATGTTTTTATCAGAAGAGGTGACATCATTGCCTAAAGAAAAATGCTAAGGAGATTTTAAGAACACCTGGCACCTGGGACACTGTTTCAGGTCTTAAATAGAACAAAAATACCTGATTTACACACAAACTTGACTAACCTAAACGCTAAAACGGCAAACTCGGGTGGGAGAAGCTGTAATGATCTTGTTGATAGCACGTGCTTTGTGTGGCGCCCGGAAACGAGCATACATGTAAGTAAAAGCCAAGTATTAACATCACGTGCGCGCGTTAATTGCAATATTACATATTATATACGCGCACTCTTCATTAATAAACGGCTGTTAATATCGTGTGTCACGGGTATTTATGCTTATCATATCTGTATGGCTTTCAGTATCGTGTCATTACGTATCGCAGTAACGTATAATTACTTATCGACTTTGAATTTTCATCCGTGCCTGAATTTTGAATCTTTTAAAGAACTGGATGTGCATCTAACGGACCCTGCGGAAACGATAGGCACAGCTTCGGACGATTGCGTATATGATACGCATAACTAGGGTTGATTACGGATAAGATACGAATCGTTACGGGCAGATACGTAAGACTGATCCGCAGGCATCCGTATACATGTACATGTATGTACTAGTGTGACTTCAATTTGTCCAAAAGCAATAGTTGCTGGAGCCAAAGCAAACGTATCTGTACGCAAGTAACCGGCAGCTTCCGCATCTTTTCCGTATATGCCATCACTGTCCTTATCATGCAAATACGTGTAAAATTATCTATTAAGAGTTATCTGTTTCCATCCATTAGTACCCGAATCTAACCGCATTTATAGGTAATGCATAAATTATTTAAGACCCGCCAATAAAAGTTCCAAAATTCTATCCGCAACTATACGTAATTGCTAGTATGACCAAGGCCTAAAAAGGGGTTTGATCACAATGTATACTTTCACTGAAACGCAATAATTTGTGTGTACACCTGTATTCTTCAGATGAAAAATGGATTCCAGAGGGCCTAAGTTTTATGAAAACGTTGACATTTTATGGCACATGTAAATGGGCAAGTGGTAGATGTTGCATGCTTAAGCTCGTCCGTAATGAGGAAATGCGAGTGTTTCAATTTCGCTTTACTCACATAAACATTAGTATTTACTAATTGTAGTCGCTAATTGGCATATTTGAATAACTGTCAGGGTATTGGTTTTCTAGCATCAGGAAAACATGTCCGTGCAATGAATACCCCCCTTATACCCCACTTTTATGTAGCAAAACTGGGGTTTGCAGGGGTATACCTATTTTTCTTATTTTTGCTCCAAAACATAGATTGTGGGTACTCGTTAGAACCGCCTCAGCGAGGCGGTTCTAACGTGTACCCACAATCTATGTTTTGAGCAAAGATAAGAAAAATGTCAAAGATTTTCCACTGAAATTTTCCAATTTTTACAGCTTTAATAATCTCTGTATATTACATGGGCGTGTTTTCGTAATGCGTAATGAGGAAATGCGAGTGTTTCAATTTCGCTTTCTCACAAAGTCATAAACATTAGTATTTACTAATTGTATTCGCTAATTGGCATACTTGAATAACTGTCAGGCTACTGGCTTTCTAGATTGGTTCGTTAATTTCAATGACAACACTCCCATAGATCAGAAAAATATGGCGTTGCGTGTTTCCTATTTTGGTTCCGATGTCAGGATTTTAACTGCGATTGCATCTGTTCTTATATTTCCAAAAGCCCAGGAAAAGTGGTTCAAGTCAAATCTTCTATACATATAAGCCTTAGTGGCTTACGTGGGTGGTTATACTTGAAGCACGTTTTAGATGTCATGACATCCTAAGTTTGGAAAAAAGCCTCATGAAATGGAGGCAACGTCACGACATGACCATAGCTGTTGACTGGGACGTTAATACAGCTGTATGCAGTACATGTATATATAAACAAACCAGGTACTAATACAAAGAGAACATAAAGTAAGCTGAGCGAACAGCTGTGTCCCTTCAGGTGACCACTCAGTTGCCCGCGCTTTACTAAACAAATGAAAGCGCATCTAAAGTTACAATCAGCACAACATAAATACTGCCATGAAATTGTCAGTAATATGAAGCAAATGGAGGGCTTAAATCGATTTTACATCATGAAGGACCATCATAGAGTCTGACGCCCGACTGACTAACTGCCGTTTAATTTTACGCATGAAACATGTATTATCTTTCCTTTAAAGCAAGCATTTTATACATGTACTTGCTGTTGAAAAATGTCTTTTCCAACCTTAAGCGCACAACATGTAGTTATTGTCCGTGAAAAGACTGTGCTTTGTATTGACAGGAATATGATGCCATTTCAGGATCATACTTATAAAAATAACAAGATTATGAAACCAAAACACATTATTACGTCTCTGTGTTTTTAAGAGTGTTTGTAATGTGATATGTCATTACCGTCAAACGCACAAATTTGAGTCAAGGAATGAGAAATTCGCACAATGAGAAATCCTGTCATCTGGATGACTGACCAAGTCTTTTATGTGTACACCTAAAGAACATGAATTCAGGGATGAAAATTTATAATTACGAAACCGCTAGACCAATCAATGCCAAATTTTATTTGAAGCATCTATATGAAGGGGGACCAAAGTGTATGTAAAAAAATCCAGGTGACATGATCAAGATGGCTACCATGCCCATACATGGTAAAAAACAACTACTTTTGTTTTGTCCAGTGACTGTTGACTCTCAGGTGAGCGATCGTTGCCCTTTGGGCTACTTGTTATATATAGCATATGCATAAACAAATTTCATGACATTAATACTCATGTAGGAGCCGCTTCATGAGAAAAACGGATTTTTGCATATTTGAAAAAGAAATCAGCGCCTTTGTCTTCGCTACATGAATAGAACAAATTCCCTTCTATTTACACCAAACATTTCAAGATTCTAGCGTTTTCTGTGACTGTATGGTGTGTGCCAAACATTGTCTAAAATCCAAAGACAAGTTTTCTCGCCTCGCGATTCATAGACTAATGATCTTACTGACATCCTTAAATTAGTTCTTGAACTTGCTGTCAGACAAACATGACATTGTCAAAGATAATATGACGCAAACCCTTATTTCTTTTTTCCTTTGCGCAAATAAACAGTCTAAAACTGCACGCCTGATTATTCAGTAAGCCTTAATAACCTTACAATGCTTTTCTGTGAAACTAAACAGATTGTTAGAAGATGAATAGTGCAGCAAATCGTGCAGCAATAGCTTAAAGAAGGATTTGCCGGTTTCCATTTAGAAGATAAAAGTATGCAATATAAAGATACTGTTATACCAAACCATTAAAATGTTTTAGGCTTTTGTTTTTGCTATCTGAATCGTTTATTTGTTTGCAATGCAAGCACAGAGTATCGTTAGTGCTTTGCGAGGACGGCCTAAAATCCACTATAGCTTACGATATGTTTTCTTGGAATAAGTACCTAATAATTGTCTATAGTTTTTTTTCCTACCTCGGATTTTTTTGAAGTGGGAATTTCTTTCTGATTGTTCCATTTCCTGATCATTACCTACTTGCACGTTTTTTATTAGTTTTTAAACAAAACAATCACAGCAGACCAAAGACATGTAAGTCTTCCAGCAATTTCTTAACTGACCTTCCAAGGCGGCTTTGATGTGCTTTATCATAATGCAATTTGCTATTTACTAGCCTACAGTGCACCCTATTTTTATTTTAGTTGGTGCTGGCCGGATAATTCCCTTTTCGAGAAAGAGCTAGACGTCGTGCTCTTCATACGTGTTGCTGTATTTTATGTGATATATTTTATGCTGTATGTAATTACTTTGTCTTTCAAGTTCAACTTGGTGTTTTAAATTGATTCCTATTCCCCACTTGTATTTTAGCGTTCATATTGTATCACTTCCTGAATACTGCCTACCATTTATACTTTTCTGTCATCACTTCCCATAAGCACATTATGTAAGATTCTTTATAACAATATCTTACCAGGCGGCCCCCGTGGCCGAACAGTTTCTTAATCACTTGATCATCTCACCGCTGTGACTGTCGTGGGTTCGAGCCCCGCTCTGGCCACATGTGAGACAAGCCAAGTTCTGCTTACGGGTGTGTCAGGTGGTTTTTCTCGGGGTTCTCCCGTTTTCGCCACACCTACTGATTGGCCCGTCTCATATGAGCTGAAATAATTTTGGAAGGGACGTAAAACTGAATTAAAAACAAATCTTACCAAAAAAAATAAGCTGGACGTAGAGATCAATTTCGGGCCCGCTTCTTCACGAATCGGTTAGAATACCAACCAAGCTAACGCGCCTTTTAAGTGTCACTGATAGCAATTAATCAATGATGTCCATGATGTTAGCAATTTTAAAAGGCCAGACCCCGAAGCAAATTGGAACGCAACGTGACTTGAGACATTTTATATACACGTATTCTCACTTAATTGGATTAATCATGACTGGAATAAATAGCCGAAAAGGCATTGGTCGCTAACATGGCAGCCAAGATCTACAGGATTTAATTTAACATAAAAGTAGAACGTTTGAGGGTTTTATATTGAAGCTCAACCTATCCATCGTTGTCATTCGTCATTTCATTGTTCTTCTTCTAAAATCTTTAAGCCAATTAAAGCCAAGCTTTACTTGCAGCTTCCCAGAATTGGAAGAAGGAGAGAAAGCATTTTACTACAAAGATCTACAAACACACCTTGTTTGCCTTAGCTCGGCTGAGCTTTGAGTTGATCATACAATGCAGGTAGCGAATAAAAAAGGAGCACAAAAGAAAAAAAAGACTTCAATTAAAATGGACGGGAAATTATTTCTAACTAATACTGTTGATCTATAAAATGTCTAGTATAAAAAGTTCGATACCCAAAACTATCCTACCGTTTCTGAAACTATCCCTACTTCATTACAATTATCAGTAATTGTGCCATTTTTTCAATGACAACTCTTCTTGATCCATAGGTGTCAGTATACGGATCAAATATGATTTTTATTCATTAACATTGGCTAGGTCCCGAGGGGAGTGTTGAAAACCGAGAGCTACGCCCCTCGAGACCTAGCGAATGTTAATGAATGACAAAATCATTTTTGATCGGTTTTATTGCTTAACTTCTGCAGAAACGAACGAAATAATGGTGCACTATACTTTACAGCCTCATCACATTTTCATACGCGTAAAAGCTTTCGTTTTTATTCTCGGTCCGGGCGGACTTCAGTTTCTCATTATTAGCACGTGCTTTGCGTGGCGCCCGGTAACGAGCATGCATGTAAACAAAAGCCATGTATTAACAGCACGTGCGCGCATGAATTGCAATATTACACGTAATGCATGGCTTTCTCTTCATTAATAAACGGCTGTTAATATCGTGTAACACGCACGGGTTTATGCAATAATAGAGGGATCGAACATGATTTTCCATTAGGTCCCGAGGGGAGTGTTGAAAACCGAGGGCGCAACCCGAGGTTTTCAATACTCCCCGAGGGACCTAGCGAATGTAAATGAATGACAAAATCATTTTGATCGCTATTGTTGCATAAATTATTCTATGTTTTATAAGTCTATATCGAATATGTAGATGGATCAAGTTGATATTTTGCATGTTGGTAGATATTGGTCTGAAGTTTTGTGCTGTACCATCACGACCCACCTGAGTAACATTGAGTTCAATGTCATGGGTCATAGATTTTAATAGATTTAGTGGCAAATCACAAGTCAGGCGAGCTACGTTGTCATGTGACAGTTCTTATTATTTAATGCATTGATTCATTCCTAAGCATCAAAACTTTGCATAAAAAGTTAAACTATACTGAGGAGAAGTAGAACAAAATTTGGGTTGAGCCCCGTAAATCGTTTTAAGTGGTCCAGTTTTTAGATCTTCGCCTATGTAACCCCGTGGCCAATCAAAGCCAGACTTCATTTGGAGCATCCTTAACAAGGGGGAACTTTTAAAAGTTTCTATAAATGGTTCAAGTTACATGGACCCAGACCACAATTAATTTTACTGTATAGTTTAATCATTTGTTATGCCTCCTACCGTTCTTACTGGCATTGCTGGCTTTGTTTTGAAGCTTTTCTTCAAGCTAGCAGGGCATGCCAGATGTTTTAATCAAGTTTAAAGTATATGGTGACCTGCTCTTTTTCGAGCTATTTTAACTTTTCAAATGTGACTATTGGTCTGATGCTCGTGCGCCGTGTTTACTAGCACTAAAATGAGGGAGTATTGCCTGGCCTGTTCTAACATTCTCTGAAAGCTCATGCAATGGTCTGTTAAGAATGCTACAACAAGCAGAGTGTTCACAGTCTTACACCTCAGTGAATGGGGGAACTACTTTGTGTGAAAGTATATCCGGATCGGAGTCAAGGGAAGTAATTGTGGTCTGATTCCACATGACCAAGATGGCCGCCAGTGCGATAAATAGCCAAAACCTTTAAAACATCTTCTCAAGAACCAAATGGCATAGAATCATGAAAGTGATCTTGACCTGTTTAACGGCAAGGTCAACTTAGGTCGCCTATGCATTTGAACGGGAAAATTGGTAAAACGGCAGTAAATAGGGAAAACACTTGCTGGGAATAGGAAAATAGACAATAGAGTATTTATGTTTGTGGGAATAAGTTGGCCCAAGGTGTTGTGTGCCCCTGCATTGGGGTAAAATCTATGTATATTGTCATCTGTACTTTAAGCATCTATTCCGAAACCACTTAGCCAATCAAAACAAAATTTCATATGAAGCCTTCATGGAAAGGAAGAATGAATGTGTAGGTAAATAATCCAGGTCACAGGATAAAGTGGACTGCCAAGCGGCTATAAATAGCCAAATAATTTGAAGACCTTCTTCTCCGAAACCAAAAGGCCTATCATAAATATGAAACTTGCAAACATCAATGAATGGAGCTGTACAAAGTTTATATATAGAGGATATTCAAGTTTTTGGAGTGAATATGAGTTTTATTTCATTGAGTGAAGTGAAAAAATTTTATATTTCATGAGTGCCGAAGGCACGAATGAAATATATAATTTTTCACTTCACGAGATGAAATAAAAGTCATATTCACGACAAAAACTTGAATTTTCTTTTTATTATATAGCATGTAGTCATTGTAATTTTGCGCCCTAAAGCATGTGACGTCAAAATCTTAAATGACGTCATTACGTCACGTCATTACGTCACGTCATTACGTCACGTCATTACGTCGCTATTGTGTGTGAACATTCATTGCGTCAACAATAGCATAGATTATAAAATTTAGTTATGTATAAATTAGAAATTAAACGGTGGAATCGTAATTTGCGTATTCCCGAATCTTATATTTTCACATGTGAAAATATAACTTTTTTTATATTTTCACATGTGAAAATATAACTTTTTCAAATATTGGTTATATTTAATGCATATTTCTCTATATTTCATCACTTGCCATATAATAAAAATCATTACCTTGGGATGACCTTTACCTTCTTCAAGGCAAGGTCAGCTTAGGTCTGCTGTGCATATGAATTGGAGCAAATGATAAAGTGCCATTTCATGGTTAAACATTTTAGAAATGGGCAAATGGATAGAAGCCTTTGTAAGGGCTCTGTCCAAGGTTGACTCAGGGCTATGCGCACGGACATCAAATCGATTATATAGTAGAGCTCATGTGAGCGTTTACAGGACCATTGGTACTTTGCTTTTTACTGACCGCTTTATGGCGATTCTGATGTGAATAATCTTTAACAGCAGTAAACAAATTACTAGGGACGGTTAAATCGATTTTAAGGGACCGCAACCTGAGAATAAAGACATGTTTGCATCTTGTTTCTCTCAATATAGTATCCGAAAGCAATTCATTCTGTTAATAAACCGAAACTGGATACTAGAAACTGAAGACAATGGGATAGCAAATCGTTGATAAGTGTTATCAAAATGCATTTTGGTCCAGCCTATTACTGTCGATCTGTTCTGAATATTTTCACTTTTTCGTGACAATAATACCAACAGCTGTATACTCCCATATTTAAGTCAAATTAAAACAGTGGCTAATTCTGCAACCAAATATAAGTCTTGTCAACAGTACTAGTCTCAGTTTAATCAGGCATTACGTCTTCTCCACGCATAACTCCATTTCCGTCTGTCTACAGTGTCATAGTAAGTTGATTAAACAAGCTTTTTGTCATTATCCACCGTATAGTGCTGTAAAAAACCACTATGTAGAATTATATTGAAAGCTATAATTGCGTCATAATGTCAGTTATTTCTTTAGCAATGTGCCTAATGACAATATATGGTGCATCATTATGTTGTTAAATCAGTATTATTTGAGAACAGTATCGGTGAAAAAAGCCAACATGCTCGCAATACAAAGTCCGTTTTTTATACAGAGACCAAGCATAATCGAGTGTTTGAAATGCTCTTTCGGTAGCTTTTCCGACGGACCCGCGATCAATCCTTATTTCGTCAATTCCTTACTTAATCAGTTCTCTGTGTGAGATTGGCAATCTCATACGGTTCCATAGTTCTGTGTTTAATTATTTTATTGTCTTCTTTCCATCCGTGACTAGTTTGTGGTGTTTAACTTGTTTTGAGTATCATTAGCTCGCCTGCACAAAGTGCACAGAGCTATTGTTGTCACCTCGGTCGTCCGCGTTTACGTTTGCGTGTACGACCGCGTCCGCGTCACACTTTGGGTTAAAGCTTTTAGAAGTCTATATCTCTTGAACATGTAGATGTATCAAGTTGATACTTTGCATTTTGGTGGATATTGGTCTGAAGTTTTATGCAGTACCATCATGACCCATCCTGGGTGACCTTGAGTTCAAGGTCACAGACTTAAAATAAAAAATGATGTTCTATGCAATATTTTATGTTAAAGTTTTTCATTAAAGTTTTTAGAAGTCTATATCTCTTGAACATGTTGATGGATCAAGTTGATACTTTGCATGTTGGTAGATATTGGTCTGAAGTTTTATGAAGTACCATCATGACCCATCCTGCGTGACCGTGAGGTCAAGGTCACAGATTTAAAAATTTATGTTGAAGTTTTTTGTTAAAGTTGTTAGAAGTCTATATCTCTTGAGCATGTTGATGGATCAAGTTGATACTTTCCAGGTTTGTAGATATTGGTCTGAAATTTTATGTTTTTACGACCCACCTGAGCGACCTTAAGGTCAAGGTCATGGGTCATAGATTTTGATAAATTTAGTGGCAAAGCACAAGTCAGGCGAGCTACGCTGTCCTGCGACAACTCTTATTTTAAAATAAAATCGGACTGCATTTTAATATCAAACATGCATACATACACCTATTGACATTCCAAAAAGGTATGTACTGTACAAGGTATGAGGTACATGTATGTATTATATTACGTAGGTATCCTTTTATTTGTGACTTTGTTTCATATTTAAACAGGTCAGATATCAAATAAAGGTTAAACTTTTTGGCAGGTTAAAATAATTAACGTCGATACTAGAGATAGCTGATTGATAGTGGATAACCTTTACTTTATATTGGCAAAAAGGTACAAGTAGGCAAAGATCAGGAAAAGGCGCAATCAGAAAAAGATTCCCACTCCAAAAACCGATGTGGGAAATAACCAAAGGATCGTTGACTATATGGCCTGTATATGCCTATAATTTAGCGACATAGAACACTGTTATTAAGCTCCTGGCGCTGATCTTTTATACTGAGGACAACAGTTCCATGTATTATGAAGGGACATGTGTTCAGATATTTACATATTCTGTCAACATTTGGTAGAAATTGAAATTTCAGTGGGGTTGGGGGTCTAAATTTCATGAATACAAAAAGGTAGAAAATTTGTTTTTTCTTGCATGCTGACGATTGTTATCACTCATGTTTGTATTTTGGAACATTTAGTCGACAGAAACATGCAAGAATCATGTAAAAACGCACCAAAAATGTTTTAAAATTTGCAGTATGAAATATTGTTAGAAAAACTTTTAGGAGGTACCTGTATACTGTACAGCAGTTCTACCGATTGCCATATATACTCTATAACTAAAAGTTGTAAAAAGTGTCGAGTTTCCACTCTGGAATCAGTAAAAACTATTTGATAAGTCAAAACTCTATGTAGCTTGATAAGTATGTTCTTGCAACAATTTTTTTGACATTTTGACATTTAACAAACTTGTACAAATTGAATTATTGTGGCCAAATATCTAAGATAAATTCGTCCTAGTTGGCCATGGCCAATGTAGCATAACAGACATATACACCCGCTATACTAACACGGCTACCTATCTCCACAATTCAACAATGAATTTTCAAAAAACTCTAGTATCAAATGCACCAAAAGTAGATTAACTGAACTGCATTTTAATACAATAAGCCAGCAAAATCCATTTATTGAGCAAAAATCAGGAACTAGTACATACAGACCTGAAAACCTGCCCTCATAGAATAGAAATAATTAAACAGAGATACAAATTTTATATATTAGAGGCCGTGCAGAAAAAAACAAGGAATGTTTGTACAGTGTGTCTCCAAAATTTTGAAACACAAAATGATGAGGACCATTAATGTCTGTTGTCCAAATGATAAAAGTTGATTTTGCAGCATTCAGTTTCAAGTTAATAACATCTCTAATAGTGCATATCATTACAATTTTATACTATGTCATTTTCCATTACATCATATGTGTTAGCTTTGCCTGAATGAGTAGCTATAACTGTTTATGACATTTGGGCTCTGGTTTTTGGGCTCTAGAGTATCGTTCCCCCCCAAAGAACCAACACGCCACTTTCACATATTGTGCAATACATGGCAACACATACACATGCAAAAGCTTTTGTTGGTTCTCAGTGGGGAACAATACTCTATCCAACTTTTTCCTGATTACTATATATTTCATACAAAAATTGATTGTTCTAGCCCAAAATTCAGATCCTTTGGCATGAAACATGGAATACAAATTCTGTTATTCAATAGTGCCTTAGTCAGGGAACTTAATATGTGCATAAGAAGACAGACGGCCAGGGTTTTGTTTTTTCAAAAATCATAGGCATTTTTAAATAGAAATGGTCAACACTCCTTAACAATCAGGTACTTATACCATGAAACATATCGCAAGCCGAATGAGCAGCTATTTTCCCAATAGGTGGCCACTCAGTTACCTTACCTTAACTAAAAATATGAAAACATACATAAGGCACCAACAGCACAAAAAAATTTAAACACCAAGACATAAAACAAAAAGAACCACCACAGAAGTATCGCCTTGGAACGATCAGTAACACAAAGTTACTGGCGGGCTTTAACCAGTTTTACATGGCCATAACCTCACCCTCAGCTTCTGCAGTGGTTCATAACATTTAGTTAGTTCTTCGTACCTCGTGGTGAATCTCTAACTAGTCAATGAATCATCAAGAACAAACAGATAAATCATGATAAGCAGCCTGATGAATCAAAAACCAGGACTCAGAGATTGAGTAAGCTGCCCGACGATGGAGATCCCTGGGCGCCGAATAACCTACTTACTCCGGAGCAAAAGAAAAACACCACCTGGACCCCGGTGGGTCAAGCAACAGACAAGAAGCTCCGGCCCCGTAACTGTTTTACAAGATACGTAATAAGAAACCATATCGGTGCTACGAACGAATCGACAGAAAGCCAAGCCTCAGATCCTTCAGAAGACTTATAGCGGTTCTTCTTGACACATTAAAAGTATCCGGCAGGGAAAACACCATACCGCATTTACATGAACCAATGCATACATTACAAATTCAATAAACATACTTCTGAATTTGATGCTCGGTTATCACGACCGGCTGTCGGATATCTCAATTATTTTATTACATGTTTGTTGTTTTGGCGTCATGGCTTTCAGTATTTAGTTAACATCTTTTGAACCCCATTTTAAATAAGAAAATCTCGTGTTAAAGGGGTTTTGTGTATCGTTACGAAAACTTGCCGATAAAATATACAGAGATTTGTTTCAATAGAAACAAATTTTAAAATCATTGGAAAGTTTTTGATAATAGTTTTGTTCTAAACATTGATTGTGGGTTCTTGTTAGAACCGCATTGCCGAGAACAATAGGTTTACTCCTGTACACCCTAGTTTTACTACATAAAAGTAGGGTAATAAGGGGGTATAATATTGCAACGGAGCCACCTGGTCGAGTGTATACTCTCTTTATATCGTTGTCAGGATAGGTGACCAGTCACAATGAATTCACTATGAATTCTATGTGGATCCGACCTGGGCTGATAGCTCTGCTATTTGGGAGTGAAATGACACCGAGCCATTCTTTAGTTTTCTTGATTTACTCCTTACTTCCCTTAACAAGTAGATGGTTGAATCATAAAGACATGTTGCAAATAAAACGATTGACGTAATCGAATACTGTTATTATGGATACACCGTGAACTTAACTTGACACATAATAACCTTGTTACACAGAAATGTATTCTTAGATGTACAATTATACTTATAGTTGCAGTCATATAGTAAATGAATAGAATTGACTTGATACTTGAGTATTGTTGCAAAATATGTTGAGAAAGTTGTATAACTTCGTCTCTTACTCCTTAGCTTATGGACTAAACCTTGTCAATTGCAGTTATACAACTCAGCATCCTAACTGTCTAATCATACTAAATGATTCAGTAAAAGCTACAATCTTAATAATAAGTAATAATAGATGCTTCAGAATATATATGTCTACCTTCAATACAATAAAACTCTAAAGAATATTCGTATGGAATTGTCTTAACGTTACACTTAGTATTTTAAAGGATGACAGTAGCCAAATCCTTATGTTCAGTATCATCATGCCGAGGTAGGGAAAATCACCACCATCCGACCATCGCAGTCTAACGTCATCATTGAGTCCATTCTGGCACGTAAGACTTCCAACACAACAGTCTGTTGGCATACTGTCTTTATCTGCCAAGGTGAATGTCCCCTACGTAGACTGAATACGGAACGCTAAATTGTCTATATAAATAATACCTATCAAACAACAGGCAACGCCAACCAACATTCATACAGCCAGGCGCATACCAAGGCGCGCGTTGGTTATCACCTAGGTTGGCGTCCTGATTGACGTAGTCAAAGTTGCATTATTCTTCAACATGCGTAAGAGCATTATTTCTAACAAAAATCAATTAATACTTTAAACATATACAAGAGATGCAAAATAATAATAAATCAAGTCTTCGTTTTGTTGTCCTAGTTTTCGTATTAAAAATGAGAATTATCCAAGCTAGGCTAAGCTAAATTCGTCTAATTAATGCATCAGACTCATAACACAGAAATCTTAATTGTGTTTACTAATCGTAGCCAATACCTATTGACAGTTTGTAAATCATCATCAATATGCTTTTAGTTGGGGAACCGAAATCGCGTATCTTGCAAAATGACAAAAAAATTGCACCCGATCGCCCTACGGCTGAATTTTTGTATACCGGTAGCCTGAACAGTGCTCGATATGGAATCACTGTATAGAAATGCGCTGCGAATTGCATTCCGATGAAACAATGCATTTTGTATGGAACGCCGCTGAACTTTCCATGATTATAATCCTTCATGCACACTCACTATGTAAGATGACATACAGTGTATCATGTTGTACACTTATTGTGAACCGAATACAATGCTTTTATAATGAAAACTATGTAAGAACTAAAATTCATTTAGATGTATAGGCAGCCGTTTGTACGCTAAAGTTTAGTGAGCTGTTCTTTTAAGAGATTTTCACGTTTTATACATTGCTTTTAGCTCACAAGGTGTGCTAATAGGATAGGCAGGTGCCGGGTATTCGTTCGTTGGCCTGTCCGTCGTCGTCCACCATTTTCAAAAATCTTCTTCTCCGAAACCACGTTGTCAGTCATAGCCAACCTTCATGTGAAGTTTCCTTAGAAAGGGGGGTCAAAAATTGTATTAATGGTCCAGGTCACATAAGATAGCCACATGTCATAATATAAACCTTTAAAATCTTCTTCTCCAGAACGGGTGAATCGATTTCAACAAAACTTGGTATGTCGCATCGAAGACTTTGACCCATCATCGGTTATATATATCATGCTCATGGGTGGACCTTGGCCTCGTTAACGGCAAGGTGAAAATGGGTAACATTATTTGTTCAATGGAAAAATACGAACACTGGGTATTTAGAAAGTTTTGTATCCGGTGACCTGAAAGTTGGTAAATTCAGACACATTATTAAGTTAAGTGTGAGTATTCAAGGACAATGCAAGTGTTGAACTTGATCAAAGATCATTCACATGTATATTTAAATTACAATATATTTTCCACATATTTTTGGCCGATCGAAGCAAAATTTTAAGTAGAGCCTTCATAGGTATGGGGAGAAATTTACAAAAATGATCCAGGTCACCTGACAAAAATGGCTATCAGTATCTTACCCATATACATGTATGCTAAAAACATTCGCATCTTCTTCTAAGGAACAAGTGGATTAATTAATTGTTTTATGTCTTGGTGTTAAAACTTATTGTTTATGTCTTGGTGTTAAAAGTTTTTGTGCTCTTTGCGCCTTATGTATGTTTCATATTTAAAGTTTAGGTAACTGAGTGGCCACCTATTGGTTAAATAGCTGCTCATTCGGCTTACGATACGTTTGCGTGGTAAAAGTGCCTGATTAATAATTTAGTTTTTCCCACCTCGGTTTTTGGAGAGGGATTCTCTTTCTGAATGTGCCTTTTCCTGATCGTACTTTTTTCTGTTTTGGAATGTTACATCGGGACATCAGCCCATCATAGTTTGAACAAATCATTACCTCGGGTTGACCTTACCTATTTACCTGCAAATTTAAATACATAAGCTATTAAATTGAAAAAAGTATAAGCAATGGATTTTCAGACCATTCCGTATCATGTGACCTGAAAATTGGTAAATGTTGATACAGACAATTTAATTCTGAGTCAGTGAAGTTATGTGAGAATTCATGGCCAATGCCATTTTGGTAAAATATAATTTTTAAGACCAAATCTCAAGTCAGCGTCCTCAGGACAAATGCTCTTTTTGTTGAATAATTTGTTTTTCTTGGTAGAAAACAAAGACCTTACAGTTCTGTTGTAAGAATATCTGCTTTTGAACATAAATCATTAACCACTTTCGTTCTGAGAAATAAGTTATGATTATTCAAATGTTTATATATAAAAAAAAACAAAACGTTTTGTCTCCCAGCCAGAGGTATTAAAATCACTTTTTTGTCAATATGTGTCACAGAATGAACGGAACAACAAGGTTTTGATCTGTTGATATGCAAGATTTGCATACTGTTATTATATAGGATATTTAAGATACAACCGAAATCAAAAACTGTCTTACGGCGACAATGGCGCTGAAAGGTATAAATTGAAATTAATAAGTTTTATTTTTAGACTCCGTTTATGGTTTCCTTTCTGGTGTAAAAACACAGTATGTGTATTTCAATGCGCTAAAATGTGGGGATGGTGGTGGGAGTGGAGGACGCAAATGTTGAAAATCAGTTCGTAGTGTTCTGTATTATATATTGCTGTAGACTGCAAGCCAGCCACCGGAGGTTGATAGAAATTGTATATAAAAAGAACATAGCAGGATATTTTATGGATTTATACAACTTATTATATTGTTTGTAGCTACTTTCTAACTCGACAAGATGTAGTAAAAACGCAAAAATTCAAAAAAATAAACTAACAACATTTTTCCATAATTTGGCTCTCCATTCTTGCCACAGTAATGTTTGAAAAATAAACGCAATTAACTTATATATACACACAAACGTCATTCTAGCGATATACAGTATTCAAACACATTAAATTCGAAACACACAAAAATAATGTTAAAAAGTCTGTTTTTGACCATTTTTGTGAAAAACCATCAAAAACGTATCAACCCGACTAATTTTTGCAATGAGTCATTTCAACATATTTAGAAATAATAATAAAATGCACTTTTGAGCCAGAAATGAATTTTGATGGACTCTGAGGCAAATAAACATAAAGAGAAAATTGAAAAATTGGGGTTCGCTCAATCAAATGCCTATAAAACAACAACCACTGCATGCAATGAACCATCCTTGATAGGCATGTTGAAGTGTATACCAGCCATTATATCAAAGGAATTTAAGCCGATTTCCTCAATCCTGATAGAAGTTATTCGATAGTTTATAAATCAAATTTTACTTCATGGGCTACCGTAGAAAAATGCATGCTGCGTCGTTATGCAAGTCGATCATGTTTTCTATACAGTGGTTTCAGATACACCATAAACTTACCTTTTCAACCATATATAATAAAGTCGTAGGGCTTTCGGGTGCAAGGGTTAGTCCATTTCAAGCCTTGGTTCCCCAACTATTTAGATAAGCGAACAGCACTATAACAAATCAAACTGTCAACGCATTTATGCTACGCCCGGGTCCACGCCTGGGCCAGAGTCTACGCCTGGGTCTACGCCAGAGTCTACGCCTGGGTCTACGCCAGAGTCTACGCCTTACTTGGCTGATCGAGGCGTGTTGCATGGCGCAACCATTTTTGAACACTTAGCTTGGAAAATAATCTAAATATACATTATGATAAGAAATAGTCATTAGTAAACATGTGCAAAGTTCGCCTAAGAATTATTTATTTGTACGGTAAATATCAAAGGGAGTAAAGTTTCCAACCCGGGACCCACCCAAAATGAGAGAACATCATGCACCAAGATCGACCCCAATGTTGACTCATTCTGGCTACAAACTCGTAAGTTTGTACACCAAGGCATATCAACAACGATCCAGGAGCAGACGCCTCAGCATTTCAGGTGGAGACCCTTCAGCGTGAGTTGCCAGCCAATTCGCAACTGCCGTACTGCGCCTAGGATTTCCTATTTATACCCACGACCAAACAAGTGCCTCGCGCTGTGACGTCAGAAATGCTGTCGTCAAAATAACGTTCGGAACACTCGGATATCTACGTTCAACACGACTAAAAGGCGGCGAATGACAGCTTAGAAATCGAGTTTTGGAACGGGATACAATGCAAAATACAGCCACAAAACATAATTTAGCGGAATAAGACCGGTATGCTTAGATTATTTAGAGTAAGCTTGATTCATTCTGACTGTCAATAACCGATGTCATCGCGTATTTACTCGGGAAAACCGATGTGAAGTTGGCACATATTTGGTTCGGCCCTGGTTCGTTTCAGAATCCACTTTGATACTCGTAAACAAATAAAAATACAAAAGCTTCTAAAATAACGGTGTATCCATAAGAATTACAGAAAATAGCCAGTGCCGTTACAACATATATTACATGGATATGTTATCCTGATGTAATGCCTTAAATCAAAGCCACGAGTACATGTATATGTGGTCACATCTATTTCGATGCAAAAATACTTTTTCCTGGAAGTTGTCGTGCAGTAACATTGAAGTATCTCAAAAGAATATTTTCTTGTCATGACATTAGGTTTGCCCAAAGTTTAAAGGCCGTATGCCTATCATGTTTGCGTATTTCCCAGAAAGAAAAGTAATTTCGAAATGCCAATAACAGACAGATGTATTTGCAGGGACACAGGAAATGGTCTGTAGGCTGGCGCTTTTATTGCTTGATGTCGCGAATAAATGTTTAAAATGAAATAGTATTGTCTGGAGTTTCCAATTAATCACATTCTAGAAAAATATTGTTTACAGCATTGGTACAAAAAATTCACTTGGTATGCTATATTTGAAATGAAGTATTTTTTTCCACTTTGAATTATATACATGTAGATGAAACTATATTATGATGTACATTTACGGTATTCATTCCGCCCAAACAATGAACTGTTTTCGACGGTGACATCAAAACGTATGCATAAGTCTTCATAAGAAACCTATGTAGCCAAGTTATTAAGCCACTAGCCTTGTAAACAAGGGTATCAGGTAAGCCCAGGGCTCCTCTAATGCCTAATCTGTTAAGTTCAACTGGCCTTATCTTCAGGTCGGACTTCCGGATATATCCTGTGCACACATATACACATACACAGGCTATCAAGGAAATACTGTACTGTTGAAACATTGATACCTTTGCCTCAAATATTCGTAAACATGCCGGTTTGTGTCGGACCTGGTCGGAAACCCCGAGGACAGGTTTTCTTGCGTCGCAGCTCAAATTATTTAATCACATCAGTCCAATGACAAGTAAATCCTCCAGCAATGTCTTAACTGACCTTCCAAGGCGGCTCTGGTGTGCTTTATCATAATGTGATTGGCTATCTATTAGTCTGCTGTGCAACCTACTTTTAATTTAGTTGGTGCTGGCCGGATAATTCCCTTTCCGGGAAAGAGCTAGACGTCTTGCTCTTCATACATATTGCTGTATTTTATGTGATGTATTTTATGCTGTGTGTAATTACTTTGTCTTTCAAGTTGGTGTTTTAAATTGATTCCTATTCCCCATGTTAGGGTTCATATTGTATCACTTCCTGAATACTGCCTAATTTATACTTTTCTGTCATTACATCCCATAAGCACATTCTGAAGAATTCTTTATAACAATATCTTACCAAAGAAATACGCTGGGCGTAGAGATCCATCTGGGGTTTGCTTCATCTCGAATCGATTAGGATACCAAACAAGCTAACGCACCTTTTAAGTATCACAGATAGCAATTAATCAATGATGTTCATGACATTAGCAGCTTTAAAAGGCCAGACCCCGAAGCAAATTGGAACGCAACGTGACTTGAGACAATATATATAAACGTATTCGCACTTAATTGGATTAATCATGACTGGAATAAATAGCCCAAAAGGCAATGATCGCTAACATGGCAGCCAACATCTACAGGATTTGATTCTACATAAAAATAGAACGTTTGAGGGTTTATATTAAAGTTCAACCTGCTAGGCATATATACAGGCATTCGTTGATATTCATCGTTGTCATTCGTCATTCCATTGTTCTTCTAAAATCCTTAGGCCTAGTCTTCATGCCGGACTTCCGGATATATGCTGTGCACACAATAACACATACACGGGCTATCAAGGAAATACTGTTGAATTGCCTGAAATATTCGTCCAATTGACACGCACAGAACGAAGTGCGAAGATGCTTCGGAGAAGACCGTGTGTGTTATTGAAAGAAGAAGAAGAAGAACGATCCGTGTTCCTTGACACACTATTCGCAAAGTAGTTTTTTTCTCCCAAAAGCTGCGTACTGACAGAAGATGATACATATATATTAAGAAACACAAGGCTGCAGGCGCGAATCTATATGCGAGTCATGTACCTCGGTTTAAACAAACGTAGCACCATATCTGTTAAAATAGTGCCGCTATTTATACCAAAAATGATGTTCTATGCAATATTAAGTGTTTCAGAACGATTCTTGCTATTCACATCCAGGTTTCGCTATTCTTCTAGGCATAAGTAAATGCCCTATTTACTGCAGATTAATTATACGATAACCCTTCTGAAATCTATTTAGATCTCCCCTGTGTGATTAAATGGATATAAAACTGGTTAAAACACTATATAGTGCTAATTAAAAGTGTAACTGATCACGGAGCCAATTCTAACAAAGAAAAGTGATCTTTTAATAGCACGTAATCCAAGATATTGAATTGATCGTGTGGAAATATACACCCATGAAACATTTTAATTCTATTCTTGCCAACATTTTGCGGGGCATCTCCAAACGTATAGCTGTATAATTTAAGGTATCATTAACTAGATCATAGTTACGTGAATTTAGACTTTACCAAATCAATCTCTAGAAGCTTTCAAATTTTATATCTTTTATCAAGCAAATAAATGTTAGGGCACCCTGACTTGAAAAAGTAATTACAAAACGCCAATATTCGACAGCTCGGTCACCCACAGAACAGCAAGAAACGGTCCGTGGTCTGCATCAATTTTTGTTTAATGTCTTGGATAACGGATTCTTACACCACGTAGCATTGTCTGAGACAGACACGTCGAGAAAGTTCTGAGAAAACTTGTACTGGATAATATTAAACGAATAATTATCTGAATATTTGCATCTACCAGTGTAAAAGCAAGCGATGGTCAAGAACTGGATAAGCCATTCATAAACATGTTGCTTTTAACCGAGGAAGAAAATATAAACCTAAAGTCAGCTGCCTGGATATATACTGAGCCAAACTTATAACGCAACATTTGGTTTATTTCTATTGTTATAAACAAGAAATGTATCAAATGAACTTTTCCTCCGCTGAATATGATTGCCAGACGATCGACATATCTCAAAAGATCTTGTTTGTAACATTCTGTTTTATGCGTCTCAAGAAATTAATCATTTTTTTTCAGAGGTAGGGTCTTGGCAAAAAATGAAATGCATTCAGTTGTGATTTTCCAAAATGCGACATGTGACGTGTATTCGTACCCTGGAAATAAATGTCGGTTTTCGGGGTTTCGGGGTTACCCCTGCCCTATTTTAGACAATGAATAATTTTACTGTCGAAAGATCAATTTGGCTCAATTTTAAGCAGAGTTGAAGACTCATTAACTTCTGTGGTGGTTCTTTTTGTTTCATGTTTTGGTGTTTAAAATATTTTGTGCTGTTGGCGCCTTATGTATGTTTTTTATATTTTTAGTTAAGTTAAGGTAACTGAAAATAGCTGCTCATTCGGCTTACGAAATGTTTTATGGTATAAGTACCTGATTGTTAGTTTGGTTTTTTCCCACCTAGGTTTTTGGAGTGGGAATCTTTCTCTGATTGCGCCTTTTCCTGATTGTACCTTTTTACTCCCAACCATTCAAGTTTATTCACATTCTAACATTTGTCGAAAGATCAATTTGGCTCAATTTTAAGCAGAGTTGAAGACTCATTTTTACTCTCAACCATTCAAAGTTACTCACATTCTATCCTTGACTATGGCTGCATGATTTGGGGACATTGTTCAACATACAATATCAATAGATTGCAAAAATTACAGAAACGAGCAGCGCGAATTATTCTTCAAGCATACTTCATGACGCCATCAAAAGAAATGTTCCGAGAGCTTTACGAACAGAGTGGAATATCATATTTGCATTATGATTTTTAAGTCTCTTAATGGCCAAGCCCCTGAGTATTTATCAAGCCTGCTTACGAACTGTTCTGAAACAAACACTAGAAATTTACGTTCAAGTGAACAGGAAATTTTGAAAGTTCCATTTGCACGAACGGCATACTATAAAAAATCGTTTTCTGTCACCGGTCCAAAACTATGAAATGCTTTGTCAATAGAAATTAGAAAATCAAAAAGTCTTGCCACTTTCAAAACGTCTGTGAAGAAATACTATTTAAATTAACAACCAAACGAGACATAGAACACGTTGCATGCATAGCCAGCCATAAAGCACATACTTATTTCTGTTGGGACAGTGGTGTGCTGTCTGGACATTGGTTTCCGCCACACTAGCACTGTCCCGATTGGCAAATGCTAAAAATTAGAACATCAACAAGTCTAAACATATTCAAAACGCCATGATAAATTATTTAGTAAGCAAATTAACGAGGCATAAAATATGTTACACGCACACCAAACAATAAAAGCACGTACTTTTAACTGTTAGGGCAGTGGTGTGCTGTCTGGACATTGGTTTCCGCCACATTACCACTGCCCCGACTTGCAAATACACGCAAAATGAATTGTATATCAAACCCTTAATATTCTCTTTATATTCTCAAAATTGTCTGAATCTTGCTACATTATTAGTATATTGTATTGTTGTCCAAATTTTCATATTGTATCTGTTATTTCATGTTTTGTATTTTTGCGTGCGGTTGCTGGACACAGTCTAGCTGACTGTTAGCATAAGGCTGAGAGATTTATTGGGGGTTTTCGGCAGCAACGACCTAGGTAGGGAAACCACCCAGCCAGACAGCTCGCTACCGCTTGCCATCGATGAGTCTTTCAGCTCTATTTATTTGTATCTTTCAAGCAACGGGACAGCTTTTTATGCTTGAGGACACCAAGTTTCTTTCCGTATCTCATTTGGCAAGTAAAACTAAATTTTGCCCCTGCCTGTCGACCCGGAGTCAATAAATATAATGGTTATAGTGAAAAAAGGTTTTAGTTAGATTATTTTCAGTGGTCAAACACTTATAAAGAAGATACAATTTACAAATTCTGTATCTTGTTCTCTCGGTGAATCACATATTACCTCAATTCGGTTATCATAAAAAAATATACATGAGTGTCCTTAAGCTGTATTTTCATCTCAATTCTATGCCTCATTTAAGTGCAATATTTGTACATATTTTTGATAGGTCTCACAGACATTACATTTTGTACATATGTATATAACTATGTTAATATATGTTTACTCTTAAGAGGACCATATGTGAGATTAGTTTATGTACCAAATATGTCATCCTCTTTAAATAAAGACATTATTATTATTATTATTATTATTAGCTCACCTGAGCCGAAGGCTCACAAGGTGAGCTTATAGTACAGTAGTCGAGCCGGCGTCCGTCCGTGCGTCCGTGCGTGCGTCCGTCCGTCCGTTCACATTTTCAAACTCAAATATCTCTAAGACAACATGGCCGATCGTAATCAAATTTTATCTAAAGCATCATTGAGGAGGGGGAAAGGTTGTGTTAGGTTTTGGGCCAGGTCGGATCAGAACTCTGGTTTCCATGGCAACGGATAGCTCCCATAGAATTACAATGGGAAAAACATATAAAAATCTTCTTCTCTGAAACCACAAGGCCAAGAGCATTCATATTTTGTGTGTAGCAACGTCTATTGGTCCTCTTCATAAATCCTGCCATACGTGCCCCTGGGGTCCATATGGGCCCCGCCCCGGGGGCGTCATGATGAAAATATAAAAAAAAATCTTCTTCTCTGAAACCACAAGGCCCAGAGCTTTCATATTTTGTGTGTAGCAATGTTTAGTGGTCCTCTATATAAATCCTGCCAATCATGCCCCGGGGGTCAGAAATGGCCCCGCCCCGGGGGTCATTAGCTCCCAAAGACTTACAATGGGAAAAACATAAAAAAATCTTCTTCTCCGAAACCACAAGGCCCAGAGCTTTCATATTTTGTCAGTAGCAATGTATAGTGGTCCTCTTTATAAATCCTGCCAACCATGCCCCTGGGGTCCATACGGGCCCCGCCCCGGGGGGTTCATGGGTAAAACATAAAAAAATCTTCTTCTCCGAAACCACAAGGCCCAGAGCTTTCATATTTTGTTTGTAGCAATATATTGTGTTCCTCTTTATAAATCCTGCCAACCGTGCCCCTGTGTTCCACACGGGCCCCGCCCCGGGGGCGTCATGATGAAAATATAAAAAAATCTTCTTCTCTGAAACCACAAGGCCCAGAGCTTTCATATTTTGTGTGTAGCAATGTTTAGTGGTCCTCTATATAAATCCTGCCAATCATGCCCCTGGGGTAAAAAATGGCCCCGCCCCGGGGGTCATTAGCTCCCATAGACTTACAATGGGAAAAACATAAAAAAAAATCTTCTTCTCCTAAACCACAAGGCCCAGAGCTTTCATATTTTGTGTGTAGCAATGTATAATGGTCCTCTTTATAAATCCTGCCTACCGTGCCCCTGGGGTCCATACGGGCCCCGCCCCAGGGGTGTCATGGGAAAAACATAAAAAAATCTTCTTCTCCAAAACCACAAGGCCCAAAGCTTTCATATTTTGTATGAAGCAATGTTTAGTGGTCCTCTATATAAATCCTGCCAATCATGCCCCTGGGGTCAAAAATGGCCCCGCCCCGGGGGTCATTAGCTCCCATAGACTTACAATGGGAAAAACAAAAAATCTTCTTCTCCAAAACCACAAAGCCCAGAGCTTTCATATTTTGTCTGTAGCAATGTATAGTGGTCCTCTTTATAAATCCTGCCAACCGTGCCCCTGTGGTCCACACGGGCCCCGCCCCGGGGGCGTCATGGGAAAAACATAAAAAATCTTCTTCTCCGAAACCACAAGGCCCAGAGCTTTCATATTTTGTTTGTAGCAATGTATAGTGTTCCTCTTTATAAATCCTGCCAACGGTGCCCCTGGGGTCCATACAGGCCACGCCCCAGGCATGTCATTATCTACCATAGACTTATAATGGAAATATGTGAAAAAATCTTCTCTGCAACAGCATGACACAAAGCTTGTATATTTGATATACAACATTGTCATGTGTTGCTCTACATAAATCCTGCCAATCTTGCCCCTGGGGTCAAATATGGCCCAACCTTCGGGGTCATTATAGGACCCTGACCTTGTTAGATGATTTTTTCAAGTGAACCAAAATGGCAGAAAAGAGGATACACAATCCAGACAAGAGCTCTCCTGCTGATGTAAGTAGGGTTTCAAGGTCACATGACCAAGATGGCTATCATACCCATATATGGTAAAAAACCCAACTACTTTGTCCAGTGACTTTACTTGTTGGCTCTCAGGTGAGCGATCGTTGCCCCTGGGCTACTTGTTATTATTTGTTACAGACGTTCATGGCCCCACAATTGGACGCTATTGTGTTTTGTAACAACGCTGAATGAAGGAATGAACATGTTTTCACAAAGATTTTGTTAAAAATATTCGCCGTTAGAATTTTTCACTAATTCCATTTTCTATTGTGTTCAATGGAATGCGCAGTAGTAAACGTTCAATTTTCAATGATGCAAACTTTGATTTGAAATTTTGGGTACAAATGGAAGTCATATTGCAATTACCTCATCGAATCTCACTGGGCGATCCATAAAGAAGCAATTTGTGTAAAAATGACTTCAAGAATCTTTCAAGGGGCGCATGCCACCAAAATGGCCGTTTTGACCAATCAGTTGAGAGCTCAATGACCCATGCCCAGAAAACCAAAACCTTTGTATCCAATTTATTCATTGGTGATTGCTGACCATCATATGTCGGATAGAATGTCTTACGTTTCATTAAAATGCACAAAACATGCCATAACCGTGTTGCGTTATATGTTTGGCTCAGTATATTTCGTTTATACATGGATGTACGTAGCCGTGTGTGCAAATGTATAACAAATGATCAATAATGAAACAAAAAAGAATAAGCACAGTCAATATTATATTTTTATATTTCTTGAGGTTGTTTATGGATCTACATTATAGATTTATATCCTCAAATTTACAAATATTCCAGTCTGTAATTACAGTCGATAGGAACGTGTTAGACATCATTTTTACTTCCTTTCCCTTTATTTGTAAACAGGGAAGCCATATCCGCCCGCTAGAAAGGAAAATGGTGTACTAATTATTTACATTAACAAACGAAAAAGTCCAGCTTCAAGTTTTGCACCATGCCAGGTGTGTATTTACAACATTTTGAACGCTGTCGAGTAATAAACGAGGCATTGTTTGTAAAAATATGAACACTATTTTCCAATAAAAGCGCTGCAGGCATGCATTATACCCCGCCACGCAAATTTAATTTAGTACAAACATAGGGAATATCTTTGTCAATAAATTCTCAAGATAAAGAGCAGAGCAACTTTTACTATATAAAAGTGGGGTTCATGGGGTATTAATTGCACGGACATGCTGTCCTGATAGACATCGTCCTAGAAACACTACGGCTTAGTATAGATCTACTTTTGAAATCAAACTCATTTCATACAGATAGCTAATTGCATGTCTGTAATACATCTCAGTCGATTGGAATGATTTTTTTAGATTCTGACTTTGCTTCCAATTACAACGCAAAATGAACGTTCAAGCAACAATAATTGTTTTAAGCACAATTTATTGTAATATGAATGAGAGATGGTAAGGGATAGAGATAAAGTGGAAACATAGTGTGGACATGAATATAGATAAAGAGTGAAGATGGGTTATAAAGATCTTGCCTTGAGGTTATAAAAAGGTACAATTAGGCAATGATCAGGAAATGGCGCAATCAGAAAGATAATCCCACTCCATAAACCGAGGGGTGGGAAAAATCTAAAATGACACTTAGGTATACCAAGAAAATATATCGTAAGCCGAGTGAGCAGCTATTCCCCAATAGGCGGCCACTTAGTTACCCGAACTGAACTAAAAATATGAATGAACACGTACACGGCTCAAACAGCACAAAAACTCGACTCCAAAACACAAAACAATTACAACCACATCAGAAGTATCGCCATGGATAAAACTTTTTTCATGGTCAACCCAGCTGAGACTAAAATTTATCCTGCGACAATTGTAGGTATTTTATCATGTATAAGCAGGTGTTAGAGAAAAAGTGTGGATTGGAGAATAAGAGGGTAATCAGAGACAGAATGGAGTTGAAAGAAAGTGGACAAGGAGAGAAAAATGGAGATAAAAAAGGAAAGCGAGGAAGGACAGGCTGGAGTTGAAAGAAATGAGACAAGGAAAGAATTAATTTGAAAGAAGGACGGTAAGGAGAGACAGGGTGGAGTTAACAGATGGCAAGGAGAGGTGTTGAGAGTAAGAGGACAATGTGTTTAAAGGAGGCGAAGAGAGGGGAAAATGGGGAGTTGAGAGAAAAAGAGGAGCATTTATAGGAAAAAGGTTCAAAGTAAAAGAGCAAGGAGTTGAAAGAAAGAGGTAAAACATGGAGGACAATGAGGAAGAGAAAGTAGATTGCAAAAGAGGCAAAGGAGAGGGACTGAAAGACAGAGGACAAGGGACAAGGAAAAAAGTAACAAGACAGAGCAATGAGGGAAAGAAAGATAAATACCAGGAAAAAGGAGGTAAGTTGAAAGACAGAGGACAAGGAGTGGAGTTGAGAGAAATAGCGCAATTAGGGAAAGAGTGGAGTTGAAAGATATAGCAGAGAGAAAAGTTTAGCAAAAGACAGGGAACAAGGAGTGGAAATGAGAATAATTAATGGCAATGGGGGAGTGGAGTAGAAAGTTAGAATACAAGGTGTAAGATTCAGCAAAAGACAGAGGACAAGGAGTGCAGTTGAGAGAAATAGGGCAATGGAGAAAAGAGTGGAGTTAAAAGAAAGAGTGCAAGGAGAACAGTTCAGCAAAACAAAGAAAGGCGGGAAAGTGTGGAGCTTAAAAATATAGTGAAAAGAGACAGAATGAAGTTTAAAGAAAAATGGAGTTTGGTAGAAGAGGAGGCACTTTAGTATTTCAAAGATTAATAATTACGAATGTTTGAAATAATATATGGGCCACAACACGATAAAAATGTACCGTCAGACCATTGTTTGACTATTGGAAAAATAATTTTACTTTGAAAGTATAATGTTTCTAGAGTATTATATTATAGAGTATTACAGCGTATTATAGTCTTTATTTGACCGGATTACTTAAATCATTTTGTGATTTATGACAAATTTACTATATGAGCCCAACAGATATCATTGTCCTGAAAACTGACGTCAAAGTTGCGTAATGCATTTCTGCATTTTAGTTGTGCCTACAAAACTCGATGCATTTACTTAAAGGTGTTCAAAGATTAGCCAGTAGAAGCATATCAACCTTACATATGTCAAAATTATTTTGTCATTTTTGTGAAGATGTGGTTGCTCTGCGGGTTACATTTTGACGATTAAATTGGAAATTAAGTATATTTAGGGATAACCCAAACTGTTGATGATAAATATGTTTTACAACTCATTTATTCGGTAGCCCAGTGTTCAAAGATTACAAATACAGTACTACTTCTAAAACATATAATTACATGATTTTTCCACTTTTGTGCAATTTTCTATTAGAAACGTCAACATGTCCGAAGGTACATTTTGTCGCGTTGAGGTCCATATAGCATAATGATTTACGTAAATTGCAGACATGTTTTGCACCGCGTGAAGATTGTGCGGTATAACACCAAGCTATCTAATACTGCTTCCTTTTTACGGAATTAGCTGGAGACTATCTTCTTATCGTTCATATAATCATGATAATTATATGGAATATTATTTTACAGAAAGAAATATTACGGAAATATGTACTTAACAAGTTGCGTGTCAAATTCTTTACAATAAAAGTAACGTTAATGACCTCACCATTCTGTCATAAACGACTAAAAGGCGTACATATACATCTCGCCAAAAGTTTAGCATATTCTAGTTTTATAGTGCTAAAGTAAAATGGCCTGAAAATTACTCCCAAAGCATATTTCGACTTATGCATTCACTGATTTAGAAAGAAAGCATGTTGTAGCAAAAAACAAATGACACTTTTGTCTCGGCCATCAGATTTTGCAGATTTTCGGATATGTTAATAACGCATTATTTTAATGATGAGCCGTGTTTGCTTAATGCTGAACTTTGCACACTATAAGCTATGTCAGCGCGAAATTGACCCCATGTCAAGGAGGAGTATGTTGGAACGATCTGTTATAAATAAAAAATGGAGATCTGGGCCCAGTAACTCAAAGCCATCTTAACTTAAGGTCTTTGTAAGTCATTTTACTTCGGTATCAAAGCAGCAACACAGATCTTACGAATGTAACCCGTTAATATGGTTGAGATGCCCACACCAAGAAGACAAAGTTAGACACTTTTATCTTTGATCGTCTAAGATTTATAGCATTCCAGAATAAGATCACCTTAAGCTCAAGATGGCTTTGAGTTACCAACCCCAGGCCTCAAACACTGACATTTCTGGAAGGAACAAAAATGTTAAGAAAGTATGGCAAAATTTCAATGTTTAACATTTTGAAAACAAGTTTGTCTTTAAAGATGTCTAATGCCTTTACCTCAAATGACATGATATTCATGTTATACCACATTATTAATCTATAATTGAGCCGCCTCGTTGGAAAACCAACAATGTGGTTTCCGACCAGGTCCAACACAAACCGACCTGTACAAGCACAGAAAAGAGCTAGAAGCATGAAATTTCGGATTTAAGTAGAAGAGGAATTGTACTATCCGAGTATTGAAAACAAAGGCGCTGATCAGCTTCGCGGTAACCGCGAAGCTGATCTGCGTCTTTGTTTTCGCATATGCAGATTGTTGGTTTTCCCATGAGGCGGCTCAATTGTCTAAAGATTATAATAACTTTTGATTGAAAACCGAAACTGAGTACTTGAAGACAAGATTTAAAAAAGTGTCGAAAATATTTTTTTCAAACTAGTGACTTATCTTTTGTCATTCAGTATCTTACTAACTGCCGATTATGAATCCGTAAAAGTCCTGATTGTTTCCAACGTAACCATGACATCAAATAGGAACAATTGTGTCGAAATATTTATTCACTGGGATTAGTTCTAACCAGATATGTTTGCCACCTTTAACACAAATAATTATGCTAAACTTTTGACGAAGAGTATATATCTTGGTGTTATTTAATATACCATTCGATGCAAAGCATTTGAAGATAATGAATATATTTCCCAAGGATGGATGTTTTTATGTCTTTGTAGCAATCAAATTTGGGAGACACATAATCAAATTTTGGCGACGAATAAAAACATAAAAGTCATAAACAGGGATTGGAAATATGAATAATCATTATATATACCATAAAACTATCTTCTGTCTTTTGTTTCCCCAGAGAGTACTTGAAACACCGTCGAGTCAAATAAATATCGTCATAGAGAATTAAAGAGCGTTCTAAGAAACCGGTCTACTATTCCGATTGGACAAGTGTAATAATAAAAATCCAGGAAATCACACCAACTTCTCAATCAAAAGGCAGTAACCAGTGGGGAAAGGAATAGATTTTCAAGTGCCAAAGGTAAAGTGGAAATACAGTCCAACCTGTCTTAAGCTAGCGACCCAGGGAAACGCTATGATCGCTTGCTGAAGACTGATGCTTGCTTGATAGAGGTTATGTTCTGACACCAGGGAGGGCGTCCTAACCAAACATGTTGGCTAGAAATAGGTAATAGCACAGCACTGTCTACCAAATTAAAAATGCATCTAAGGAACTGCAAACAGATAAGCCAAGAAGCAGAATCATCATCTTGATGAGCTCTTGGTATGATTTTCCTTTATTAAAAGTGGTAGCACATAGTAAAAACGTTCCAGACTTATAAATCATGAATAATTTGGTCTTTTTGAAAAAGCACTTTTTTCAGTTAATTTATTGAATAAGAAAATTTATATCATATTAAAATCAACAGTTGAGACCTTTGTTCGCTTTGTTGGTGGAAAGGTAAAGATAGATGGCACAGCAAAGATAAAATCTATTCGAAAAGGCGTTGCAGATGAATTCATAGTCTGTTACTACAGTAACTGTTATTGTTTTGTCAGCAGTAATTGTCACTAAGTTCTCCCAGACAAGTTGTCTAGGATTATCTTTTGAGACAATAGATAATGAATTACGGCATCTGGAAGGTGTGAAGACAATTTTGACACCTGACAGAGTTTCAATTCCCATGTCAAACTATTTCTTTCTTTCTGATGTAAAATATGGAGATAAAAGTAGGCAATGATCAGGAAACGAGTGGCTGCTTAACATTATGAAAACTTGCCCATGCAATATAGAGATTTTATTCAGATGAACAAATTGAAAATTTCGTTGAAACAATTTTGATATTTTTCTTATTTTTGCTCAAAACATAGAATGTGGGTACACGTTAGAACCGCCTCGCCGAGGCGGTTCTAACGAGTACCCACAATCTATGTTTTGGAGCAAAAATAAGAAAAATAGGTATACCCCTGCATACCCCAGTTTTACTATATAAAAGTGGGGTTTGAGGGGGTATACTTTACACGGACATGTTTTCCTGATGAAGCAAAATTGGGGCAGAAACTAGTGGCCTCTGGTCACATAAGACAGGCGCTTGCTTAATAAATCTTCATTTACATGTAAAACCAGTTGGGGGAAATGAAAGTGCTTGCTTAAGACAGGTGCTTGCTTAATAAAGGGCTTGCTCAAGACAGGTTGGACTATATATCAAACCACACAGCGAGAAGCTTTCGCGTATGCAGGGAGAGGTAGCCAGCTATTTCCCAGTTAGGTTGTCAACACCGTAGCTTAAACGAAAGAAACAAAACAAATTGTATACTACGAAGCAGACGTACAGCATATGATGTGAATAAATCGCAACAAACCCGTATTAAAATTACCATTACAGAATGTCGGAACTCCGCTGCGGCAGTATGCACGTGGAGGAGTCAGCGGAGCTTGTTACTACCTGCTCCCATCAGATGGGAGGACTCTGACACGAGACTCGCAGGAGTCACCGGAAATTCTGTAAGAGTATATAAGGCACGACCCCCTTAATGCTAGGCAGACTTACATGTACGTTATGATTTGCTAAGTATAGCTGTTGAAATAATAATCAGGAATTTGAAACGTGCTCTGTGTTGCTTTGTTGCCTTTGTCCGTCTATATCTTTAATTTTCACACGAATCCGTATATTTATGGTGGTTGAAACTGAAAAACGCTACATATACATAATTTATATTATTCAAAGTCGTTTAGACACTATTGAATATTCAAGTAAAACATTTTCTTGACAATACGGTAATTTTATATGACATCATTAATATCATTAAGATGTCAAGTTTTATCATCGGTAACGGATACATGTAATTTCAGGATTACTTGGCCGACAAGATTGTTGACGATGCATATATTTAAATGATATTGAAAAATCTTTCCTCCAAGCGGTAAGTTGAATGGGAATGATGAGACCTACTAATGGCACATGGGCTGTTAGATAATGTTAGTGATCCTTAAAATCATTATGAGCAGTTTATTTACAAACAAGCTAAAATCATAGCGGGCCCATTTTAGTCAATTTCTGTTCGGAGACCTCAAGAAGGTGGAAGTGTTTATCTTGTGCTTTGATGTCTTTGTTTTGTGTCTCCACAATCAAGAAATTAGATTAAGTTGACCTTATTTCCACCGAAGTCAACAAAAGAAAATTGGATTCTGTGTTAGCATTGTATTTTAGCTACTGTATTAACACTGAGTGTCCCTGACATAAGTTACGTAGTTAAGCTGTCATTCCCTGCATGCTATTAAATTCTTAAGATATTTCTCGCCTTCTGGCTGGATTGGCATTTTAGATTTATTTAATTATATTTATTTCTTATTCGAACTCATTTGCCTGTATTGATGTCTAATCACCAGAATCATTCTTGTTCGATTTTGTAGAGCTCACCTCATGGCCATGGTTTTGTCAAGAAACAGCGCAGTTCTTATTAACATTTCCAGCTTTCACATCAGGTGAACATTTCCGTGCAATGAATACCTCCTCATACCCCACTTTTATATAGCAAAACTGGGGTATACAGGGGTATTGCTATTTTTCTTATTTTTTCTCCAAAACATAGTTTTGAGTAAAAATAAGAAAACTGTCAAAAAATTTCTACTGATTTTTTTCAATTTTTGCAGCTGAAAAAAATCTGTATATATTGCATGGGCAAGTTTTCGTAATGCATCTGAAGACACATTTCTCTGAATGCCCCCATAGGACCTATGTGATGTACAAAATCTCAACCAACTTTAACTATGATTGTTCGGATTACTAATGTCTTATTTCTCTTTGGACCTATTGAGCATTTTGTCTCAGCAGAAGATAAGTTTATGCAAATGAGCCAACCTCCAACAAGACTAAAACACTGCACCGAGCAAGGACTTAAATAATGTTGAGTCACACAGCTGACAAACATGTGGCACGGGATGGGTGACGCACAATGCAATTCTGGACGAAGTTGAGGTGAGAAATTCAAGTTTCCTCCTATAGCGTTTACTCTATTGACTGATAGATAGGTGCTGGCAGTACATCAATTGAACATTTATTGAATGAAAGTAATGTAAGGAATCCAGGTCATTTCGTTTTCGCAAACACTTCAGAAAAATTAACATATAGTACTTCTATCACAATAACATTGAAGTGTTTGCGGAAACGAAATAACTGGGATTTCTCGTGTTACTTACTTTCAATAAATGTTCAATTTCTGCATTGCCTCTACCTATCTACCAGTCAGTAGAGTAAATGCTATAGGAGAAAACTCGAAAATATAGCCTCAATTTCGGTCTCGACTGCAGTGTGTGTCACCGATCAATTATGGTTTTGTATCTATTCTCAGTAGTGAGTCATCAGTACAGTATTTTCGATGTTTGTATATTAACCCATATATTGCGATTGGACTTGCCTATTCCAGTCAATTGAATAATTCATTTTTAGGGGCATCAGAAGTGATTTTAGATTTTTATTTCATTTTTTCGATGAAATTCGTATAATCAAACAGAATAGCCCCAAATGGAACGCCGCGCTCTGTGGCTATACTTTTTGCTTATGTCCCATAAGGAATGTAAACTCAGCGCCCTATTCGATAAGCACTGATCGACTACTCTGGTAAGACTCTTGATGGAAAACTATGTTCAGCTCCTATTTATATAATGTCATTCTAGAATAGCAGAGAAAGTCGGGTGCTCCCGGGAAAACAACAAACCTCCCAGTACTGGTCAACTGCCTAGCCAAGGCTTGCCCAGGAAAGGTAACAAAACGCCGAGTAGCATATCGACTGAAAAGTTCCTGGTCTCTGTTTGCTTTTTCTTTATCGAAAATATAGGTGATGTTTGCATAATGTTGATTCCACATGCTGTATAAAAGCAGTCTGAATGCAGCTGCAGTCGTTGTCTACGGTGCCTTCATGTTATTATCAATATTGAGATATCTGACAGATAAAATCTGCTGTAATTACTTCATTTATTTTCAAAGGTTGGGGCTTGCATTTATGAATTCTGTTACGACAGCTTGTAAAACCAACCCATTACAAAAATACGCCCATGCAATATACAGAGATATTTTCAGCTGTAAAAATTGAAAATTTCATATAAAAATTTTGATATTTTAATATTATTGCTCAACGCATACATTGTGCAAATTTGAGGGATTGGAGTATCTCAAAATAATATTTTCTTGTCATGACATTAGGTTTGCCCAAAGTGTAAAGGCCGTCTGCCTATCATGTTTGCGTATTTCCCAGAAAGAAAAGTAATTTCGAAATGCCAATAACGACAGATATAGTTGCAGGGACACAGGAAATGGTCTGTAGGCTGGCGCTTTTATTGCTTAATGTCGCGAATAAATGTTTAAAATGAAATAGTATTGTCTGGAGGTTCCAATTAATCACGTTCTAGAAAAATATTGTTTACAGCATTGGTACAGAAAATTCACTTGGTATGCTATATTTGCAATGAAGTATTTACTTTTTTCCACTTTGAAATATATACATGTAGATGAAACTATATTATGATTTACATTTACGGTATTCATTCCGCCCAAACAATGAACTGTTCTCGACGGTGACATCAAAAAGTCATAAGTCTGCATTAGAAACCTATGTAGTCCAGTTATTAAGCCACTAGCCTTGTAAACGTGGGTCTCAGGTTAGCCCAGGGCTCATCTAACGCCTAATCTGTTAAGTCCAACTGGCCTAGTGTTCATGCCGGACTTCCGGATATATGCTGTGCACACATATAAACATACACAGGCTATCAAGGAGAATTACTGTTGATTTTGATACCTTTGCCTCAAATATTCGTCCAGTTGACACACACAGAACGAAGTGCGAAGATACTTCAGAGAAGGCCTTGTATTTTATTGGAAGAAGAAGCTTTAGAGGAACGATCCGTGTTCCTTGACACACTATGCGCAAAGTAGATTTTTCTTCCAAAAGCTGCGTACTGACAGAAGATGATGCATTAAGAAACACAAGACTGCAGGCGCGAATCTATATACATGTACATGTACCTCGATTTAAACAGACGTAACACCATATTTCTAAAAATCGTGCCGCTATTTATACAAATGATGTTCTATGCAATAAAGTGTTTCAGAATGATTCTTGCTATTTATATACAGGTTTCGCTATTCTTCTAGGCATAAGTAAATGCCCTATTTATTGCAGATTTATTATCCGATAACCCTTCTGAAATTTATTTAGATCCCTCCTGTGTGATTAAATGGATATAAAGCTGGTTAAAACACTATATAGTGCTAATTAAAAGTGTAAATGATCACGGAGCCAATTATAGCTGAGTAAAGTGATCTTTTAATACTACGTAATCCGAGATATTGATTTGATCGAGAGGAAATATACAACATTTTTTCTATTCTTGCCAATATTCTCCGGTGCATCTCCAAACATTATGTAATTTAATTTATCGTTTTTTTAACGTAAGTCTCTCCTAGATTCGTAAAATGGTAAACGGTGATACATATAGTTACGTGAATTTAGACTTTACCGAAATTTTTTTATAAAGATTTCAAGTTTTAAATCCTTTATCAAACAAATAATTGCTAGGGCACCCTGACTTGAAAACGTAATTACAAAACGCCAATATTCGACAGCTCGGTCACCCACAGAACAACAGGAAACGGTCCGTGGTCTGCATCAATTTTTGTTTAATGTCTATGGATAATGGATAATTACACACCGAAGCATTGATACAGACACGTTGAGAAAGTTCCGAGAATTTCAAAACTTGTACTTGATAATATTAAACGAATATCTGAATATTTGCATCTATCAGTGTAAAAGCAAGCGATGGCCAGGAATCGGCTTAGCCACTGAAAAACACATCCCCTTTATCAGTCAGAGCACTTACTTAAACAGGTGATTATGAAAATCACCTTGTGCAGTACATTTTTTTTATAACTCAGTCACAAGATATAAATTTTGTTTCCCTTTGTTTGCAATAATTATCTTAAATATCACTTCCTCAGGTGATTATTTTGATCTATCAAATCACTTTTATAGGTGATTTAAGTAAATAAGAAAAAGGGACGGTGCTGTCTGTTCATTTTGCCAGGCACAAATGCCAACATGTTAAGGGAGATGACGAGCATTGTCAGCTAAGATGAAACCAAGAAACATAGAAGCCATATCGAGTTTTGTGGTTTTTATCTCATTGAGAAAGTGTTACTTGAAACAGTGATCGGCCAAATCGATCAATGGCCGATCACGATGCGGAGTGATTTTTTGGGGTTACCCTTCAACTTTTAACCCACTGCGAGTAGTACTTATTTGAATGCGCGCACCACACTTTCGTTTCACTATTCAACGAATAAGACTCCAAACTTATCAGAAAAAATAGGCGCTGTCTTCACAAAAAAATAGGAAATCCTTCAAAACTGAACTTGAAATTCACGAAAATTTCACGTAAAATTCACAGTTTTTCTCGATTTTCTCTGCGATGCTTACACTTTGGCTGCCTTTGACCATGTGACTGAACGGCGCGTCTTTGCATTGACCCCTCGGATAGCTTAGAATTAGGAAAACAGCGCGAAATTCAAAATAAAACAAAAAAGTAGGCATTTATTCATGCTATTGCAGTCTTCTCTTCGAGCCACAAAATCACCCGAGAACGTGATTTTAAGATCACTTGTTTAAGTAAGTGCTCTGACTGTTTATCAAACAGAGATAGCAACTGTCAACCTGTAGTCAGCTGTATGAATATATTTCATATATACACGGGTGTATTAACAGGTGGATGCAAATGTATAACAGATGATCAATACTGAAACTGGTTTATTCGGTTTAACGAAGCAAACATTCCTCTAAGTTTCTGAATTGGCTTAAGATTAGCCTAGCCCCTAGGCGTTAAAATGACAAATCTACAAAGGTAAACACGTTTATATAAAATGTACATCATTGAAACATAATATGGGTCTACTCCTCTGTCTCGATAAATCTAGCCAAGATATGTTCATCAGAAAATATCTGGTGCTCTAACTTTTGAGAAAAGACAATTTAAACTTACAGAAAAGGCACAAAAAAAACAAACTTATTTATCAGACAAGAAGGTACTCTAGCTTAAGATGTTCGATTCTCATAAGAACTAGACATTGCATTACGACAACTTGCCCATGAAATAAACAGATATTTTTAAGCTGTAAAAATGTGAAAATTTCAATAAAAATGTTTATATGGTTAATATTGCTGGTCAAAATATACATTGTGGGTACACGTTATTACCGGCACCTCGCTTGTAAGGAGAGACATATTGAAGTTTAAAGAAAAATGGAGTTTGGAAATAGAGGAAACAAATTTAGTATTTCGAAGATTAATTACGAGGATTCGAAATAAGTACAGAATGATTTGACACGTTTTGCACCGCGTGATTCTTGAATTAACAAACAAAAAATATCTACTTCTGAGATATTTTCGTACTTTTGGCGGAATTAGCCAGAGACTATCTTCTTATCTTCTTATCATTATACAATCATGATAATTATGTGGAATATTATTTTACAGAAAGAAATATTACGGAAAATAAAATACTTTTTCCAGACATGTACTTTACAAGTTGCGTGTCGAATTCAAAGCTGTTGGCTTCACAATTTCTGTCTTAGGTTAACGACTGAAAGGCCTACATACAAAAATAAAATAATAAATCGAAAGCCAGCTGAGAGAATAACTGAAAGATTTCCTGGTCGCCACAGGTCAAATGATGGCACTGACCACCGTTTCATGTGCCCCGACAGCTATAGTCATGCGGAAACCCATATATAAAGTCAACGAAAATTGAAAATAATGTTCTTTAAAATCAAAAGAATGATACACAGAACGGATGATAAAACGCCCAGGTACCGAACCACTGGATGGCGTTTAGCCAACCTTCCACACTGTCCAACGGAGCGGGCTTGTGTAGCTCACATTGCACTCTGTCTGGTGTACGGTCTCTTCAAATTGTATGTAGTAATTACCCGCTGAGCGACAGGTGGGTATGATATTTTCCTGACCTGTCCAGCCAAATGCATGCACCGAGAGCCCGAAGGGCTCGAGGTGCATGTATTTGGATGGACAGGTCAGGAAAATATCATGCCCGCCTGTCGCGAAGCGGGTAATTAACTTACCTTATGACCCCACTGAGTGAAATAACAGTGTGTATGACCTACACAACGCTAATGAACACCGGTAAAGTGATTTTTCTGGCGGCGTAACTATTGACCGAACACTGCACGTGCAAAACGAGGAAGCTTGTCCACTGTACCGTTTCGCTATTGTCAAAAATAGATCATAAAGGAGTATTTTCCCTTGTGCGTTTATAAATAATTGAGACATTATTTTTATTGGTACTCTTTAGCATTTTTCTCTCAAAGTTATTAATTAACAATAGGCATTATCTTTTATCGGAACAGTTAACAGATTGGGTGGTCAATATGAATGATCTCTTATATGAGTCATTGTCAAAATTCGTCAAAATTCTTGTCTTCTCAATATTTTATGAAAACCACTTACCAGATCGTGATTTGAATTTTTTCATATGATACAACTGATCATGCTTAATAATAGTAAATGATAAAACAGTATTTGATTGGTGTAGAAATACCTTTTTTCCAGATTTAAAACCTCATTTTTCATCATTTTTGCCTGTCCCTCGAAAAAAATTGAAGATTCAGCACAACTTTTGCAAGTCGCTGTAAATATTTGGGTAGTTTTGACTGGTTGTATCAAAAAGAACATTATTAAGGTAAATATAAGAGGTTTCAAAATGGGATATTTCATTTTATTTTTCATATTTTTTGGCAATAATAAATCCGTCCCTGGATTTATGTCCTTACCGTAACGCAGTGATAAATCGACAAAATAATATAGGATCCTGTATGTTGGCAAATCTGGTTATCTGTCATGCTCACTGGGCACTTTCTATTTACAAGCATTACATGTGTTTTGAAATGCTGCTACTTAACTGCTCAAGGAAAATACTGTTTCAGTGAGTAAGCCCAGAAGAGTATATTTTTTGTGTGTCCACTGACCGTAACGAGATATAAGCACGGTGAATACTTTGAAAAAGGTCTGATTCTGACATATTGATCCAATTACATTTCTCAATAGCAAACCACTTTTGCTACCATGTTTTAATGCATTACTATTATTTAAGATAGAAATTACTTAAAATATGTCCTTACCATAACAGTCCTTACCGTAACAAAATAAAATGTTATGGTAAGGACTCATATTGTTACGGTATGGACATCAACTGATAAACAGCAAAATAAATTAACCTGTGTGTTATTTATGTAGATATATTTGCTATGAGAAACTGTAACTTGTTTCAATTAGAGTAATAGGATTATTAAAACCCAATTTTATAAATGAATATTTTAGACAAATACGTTCATAGGAATTATTCCGTTACGGTAAAGACATTTTGGTGAAATACCATGCCTTTGTGGAAAATCATTTGGAAATAGAAACTAGAAGCAATACAATTGTATGTCATGTAAAATATATTATTTTATTGAAAAAGAAAGCTATCAGGATTATGATTGAGAACAATTATTTCCTACAAAATGTGTTATGTCCATACCGTAACATGCTGGTCCATACCGTAACGATATCTCAGAATGTTTAACTGTACCAGAAAACTAACAAAACTTATTAGACTTAAATCACCATAGAAGATACCAAAAGATTAAATACTTGTTATACCATTCAATCATACTTGCCTGTATTGCTGTCAAAAAGGCAAGCATTGATATTTATTCTAAAAATGTCCATACCGTAACGATTTTATCAATATAAGATCTTGTCCATACCGTAACAGAGAATGTCCATACCGTAACAACATAAGAAAAGAATATACTGTGTAACTTTTTATTAGTTGCTTTTCTATGTTTACATTCTTTTGCATTCATTTTAAGAGGATTTATCGGTGAAAATAAATAAAAATCTTTCTTAATCACTGTCTTCATTTAGCAACATATTAGTGCCCAAAGTCAAAAATGTCCATACCGTAACATGCATCTTGTCCAGTACCGTAACGGTAATAAATTTCTGAAAATAAGTTCTTTATAAAGACTTCATGTGGATCATTACCACAAAATCAATATTATCAAGATGAATAAATTGTCTGCAGTATTGTTGTTGTATAGCAACATGCTTTTTAAAAATGTTATTTAAAGCGGAAAACATCTAAAATCTGTAAAAAGTCGTTTTTGCTTGTATGATCACTGTTTTTTTTCTACTATTATTACAGCTGTAGATTTTTTTCTTCAGTACATGTGTAGAAACAATCTGTTTATTAGATTGCATACATCAGAAATAAAAAGTTGTTGCATATTTAAAAGAAAAACACAATTTAAAATTTGTTACGGTATGGACATTTTTCCTGGTCATGTGACTTTTGACGATCTATTTAAGCAATCTGATTGGTTGTTAAGATTACCTTTAGTTTGTTTTGATTACTTTAGGGTTAGCTTGTTACTTTCACACAAAAAATATTTAACTTTCTTTCAGGTGCTTTTTATTTTTTCCCACATTCAAAATTTGACGAATTTTGACATTGACTCATATATGCAAAAAGCAAACTACCACCTCGTTATGGTTTTCAGATAGGTATATATTGTGTGTGTAAGTTTGTATTGCAGGTTTGAAACTCAGGTTGAAACCCTCGGACCTAACTTTCCGAAGTCCACATGGTCAGTTAGGGGACCGCAGTATAAAATGCCCAGCTGTATTTAAGGGATACAGTTGGTCGTTTCTAACGATCATAATCGCAATGCAAAAATATGTGAAATTGGTTTCTGATTCATTGTTCTTGCACAACATAACCCACTAACCATAATCTGCGAATCTGAAACCAATTTCCAACGAGAGAAAACTCTCAACTTTACGTAACTGCTCAATAAGATCAGATATTCACCCGCAGTGGACAACTATTTACTTGATAGCTTTAATTTGCCTCATCTTTATATTGCAATCGTTGTAAAACGAATTTTCACCACCTGTCTTCGGGTAAGGAAAGTGACTTTCTTCACCTCCAAACAGGTGTGAAAGAACTTTCAGCACCTGAATAACTGACCATAACATCGCACTTGCAATACAGTATGAAAAATAATTTCCTATGAGTTACATTGAAGTCATAAGGTAAATAGTTATACTAGTGTTGTAAATAATAGTTTGCCTGTTCATTTTGTCAAGCATTTCAGCATTTGTTAATTGAGGATCATATGTTAGACTGGCATATTTGCCAAAAATATTACCCTCTTTAAATGAAATTATTATTATTATTATTATTATTATTATTATTATTATTATTAATACCGTATTACCAACAGTTGTTGTCGCAAAACCGTCTGTCAAACAAAACATAGATCAGTATAAGCGCCTGCAATATCTAGGTAATATTAAATTTCAAAATGTCTCCGCATAACATTCGATGCAAGGCACTTAGGCATTTGAAGATATTAAGCATATTTTCCAACGAATACAAATAAAACCGAGATCCTTTAAAGAGCAGTAAACATATTAATGAGAAAGGGGATGGGCCATACCGCGGTTTCGGATACTTAAGCCTCTTCAGTGACCTTATAAGATTTGGCAACATAGAGCCAAAGAGAACAGGGTAGTCAATACAAAGACTAGTATACTTCAAATGGGGCCAAATATATCAAACGTTGGTTAGAAAATGAATCTAAACCAATAATAATTTTCTAATTTCTCAGAATACCCTCACTGATCACAAAGGAACGAAGGGAATATATAATCTGCACTATGGATGATGTACGGGGAGACTTTGTGCAGAAAGATGTTTCGTCTTTGTATAAATCGAATTTTGGAGACACATACTCAAATTTTGCGAAGACTAAAACACATAAATCATAAACTGGGATTGGAAATATGAATTATCTATACACATTAAAGCTATTTCCTGTCTTTTGTTTCCCCAGAGAGTACTGAAAACAAAGTCGAGTCAAAAAATTATATTTCTCAAAGAAGATAAAATAATAGCACGTCTATTTTAGTCAGTTTCTATTCGGAGGAAACATCAAGAAGGTGAAAATGTTTATCTTACGGGTTTGGTGTCTTTGTTTTGTGCCTCCACAATAAAGAAAGGACCTCTGACGGTGGTAATGAGAGTTATAGCTGCCTCAGATTTTGAGAAAAATAAATTCTGGTCAAACGCTTCTGTTTTTGTATACATGTTTGCTGGTAGTCCATAGTTTATGATATTGGTTTGAGGATTTTGTTTCAATAGATGTACTGCTTTATTTTTGGGTTAAGAAGGGCTTATTTTGTATTAGACATATAGACAAATAGAAAAGAATTTTTAACATTGTTCCCACCCCCCGAGTCCCAAGAAATCCCTTTGCATGTGAATGTATTGTCATATTTTATATAATATAATGTGAATGGCGTTCTGGGACTCGTGGGGAAACACTACCCTACAGCCCAAAATGTTATCTCAGTACTAAAGCCAAGTATGTGAAATTGTTTTAAACTTAAAAAGAAAGCAAAACAGCTGTTAAGTTGTAAGCCATATATAAAGTACAAAAATGGATAAATACATGTGTTTCCAAAATAAACCCAAATCTGCATGATTTATAACCACCTTTTATGTTCCCTTCCCCAGAAAATGAGGGAACCGTACATTCTGTGGAACTGGAACAAACTTTTGTAATCATTCTACATTGTATACTAATATTGTCCACTTGTTTACACGGCCAATAACCTCTTGCACCACAAAAAGTAACATTGTTGGACTGTTTTCTTTTTTAATAAAATGTATTAACTTCCAAGTCAACAACTTCTCAGTCACGTCGGTACGATGCCACCACTGCCGAGGTATTAGCCAGTACTATGGGAACTTAAAATGTCTTTGTCATTGGTACAATACAGCGACGTAAAGTTTCAAATTACCATTACAAATTACCATTACATGAAATTCAAATTACCATTACATGAAATTTTGGGATGTTTACACAGTTTACCATTCATTCTCATAAAACTATTTGCTTATTATATAAAGTTAGGCATCAAAACATTAATCTTTCGGTTCTTTAATGCAACCGACTCTAAATAGAGGCCCTGGGTTTGATCCAATCGTTGGGAGCCGTGCTGTGCCTGAGACACATTTACTCCCCAGTGTACTAGGTACACGAAGCAATACGTGGCTCAATCCGAAAATGACTGAAAAAATGTTACTATTAAATGATGTTCGGCCATAATCTAACCGAACCAAAACTAATGTTTATGATTAGAATCACTACACGACACAACCATTACATTGAAACGAGACACATGTAAGACATGCCAAGTTCTGTTTGCGGGTGTGCAAGGTGGTTTAGTCACTGGATTCTCGTGTTTTCGCCCACTTACTGATTGGTCCATCCCATACGAGCTGAAATAATCTTGAAAGGGGACATTAAACTGAATCAGAAAAAATAAATACACTGAAGGCCGTGTTGTAACAGGTTTATACAGGTAGTTGCTCAGTGTGACCAAGTTTTGTAACAATGAACCGTGTCTGGAGAAAATGTTTTGGTTAAGATCAAACTCTAATCAAGCTGCGCAACACATAGAAGACGGTCCTGATGGATTTGATTTTTGTTAATTAATGACACGATTCTGAGTAGCTAGCTGGTCATCGCTGATCTGGGTATATGGTTTTGCATATAACAGATAGCCGGTTTTCTCTCATGAGGTAACACTGTCTTGTATAATGTTTGGAACTATTGAGACAATGATATCATACAGGTAACTGCTAAAGGTTAGTACCCAAAATGTCGACGTAGTAATATTTCAATTTTATTTCAATGACATTATGCATGTTGATCGCACTTAATATAGTGTTGCATGCACAAAATATGATACAGTAGTGGAATTAAAGGACTAAAAGCATGGAAATGCGAAAAAAAAATAATTTTCTCTCATTTGAAATTTTAACCCCCACCCCCGCTAAAATCGCCTTTTTTACACTATATGGAGGAAATAGTCAAAACTTTTAATAGTTACAGGTTCAGATTGCCCTAATCATGAGATACCACCACCAGGACCTTTGAGACATTGTTATGGTCTTTTGAAAACGAGGCATCAGACCCCCACGACCGTCACAGATTCTTAGATTATGATGACCTTATGTTCATTGAAGTCAACAACAGAAATTTAGATACTGTATAGACATTGTATTTAGCTACTGCATTAACATTTAGTGTTTCTGACATAAGTTTCGTAGTTTAGCTGCCATTTCCTGCATGCGATTGACCTTTTAAGATATTTCTCGCCTTCTGGTTGGATTGGCATTTGAGATTTAATCAAATTTGTTCATGTATATTATTAATTTCTTACTCGAACGCATTTGCCTGTATTTGGTTTCTCATCACCAGAATCATTCTTGTTAGATTTTGTAGAGCTCACCTCATGGCCATGCATCAGGAAAACATATCCGTTAAATGTATACCCACTTAAACCCCAATTTTTATATAGAAAAACTGGGGTTTGCAGGGGTATACCTATTTTTCTTATTTTTGCTTCAAAACATAGGTTGTTGATACGCGTTAGAACCACATCGCCGAGGCGGTTCTAACGTGTACCCACAATCTAAGTTTTGAGCAAAACTAAGAAAAAATATAAAAAAAAATTCTACTGAAAATTTTCCTTTTTTACAACTTAAAAATTAAGTTGCATGGGTATATTTTAGAAATGGTTTTGTCAAGAAACAGCCAAGTCCTTCTTAACATTTCCAGCTTTCATCTGAAGACACATTTTTTTCTGAATGCCCCCTAAGGACCTATGTGATGTACAAAACTCAACCAACTTATACTATGATTGTTCAGATTACTTCTTATCCAAGAAATGTCTGATTTCTCTTGGGACCTATTGAGCATTTTGTCTCAGAAAAATATAACTTTATGCAAATGAGCCAACCCCCAACAAGACTAAAACACTGCACCGAACAAGAACCTAAATAATCTTGCTATGTTGCTGTTGAGTCACACAGCTGAGAAACATGTGGTACGGAATGGGTGACGAACAATGCAATTCTGTACGAAGTTGAGGTGAGAAATTCCAGTTTTCTCCTATAGCGTTTACTCTATTGACTGATAGATAGGTGCAGGCATTCCAGAAATTGAACATTATATTGAATGAAAGTAGCATTAGGAATCCAGGTTATTTCGTTTTCGCAAACACTTCAGAATAATGAACATATAATACTTCCATCACGATAACATTGAAGTGTTTGCGAAAACGACATAACCGTTATTTCTTATGTTACTTTTTTTCAATAAATATTCAATTTCTGCATTGCCTGCACCTATCTATCAGTCAGTAGAGTAAATGCTATAGGAGAATAGTCGAAAATCTAGCCTCAGTTTTGGTCTCGATTGCAATGTGTGTCAACGATCATTTATCGGTTTGTATGTATACAAGACCACGTGATTCTCAGTAGTGAGTCAGTATGTCAACAAATGCATACTTATGTCAGAGGTTAAGCGGCACGGTCAAAGTATTTTACCTATACAGTCATTTCGGTGTTTGTATATTAACCCATATTAACCCGAATGCACTTTCCAATTCCTATCAATTGAGTGATTCATTTTAAGGGGCATCAGTAGTGATCTTAGATTTTTATTTCATGTTTTCGATATATTTTCTATGATCAAACAGAATAGCCCCAAATGGAACGCCGCGTTACTCTGGTAAGGCTCCTACTTATATAATACCGTTCCTGCAGAGAAAGCCGGGTGCTCCCGGGAAAACAACAAACCTGCCAGTACCGGCTTGCCCAGGAAAGGTAACAAACAAGTAGCCCAAGGGCAACGATCGCTCACCTGAGAGTGAACAAGTACAGTCACTGGACAAAGTTTTTTTTTTTTTTTTTTTTTTTTTTTTTTTTTTTTTTTTTTTTTTTTTTTAAGATCTGATATTGAAGATGCTGGAGTGGCCACAACACTAAAAATTGATTTTTCAAACATTCAAGGGCAGCTAACTCCGCAATCCAGGGTCGAATCTGGTTCAAATTTGAACTCATCCAAGATATTCTGGTTATCCTTGTTTCTTCCAAGAATGAAGAAGATCCGATCAAAACTGAAGGCGCTAGAGTGGCCACAATTCAAAAAAATATTGATTTTTCAAACACTAAAGCACAGCTAACTCCGCAGTCAGAGGTCTGATCTGGCCGAATTTCGAACTCATCCGAGATATTGTAGTTATTCTTGTAACCTGCAAGAATGAAGAAGATCCACTGAAAAACAAAGATGCTAGAGTGGCCACAACACAAAATATTGATTTTTCAAACACTGAAGGGCAGATAACTCCGCAGTCAGAGGTTGGATCTGGTCGAAATTCGAACTCATCCGAGATAATGTAGTTATCCTTGTTACCTGCAAGAATGAAGAAGATCCACTGAAGAACAAAGATGCTAGAGTGGCCACAACACACAATATTGATTTTTCAAACACTCAAGGGCAGATAACTCTGCAGTCAGAGGTTGGATCTGCTTGAAATTCGAACTCACCCAAGATATCATGGATGTCTTTGTTACTTCCAAGAACACAAAATATTGATTTTTCAAACACTCAAGGGCAGATAACTCTGCAGTCAGAGGTCGGATCTGCTTGAAATTCGAACTCATCCAAGATATTATAAATGTCTTTGTAACTTCCAAGAATAAAGAAGATCCGAAAAAAAATGAAGGAGCTAGAGTGGCCACAACACTAAATACTGAGTTTATACACAGTCAAGGGCAGATAACTCTGCAGTCAAGGGTCGGATCTGGATGAATTCGAACTCATTCAAGATGTTATAGCTATCCTTGTTACTTTAAAGTATGAAGAAGTTCCGATCAAAACTGAAGGCGCTAGAGTGGCCACAACACAGAATATTGATTTTTCAAACACTCAGGGGCAGATAACTCCGCAGTTAGAGGTCGGTTCTGGTCGAAATTCGAACTCATCCGAGATTTTATGGATGTCCTTGTTACTTCCAAGAATAAAGTTTATCCAAATAAAAATGAAGGCCCTAGAGTGGCCACAACACTAAATATTGATTTTTCACACAGTCAAGGGCAGATAACTCTGCAGTCAAGGGTCTGATATGGCTGAAATTTGAACTAATCCGAGATGTTATGGCTATCCTTGTTTCTTCCAAGCATGAAGAAAATCTGATCAAAATTTAAGGCGCTAGAGTGGCCACAATACAAAGAAAAAGATTTTTCAAACACTCAAGGGCAGATAACTCCACAGTCAGAGGTCGGATCTGGCTGAAATTCGAACCCATCCGAGATATTATAGTTGTCCTTGTTACCTGCAAGAATGAAGAAGATCCAATGAAAAATAGAGATGCTAGAGTGGCCACAACATTTCTCCCATTATAAGTCTATGGGGATTTTTCCAGACGCTCAAGGGCAGCTAACTCCGCAATCTGAGGTCGAACCTGGCCAAAATTCGAAATCATCAGAGATATTATGGTTGTCCTTGTTATTCCCAAGAATGAAGAAGATCCAATCAAAAATGAAGTTGCTAGAGTGGCCACAACATTTTCCCCATTATAACTCAATGGGAGCTATATGTTGCCATGGAAACCAGAGTTCAGATCTGACCTAGCCCAAAACATAATGCAACCTTTCCCCCACCCCAATGATGCTTCTGATAAAATTTGATTGTAATTGGCTGACTAGTTGCGGAGATATTTGTATTTGAAAATGTGAACGCACGGACACACGGACAGACGCACGGACGCCGGCTCGACTACTATACTAGTATATACTTCGGCTCAGGTGAGCTAAAAACTATATACCCGCCGGCATAAATGCCGGGGGTATAAACATGAATGATTTCTGATGGTTGGTTCATGAGATATACACCACTAGAGAAACTTTAACCAAAACTTTGACATAAATTCTACGAACGAACAAACGAACTAACGAACTAATTAACTAACGAACGAACGAACATACGAACGGACGAACGGAAAAGCGAAAACTATATTTGAGATGTTATGGATGTCCTTGTTACTTCCAAGAATAAAGAAGATCCGAATAAAAAGGAAGGCGCTAGAGTGGCCACAACACTAAATATTGATGTTTCACACAGTCAAGGGCAGATAACTCCACAGTCACAGGTTGGATAAAGCTGAAATTCGAACCCATCCGAGATCTTATAATTGTCCTCATTACCTGCAAGAATGAAGAAGATCCACTGAAAAATAATGGCGCTAGAGTGGCCACAACATTTTTCCCATTATAAGTCTATGGGGATTTTTCCAGACGCTCAAGGGCAGCTAACTCCGCAATCTGAGGTCGAACCTAGCCGAAATTCGAACTCATCCGAGATGTTATGGTTGTCCTTGTTATTCCCAAGAATGAAGAAGATCCAATCAAAAATAAAGTTGCTAGAGTGGCCACAACATTTTCCTTTTTATAACGCAATGGGAGCTATCTGTTGCCATGGAAACCAGAGTTCTGATTGGACCTGGTCCAAAACCTAAGCGCAACCTTTCCCCCTCCTCAATGATGCTTTAGATAAAATTTGATCGCGATTGGCCTTGTTGTCTTAGAGATATTCAAGTTTGAAAATGTGAACGCACGGACGCACGGACGGACGCACTCAGGTGAGCTAAAAAGCCGGGGAGCACATCGACTAAAACGTTCCTGGTCACTGTTTGCTTTTTCTATCGAAAACATCTATTAGGTGTTGATAGCATAATGTTGATTCCACATGCTAAATAAAAGCAGTCTGAATGCAGCTGCAGACGTTGTCTACGGTGCCTTCATGTTATTATCAATATTGAAATGTCTGATAGATAAAATCTGCTGTAATTACTTCATTTATTTTCATAGGATGGGGCTTACATTTATGAATTCTGTTAGGGCAGCTGGTGCATAAAACCGACCCATTACGAAAACATGCCCTTGCAATATACAGAGATTTTTTCAGCTGTAAAAATTGAAAATTTTATCCAAAAAAAAAAATGATATTTTTAATATAATTGCTCAAATTTTATTGCTTTAGAAACGCCTTGCCGAGGCGGTTCTAACGAGTACCCACAATGTATGTTTTGGATCAAAAATAAGAAAATTAGGTACAGCCATGTACACCCCTAAGTTTTACTATATAAAAGCGGGGTTTAAGGGGTATATATTTCACGGACATGTTTTCCTGATGCAGAGGATCAATCGTCTTGTAAACACTCACTCGAGATCTGCTTCAATGAGCAGATAAATCATTATTCTGAAACTATTCCAAATTTACAACCAAAGCCATTTACATCACTTATGGAAGTTTCCTTCAACAGGATCCTACCCCGGGAGCTAATTTGACCTACCTTGCACCCCACAGGACAATTTTTCATGGGTGCCAAGTCGTACATTTGGACCCTAGATGTCCTTAAAGATAAACTCTTTTGCGCTATGAAATATTACATGGTTTCCATGGCAAACGTTAACGTGATTCTTGAGAATGGGGTGTATATATAAAATTGGTCTCCGCTGTTACTTATTCTAGACCACTGAACTTGGTCTCAATTTAAAGCTTAGCCATTGCTCCTTCATTCTGCAGTGCAAGTTATCTTACATGTATTTGCATATTCATGGATTTTAATGAAAACATTCAAAACGACACAAAAGATCGTTCAAAATCCATGAATAAATTAATTTCAGGCCCAAAACTATTATTGTGACACTTTTGTATTGAATCAGTAATGCCATATGACAAATTTATTGATGTCATGGGTTGAAATGAAAATTGTCTCATTTGCATATTCATGAATATTAATAAAATGTCGAAAATCGAGGAAAAACGGGGAAGAAACTATACCCATTGGAAGGTTTTGGATTGGTTATAAGATCTATCTTGCGTCCCTGAGACCAATTCTCATGGCTGCCAGTGTTGTCAGAGGAACCACATTAATGCCTTGAAATATTGCCCTCAACTATGCCGGAACACATTTGCATGATGTAAAATTACATAGTTTCCACACCCACCCTGGTGTTATTCTAAAGAATATGGTGTATTAACAAAAGAACGTACAAGGTCTGATTGCCACTAGAAGGGTTATCTAGTTTTCAAAACAAATATTTTAAGCTTAATATCCCTTATCTTTACAGTAAATTCTAGGACATGTTGACTTGAAAACATAATTACAAAACGCCAATAACCGACAGCTCAGTCACCCACAGAATAACAGGCAACAGTCTGTGGGCTGATTCATTATTGTTTAATGTCTTGGAAAATGGATTCTAACACATTTTAACAATGTCTGGGACAAATCCATTGAGAAAATTATGAGAAAGCTTATATAACTTGAATAATTTTAAACGGAATTTTAGACGTACCTAAAGAACACTGCGTCTATACATTTACAATGGCATTAAAAGCAAACATAGATTAATACGTTTTCCAGTCATAGATAAACACACGTCTTGGAAACACATAGTTACGGGAAATAACGCAACAAAATGGAATAATGGCAATTTAGAAACGTGCTTCGCCGAAGAAGCAGCCATTTCCCAAAAGGTACCCATTGGCAATACATACTGAAAAGTAAGTCTTGCACCACGCTGTTTTGGGATGTTTTGTTATCACTAACTAGATTTATTTTTGTTAACTCCGATATCAATTCTTTTACTTTGCAGCTAATTCAAGAGTGTTGACGATAATGCAAACATTTTGGGGACAAAAAGTGTAAAATTGATACCAACTGATTAACAATGAATATTTTATCTAAGTTTTAATTGTACATGTAATCTGCATCATGTCAGTAGCAGACAAAAATATTTGGAGTTACAAAATTGGGAAAATTTGGTATTTAACAGTGGTTGAGAATGGTCTTTAAACAGCAAAGAATATAAAGACCAGTGCATTCTAAGGTTATGTAAATCATTTTAAAAATAAAACAAAAATTCAAAAAAATATTGATTTTTCAAACACTAAAGCACAGCTAACTCCGCAGTCAGAGGTCTGATCTGGCCGAATTTCGAACTCATCCGAGATATTGTAGTTATTCTTGTAACCTGCAAGAATGAAGAAGATCCACTGAAAAACAAAGATGCTAGAGTGGCCACAACACAAAATATTGATTTTTCAAACACTGAAGGGCAGATAACTCCGCAGTCAGAGGTTGGATCTGGTCGAAATTCGAACTCATCCGAGATAATGTAGTTATCCTTGTTACCTGCAAGAATGAAGAAGATCCACTGAAGAACAAAGATGCTAGAGTGGCCACAACACACAATATTGATTTTTCAAACACTCAAGGGCAGATAACTCTGCAGTCAGAGGTTGGATCTGCTTGAAATTCGAACTCACCCAAGATATCATGGATGTCTTTGTTACTTCCAAGAACACAAAATATTGATTTTTCAAACACTCAAGGGCAGATAACTCTGCAGTCAGAGGTCGGATCTGCTTGAAATTCGAACTCATCCAAGATATTATAAATGTCTTTGTAACTTCCAAGAATAAAGAAGATCCGAAAAAAAATGAAGGAGCTAGAGTGGCCACAACACTAAATACTGAGTTTATACACAGTCAAGGGCAGATAACTCTGCAGTCAAGGGTCGGATCTGGATGAATTCGAACTCATTCAAGATGTTATAGCTATCCTTGTTACTTTAAAGTATGAAGAAGTTCCGATCAAAACTGAAGGCGCTAGAGTGGCCACAACACAGAATATTGATTTTTCAAACACTCAGGGGCAGATAACTCCGCAGTTAGAGGTCGGTTCTGGTCGAAATTCGAACTCATCCGAGATTTTATGGATGTCCTTGTTACTTCCAAGAATAAAGTTTATCCAAATAAAAATGAAGGCCCTAGAGTGGCCACAACACTAAATATTGATTTTTCACACAGTCAAGGGCAGATAACTCTGCAGTCAAGGGTCTGATATGGCTGAAATTTGAACTAATCCGAGATGTTATGGCTATCCTTGTTTCTTCCAAGCATGAAGAAAATCTGATCAAAATTTAAGGCGCTAGAGTGGCCACAATACAAAGAAAAAGATTTTTCAAACACTCAAGGGCAGATAACTCCACAGTCAGAGGTCGGATCTGGCTGAAATTCGAACCCATCCGAGATATTATAGTTGTCCTTGTTACCTGCAAGAATGAAGAAGATCCAATGAAAAATAGAGATGCTAGAGTGGCCACAACATTTCTCCCATTATAAGTCTATGGGGATTTTTCCAGACGCTCAAGGGCAGCTAACTCCGCAATCTGAGGTCGAACCTGGCCAAAATTCGAAATCATCAGAGATATTATGGTTGTCCTTGTTATTCCCAAGAATGAAGAAGATCCAATCAAAAATGAAGTTGCTAGAGTGGCCACAACATTTTCCCCATTATAACTCAATGGGAGCTATATGTTGCCATGGAAACCAGAGTTCAGATCTGACCTAGCCCAAAACATAATGCAACCTTTCCCCCACCCCAATGATGCTTCTGATAAAATTTGATTGTAATTGGCTGACTAGTTGCGGAGATATTTGTATTTGAAAATGTGAACGCACGGACACACGGACAGACGCACGGACGCCGGCTCGACTACTATACTAGTATATACTTCGGCTCAGGTGAGCTAAAACTATATACCCGCCGGCATAAATGCCGGGGGTATAAACATGAATGATTTCTGATGGTTGGTTCATGAGATATACACCACTAGAGAAACTTTAACCAAAACTTTGACATAAATTCTACGAACGAACAAACGAACTAACGAACTAACTAACTAACGAACGAACGAACATACGAACGGACGAACGGAAAAGCGAAAACTATATTTGAGATGTTATGGATGTCCTTGTTACTTCCAAGAATAAAGAAGATCCGAATAAAAAGGAAGGCGCTAGAGTGGCCACAACACTAAATATTGATGTTTCACACAGTCAAGGGCAGATAACTCCACAGTCACAGGTTGGATAAAGCTGAAATTCGAACCCATCCGAGATCTTATAATTGTCCTCATTACCTGCAAGAATGAAGAAGATCCACTGAAAAATAATGGCGCTAGAGTGGCCACAACATTTTTCCCATTATAAGTCTATGGGGATTTTTCCAGACGCTCAAGGGCAGCTAACTCCGCAATCTGAGGTCGAACCTAGCCGAAATTCGAACTCATCCGAGATGTTATGGTTGTCCTTGTTATTCCCAAGAATGAAGAAGATCCAATCAAAAATAAAGTTGCTAGAGTGGCCACAACATTTTCCTTTTTATAACGCAATGGGAGCTATCTGTTGCCATGGAAACCAGAGTTCTGATTGGACCTGGTCCAAAACCTAAGCGCAACCTTTCCCCCTCCTCAATGATGCTTTAGATAAAATTTGATCGCGATTGGCCTTGTTGTCTTAGAGATATTCAAGTTTGAAAATGTGAACGCACGGACGCACGGACGGACGCACTCAGGTGAGCTAAAAAGCCGGGGAGCACATCGACTAAAACGTTCCTGGTCACTGTTTGCTTTTTCTATCGAAAACATCTATTAGGTGTTGATAGCATAATGTTGATTCCACATGCTAAATAAAAGCAGTCTGAATGCAGCTGCAGACGTTGTCTACGGTGCCTTCATGTTATTATCAATATTGAAATGTCTGATAGATAAAATCTGCTGTAATTACTTCATTTATTTTCATAGGATGGGGCTTACATTTATGAATTCTGTTAGGGCAGCTGGTGCATAAAACCGACCCATTACGAAAACATGCCCTTGCAATATACAGAGATTTTTTCAGCTGTAAAAATTGAAAATTTTATCCAAAAAAAAAATGATATTTTTAATATAATTGCTCAAATTTTATTGCTTTAGAAACGCCTTGCCGAGGCGGTTCTAACGAGTACCCACAATGTATGTTTTGGATCAAAAATAAGAAAATTAGGTACAGCCATGTACACCCCTAAGTTTTACTATATAAAAGCGGGGTTTAAGGGGTATATATTTCACGGACATGTTTTCCTGATGCAGAGGATCAATCGTCTTGTAAACACTCACTCGAGATCTGCTTCAATGAGCAGATAAATCATTATTCTGAAACTATTCCAAATTTACAACCAAAGCCATTTACATCACTTATGGAAGTTTCCTTCAACAGGATCCTACCCCGGGAGCTAATTTGACCTACCTTGCACCCCACAGGACAATTTTTCATGGGTGCCAAGTCGTACATTTGGACCCTAGATGTCCTTAAAGATAAACTCTTTTGCGCTATGAAATATTACATGGTTTCCATGGCAAACGTTAACGTGATTCTTGAGAATGGGGTGTATATATAAAATTGGTCTCCGCTGTTACTTATTCTAGACCACTGAACTTGGTCTCAATTTAAAGCTTAGCCATTGCTCCTTCATTCTGCAGTGCAAGTTATCTTACATGTATTTGCATATTCATGGATTTTAATGAAAACATTCAAAACGACACAAAAGATCGTTCAAAATCCATGAATAAATTAATTTCAGGCCCAAAACTATTATTGTGACACTTTTGTATTGAATCAGTAATGCCATATGACAAATTTATTGATGTCATGGGTTGAAATGAAAATTGTCTCATTTGCATATTCATGAATATTAATAAAATGTCGAAAATCGAGGAAAAACGGGGAAGAAACTATACCCATTGGAAGGTTTTGGATTGGTTATAAGATCTATCTTGCGTCCCTGAGACCAATTCTCATGGCTGCCAGTGTTGTCAGAGGAACCACATTAATGCCTTGAAATATTGCCCTCAACTATGCCGGAACACATTTGCATGATGTAAAATTACATAGTTTCCACACCCACCCTGGTGTTATTCTAAAGAATATGGTGTATTAACAAAAGAACGTACAAGGTCTGATTGCCACTAGAAGGGTTATCTAGTTTTCAAAACAAATATTTTAAGCTTAATATCCCTTATCTTTACAGTAAATTCTAGGACATGTTGACTTGAAAACATAATTACAAAACGCCAATAACCGACAGCTCAGTCACCCACAGAATAACAGGCAACAGTCTGTGGGCTGATTCATTATTGTTTAATGTCTTGGAAAATGGATTCTAACACATTTTAACAATGTCTGGGACAAATCCATTGAGAAAATTATGAGAAAGCTTATATAACTTGAATAATTTTAAACGGAATTTTAGACGTACCTAAAGAACACTGCGTCTATACATTTACAATGGCATTAAAAGCAAACATAGATTAATACGTTTTCCAGTCATAGATAAACACACGTCTTGGAAACACATAGTTACGGGAAATAACGCAACAAAATGGAATAATGGCAATTTAGAAACGTGCTTCGCCGAAGAAGCAGCCATTTCCCAAAAGGTACCCATTGGCAATACATACTGAAAAGTAAGTCTTGCACCACGCTGTTTTGGGATGTTTTGTTATCACTAACTAGATTTATTTTTGTTAACTCCGATATCAATTCTTTTACTTTGCAGCTAATTCAAGAGTGTTGACGATAATGCAAACATTTTGGGGACAAAAAGTGTAAAATTGATACCAACTGATTAACAATGAATATTTTATCTAAGTTTTAATTGTACATGTAATCTGCATCATGTCAGTAGCAGACAAAAATATTTGGAGTTACAAAATTGGGAAAATTTGGTATTTAACAGTGGTTGAGAATGGTCTTTAAACAGCAAAGAATATAAAGACCAGTGCATTCTAAGGTTATGTAAATCATTTTAAAAATAAAACAAACAAAACAATTGTTGAATGTTTTGTGACAAACGAAGCGATCATGTGCCATGCCTTATACCAGAAGAGGAATATTTGAAGTATTTGCGACAGACTGATGTACGCGGCAATGTTTACAACATTAAACAAGATGTCTAATAAAGTATGTATTGCTTCGGTAACAATCTAATAAAGGGAGACAAGAAATTAAACTTCTTTGAAGAATACTACAGAAAAACTCACCAATAGGAATTAGAACTATGAATAAAAGGCGCATCCAAGAGCTTATTAGACGTCTAATGGGCTACTTGGCGCATCATAAAATTATCGTCTGTGTTGTGTCTCACCAGATAGCTAATGACGTTTCGACTGAAAACTTACAAGGCAAACTAATGTACTAGATAACGATGGACGTCACTGTGCCTGATTCCTTGTAAACGTTTATGGTCACCCACCAGGCAAACCCATACGTACGTTTTTTCACTTGGTTTCGGATTCATTTGCCGTCTGATGAAAGACACACAGAGAGAGAGAGAGAGAGAGAGAGAGAGGGGGGGGGAGAGAGAGAGAGTCAAAGAACAACATTATTATGAATGTTTTATAAATGTACAGGTAATTTACTTTGACTGTGTCGCTTGAACCCACTTGGGAAGCACGGTAAAAGGGAAACATATTTGTTTTACATATTTCTCCTGTGTCATGTGAATCATGTGGTCTTATTAGCTCACCTGAGCCGCAAGGCTCACAAGGTGAGCTTATAGGCTCATGTGGGCTTATAGGATGGCCATGATCCGGCGTCCGTCCGTCGTCCGTCCGTCGCCCGCCCGTCCGTCCGTCCGTCCACAATTTTGAAGATCTTCTCCTCGGAAACGTCTTGGCCAATCAAAGCCAAATTTTATATGAAGCATCTATAGGATGGGCTTACCAATGTGTATATAAATAATCCAGGTCACATGGCCAAGATGACCGCCACGCCAACGCCAAACCTTTAAAAATCTTCTTTTTCAGAACCGGTGAACCGATTTCAACGAAACTTGGCATGAAGTATTGATGACTCAAGTACTAGAATGTATATATAAATCATGACCCTGTGATGACCTTGACCTATTTTACAGCAAGGTCAACATAGGTCGCCAATGCATTTGAATGGGGAAAACTTTTGAAAATGCCATTTAAAGTGAGTCTTGCAGGAAATGCGCAGTAGGACTGACTATTAATGATTCTGAAAAAATGGTCCACAGGAGCTCATATTCCCCTACCCCGGGGCAGTATACATGTAAATTACTATAATATTCAAACATCTTCTCCTCTTGAACAGCTTGGCCATTCTAAGCCAAATTTTATGTGAAGCATCTGTAGGAAAGGGAAACCAATGTGTATATAAGCAATCTAGTTCACATGACCAAGATGGCCGCCATGCCCATATATGGTAACAAAATCTTCTTCTCCAGAATTGGTGGACAAATTTTAACAAAACTTGGCATGAAGCATTGATGCCTAAAGTACTACAATGTATATATAAATCATGACCCTGTGATGACCTTGACGTATTTTAGCAAGGTCAACATGGGTCCCGATGCATTTGAATGGGGAAAACTGTTAACATGTCATTTGAAGGGAAATTGGTAAATGGACACAATATTGAATTATTCTGAAAACAAATGGACCAAGAGCTTCATCTGCCCCTGTACTGGGGCTAAATACGGTACCATAATATTCAAACATGTTTATTGGTATATGAAGCAGATCTCAGGTGAGCGTTTACACGACCATTGGTCCTTTGGTATTGTTCACCGTCATAGAGTCGCATTATTGAGAACATGGTTATTTATGCAGTCCGATCAACAAATGCATACATATGTCAGAGGTTAAGCGGCACGGTCAAAGTATTATACCTATAAATCCTATAATTGGCATTTGTTTCGAACTGATTAACCCAACTTACCGTACTAGAACAATTACAAAGCGGTTGAAAGCTAGCACAGTTTAGACAGACATGCCATGTAATAAGAATGCCTGATGGAATCAGGTCACAATTACTTCCCTTGAATGGTAGAACACGATACGGATATACTTACACACAAAATAGTTCCCCCTATTTATTGGGATGTAAAGTTAACAAATCATGTTGGGTTGCTGCTTTTGATGCCAGTTTGGTTAGATTATTGTCTAAGCTTTCAGGAAATGTTAAATTAGTGGAGATATCTGGTAATTTCAGGTATTTAACTGCCAACTGAACCACCCCTTATGCGGTTGCTCCTAGGCAGGCGGATAATTGACGAAGACACCGGTATGTATAGAAATTGTCAGATACCTCCCAATCGACCCGGTCAACCCATATTTTAATCTTGATTAAAAGTTTTGGGATACAGTGTAGACTTGGGGAAACGCTTCAGAACAAAGCCAGCAATGTGAGTTAAGAAGATAGGAGGCAAAACAAATGATTAAACTATAAAGTAAAATTAATTGTGGCCTGGGTCCTGATGAGCGACTCCCAAAGAAATTTTCTATGGAGAATTATTGGACATGAGGTAGGAACGCGCTCCCAAGGTGGCCAGAATAAAACGCTACAAAGACTCACTTAAGGACTTCAACATGCCAAAGTAGAGTAAATAACAATAAAACTCCTTTAAGAGCAGTTAGCATATTCTCGAGAAAGGTGATGGGCCATACCGCGGTTTCATTCAAGCCTCGTCAGTGACCCTTTAGAATTGGGAACATGGAGCAAGAGAGTTACAATAATTTTTCAACTTTCAATAGGCTAGTTTAGCTAGTTATTATTTAGATAATTTATTTTAAGCAGAGTAAGCCGAGGAACACATCGACTCTGGTTTCTGTTTGCGTGTTCTTTATCGAAAACAAGTAATGTTTGCAAAATGTTGATTCCACATGCTGAATAAAATCAATCTGAATGCAGCTGCAGATGTTGTCTACAGTGCCTTCTTGTTATTATCAATATTGAAATCTCTGACAGATAAAATCTTCTGTAATTGCTTTATTTATTTTCAAAGGTTGGGGCTTGCATTTATGAATTCTGTTACGGCAGCTGGTGCGTAAAACCAACCCATTACGAAAACATGCCCATGCAATATACCGAGATTTTTTCAGCTGTAAAAATTGAAAATTTCATCAGAAAAATTTTGATATCTTTAATATTATTGCTCAAAGCATACATTGTGGGTACACGTTAGAACCGCCTCGCCAAGGCGGCTCTAACGAGTACCCACAATGTTTGTTTAGATCCAAAATATGAAAATTAGGTATACCCCTGTACACCCCGCAGTTTTACTATATGAATATAAAAGTGGGGTTTAAGGGGGTATATATTTCACGGACATGATGCAGAGGATCAGTCGTCTTGTAAACACTCATCAATGCGCAGATAAAGCATAATTCTGAAACCATTCCATATTTTTACAACCAAAGTCATTTACATCATTTATGGAAGATGCTAAGTTTTCCTCCAACAAGACCCTAGCCCGGGCGCTAATTTGACCCACCTTGCACCCCACAGGACAATTTTTCATGAGTGCCAAATTGTACATTGGGACCCTAGAAATACATAGTATTTTTGATTTTAAAGATAAACTCTTTTGCACTATTAAATATTGCATGGTTTCCATGGTAGCCGTTAACGTGATTCTTGAGCATGGGGTACACATATAAAATTGGTCATATCTTCGCTGTTACTTATCCTAGACCACTGAACCTGGTCTCATTTTAAAGATTAGTCGTCATCGCATCTGTCTTCTGTGATAAGCTATGCAAGTTATCTAATTTGTATATTCATGGATTTTAATGAAAACATTAAAATCAACACAAACAATCGTTAACAATCCATGAATTAACTAATTTCAGGCCAATATTATCATTGTGAGACATTTGTATTGAACCAGTAATACCATATGACAAATTTACTGATGTCATGGGTCTTAACGAAAATTGTCTCATTTGCATATTCATGAATATTAATTAAAATGTCGAAAATCGAGGAAAAACGAGGAAGAAACTATAGCCATTGCAAGGTTTTGGGTTGGTTATAAGATCTACAGTTCTGTATTAGGCATCCCTGAAATCAATTCTCGTGGCTGCCAGTGTTGTCAGAGGGACAACATTAATGCCATAAAATATTCAATTTGTTTGAACACATTCGCATGATGTAAAATTGCATAGTTTTCACACCAACCCCTGGTGTGATCCTAAAGAATATGGTGTACTCACAAAAATACCTCCAGGGTCTGATTGCCACTAGAAGAAAAAAGATTCCTTAAATGGATTATCTAGGTCTCAATACAAATCTTTTAAGCTTAATATCCTTTATCTTTAAAGTGTTGACTTGAAAAAGTAATTACATAACGCCAATAACCGACAGCTCGATCACCTACAGAACAACTGGCCACAGTCTGTGGGCTGCAATCATTATTGTTTAATGTCTTGGAAAATGGATTCTAACACACTGTCTGAGACAAATACATTGAGAAAGTTATGAGAAAACCTGTATAACTTGGAATTATTTTAAACCGAATTCTCGACATACCGCAAGAATACTGCGTCGATATATTCACAATTACATTAAAAGCAAACATTGACCAGCACGTTTTCAAGTCATATACTCATCAAAAGAAGTTTTGCACCAGTTAATATTTTTCTCATTTTAAAATAATGTCTAGTATAGACATTTTTCAAATAAACTTTTAAAACTGAATACCATCTTAAAGGGCTGGACTTCCTGAATGACAAATCAATATTTCTTCTAAAAAAGATAAAAAAAAAATGTGCAAAAATGCATGTTTTAGAAAACACCAAAATTTGGGATGCAGCAAAAAGCCCATATCTTTATTTCTGGGCTTCCAACCCCGAATTCGTTTCACATCCTCATTCGGGATACTGAAAGCAATCATTTAAAGCAAAAAACTAAAAATTTATTTTTTTTTTTTACAAAAACACTATTTTTGACCAAAAATAACGATTTTTGAGATTTTGTTTAAATTCTCAGATAAAGCTTAGTAACTCATCTCTCCAATAAAATGGGTTGTTTTTCTTTCAAACACAGCATGCAGCACCCATTAATGTTTAACTTAAAGTACTAGTTTTCAACCCATCCAAATTCAGAATTTTTAAAAAGCTGCATGTCAAAAAAGTCCTCATGCAACGTCTTTGACATGAGATTGCCTTTGACAGAAAGAAAACAGGCGGCAACTTTTGGTGTCAAAACATCTCATAATGATCAAAAATTGAAATGAACTTCGATTTTACTCATTTTACCAATATTTATCATTTTTTTCTGAAAAATTGCAATTTTGTCAAAAAATGAATTTTTACTAAAATTTTGAGATTTTTCAAATTGTTTTTAGGCTTAATCATTAGCTTTGGAGCTTTTGTGTAAAAATTTGGAAACAAAAATGTGTTCTTGATGCTGTGGCATTTTTTGTGGAATTTTTTCGAATTTCCAATTTTCAGCATTTACAGAAAATTGGAATTTTCAATTTTTCCTCTAATCGTTTCCGCAACAACTTTTGGTCTTATCACACACATTATCAAACTTTTTCAGACTGTACAAATTCAAAAAGCTAACTTTAAAATTTGTTAGTTAAAATGTCTCTTAAAAATATGAAAAAATCTAAATGGTGCAAAACTTCTTTTGATGAGTATAGATAAACACACGCCTTGGAAACACATACTGGAAATAACGCAACAAAATGGAATAATGACAAAATAGGAACGTGCTACGCCGAAGAAGCAGCCATTTCCCAAAAGGTACTCAATATATTCTGAAAATTAAGTCTTGCACCCTGCTGTTTTTAAGAATTTTTTTTTTATGATTTAAACCTAGAATTATTTTTTCTTACCTTTTTGTTATAATTAGAATATCAATTTATTGACATTGCCGCTAATTGAAGAGTGTTGATTATAATTTAACTTTAGGGAGACAAAAAGTGTAAAATTGAAACCAATTGATTACCAATGAACATTTAACTTATTTTTTTACATGTGATCTGCATCATGTCAGCAGCAGAAAAACCACATTTCTAGTTGAATTAAAAAATGTAGTTTTTTTGTCGAAGACATCTCAGATCATTTTTGACCTGCATCCGGGTTTTTTCCATATGGAAGATGAAAAAGGCAACAAACTGCATCTCTTTAAGGATGTTCGCTGCTAACATTTGACATTTCGGAACTTCCGGTTTTTCTTTTGTTGAATATCTCGAAAACGGTTGCAGATATTTTCCTAATATTTTATATTTGGATACATATTGATGAAATGCATTGATTGAGCCATGAAAATTGTCAATCTAAGGAACTTCATTTTTTCACCCCATTTTCTGCAACTTTTCAGAAAATTTTAGTTGTCGGTAAAATTTAGGGGGTAGGGTAGATTAAACTTGAATATTATACATCTTCAAATGAATTGCATTAGTTTGATGTTTGTTTTAGCAGCAGTTTATGTGTATATGGTCTTCTAAGTCGGTTTTTTTGTTTTTGGTGTGCTAGTTTTAAAATTTTGGATGGTTTTATGAAATTGGCTTTAAGAAACAAAACAGCGAAAAAAAGGCTTAGAATGGCGATTTTCAAGTTGTTGGTTCTCGCTTATATGCACACTACCATATATATTTCTTTCTTTTATTCGAACAATATTAAAAGTTCTATCGTGTGTGAAAATACAAGAAAAAGTTTGAATCTACAAATATTGGTTTGGCACATTTCAAAATATTGATTTTTTCCGACTTTTCAAGTATGGGGGTAGGGTTGGAAAACGACTCGTAAAATTTTGTCATCCACTTCAAGTTGCAAATTTTTCATTGCTTTTAGTCCAAAATAGTCTGTGTTACGTAAATATTATGACTTTTGAAAGCATTCTAGGTGTATTTTTGTTCAAGACAGGTTTGTTTCAAAGAATTCAAAATTAAATTAATTTTACTAAATTTAAAGCATAGTGTTCAGAGGTCTCATTCACAGGCCCATAGCTCGAAAAAATGCACACTACCCTATACTTATTTTGTTTTCAAATGTCTTGTGTTGTAATTTGGAATCAAAAAAGAGTGGCTAGAAAAAAAGTTTGAATACTTTTTCATTGGCAGCGAACATCCTTAAAAGGTACTTTAAGATGAAGTTTTTTTTACTATACAAGTCATCATTGATCCTTATTGTTATTCATTTTAATCGCTTTTTGTGTGACGAAAGCTTTTTCAAAGAAAAATTAAAATAAAAAAATCTGTGGATTTTGAAATTTTATGATCCATGCAGGCCATCGTAGATAAGATGCGTTCGGATTTTCTCCATTGAATATAAGCGTCTTCGGATCAAAGGCTCTGCTTCACAGAACGAGTTGTTCCCGCCAGTAAGGGCTCACCGCACAATAACGATATTTTTACTACATTTTTTTTTCGTCAGATTGATATCCAGGAATTTTGGGGTAGGTATATATACATTAAAACTGTCAATGTTAAAACGAATAGGTACAGTTTATTCACTGAGCGTTTAGCTGTCAGGCTAAGGTAGTGATGCCATTTCAACAACAGAGCAAACTAGTCTTGTGTCCGTCAAAGATGGATTTCATTCCCAAAACTATATAGCTTGTGCTTAAGTATCACTACTACATCACTGAGCTTCTATGCACTGTCAATAATTTATATTTTAGAATAAAGCATATTAAATAAAATGCACATCATGCATCCTTTACCCTATTGCAGAACAGATATTAATCTTCGACCATTATCTTTTTTCAAGATGTTTCTTGTTTACAAACAGTTGTTACATTTGTATATATTTGGCGCCATATCTTTTCCAGAAGAATATTTAAGGCATATTCGTTATATGCGACAGACTAATGTACATGTACGAGGCGATGTTGTTTGCAAAAATTGAACAAGATGTCTAATTAATTGTGTATTGTTTCGGTAACAATCTAATCAAGGGAGACAAGAAATCAAATTTCTTTGAAGAATACTGCAGAAAATCCCACAAATAGCAATTAGAACAATGAATAATAGGCGCATCACAAAATTATCGTCTGTGCTTTGTCTCACCAAATAGCTAATTACGTCTCGAATGAAAGCTAACAAGGCATCAGGAAAACATATCCGTGCAATGAATACCCCCTTAAACCCCACTTTTATATAGTAAAAGTGGGGTATGCAGGGGTATACCTATTTTTCTTATTTTTGCTCCAAAACATAGATTGTGGGTACTCGTTAGAACCGCCTCGGCGAGGCGGTTCTAACCTAACGTGTACCCACAATCTATGTTTTGAGCAAAAATAAGAAAAATATCAAACTTTTTCAGCTGAAAATGTTCAATTTCTATGCTAAAAAAATCGCTGTTTATTGCATGGGCAAGTTTTCGTAATGGCAAATTAATGTTCTAGATAACGATGAACGTCATTAAGCATGATTCCTTGTGAACGTTTAACATGAGAATCCACCTGACTATCACATACGTACGTTTGTCTGTTGGTTTTGGATTCATGTGTCGTCTAATGACAGAGAGAGAGAGAGTCAAAGAAAAACAGCGTTATGCATGTTGTTGTATATGTATAAAAATCCTTTAATTGACAATTTAACTCCTTTGTCTCGTACCGATAAACGCAAATTACCATACAAGAACAATAACAGCGGTTGAAAGCCAGCACAGCTGAGATGGACATGCCATGTTTTAAAAATGCCAAAATGAGCGACTTCCGATTTTCTATTGAGAATTGCAGGACATGCGGCGGGAAAGCGCTCCCAGGGTGGCCAGAAAAAACGCTACAAAGACACCCTCAAAGCCTTATTAAAGAACTTCAACATGCCAATACAGTCTTGGAAACAGGCAGCACAGTAGCGATCAAAGTGGCGCTATCTCTCCTACAAAGGAGCAAGCTCACAGAAAGCCAAATTCAAAGGGGCAATTACCAGTCTTTTCAACATTGACATGATCTACGTCATCTTGCGTATGAAGAGGCGACCAGCTATTTCCCAGTTAGGTTGTCATCAACGTTGCTTTAATAAAGATACAATAATGTACACAACAACGAAGCAGGCGTACAGCAGAAGATGCTTATAAATCACAACAAACCCGTATTAAAATGACCATTAAAGAATGTATAAGAGGGATAATATTTATATTTTGGTGGGTTCTATACTTATTTGTCATAGATCACATGACGTGTATTAACTTTGCCAAGTCCTCTTTTATATATTTTATATTATTCAAAGTCTTTATTCACTTTTGACAATTCAGAAAAATATTTTTCTTAACAATAAGTAATTTTAGATGATATCCTTATAATAAGATGCCAAGTTTAATCATCGGAAACGGATAATTTCAGGATTACTTGGCCGACAAGATTATTGACTTACCGATAGTGTCTTGCGAATATTTCTTCTTTCCTCCGACCAGTAAAAGTTGTATTGGAATAATGAAACCTGCTAGTGGCCTATAGACTGCTAGATAATTTTAAGTGATTCTTAAAATTGTTATAAGCAGTTTATTTGCCAACAAGCTAAAAATAGAGCAGGTCCATTTTAGTCCATTTCTGTTCGGAAATCTCAAGAAGGAGATGGTGATTATCTTACGCGTTGATGTATTTTTGTGCCTCCACAATCAAGAAATTATTATGTTAGATTGACCTTTTCTTCATCAAAGTTAACGGCAGAAGATTGGATTCTGTATAGACATTGTCTTTGAGTTACTGCATTAACATTGAGTGTTACTGACATGCGTTTCGTAGTTTATCTGTTATTCCATGCATACATTGATCTCTTAGCTATTTCTCGCCTTGTGTCTAGGTTGGCCTTTTAGATTTAATTGTGTTATTTTTTACTGACCTCATTTGCCTGTATTGGTATCTATCCACCAGAATCATTCTGAAGTTGTTAGATTTTGTTGAGTTAATCTTATGGTCATGGTTTTGTCAAGAAACAGCTCAGTCCTTATTAACATTTCTAGCTTTAATCTGAAGACACATTTCTCTGAATGCCCCCCCCCCCCCTAAGGACCTATGTGATGTACAAAAGCTCAACCAACTTACACTATGATTGCTCAGATTACTTCTTTTCCAAGAAATGTCTGATTTCTCTTGAGACCTATTGAGTATTTTGTCTCAGCAATAGATAACTTTATGCAAATGAGCCAACCCCGGCAAAACTAACACACTGCGCCCAACAAGAACCTAAATAATCTTGTTATGTTGTTGTTGAGTCAGTATTGTAACAGTATTTACGGTATCCCCGCCCATTGGGACCTAAAGAAATAGATGGTTTGCTTGTGCCTCCAGGCAAAGCTAAGACGCTACTGACTGGCTATCTGATGTCTGGTAAACCGCTCTGGTTTGAGCTTGCCCAGGAAAAGTGGTTCAAGGCAAACCATCAATACATATAAGCCTTAGTAGCTTACTTGGATGGTTATATTTTAAAGACTTTTTGGGTGTAATAACATCCTCATTTTTGGGTAAAAGTCCCATAAATTAGAGGCATCGTCCCGACATGAACTTAGCTGTCGAATGGGACCTTACTCACCAATTCAAGCAAACAAGCAATAATATTAAGGAATGTAAACTCAGCGCCCTATTCGTTAAGCACAGATAGAACCGATTGGTGAGGCGGTTCTAACGAGTACCCACAATTTATGTTTTGGAACAAAAATAAAAAAATATTATACCCATGTAAACCCCAGTTTTTCTTTATAAAAGGGGGGTTCAAGGGGGTATATTTTTCATGGACATGTTTTCCTGATACACTCTCATAAAACACTTATTTTTTTCTTTACTTAGGTGATGATTCCACATGCTAAATAAAATCAGTCTGAAAGCAGCTGCAGATGTTGTCTACAGTGCCTTCATGTTATTATCAATATTGAAATATCTGACAGATAAAATCTGCTGTAATTACTTCTTTTATTTTCATAGGATGGAGCTTACATTTATGAATTCTGTTATGGCAGCTGGTGCCATCAGGATAACATGTCCGTGTATTGAATATCCCCTTTAACCCCACTTTTATATAGTAAAACTGGGGTATACTTATTTTTTCTTATTTTTGGTCCAAACCATAGATTGTGGTTAACGTGTACCCACAATCTATGTTTTGAGAAAATATAAGAAAAATATCAAAAATTTTCTGCTGAAAATTTTCAATTTCAGTTTACAACGTAAATAAAAAAAATTTTTTTATATATATACTTAGAAAAACAATTGAGGGATATGGTTTTTGTTTCGATTTCATTGCTAAAGGTATAACATTTTCTACCCAAATAGTTAATAGATATGTAGCAGAACCATTACTGTGCAAAGATTCCATAAAATTTTCACGTTGCCTGGAAGCGCTTATCGCAGACTTGCAGAAACGTTGGAACACCCCTGAAATTGAAGTTCCAACCGTTGCCTACCCTACCCAATTCTGCCATTCCTCCTCTCTTACTGGTTCATTCAACTGCGAAACTGTTTTGGTAATCGAAATGCCGGTACTTTTATGTCTAAAATGCATCTTGGGAAAATTTCAGAAATCTGTGATTTTTGGTTAAAAACACGATTTTTTACCAGAAATGTTTTTTTTTTTTCGCTTAAAACGTTGCCCTTTAAGTTGCGAGTTTGGTACAGAAAACCGATTTGAGCTACGGGCATGATTTTACAGCGTTTCAAAACATTTGCAAAAAAACTGAACATTACCTTAATGGAAATTTGCATTACGTGATTAAAAATTTGACAACACATTTTAAAAAACGCTGTTTTGAGAAAACCAGAGCGCGCATTCAAAAACGGATTTCAGTTTCAAACTCACAATGCAAAGGAAAACATTTTAAACGAAAAAAAAAATTGGGTTAAAAAAATGTGTTTTTTACCAAAAATCACAGATTTCTGAAATTTCCCCAAAGTGCGTTTTAGACATAAAGGTGTCGGCATTTCGATTATCAAAACAGTTTTGCATTTTGATGAACCAGTAAGAGGGGGTGAATGAAAGATTTGGATAGAGTAGGGAGCAGTGATAACTTTAATTTTAGGGGTGTTCCATCATTTCTGCAAGTCTGCGAGAAGCGCTTCCAGGCAACGCGAAAATTTTATGGAATCTTTGAACAGTGATGGTTCTGCTACATATCTATTAATTATTTGGGCAGAAAAAATTAAACCTTTAGCAATGAAATCGAAACAAAAACCATATCCCTCAATTGTTTTTCTAAGTATATATATATAAAACAACAAGTCCTTGTGTCGGTAATGACAGGAATATGGCGACGTTCCTGCTGAAGAGCTGTAAAGTGAAAGCGCTACAGGACTGAAATAAATTGTTGCTGTTGCATATATATATATATATATAATATGGATGTTTTCGTAATGGTAAAACCAACCAGAGGATCACTCGTCCTGTCGCCGCTCACTCGAGATCTGCTTCAAGGAGCAGATAAGGCATTATTCCGAAATCATCCCATATTTACAATCAAAGCCATTTACATCACTTATGGAAGGTGCTAAGTTTTCCTCCATCAAGACCCTACCCCGGGAGCTAATTTGACCTACCTTGCACCCCACAGGACAATATTTCATGGGTGCCAAATCGTACATTGGGACCCAAGAAATACAGAGTATTTTTGTCTTTAAAGATAAACTCTTTTGCACTTTGAAATAATGCATGGTTTCCATGGCAACCGTTAACGTGATTCTTGAGAATGGGGTGTATACACAAAACTGGTCAAATCTTCGCTTTTATTTGTCTTAGACCACTGAACCTAGTCTCACTTTCAAAGCTTAGCCATCGCTCCTTCATTCTGTGGTAAGCAATGCAAGTTATCTAATTTGCATATTCATCAGTGTTAATGAAAACATTAAAAATGACACAAACAATCTTTAATTTTCCATAAATAAACTAATTTTATGCCCAAACTATCATTGTGACACTTTTGTATTGAACCAGTAACCCATATTACAAATAAATTGATGTCATGGGTCTAAATGAAAATTGTCTATTCATGCATATTCACGAATATAAATAAAAATGTCGAAAATCGAGGAAAAACGAGGAAGAAACTATAGCCATTGCAAGGTTTTGGATTGGTTATAAGAGCTGTCTTGCATCCCTGAAACCAATTCTTATGGCTGCCAGTGTTGTCAGAGGAACCACATTAATGCCTTAAAATATTTTCCTCAACTATGCCGGAACACATTTGCATGATGTAAAATTACATAGTTTCCACACCCACCCCTGGTGTGATTCTAAAGAATATGGTGTACCCACAAAAATACCTACAAGGTCTGATTGCCACTAGAAGAAAAAGGGTCCCTTAAAATGGGTTATATAGATTTCAATACAAATCTTTTAAGCTTACTATCCTTTATCTTTAAAGTAAATGCTAGGGCACGTTGACTTGAAAACGTAATTACAAAACGCCAATAACCGACGGCTCGGTCACCCACAGAACAACAGGCCACAGTCTATGGGCTGCATTCACTATTGTTTAATGTCTTGTAAAATGGATTCTACCACACTGTAGCAATGTCTGAGAGAAATACATTGAAAAAATGATGAGAAAACTTGTATTACTTGAATAATCTTACATTACGGAAACGTCTCCATGATTACTTGGGAATTTTTATTTATCGCATATTAAATATCTTTTTATGAACTAAATATTGATTTTACAAATATTTACCTTGCCTATCATTAAATAATGGTTTATTATAATATTGATTTTTGTTAGAATTTAGCATTTTTGACTTTTAAATTACATAATTACACCAATCCTATTATTAATTTTTTTCTCTTGAGTCAATGACCCCGTCAAACCTCAATTATATTACATAAGTATAGGTTTGAAGGGGTTAATTTCCACACGGAGATGTTTGCATGATGAAATGGAATTTTAGACGTATCCAAAGAACACTGTGTCCATACATTAAAAATGACACAAACAATCTTTAATTTTCCATGAATAAACTAATTTTAGGCCCAAACTATCATTATGACACTTTCGTATTGAACCAGTAATACCATATGACAAATAAATTGATGTCCTGGGTCTAAATGAAAATTGTCTATTCATGTATATTCACGAATATTAATAAAAATGTCGAAAATCGAGGAAAAACGAGGAAGAAACTATAGCCATTGCAAGGTTTTGGATTGGTTATAAGATCTGTCTTGCATCCCTGAAACTAATTCTCATGGCTGCCAGTGTTGTCAGAGGTACCACATTAATGCCATAAAATAATGTCCTCAACAATGAAAACGTTAACATGATGTAGAATTACATAGTTTCCACTTTTACTCCTAGTGTGACTCTAAAGAATAGAGTGTACTCACAAAAATACCTTCTAGGTCTGATTGCCACCAGAAGAAAAAGGTCCCTTTACTTGGGTTATCTTGACAAATCTTCTAAGTTTAATATCCTTTATCTTTAAAGTAAATGCTAGGGCACGTTGACTTGAAAGCATAATTACAAAACGCCAATAACCGACAGCTCGGTCACCCACAGAACAACAGGCTATAGTCTGTAGGCTGCATTCCATCAAGAAAACATGTCCGTGAAATATGTACCCCGTCAAACCCCACTTTCATATAGCAAAACTGGGATATGCAGGGGTAAAGAGTAAATTTATTTTCCTTATTTTTGCTCCAAAACATAGATTGTGGGTACTCGTTAGAACGTGTACCCACAATCTACGTTTTGAGCAAAAATAAGAAATATAGCAAAAGTTTTCTACTGAAAATTTTCATTTTTTTTTTAAACTTTAAAAATCTCTGTATATTGCAGGGGCATGTCTTCGTAATGATTATTGTTCAATGTCTTGGAAACTGGATTCTAACACACTGTAACAATGTCTGATAAAAACATTGAGAACGTTATTAGAAAACTTGTATAACTTGAATAATTTTAAACGGAATTTTAGATGTATCCAAAGAACACTACGTCCATACATTTAAAATGACAGTAAAAACAAGTATGGACCAGAAATTTGCTCTGTCATAGATAACAGACGCCCTGGAAATACATACGGGAAATAAGGCAACACAACTGACTAACTGCAATAGGAAACTACTACGCCGAAAAAGAATAAGTTTTATTTCTGCTCTTATTTTGTTAATTCAAATATCAAATATTTGATGAGAGTGTTGATGATATTAATACATTTTTAAATGATTACCAATGAACATTTTAATTTAGATTTGATTTTAAATGTCATCTGCTTCATGTCAGTATCAGAAAAATAACAAAACATCTTAAATTGAGAAAAATTCGCAGTTTTTACAAACTTTTAAAAATGGCATTTTTCGAAAATTAAACAGTGGTTTTGAAAACAGCAAAGAAAAAAAGACCCATGAATTCTAAGGTCTTGTAAAGCATTTAAACAAGCAAAAGAAGAAAAAAAAACAGTTGTTATATATGTGGCGTCATATATTTTCCAGAATAATATTTAAGGCAGGTTCGTTATATTGGCGACAGACTAATGTACGAGGCGATGTTTGCAACAATTGAACAAGATGTCTAATAAATTGTGTATTGTTTCGGTAACAATCTAATCAAGGAAACAAGAAATCAAATTTCTTTGAAGAATACTGCAGAAAATCCCACAAATAGCAATTAGAACAATGAATAATAGGCGCATCACAAAATTATCGTCTGTGCTTTGTCTCACCAAAAAGCTAATTACGTCTCGACTGAAAGCTAACAAGGCATCAGGAAAACATATCCGTGCAATGAATACCCCCTTAAACACCACTTTTATATAGCAAAACTGGGGTATGCAGGGGTGTACCTATTTTTCTTAATTTTGCTCCAAAACATAGATTGTCGGTATTCGTTAGAACCGCCTCGGCGAGGCGGTTCTAACGTGTACCCACAATCTATGTTTTGAGCAAAATTAAGAAAAATATCAAACTTTTTCAGCTGAAAATGTTCAATTTTTAAAGCTAAAAAAATCGCTGTTTATTGCATGGGCAAGTTTTCGTAATGGCAAATTAATGTTCTAGATAACGATGAACGTCATTAAGCATGATTCCTTGTGAACGTTTAACATGAGAATCCACCTGGCTATCACATACGTACGTTTGTCTGTTGGTTTTGGATTCATGTGTCGTCTAATAGAGAGAGAGAGAGAGAGAGAGAGAGAGAGAGAGTCAAAGAAAAACAACATTATGCATGTTGTTGTATACATACAAATCCTTTAATTGACATTTAACTCCTTGTTTCGTACCGATAAACGCAATATACCATACAAGAACAATAACAGCGGTTGAAAGCCAGCACAGCTGAGATGGACATGCCATATTTCAAAATGAGCGACTTCCACTTTTATCTCAGTTTTATTTTTATTTCCAATTTTCTATGGAATTACAGGACACGCGGCGGGAATGCGCTCCCAGGGTGGCCAGAAGAAACGCTACAAAGACACCCTAAAAGCCTTATTGAAGGACTTCAACCTGCCAATACGGGGAAACAGTCTGCACAGGGTCGATCATAGTGGTGCTATCTCATCTACAGTACAAAGGGGCAGCTTATTGTGAAGAAAAATAATCTGTGAAGCTGAAAGAAAAGGTACAAGTAGGCAAAGATCAGGAAAATGCGCAATCAGAAAGAGATTCCCACTCCAAAAACGGAGGTTGGGAAATCTAAATTAACAGTCAGGTACTAATACCATGAAAACATATCGTAAGCCGAATGAGCAGCTATTTTCCCAATAGGTGGCCACTCAGTTACCTAAACTTAACTAAAATATGAAAACATACATAAGGCGCCAACAGCACAAAAAAAAATTAAACACCAAGACATAAAACAAAAGGAACCATCACAGACGTATCGCCTTGGAACGATCAGTAACACAAAGTTACTGGCGGGCTTAAACCGGTTTTACATGGCCATAATCTCACCCTCAGCTTCTGCAGTGGTTCAAAACATTTAGTTAGTTTTTCGGTCCTCGAGGTGATTCTCTAACTAGTCAATGAATCATCAAGAACAAACAAATAAATCATGATAAATATCCTGATGAATCAAAAACCATGAGTCACAGACTGAGTAAGCTGCCCTACGATGAAAATCCCTGGGCGCCGAATAACTTACTAACTCCGGAGCAAAAGAAAAACACCAGTTTGACCCCGGTGGGCCAAGCAACAGACAAGAAGCTCCGGCCCAAACCAACTAAAATGAATAGCCTTCAGTCGGGGTCATCATAGAGTCTGACGGCGTGCAATTAAAGAAGTCAGCATAGTTATCAACCATGATTGGGTTAAAAACTAAGCATACAGACTGTCGCATAACATTTAAGTTATAACCTATACGTCTGTAACGTGTAATAATTTTTCTGAACTGAAAAGAAAAATCCTTCCTTCCTATCAGTTTCTTAAATTTGTAAACCAAGTCACCATAAAATTCTGGTTCCGAAAGGCCCTCACCTAAAAGCGTCTTTAAATGTTTTTCAAAGTTTATGATGCCGATAGCCCTGTTGGAGAAGTTTGACCGTTAAATATTTATTTCGATCGTTGAAGTCTGTAGCATGATTGCAGATTTTAGCAAACCTAATAAGTTGCGAAATGTATACACCATAAGAAGCACGACGAGGCACGTCGCCATCCAAAAACGGATATTTTACTATATCAAAATCAAAGTCATCGCGCTTATCATAAATTTTAGATGAAACAAATCCATTTGTAACAGAAAGGTACAAGTAGGCAAAGATCAGGAAAAGGCGCAATCAGAAAAAGATTCCCACTCCAAAAACCGAGGTGGGAAAAAAACCAAACTAACAATCAGGTACTTATACCATGAAACACATCGTAAGCCGAATGAGCAGCTATTTTCCCAATAGGTGGCCACTCAGTTACCTTAACTTAACTAAAAATATGAAAACACACATAAGGCGCCAACAGCACAAAAATTTATACACCAAGACATAAAACAAAAAGAACCACCACAGAAGTATCGACTTGGAACGATCAGTAACAAAAAGCTACTGGCGGGCTTAAACCGATTTTACATGGCCATAACCTCACCCTCAGCTTCCGCAGTGGTTCAGTGATATACAAGAAATAAGAAAAATCATATTAAGAAAATACTAAACATATATACCAACGTTTAACATGAATAACGGAAAGCAGGGTGAGCAGCTATTGAAGGTATTAGGTGGTCACAGTGCTAGCTTGGACAGAACAAGTAAAATGCAGAGGGCTAAGTGAACAGCCAAATTAAAATCGGGTGGCCACAAAGCCATGCAACATGAAACTCGTAATCGGAATTACTTTGATAAGTGTGAACCACTACAGTAGTACCGCCTTGGAACGGTCAGTTATAAATAACTGGGGGGCTTAAACCGGTTTTACATGGCCATAACCTCACCCTCAGCTTCTGCAGTGGTTCATAACATTTAGTTAGTCATTCGGTCCTCGTGGTGAATCTCTAACTAGTCAATGAATCATCAAGAACAAACAAATAAATCATGATAAACATCCTGATGAATCAAAAACCAGGACTCACAGACTGAGTAAGCTGCCCGACGATGGAGATCCCTGGGCGCCGAATAACCTACTAACTCCGGAGCAAAAGAAAAACACCAGTTGGACCCCGGTGGGCCAAGCAACAGACAAGAAGCTCCGGCCCCAACCAACTAAAATGAATAGCTTTAAGTCGGGGCCATCATAGAGTCTGACGCCCGACCCACCGGCGTGCAATTAAAGAAGGCAGCATAGTTATCAACCATGATTGGGTTAAAAACTAAGCATGCAGACTGTCGCATAACATTCAAGTTATAACCTATACGTCTGTAACGTGTTATGATTTTTCTGAACTGAAAAGAAAAATCATTAATTCCTTTAAGTTTCTTAAATTTGTAAACCATGTCACCATAAAATTCAGGTTCCGAAAGGCCCTCAGTTAAAAGCGTCTTTAACCCAACATTATATTTGGAAATTAATTCATAGTGTCTACGATAAAATTTAGAAAATGTTTTTCGAAGTTTATGATACCGATAGCCCTGTTGGAGAAGTTTTGCCGTTAAACATTTATTTCGAGCGTTGAAGTCTGTAACATGATTGCAGACTCTAGCAAACCTAATAAGTTGCGAAATGTATACACCATAAGAAGCACGACGAGGAACGTCACCATCCAAAAAAGGAAAATTTACTATATCAAAATCAAAGTCATCGCGCTTATCATAAATTTTAGAAGAAACAAATCCATTTGCAACAGAAAGATGTAGATCTAAAAAGGGGGCTTCAGTATCTGAGATATTGGCTTTGTTCAACTGAAGTTCAAGTGGATAAATTTGATTGACCATACCTTCAAAATAAGGGTTGTCAATGTTCAAAAGGTCATCGAGGTACCTAGATGTGGAATTAAAAGCCTCGATAACATCAGCTTGATTATCATGGTTAAGAGAATCCATGAAATCTCTTTCGTAGCAGTATAAAAATAAATCAGCTACGAGAGCTGCGCAATTTGTACCCATCGGAATTCCAACAATTTGTCTGTATAACTTGGTCCCAAATCTAATTTAAATATTATCAAGGAGATAGGATAAGGCGTCGCATACCTTCTGACATGACCAAAGTGTATTCCGACTTTGGTCAGAGGAAGTGAAAAAAGCCTATCTGTCATTACATGCCAAATAAAGTGAACCATAGTTTTTTAATGCCCTTTTGAAGGTCCACTCTATCAAATCCAGAAATTTTTCTTTAATTAGATTATGTGGTAATGTTGTATACAGAGTAGAAAAATCATATGTGGACAAGCATGTCGCACGAAACCCTCTACACTTCAATTTACTGAGCACCTCACCAGAATTTTTAATTGACCAAAACCAATTTTTATTTGAAGTTTCATACACTGTCTCACAGTATCTTATAACATGAGATTTGATAGCAGTAAGACAGGAAGTTAATAATTTAGAAAGTTCAGTGGTAGTACAAGAGCTAGAATTTGCAATAAATCTAGCTTTGTATGGTCTTTTGTGAAGCTTAGGTAACCAATACATCGTAGGAAGTAGAAAGATGTAAATCTAAAGGGGGGGGGGGGTTCGGTATCTGTGATATTGGCTTTGTTCAACTGTAGTTCAGGGCCCGGAATTACAATGCTTCCTTAAAGTTAAGGCCCACCTTAGTTAAGTTGGCGAATTTTGACTCAATATTTTACCGTTATAATTAATAACTGCTTTCGTGAAAATATACAGATGTGTCAAATAAAATGTCATTTACATAATAAAATTGTTAAGTTTGATTTCAATGTGTTTTAGATGCATGTTTTTTGATGCTGAAATTCGCCACCTTAACTAAGGTCTTCCTTAACTTTAAGGGAGGATTGTAATTCTGGGCCCAGGTGAATAAATTTTATTGACCATACCTTCAAAATAAGGGTTGTCAATGTTCAAAAGGTCATCGAGGTATCTAGAAGTCGAATTAAATGCCGCGATATCATCAGCTTGATGATCATGGTTAAGAGAATCCATGAAATCTCTTACGTAGCAGTATGAAAATAAATCAGCTATGAGAGGTGCATGATTTGTACCCATCGGAATTCCAACAATTTGTCTGTCTAACTTGGTCCCAAATCTAATAAAAATATTATCCAGGAGATAGGATAAGGCGTCGCACACATTCTGACATGACCAAAGTGTATACCGACTTTGTTCAGAGGAAGTGAAAAAAGCCTTTCTGTCATAACATGCCAAATAGAGTGAACCATAGCTTTTAATGCCCTTTTGAATGTCCACTCTATCAAATCCAGAAGTTTTTCTTTAATTTGATTATGTGGTAATGTTGTATACACAGTAGAAAAATCATATGTGGACAAGCTCGTAGCACGGAACCCTCAACACTTCAATTTACTGAGCACCTCGCCAGAACTTTTTTTTTACCAAAACCAATTTTTATTTGAAGTTTCATACACTGTCTCACAGTATCTTATGACATGAGATTTGATAGCACAGGAAGTTAATAATTTAGAAAGCCAGCGTAAATTGGCTGTCTGTCTGTCTGTCTTCAGATACTGAGTCGATCAATTTCTGATCATCACCTCAGGTGTGGGTGGGTGGCTAAATTTTGATTTGAGCAAATTTAGGGGGAAAGCATTCGGGATGGGCCATTAAAACTATTTACAAGAAGCTAGACAGAGGCATACTAAAACGTATACCTCTGGACCCATGGTTTAAATGAGAGCCTTAAATTCTTCCGTGGTCTTAGATGCGACCACTGAAGAAGGAAGACTATTCCACAGTGGAATAGTCCTTGGGAAGAATGAATTCTTCAGGGCATCACTATGGGACATGTATATTGTGTACTGTGAATCATGAGATGCCCTGGTATATCTGAGACTGGGTGTCGGGGTCAGTTATTGACACTGTACCGGAGTGAATCTTGTAAAAGAAAGTTAGGGAAGACTTTAGCCTGCGGTCCTCCAGGGATGGCCAATCAAGTTCATCAAGCATGTCATCGACACTATTGGTATTATGCCATCGCCTGCAGACCCACCTGGCTGGCTGCTGTCTTCTGCACTTTCTCCACCTTTTTTGTCTTTTTCATTATATGGATGCCAAATAGGAGCTGCATACTCGAGCTGAGGGCGAACCAATGTTTGGTATGCAACTTCCTTTTTATGCCTAGGTGCAAGTGCTTAATTGCTCCGAAGAAAACCCAAAGTCTTAGTTGCTCTAGAAGAGATTTCAGCAACATGTTGACCCCATTCCAAGTTGTCAGTGTTAGTAATTCCAAGGTATTTGGCGGACTGAACCTGTTCCAATTTTTGTTGATGTAGTGAGGCCATCACCAGTTTCTTCAACATTGACAGGATCTACATTTACTTGCAAGCGGCAGCTAAGAGATAAACCTGGCGGACGCAACTATCAAAGAACACACCCACCATCTATGTTTTGAGCAAAAGCAAAGAAAAATACCAAACCCCTTCAATTAAATACGTTTACAGTTATTAAGAGCTGAAAAAGTGCTGTGTATTGCATGGTCGTGTTTTTGGTAATGATTATTTTATTGGCACAAAATTACATTTTCCCGCTACATGCAATTGACTCCACTCTGAATATTAAAAATAATCGAAAACCATCCTAAACAATACACAAAAGAGGCAATTAGCAAGTCAAAATATAATAAACAATATAAAATTTCACCAACATGTGATTAAACCGATACTGTGCAATGCCATTCATTCAGAAAATGTCTGTTTCTGTTTTAGCAACATCACTTTGCATTACTAGAACTAAATTGACTTTGTAGAAAAATCATGCACTTTAAAATGTGACAGTTCTTTACGTCAATCTGTCATTTCAGTCACGCGTTAATTCTTAGAAATACTGTAAACACTTCTTAAAAATTATAAAACACTTAAACGCAAAAATTTGCGATGCGATGCGAAAATCAGAATGTTCAAGACATCGATTTTCAAATTTTCAGACTCCAGCATCACGATATGGTTCTCTGACGGCATTAAATTATTACAAAGCAGCTGCTTATTCATCTTACCACAAACTGTCTTTAGCATCCTCTACTTGTTGACTGATTAATTATCGTTTTATTCCTCGGTTTAAGTCAGAGAATCTCTGAGGTAATCAAATCGGAAATTCCTAAAATAAGTGAACCGAAATGTGGCACCTCATAACAAATATAACATGTTTATTTACCAAACCATGTTCGAGGAGAAAATACAATTACGTTGTCGAAATATGTGCAAACTATTTTTGATAAAAACCTTTGACACACAATTACATTTTTCATAAAAGATTTTCAATTACAAATATTGTTTCAAGAAGGTTATAGAGGTCTAGGTTGTGTAGACTTGTTTTTGCCTCAGACTTTGTTAGAAAAAAAAACAACAACTTCGGAATTAAAATGAGGAAAGAATTAATAGACGCAGCCAAATATCTCTTCTTTTGAAATCTAGATTTTTTTTGTTTTCATTCACGCAACAGGCGTTGAATGGTAACGCAAATAAGGATTAAAGATAGAAAATATTTTCTTTGTGTTTGTATATTTATGCTTCACTATTTCTGAATGCAAATATTTTACCGGTCCCCGCTACAACAGATGATAAAACTTTTCCTACAATATGTCTGGATGATACTTAAAGTTTTAAAAACTTGCCTCTGATAATGGTTTTTCGCAGACAATTTTTGTGTGGTGGAAAGTCAAAATCTTCATCTTAGTTTGTCCTTTTAGGACCTGCAGAAATTTTGAAAATCGGCCAGCAGATAAAGTTTTAACTGCCCAAATGAAATTTGAATAGGGATTTTGCATTGGCAAGGGAGATAATCTATGATTTTGGAATAGGTATTGTTCGAGAGTTTTTACTTGATTATGAAGACTTCGTCTCAGGTATGTCATGTGTGCCATTTTATAACTATTTTGAGCAATCATAATGAAAGAACATGGATTTTAAATTTTTGCGTTAAAATAGTTACCTCCCTTTCATGAGAATTTTGTACAGACAATCCCTATTCAAAATGTTTTTGACCTTTTTTTATTTGCCGACCGATTTTCAAAATTTTTGCTGCACATTTTGCAACAAACTATTTCATCATCAAAATATTTCATCTAGATATAAAAATAGATGTAAAATATCTGCGAAAACTCATTTTCATACACTAGGAAACACACTATAATAATTATTTTGAAATTAGAAGCTGGTTGTTACAAGAGCAGGTGGTTTATAATACCATTTAATGGCGATAAAGTTATTTCTTTCTGTGCGTTAATCAATGTTTACTATTTGCATGAAAATGCTGTATTATACTTTAAAAGCAATGGCATATACCATTTTTTGTAATTCTTTTCTCATCAAAATTAAAAAAAATGTGATGCTGAAAGTAAGCTTTAAACACCCTATGCCTTTCCCATAACATGCAATTAATCCAATTCTGCATATAAAATGATCGAAAACCACCCTAAACAAAATCAGAAGACGAAATAAACAAGTCAAAATATTATAAACAATATAAATTGCACGAACATGTTGTAATTAAACCAAAGTATGCAATGCCAATCAAGCAACATTACGAAAACTTGCCCATGCAATATACTAAGATTTTTTTAGCTTTAAAAATTGAAAATTTTCAGCTGAAAAATGTTGATATTTTTCTTATTTTTGCTCAAAACATAGATTGTGTACCCAAAATCTATGTTTTGGAGCAAAAATAAGAAAAATAGGTAAACCCTTGCATACCCCACTTTTGCTATATAAAAGTGGGGTTCAAGGGGGTATATATTATACGGACATGCTTTCGTGATGCAATATCAATTAAGCAAAGTATTCAGTTCTGTGTCTGTTTTAAGCAACTGCACTGTGCATTACTGGAAGTAAATTGTGTTTAACTATTTGATTTTGTAGAATAATCATGCGCTTTGAAATGTGACAGTACTTTACGTCAATTTGTAATTTCAGCCACGGGTAAAATTTTAAAATACACATTACGAAAACATGCTCATGCAATGTACAGAGATTTTAAAGTTGTAAAAAAAACCTTCAGTAGAAACATTTTAAGTTGATATTTTCTTACTTTTTGCTTTTACTTCTATAGGCGATAGATAGGATAATAAATGAGCCGCCTCATGGGAAAACCAACAATCTGCATAGGCGAAAACAAAGACGCAGATCAGCTTCGCGGTAACCGCGAAGCTGATCAGCGCCTTTGTTTTCGCTACTCGGATAGTACAATCCCTCTTCTACTTAAATCCGAAATTTCAAGCTTCTAGCTCTTTTCTGTGCTTGTACAGGTCGGTTTGTGTCGGACCTGTTCGGAAACCACATTGTTGATTTTCCCACGAGGCGGCTCAAATGGTATATACATTATTGTCCTGTTATTTGAGATAAGACTATTAGACATCTTTAAAGACAAACTTGTTTTCAAAATGTTAAAAACTGCATTTTTGCTATACGTTCTTAACATTTTTGTTCTATCTGCAGTGTTTGTTATCATCTCTTCAATTTGTGTTTGTAACAGATCGTTCCAACATACTCTTCCTTTACATGGGGTGAATTTTATTCAGGCGTGTCTTATAGTGTGCACAATTCAGCATTCAGAACCACGGCTTATCATTAAAATACTGCATAATAAGCATATCCAAAAAATTTAAAAATCTTATTAGCCGAGACAAAACTGCCATTAGTTCTTTACTACAACATGCTTCCTTTCTATATATGAATGAATGTTGAAGTCGTATTATGCTTTGAAAATATTTTGCAGGACATTTAACATTAGCACTTTAATAGTAGAATATGCTAAACTTTTGGCGAGATTACACATTACACGGACATGTTATCGTCACGGGTGATGATAGTTATTAACCACAGGTTATTACATTTGTCTACCTATACTTTAAGTACAATAATAATATACTAGTCAAAAGTTCTAACCGGCCACTTTTCAAATTCTTTTTTTTCTTCTGACAAACCACTTTCAGAATGACATGATGTTTTTGCCAGAATATGTGTCTGTCAATGGACTCAAAAAAGGTACAAGTAGGCAAAGATCAGGAAAAGGCGCAATCAGAAAAAGATTCCCACTTCAAAAACCGAGGTGAGAAATACTAAATTAACAATCAGGTACTATATCGTAAGCCGAATGAGCAGCTATTTTCCCAATAGGTGGCCACTCAGTTACCTTAACTTACATGTAACTAAAAATATGAAAACATAAATAATGCACCAATAGCACAAAATTTTTTAAACACCAAGACATAAAACAAAAAGAACCATCACAGAAGTATCGCCTTGGCACGATCAGTAACACAAAATTACTGGCGGGCTTAAACCGGTTTTACATGGCCATATCCTCACCGTCAGCTTCTGCAGTGGTTCATAGCATTTAGTTAGTTCTTCGGTCTTCGTGGTGATTCTTGCACACCAGACAGAAATTGCCACACTTTTGCCTGGGTGATAAAATTGCATCTCACCCAGGTGTTCTCACCCAGGCTAACAATATACGCACACCCAGGCTAACAATATACGCAAAGCCTTGAAATAAACCAGATTTTGGGGGTTGTTGTGCAAGAAAAAGAATCCAATATGGGGTTCTGTTCTAGATTGAAGTTTCCAACCCTCGGGATGACCGTGCTGAGCGGAACCTCGGCGGAGCCTCGGTTCCGCTCAGCACGGTCATCCCTTGGGTTGGAAACTTCCATCTAGAACAGAACCCCATATAAGATTCTTATAATCTCTAACAAGTCAATGAATCATCAAGAACAAACAAATAAATCATGATAAACATCCTGATGAATCAAAAACCAGGACTCACAGATTGAGTAAGCTGCCCTACGATGGAGATCCCTGGGGGCCGAATAGCTTACTAACTCCGGAGCAAAAGAAAAACAACCAGTTAAACCCCGGTGCATTACATAGTGCATTACATAATGTTCAAAACCGTGAAACATTCTTTCGCTTATCAGGTTTTGGGGATAAAATACAAAAATCAATGTTTTTGAACAAAATGGGTTAAAGCACAGCATTTGTTGAAATTACTAACGGATGTCGAAAAAGAGGTCCTTCCAACTTGGAAAAAAGAATTCAAATTATCTCTACTGGCAGATTTTAAGCATTTTTTTTAAATCACAAGTTTTGAGATTTTTTGGAAAATTACCCAATTCGCATGTTAAACACGTAAATTCGAGAAAAACAAAATCACCTGATGGTGCATGAACATGTATCTCGACAAGATAGACTGAACTCAACAAAACTCGATTAGTCCATTTGTTAGGACAAATATGTAATGACTGTCGGAAATATTTTGATGCCATAGTTTGAAAAAAATGTTACAAAATTTGTTAACGAGTTATTTTTTTAAATTTCAAACAGTCAGATGTATGTGCTTGCCATTAATAATCGCTGAAAATTTTATTGCCGTGCTGCTGATAATAAAGCGTATTGGGAAGGATTGACTTTGTATGTAAAATTGCTTGCTTAATTCTGCATTCCAGGTGGCCGGATAGAACTTTTGGCCAGAATATTTAAATCATATTAAATTTGACAAATTCAAACCACAGACGCCAGAAAACAGACTTATATGAGTGCCAAACAGAACTGTTCAGCATATGCAACTGCAATCTATCTTCAATTTTTGCACTCTAAAACAATTGGGCTTCGCAATATCCATACTTAGGAGACAAGTAATCCAATTTTACGGAAGAAAACAACACATAACTCATAATTTTAGATTGGAAAATATGAATAATGTGTGCTTGATAAAATCATTCTATATCTTTTGTCTCCCCGGAGAGATAAAATTTGTCATGTTTGATAGATATTGTCAGAGAAATTTTCTATCTAAAGGAATAAGTCACCTTGGACTAGCAGACTATAGAAACCAAATCTGGGCCATCATTGGGCCCAGATAATGGACAAGAACGCATCACGCGACCGTTACTATGTATCGGCACGCTTACATAAGGAACACATTCATGAAAAGTACACCCCCTTGAACACCACTTTTATATAGTAAGTGTGGTATACAAGGGTTTTCATCTTTTTATATTATTTTTGTTCCATATTTGTACCCATAATCAATGTTTTGAACAAAAATGTAAATAATATCAAAATTTACGAATGAAAAGTTTTCAATTTTGCAGCTTTGACAATCTTTGTTTATTGCATTGACGAGTTTGAGTTATGCTTGCTTTAAAATTATTTGAAAATCTGAATGCATTGCAATAAACCAATGTCCTAGCTATTAACTGATGCCATTTTGATTTCTCTACAGCTTTTGGTAGTCTAGATATAAGCCAATTTCTTGGTATAGCCCCTTCATTTTTCAACAGTAATAGCTGCTGATTTATATATCAGATTATATGGTTAAAAAGCATTGTCCAGGCAATCATTTGATACCAATTATAGCTCTCTAGGTCTATCAGTAGCCAAGGTGCATGTGCTTTTCTATGTATACCGCCTTAATTCTTCCATAATGTTCCTCTAAATTTGTAAGGTTTTGTTATTATTCATAAAACAAAATATCAAAGGACTTATATATTGCCATACATGATGGTATTGTCCTAGCAATCGTTTGATGAAATTTTCAGCATGTTAAAGCTTTCTGTTGCCGAAATACAAAGCCCGTTACCCGTTTGATTTTTCCACTTTTCATTCCTATTTATGCAGTTTTCATTAAAATTCATGAAATTTAAAATCAGGCCATTCTTGTATGAGACTTTAGGATCATAGTGCATTGCCACAGCATTCATTTGATACTTCTTTTAGCATCATGGGTTAGTTGAATAATAGGTATTAAGGTTAAATTGCTAGATCCATGCGTCACTATCAGACTAATTGTAGTATTCTAGAGCATGCTATTGTTCCTATATGAATATTTATGTGAGTACACCCTATTCTTTGGAACCACACTAGGGGGTTGGTTGTGGAAACTATGTAATTCATTGTTGAGGATTATATCTTATGGCATTAGAGTGGTCCCTCTGACCACACTGGTAGCCATGAAAATTGGTTTCAGGGATGCAAGGATTGTACTGTACGTTATTAAGTTACTTATTTTTTCTTTAGTTAGTTAGTTAGTAATTTGTATTGTTTTAATTTGCTTGTTTATCTGGTAATAAATTATTAACAGTTTATTTCTTAAGTCAGCCTTTTTTCAAATTTTCGGCCTCTTGGCCTTTATCAAGAAACAAAAGTCTTTTCTTATAAAGAAATAAGGTTTTTCACCATCTAAAAACTTTTAATGGCACAACATCAATGGTGGCGTTACGCCATTTCCAGTTCGCCAAAAATTGGCGGCCTAAGTCATAGACGCCAAATAACGTCAAGCCACATTGATAAAAAGGTAAGAAACTCTCATTTCAATCTTGACACCCATAACCCTAATAAATGGAAAAAAATGAGCAGATAAATAATAATTAAAAAAAAACACAACAAAACAACAAATACGAGATAGATAAATAAATAAACCTCAACGCGACAAAGTGTACCTTCGGACATTCTGACGTTACTAGTAGGGAACTGACCAAAAGCAGAAAAAACATAAAATTTTATGATTTAGAAATAACACTGTATCTGTAATCTAAAAGTGTTTCAAAAAGAGATATGTTTTCAATTTTTTGTGTTATCTGCCCTTGTTTGAACCCATTATATACTTTATTGTCCTGTATGTATCGTCAAACCGTAACCGTAGGAACCACACAGTCACAGAAATAGACGAAATAATTTTAACACATAAATTGTAAGAAAATATAACGAGTTTTGTAGGCACTACTATCATGCAGAAATGCATGACGCAACGTTGACGTCATTTCTCAGACCAATGACGAATGTAGGGTCTATACAGAAAATTTGTCATAACTCACAAAATAACTTGAATAATCTGGTCAAATAAAGATCATTAGACTCTAGAAACATTATACATCCAAAGTAAAGTGTTTTTCAAATAAATGTCCGAAGGAACATTTTCTCATGTTGTAGCCCAAATAAATAAATAAATAAATGTGTATGTAAATACATACAAAAACATAAATAAAAAACAAAAATATAACTAATAACCTAAAAAGATATAAATAAATGAATAAATAAACAAACAATACATAAGAAAAATATATAATATAAAAAAATTAATTAATTAAATAGATAAAAATGATAAGGTATATAGATATATCAACACAGAATAGATAATAAATATATAAAAATAAATGAATACATTATATCCTGATATGATTGAGATAGAACAACTGCATCCGTATCATTGTTAGGAAATCATGCCAAACGGTTAAAGTCAAACCTGGATAAATGGCAAATTCATCAACTTATACAGGGCCTAGACTAAGCCGTTATAGTCCACATTTTGTTTATGAATGCTCAGCAAGCAGACCCAAATTCACATTGTGTCAAGCAGTCAAACCTCATCTGTATAGTTGGACCCCGCATGTCCCAAGTCTCACTATCCAGTTTCCTTCTATTTAATGTCTATATGCTCACAAAACATCTTACATCCGTCACAGTATGTCCGCTGTAATGTTTCGACCGGTTTCTTACATATCTCATGTGCTCTCTGATTCGTTCTATAACCGATCTTTCCGTCTCTCCAACATATACCGTCTTCTTGCAACGTCCACAGAATAGAGCATATACAATGAACAATATTCCGAAGTGTACATGCTGGTTCGGACACAGGGTTATGGGCTTCTTTCTCTCCTGTATCCAGAACTTCACCATCATGCCTTGCTTGACAAATGCTGCAGCTACAATGACTTTCATCAGACCCTGAACCGACGAGCTTTGCTGTTTTCCTATTGACAAGAATCACATAAATTTCTGTAGGCCAAAATAGGAGGCTCCTGAAATACATCCTTCACTTGTATAACACCTTTGAATGCTGGTAGCAATTTCGAAAATGTCAATACCATTCGCACTCTTCTTTGTTCCACAGCTTTCGGCTCTGCTTCAAGGAGCGTCTCTCTCTCTCCAGATTGTCCACTGGGATTCTACAAACTTTGCAGCATAGCCTCTCCTCTGGAGCTGTCCCTAATGTTCTTGTCTGTGTCTGTGGTTGTCGTCGTCTTTCTCGCCCATACAGCTCGGTTTCAAAAATAACATACCCCTGCAATGTCGCAAAATAAATTGACCTCTTCACCTTCATTGCATCGACCATTGCTTGATTACTGTTGATCTGGTTCAAATGAAACTTCTACATTTTGTGCATATTATTATGTGTGTTAAAATGGTATTAAATTTATATTGATCTTGAGCAGTCCGATCGGATAGGAAGCTGCCGTTGGCATATACCAAAATTCTGACAGATTTAAAGTCAAGTTTGCAAGTTTAGGCGATTGGTATGATGTACGTACTGTGAATATTGCCACGTTCCGACCTGAATGCCATCCATGGACATCTATTTTAGATGCCTTAAAACTTGCGCCAGATTCGCTTTACATTTTAAGTACTTAAATAATGATTACATAGACGTTATTCCTTTCATTAAAGGCGTGTGTTCAGGAACAAAACTTTTCTTACTGTCCATTTACATCTTAACGTGTTTTCTTGTGTCTGATATTTGCCGGGGATATTTGTTTCGTTAGAGTTTCTCTGGAATTATTTCTTATATAACCGTCTTCATTAGATCACCAGTCACAGTATTTCAATCAAATATATTCACATACCAACAGATGTCTTTGATTAATATATTATGTTTAAGGGGGTCATTACATAATTTTAACATTGTCATAGGCATGTGCGCATTGCATGAGAAACAATATATATAGAAAATATCTAGAAATAATCATTTTAATTGTTACTGCTATTCTCAGATGCAAATTTATAAAATTGGATAAATTTGAAGAGAATTTTTGTGCTGAAAACATGCATTTGCCAGGTACTTTTATACAAGGCAGTGGGTACATTAAACTCCCACTTTCTGATTCTATACTTTTGCAAGTGTGGTGCAAGTTTTAAGGTGTCCCAAATAGATGTCAATACATAGCATGCAGGTCATAAAGTGGCAATATTCACAGTATGTACACCATGACAACCGCCTAAATTTGAAAACTTGACTTTAAATCTGTCAGAATTTTGCTATACGACAAAAGCAGCTTCCTGTCCGATCGGACTGCTCATGGTCGATATAACTTTTATACCATTTAAATGCGCTTATCCATATGCACAAAATGTAGAAGTTGCATTGGTACCAGGTTAATAGCCATCAAGCAAATGTCGATGCAATGTAGGTGAAGAGGTCAATTTATTATGCGACATTGCAGGGGTATGTTATTTTTGAAACCGAGCTGTACGTCTGACCCTCAAACCTAAGTCATACGCCAGTCCTGTCTTGGTATGGGACGAGTGACAAGAGCTATTTTGTTAGTACAGTTGCTTTTCTGTTGGCTTCCCATACAGATCGGTGTAAACATGCTCATTCTCTAATCTTTTCTTGGCTGTATCGAAGCTCACTTTGGATATTCTTGTGAATCTGGTTTGCTTCCTGTGCAAATTATTGTTGAGTTTCCAGGGTACCCGTAAATATACTGAAACCATCGTATATATACCTTTTATAAAATAAGCGGTGGCTTCCAGCACCTTCTCATCACACTTGCGCTGCAGGCGAAATTTCTTTCCAATCTAGAGCCTATGGTGATCCCTTTAGTCTGTTTGTAATGATGCTTTCCTAGCCGTTAAAATTGTTGTTCTCAAGGACTGCCTTGATCATATTCATTACATACTCCGTAGAAATTATTGGGGCTGATCTGAACTCTAGGACCTTTTCCCTTTATTCCCTCTTCCTTTGGAACATATGGATATGGTTTACCCCTCAGGTATGAGTTCCTCCACCTATCTCAATTTATTCACAAAATCTGTGGTGTCCTGCACAAAGCTAGGTGAGCCGATTACATACTCTTGCAATTCATATTCCGCAACTTATGCAAGCTTTTCTGTTGGAGTATTGATACCGTTGACTATAGTCCGAAATGGCGCTACTGCTTTATGAAATTTTGGATTGCCTTTTAAGATCCCCTCTTTCGGATGGACGCAGGGTTGCCACTCATTTTGAATTTCAAAATTCCCTGACTTTTCCCTGAATTATTTACAGTTTTCCAGATACCTTTATCGGCCTCTCAAGTCCTTTTTTCAGGCCTTTGACACGTTTTCGCAATGAATAGCTTCATTCAATCGAGTGAATTAAGTAACACGACGAGATAAACTAAATGTACGCACATCAACGCTAGTGCGTTCCAACTCTACTCAGAGAAGGAAACGGTGTGTGGGCTGTACCAATTATTGGTTGATGTCTTGGATAATGGTTCTAATTCATAGTAGCATTATAAGAGATAGTCTTCACGAGAGTTCCTCATCAGGAAAGCATGTCCGTGAAATGAATACCCCCTCAAACCCCACTTTTATATTATAGCAAAACTGGGGTATGCAGGGGTATATCTATTTTTCTTATTTTTGCTCCAAAACATAGATTGTGGGTACTCGTTAGAACCGCCTCGCCGAGGCGGTTCTAACGTGTACCCACAATCTATGTTTTGAGCAGAAATAAGAAAAATATCAAAATTTTTCAGCTGAAAATTTTCAATTTTTAAAGTTCAAATATTCTATGTTTATTACATGGGCAAGTTTTCGTAATATATTATTCCGGACATCCTTGAGTTGGAACGTTACATATCAGGAAAACATGTCCGTGAAGTATATACCCCATCATACCCCACTTTGTAATATAAAAGTTGGGTGAACAGGGGTCTACCTATTTTTTCTTATTTTTGACCCAAAACATAGATTGCAGGTAGTCGTTAGAAGCGCCTAACAGTTAATGTTTTGAGCAAATATATCAAATTATTTTTTTCACGATATTTTCAATTTTTACAGCTGATTTTTTTTTTCATATATTGCATGGACAAGTTTTAATTATGACAAGACTTCAAGAAAGACGCCAATGACCGGCAGTCGCTCAGTCGTAATGATAATAAACAGGAAACACTCTCTGGGCTGCATCAATTGTTTAATGTCTTTCATAATGGTTCTGACACGTGATGACATACATAGTCTTATTGATGGAGATCAAGAAAACAAGCTTATTAATTCTTAGAGTTCTTAAAAGCAAACGCTACATTACTAGTCAAAAGTCGAGGTTTTTATCGATTTTGTTAGAAGCCAAGAATATACAAATTATTTTTGTTTCATTTAACATACACAATACACAAACGTATCCCTAAATTTAAACGCTGCCACTAAACAGCTTAGCATAATTCAGATACATGCACCAGTTAAGCCTTGCCAAACATAATTTCCATCAGTTTTAAAATTGTCACAAATTTGCTTTACAAATGTAGGTGGCGGGGTGATTTTTCACATATGTCCACGAGCTATGACATTACGACAACGTGCCCATGTGATATGCAGATTTTTCCTAGTTGTAAAAATTTTAAATTTTCAGTTGGAAAAGTTTGAAGTTTTCTTATTTTTGCCCAAAACATAGATTGTGGGGACACAGTTTAACCGCCTTGGCGAGGCGGTTCAAACGAGTATCCACAATCTATGTTTTGGAGCAAAAATAAGAAAAATAGCTATACTCCTGCATACCCCAGTTTTACTATAAAAAAGTGGGGGTTAAGGGGGTGTTCATTACATGGACATGTTTTCCTGGTGTATAAGGAAGTCCATATTTTTGCAGTAACATGTTCAATATGAGTTCGTTCTTAAAAAACGAAAATAGGTTTGAATGACGAAAGTTGGAATTTCAAAAAGTCGCATCTCACAAAGTAATAAAATTTACGAATTCTAAAAATGGGGTTACGATATTCAATGGGGCACCCTGCGTGTCAAAGTCTTCACTGCATAGAATAGTCTGCCTATTGAGAGGTACTAACAGACTTTTCGTACTAGTATAAGGTTTTGAAGAAAGTTGGCTACTATACTATCAAATGCTTCAGACAACTATATAGACGTGGGGCATGAAGTCGGAGTCGACTTACAATATGTCTTATGAGATAATGCAGCCTACCTTCCTAGAAAAATACTTCGTTTTGAAATCATTATTGTTTAAAATCCCCAAATAATAATAAATTGTCTAGACTGTAATCAGTCGATTGGAACGATTCTTATAGACACTGATTTTGCTTCCAATAACATTAAATCATCTAACAGCAGATTTGTTTTAGGCAAATTCTATAGCAATCTGAAATCAAATCTGAAGATAGCAAAGTTGGAGTTGAAAGCAAGTGAGGAATTGAAAGTAAGAGATTAAAGAAAGAGTGCATTAACAACACATGTTACTTGAGCAGATAGTTCTGTGCATAAACCGCATTTATAAAGTCATTTGAAACGATAAGCAGTTAGATGTTGTCAAGAATGTGTTTTGAACTGGTCTAACTTTTGCAGCAGTCACAAAACTTCCGAATTCGGCTATTAAACATGTTTATTTCGATAGACCACTGATATTAGATTTCAACTATATTTGTCAATCAAAGATTATACGCTACTAATCTGATTACTGGTTAAAGGGAAACAGCACTATTCGACTCCAGCGTTTCATCCTCACGAAACCCCAAATGCTTCGAGATAAATGTATCCTTGGACCAAAATTTAAATAAAATTGGGGAGGGGTCATGGGCCTTGTTTTCATGGTAGCAGAATTGTTTTGGGTGTTACTCGCGCGTTGTCGGAAACCCCACTCAAGGCGGATATGTTTTACTGCATATGTATCAAATGTAGAAACTTCTTAAGCACACGATTCGACGCGACGTTGCACGTTTCTGTTTTCAGATCAAAGTGTTGCTTGGCGTGGTACATTGCGGTTTTACATAGTTTAGGAATTTCCGATTGGATTACCTCAGAGTTTCTCTGACATAAATCGAAGAATAAAACAATAATTAATAAGTCATCAAATAGAGGATGCTTAAGACAGGTTTGTGTTATGATGAATAAACAGCTGCTTCGAAATAAATTGAAGCCGTCGGTGTTCCAGTTAGAAATTATCATTACATTATATATGATTATGCACAATATTTGACAGACTACAATTCCACACGTATGTAATACTGCGTGTACACTATGTTCCCGGCGGCCACGGCAGCCCCGTTTGCTAGAAACGCAGAGTGCCGTGGAGTTTTGGTAATATATTTCTCTGATTTTCAATATCTATCACGTTTTGTTACGTTTTCTTACGTTGTATTACGTAACAAGCCGTGGTAGTGATAAGCCGGTATGTCACGGAGGCGCTAAGGTACGTTACGGTTAACCACGACCTATCACGATTATTAGCACGTTCTATTACGGCCTGTTACGTTCTGTTGCGGTCAGTTGCGTTTTGACCAAGGCGTAACACATTTTTCGGTCTGTCAAGGTCAGCTACAGACGAAACGTAGACACCATACAATATAAAGCACATTTTCTTCTTTTTGTATACGAATAAATAACAACCGCGCTCCTCAACAAATGTCTGCAGAGTTGATTAAGAAAGTTCGGGATTGTAATTCTTCTTCATTTGCATAATGCAGCGTATGGTCTGTATTGTTCACTATAGTGACTGCTCCAATATGAAGGAACATGTCATTTTATATCTATAAACTTCACGCGCCGTGATAACCGTAACATAACGTGACATACGTAGTAGAACGGGGTGAACACCGTCAAAGACCGTAAGGCACCGTAACTTAACGCAACAAAAGGTGTTGAGTATTCCGTAGGAAACGGAAAGAGACGTGAGACGACCGTGATCAAACGCAGCAGAACGTGGAAGATTCGTAGCTTGCCGGGCTATTCACTAGCATCCCGTTGCACTATGGACCGCTTCCAAGTTTCGCTACGTACTGTTACGTTCTGTCACGGTGTGTTACGTTCAGCCCGTTTTATCACGGCCCATGACGTTTCTCATTTCCGCCGTGACTGCCGTGGCAGATTTTTAAACTGTCAAAAAATTTGTCACGGTGTCCACGGTTATCCCGGCGTGCTACGTTTGCCTATCCCGTTCCCCTGCGTTGCCTCACGGTTATCCCGTTTTGATCACGGTTGTCTGAAACGAGGCCGCCGTGACCGCCGGGAACATAGTGTAAACGCAGTGTAATTATATGAATGAATAGAAGGTAGTTCAGCCCCTGCTTTTTGTGCCGATGGGATATTTATTTCATAGAATTAGAATTCGTGTGCTGTTTGTGCGTGTCAACTCAATCATCATGCGTTGCAAAATGTGACTGTAATTAACGTAAAGCATGCTGTAATTTCAGTCAGAAGTACATTTTCTTTGCAATACTGAAATTGTTTCCAAGTATAACCAATATTAACAGATAAACGGAAGCAATTAGGGTCGATTTCCGAAAAAGATATAAGGTAAATCATGTTGTCGTCATTGTTCTGATATGCGTTTGTGTGCACAACTTAACTTTAAATATCTGGCTTCCAATAAAATTTACAATCAAATGAACACCGATACAATGAATCTGCAAATGCATAGAAGAACTTACCATGCGATGTATCAAATCAGGATAGTTTTATTTATTTTTATACTGCCACGAAAGAGATTCCATGTATTTTCTTAACCATGACAGATCTACAAGTCGTCCGCCGCCTCGTAGCCGGGTACCATTCTCTCCAGCTTTGTCAGTAGAGTTCACGACCGACAAAATAAATGAAGTGAACGGAACGAAGGCCCGGTTGTCGGACTAATGTTATCGATGCTTTTAATTCGACTTCTAGGTACATGTACCTCGATGACCTATTGAACATTGACAATCCTTATTTTATAGGCATGGTCTATCAAATTTATCCACCTACACTTAAATAAAGCCACACACAGATACCGAAGCCCCTTTTTTGGATTTACGTCTTTCTATTGCAAATGGACTCGTTTCTTCTAAAATTTATGATAAACGCGATGATTTTGATATTGTAAATTATCCGTTTTTGGATGGTGGCGTTCTTTGGTGTATACATTTCGCAACTTATTAAGTTTGCTAGACTCTGCAATCATGAAGCGGACTTCAACGCGCGAAATAAAATAATGCCGAACTTCTCCAGCAGAGCTATCGGTATCATAAATTTCGAAAAACATTTTCTAAATTTTATCGCAGACACTATGAGTTGATTTCCAAATTTAATATTTGGTTTACAAATTTAGGAAACTTATGTGACGGAATGATTTTTCTTTTCAGTTCGGAAAAATCATAAGACTTTACAGACTTAAATGTTATGCGACAGTCTGCACGCTTAGTTTTTAACTCAATCAATGTTGATTACTATGCTGCCTTCTTTAATTGATCGCCGGTGGGTCGGGCGTCAGACTGTATGATGGCCCCCGAAATAAAGCTATTCATTTCAGTTGGTTGGGATCGGAGTTTCGTGTCTATTGCTTGGCCCACCGGGGTTTATCCACCTGAACTTCAGTTGAACAAAGCCAATATTTCAGATACCGAAGCCCCCTTTTTAGATCTACATTTTTCTGTTGCAAATGGATTTGTTTCTTCTAAAATTTATGATAAGCGCGATGACTTTGATTTATATATAGTGAATTTTCCTTTCTTGGATGGTGACGGCCCTCGTCGTGTTTCTTATGGTGTATACATTTCGCAACTTATTAGGTTTGCTAGAGTCTGCAATCATGTTACAGACTTCAACGCTCGAAATAAATGTTTAACGGCAAAACTTCTCCAACAGGGTTATCGGTATCATAAACTTCGAAAAACCTTTTCTAAATTTTATCGTAGACACTATGAATTGATTTCCAAATATAATGTTGGATTAAAGACGCTTTTAAGTGAGGGCCTTTCGGAACCTGAATTTTATGGTGACTTAGTTTACAGATTTAAGAAACTTATAGGAATTAATGATTTTTCTTTTCAGTTCAGAAAAATCATAACACGTTACAGACGTATACGTTATAATTTGAATGTTATGCGACAGCCTGCATGCTTAGTTTTTAACCCAATCATGGTTGATAACTATGCTGCCTTCTTAAATTGCACGCCGGTGGATCGGGCGTCAGACTCTATGATGGCCCCGACTTAAAGCTATTCATTTTAGTTGGTTGGGGCCGGAGCTTCTTGTCTGTTGCTTGGCCCACCGGGGTTCAACTGGTGTTTTTCTTTTGCTCCGGAGTTAGTAGGTTATTCGGAGCATAGGGATCTCCATCGTCGGGCAGCTTACTCAATCTGTGAGTCCTTGTTTTTGATTCATCAGGATGTTTATCATGATTTATTTGTTTGTTCTTGATGATTCATTGACTAGTTAGAGATTCACCACGAGGACCGAAGAACTTGCTAAATGTTATGAACCACTGCAGAAGCTGAGGGTGAGGTTAGGATCTTGTCAAACCGGTTTAAGCCCTCCAGTAACTTTGTGTTACTGATCGTTCCAAGGCGATACTTCTGTGGTGGTTCTTTTTGTTTTATGTCTTGGTGTTTAAAATTTTTTGTGCTGTTGGCGCCTTATGTATGTTTTCATATTTTTAATTAAGTTAAGGTAACTGAGTGGCCACCTATTGGGAAAATAGCTGCTCATTCGCCTTACGATATGTTTCATGGTATAAGTGCCTAATTGTTAGTTTGGATTTTTCCCACCTCGGTTTTTGGAGTGGGAATCTCTTTCTGATTGCGCCTTTTCCTCATCTTTGCCTACTTGTACCTTTCAACTGGTGCGTTTCCGTTTGCTCCGGGTTTCATTAAGTGGATCTCCTGCTTACTGAATCTGTTGTCTACGTTTTTGATTCATCAGGGTGGTTATCATGATTTATTTGTCCTTGATTCATCGACTAGTTAAAGATTCATCACGAAGACCGAACAACTAACTTAATGTTGTGAACCACTACAGAAGCTGAGGGTGGGGTTTAGGCGCCTGTTAAACCAGTTCAAGCCCCTCCCCAGTAATTTTATATAATACTGATCGTTCCAAGGCGATGCTTCTGCTGTGGTTGCTTTTCTTTTGTTCTGGAGTGGAATATTTGTATTGAATGTCTTCATATTTTTATTTAAGTTCGGGTAACTGAGTGGCGGCTTTTGGGAAATAGCTGCTCACTCGGCTTACGATATGTTTTCTAAGTATAAGTACCTAACTCAATTTAGTTTTTCCAACCTCGATTTTTCGAGTGGGAATTTCTTTCTGATTGCGCCTTTTTCTGACCTTTGCCTACTTGTACCTTTTTATTTTCATTACAAAACATTGATTGTGGGTACACGTTAGGACTGCCTCGCCGAGGCAGTTCTAACGAGTACCCTTAATCTATGTTTTGGATGAAAATAAGAATATAAGTATTCCCCTTCGCACCCGAGATTTACTTTATAAAAGTGGGGTTTGAGGAGGTATTTATTTCACATACATAGATTCCTGATGCGCTACAAAATATACTTTGTGTCGTATCGAATACTTCCAAACATGATGCCTACAGCTGTGAAAATAATTGGAATGCGGCTTAAAAAGAAGTCAGCATGAGACGGTCGCTTGAAGCCAGTTGACAAATAGTCTGAAGTCTGCCAGAGCAGTCTTCCAGTCTTCTTCCTAAATGCTTGTAAGTCAGCTGAGAAATTGGCTGCAATCCACTTAATAAAATCATTGGAAACCAGCTCCGAAAATTACTGGAATCAACCTTAGAAAAGAGAATGTCTAAAATGAGCCGCATCTTGAGAAAACCGGATTTTTGCCTAGGCGAAAACAAAGGCGCAGATCAGCTTCGCGGTAACCGCGAAGCTGATCAGCGCCTTTGTTTTCGCTACACGGATAGTATATTTCCTCTTCTTCTTAAATCCGAAATTTCAAGCTTCTAGCCTGCTTCTGAGCTTGTACAGCCCGGTTTGTGTCGGACCTGGTCGGAAATCCCGAAGACCGGTTTTCTCACGATGCGGCTCAAATTATTAAAGTTTAACTAGGAAGGTAATCGAAACCTTTCTTTGAACACCAGGTCTTTAGCAGTGACCAGCAATTGTTGTTGATATTGAATGTCAAACAACAACAACAAACACATCTAGATATCAGTAAAACAAGGTATCTGCATATCTTTCGATGAAAGGGTTAGAACAGTTTGAACATAATTTCTTATAAAGAACCTTTCGTCTTTGTATAAATCAAATTTGTGAGACACATAATCAAATTTTGGCGAAGAACAAAACACAAAAGTCATAACTGGGATTGGTAATATGAATTATCTACATACAATTAATTCAATTTCTGTCTTTTGTCTCCCAAGAGCGCAAAACAAAGTCGAGTTACATAAATATCGTCAATTAAGGATTGAAATTCAGATTTTAGCTTTCACTGGATGATGAAAAACATTAGGCTGTTTTAATGTCTGTGAAGCCCGAAGGGCTTCTCGGAGACACTAAAACAGCTAATGTTTTTCATCATCCAGTGAAAGCTAAAAATCTGAATTTCAATACTTATATTTACATTTTATATTATCAATCAAGTATCAGATTATTAATTGCGCATATCACCGTTCAGTTTCATGTTATTTTACATTAAATCCGACTTAACGTAATTTTGGAACAGCCAAAACGTCAAATTTTCGCGCCTCACGTCATGGCGATACTTGATCAACGTCACGACAACAAGAGTAAACAAACAACGTCACTGGATAGGTTTTGACGTCGCCCTGCCCATAGGCGTGGCCTCCAGATCACGTGACTTAATGTGTTTCATTGGGAAATATTTACATTTTTCTAAAACCTCCTTAGATGAACCATTAGATGTTCATCTGTGTTCATACTTCCATGAACAACATTGTGTCACGTGACGTGACGTAGTCCAAACTTGACGTCAAAAACATGAATCTCGCCAATTTGATTGGACGTAAACGTCGACGCCGTTCCGCTGTTTGAACACACACTGTGTGTAGATTCTCTGTTTGCTGGTAAATGTGACCGCCTTGGTGATTTTTCAACAAGCGATAGAGAGAAATGAATGTAAAATATAAGCAATGAGTTTAATTTTTCTGTTGTTCATGGAGCTATGAACCGCAGTGGGTCGCTAGCAAAGCTTACATGAACCCCTTCGGGGTTCATTCACTTTGCACGCGACCCACTGCGGTTCATAGCTCCATGAACACCAGAAAAATTAAATTCATTTCTTAAATGAAGAACATCAAGAAAGATACTTTCATCTAGGGCGATTGCAATAAAAATGTAAATATAGAGAATTAAGGAGCGTTCTATAGGGCCGGTATAACATTCAGATTTGGCTGTAATGTTAATTGTAAAAATAAAGCTCCGGGAAATTACATCAACTTCACAATCAAAAGGCAGCCACGAGGTGCATAGTGGGGAGGGAATATGCATTATAAATTGCCAAAGAACAAATCTAAATAATTATCAATACATACTGAAATAAAAAGAGCGAGGTGACCAGCTACTTCCCAATTAGGTTGTCATCAACGAGATAAACCAAAGAAACAACAGTGCACAAAAAAGCAGACCCGTACGTGCATCATAGATGTGGATAAATCACAGCGAACCCGCATTGGAATGGTCAGTAATTGGTAAAAGACAGCTTAAATCATCGGCAAATGGTTATCATGCAATATGTTATCTATGAGTAATGGGCAAAGAATCTGCCAAAACATGAGTAAATATATGAAATTCAAGACGATTTAAATTTACATGTATCACAAACCATAGGACCATTCGTCCTGAGAACGCTCACCTGAAACCGAACCTTGAAACATTTAGGCATCATGAAATGACCTTGACCTTGAAAACTCACATACCCTCATTGACTTCATTAGTTGTTTGCATCTGCGAAGTTTAAACTCTCAGGCTTAGCTGCAATAGTTTCCAAAATACACAGTGTGTTCGCCTTTTCCCATGTAAAAGCCCATGTTTTCAAAATTGACCTTGCCGTAAAATAGTTCAAGGTCATCCTAGGGTCATCACTTGAGCAAACTTTGGTAGGCTGGAGTACCAGATGCTACATTCCAAGTTTCGTGGAAACCGGCCCGCCGGTTCTGGAGAAGGGTTTTTACCATATATGGGCGTGGCGGCCATCTTGGTCATGTGACCAAGATTCCGTGAACAAACTTTTGTTCCCCTTAGCCATGAAGGCTCCACATACAATTTCAACTTGATCGGGCAAGCGGTTTCAGAGGAGAAGGTCTTTGAAATTGCGAACGCCGACGGACGCCAGACGGACGCCGGAGCATGGGTATACTATAAGCTCATCTTCTAAGTATTCGGCTCAGGTGAGTTAGTGAAACCCAAAAATTAAAACGCATCCAATTTTTGCTTGTGAATTTGTGATATTAAGCAAAAATATTGCGCTTTTCCAAATGATTTGCAAGATAACCAGATACATTTGACACAGTCTCAGAATCCACGGTATTTGGGCTGATTAATTATATTGTCTGAATTAGAGCACATCTAGGGCAACAATGGTAGGTATTTAATCGTTACAAAATATCGTTACACACTCACTTGAGTTTAAATGTTTTTAAACAACCATTTTCGATACGGCTCAAAGATTGTATTTGTTAAGACGTTGCGTCAGGAATTGCCTTCATGTTTGTAACGTCAAAATTGAAGTAAATTACGGCACGTGAATGTAAAGGTTTCGTTCCGAAGAGTACATAATGTCTTCAAGCCATAGTACGTAATGTACATGAAGCGCGTGGTAACAGCGATGGACGAAAAAGAAAGTAGAGCAGTCGGGAACGGAGATGGGCCTAGCGTAGGATTTTAAAAACAAAATTCACGTGCGTTCGTTCCCGGGAACTACTTCCAATTTTTGAAGCCCCATTTCAGTTGATGCGTTTATCATCAAAGTTCTCGTTTATACTTCAGATTTGCGATCTGTCAGCGATGAAAATAGAAAAAGCGAACATCATTCGGTTCAAAAAGAATTGCCGTATGCGTGAATTTATCCCGGTGTCGCTGAAGAACCGCGTTAAAGTTGCGAGTTTTTTGCCGTTTGACAGTGCCCTCAGAAAAACGAAAAAAGCAGTAATTTGCGAATAAACTGGAAATTTTTCATCTTGACAACCAAACAGAGCATAAAATTTTCTGTCTGTGTGCCAATTTTCATCAAAAACTTTTTATAGGCCCTAAATTTCTGCCACAATCTAAAATCTACTTTCGGTTTCAAAATGGTAAAACCGGAGAAAATGGCGACATTTCTGGAACGGTGTTTGGCTTGTTGTTGACATAAAATGTGAACAAAAGCAAATGTTTTATCTTACCATTGGTCTTTGATCCCGTCATTTTAGTAATTCTAGTAGCACTATGATCAAATTCATATTCCATACAATGTCCAATTTCATTTATTTTCAAAAGAAGCGTCTAAAAACAACGACAGCAAAATGCAGGAGGAATCTGCAAATTTCGCAGGTCTGTGAAGTAATCTGTGACGTAACAATAATCAGCTGTCGTCACCCCACTGCACTGACACTGGAAGGAAGCACACCACTATAATTTGATGATAGGCGTGTTTCGGTTCGTTTTGATTGAATGCACAACACATGAACAGGGTATTGAATGCACAACACATGAACAGGGTATCTGTAATCTATACGACATGTGTGTGCCAATAAATATTTGCACGTGCTGAGTTTCTATTTTTATGTTGTAAGTGCTATTCCTAATTGTACCCATTAATTGGACACACACTTACACACACACACACACACGCACACACACACACACACACACGCGCGCGCGCGCGCGCGCGCGTGGATGCTGGATAAAATAGAACTGAAGAACGTTACATAACATTTTAACACTCGGCACACCCGAAAACTTTGTCCTTGTCATTGCAATCATAAAAACACAGTTTTGCTGACATAAAAACACAGTTTTGGTAACATAAAAGCACAGTTTTGCTGTTATTTCAATAATCAATTTAACCGTCAATTCAAGAATAATGATTGAGTCCAGACGAATCCCATGACTAAAAGCCAACCGCCACATCAGTGTGCAAGCAGAACTTAGATTCTGAAAACAGTTATGTTACATGTTGTGCGCGTTTTCTACCAGAAGCGAGACAGGGAGGCGATTCCAAGACGTTAAAAAGTCATATATATAATCGGAGATGGTAGATCTTAATCGCTTTAAAAATAGAGCAAATGGTTCATCTGTGTGTAAGGTAGCCGGCTAAAGCTTTTGGTCTAACGCGCCGAGCACGAGGACGAACCTGAACGAAAAGCCAGCTCGCGACGAAATCATCGTATTTGAATCACTGTGACACAAACTATAAATATCCATGCAATACTTGAAGAAAAAAAGAAAAAGAAGAGGAGAAACACACTAAGCTGTATACTGATATTGCATGGGCATGTTTTCATTTACGCTGTAAGTAAAAGTTGTACTGTGGCATCGGTCAAACTTCGCCGAAGCATCCAGGTTTAAGCAGGTTTAAGCCCATGTTTCTGCCGGTATATCCCAGAGCCCCCCCCCCCCACCTAGCCTGATACAAACGGTTTACAGTTACGCCAAATTATCACGGTTCATGCTAGGTCCCTCGGGGAGTGTTGAAAACCGAGGGCGCAGTAGCACCCGGTTTTCAACACTCCCCAAGGGACCTAGCGATGACAAAAACATTTTTGATCGCATAAATTCTGCAGAAACGAAAGAAATAAGGTGCAGAAACGAAAGAAATATGGTGCACTATATTTTACATCCTCAATCACATTTTCATACGCGTAAAGTCTTTCGTTTTTATGCTCGTTCCGGGCGGACTTCAGTTTCTCATTACTAGCACGTGCTTTGCTGGCGCCCGGTAACGAACATAAGTAAAAGCCATGTATAAACAGCACGTGCGCGTGTGAATTGCAATATTAATGCATGTTTTTTTTTTTTTTTTTTTTTTTTTTTTTTTTTTTTTTTTTTTTTTTTTTCATTAATAAACGGCTGTTAATATCGTGTGACACCGGTATTTATGCAATAATATGGTTTAATGTTACCTGGGCTAGTTGTCAATCCACGCACAATTAAATTTCAACAGGTAATCCCAGGTAATAAAATTCTTGCCACCCGACAGCAAAAGTACCACTTTTACCAAATTTTCTATGATAGCGCCATAGTTTTACCGCGGCCCAGTTTATTTCTACATGTACAGTTCTGCGACATGGGGTCATACTTCACCGACCCAAACCGGGTATTGAACAGCATGGTGTTAAAATAGAGGATCTATGGTACTGTTAACGCTCACCTGGGGTGTGAGATACATGTACATATAATTCGTTTGACTATAATGGTCATATAGATAGCCCTGAGATAAAGATACATCTTTATCTCAGGATAGCCGTAGGGCGGGGCCAGAATAACACATAGTGGTTATCTGCAACATGTCAAGTTTCATTGCAATAGATTCAGCAGTTCCCGAGAGTAAAATTTTGGAAGAAGTGTGTGGGCATGGCAGGCATCTTGGTCATTTGTCTAGGATTATGTTTAAACACATAATGTCGAAACATTGGTTCTCACTTCTTGTTATTTGGCTTTAATTGGCCAATTGCTCAATACAAGCCGCTGATGGTAAAAGGGAAGCAACTTCAAATGATAGAGCCATGACCTCGAAATAGTCAAGAAAGGTAACTCGTACGACCTTATGAGAGATAATGTGGTTTGGTCATGTTAGCGCGCCACAGTCAACAAGGTAAAAGTCACGTCGAGACGGATATAAGATAATTGAACATGTAATCCCTGAACCGACGGCTAAATACCAGAGTGGGCATGTCTATTCATGAATTCCCGAACTCCGGCAGTTTCCGAACGATTTTATCAACTCAGTCTTGTCCTAGCTCAGCGTTTGGTCATCCAAACTTTTATTTGCAAATTATGTTTTTAAAAATATTTCATTTCTCTATGGGTAGCGTTGGGTACCGATACAGAAAGTGGATATTCTATAGATTTTACTTAAGCATTGTTAGTCACGCCTATGCACTCGCCGGGCATACCACCGCGGTTCAACTTGTGTTTTACTTTTTCTCCGGATTTCAGTTAGTTATTCGGCGCCCATGGATCTTCAATGTCGGTGATGTATAACTTATTGTACGTTTTCATAGAATAAATAACGAGAGCTATAAAGGTCCGATGACAACACAGTGCCCTTTAATATGCACATGCCCTAAAAAGTAAGAGTAAGTAATGATCGAGAAAAGGCACCATCAAAGAAATTCCCACTCCAAAACCCGAGGTGGGAAAAAACTAAATTGACATTTAGGTACAATCTTATTATACTTAGAATACATCGTAAGCCGAGTGAGCTTCTATTTCCCAATAGATTGCCACTCAGTTACTATGATTTAACTAAATTTAGTAATGCAATGTGCTGCGCATATATGATTTTTTTTAACTTAGTCTGATCTTTACTTTTTCTTATCATCAAGCGTTCTCAAATATACTGATCTAAATTGACAGGGCGACTAATTCCGAACAACCCTCGCCATTTACCGTATCTCATAAAAACTCGTTAATCGAGAATCCAGGTTGTGATTACAAAGATAGATTATAAATAACAAGATCCTTTAAATATCACTAGAACCAAAACAAAAGGCCTGCGATTAATAAGCAGTTTCAGAGAAAATGTTTTAAAATACAACCCCTGGAAACATTTTTTTCTTTCATAAACCAACTTTATGTACGTTTGCTAATTCTGTACAATCTTTGCAACGATAATTTTATTTACGTTCTATCTCCATTAAGCCTATATATAAGTGGATATCGTATGGAACCCGTGCGATGTTCGTACGGAGTCACTATACGTTCTGATACAAAACGCAAGGCGGTCGTGCGATAGTCGTAGGGTCTTCGAAGACTTTTAGTGGACAAAGTACGGAGTCCCTTGGACTTCTGACTGATGCCTTGGCTACAATTAGCTTGCGATGATCGTACAATTTTTACATTTTCATCATACGGGCGCCGTACGGAGACCCTGCGCTGATCAAGCGGTCACCTCGTGATTTTTGTATGATAGTTTGGGGACAAAAATCGTGCAGTGATCGTAGGGAGTCCACCTAGTAGGTTACATTTTCCCCGATCATTGTACGACTTTTCGGTCTGCGATTTTCCCTACGATATTTTAGACATCGTAGGCGATAATGGGCTACGACGGTATGTGTTTACAATTCATGCGGACATCTTATGATTTTTTGTTCTGACTTTCTTTTATGTTCCGAGTCAAAACCGTACGGAGATCGTAGGGAAGTCGTAGGGTCTCCGCACACTTTAAGTGGAAATCGTAAGGAACCATATCCCGTCAAAAATGCACAACAATCATATGGCGGCCACACGATAAACTCGCGGACGCCGTGGTATGTCTGTATAACGACCGAACGATATGCGAACGATTTTAATAACCTTTACGATCACCCTAAAGGTTTACGAATATCTTACGATTTAGTCCCAAAATTATCATAAAAACCGTGCGGTGACCACACGATCAGCATAGGGGTTCCGTACGGCGCCCGTACGATGCTAACTGCGATATGTCTACGGGATACTGTCTTGCGATTTTTAGAAACTTGTAAAAGTGCAGACTAGGCCTACTACAAAATCGTAGAAGCTATGGAGATCGTAGTAAGCCGTAAAATCGTAGGGGTATCGTAGGGTCACCCTGCGGAGATCGCGCGAAATGCAAAAATGTGTATCGTACGATCATCGCTAATCGTAGGCCAAATGTAACATAGGCTTTAGAACCAAGATTTGTTTCTGGATATATCATTGTAATTGTTATTTGCAAAGAAGGCCTACAGTGCCGGTGGAGGGGGTGGGGGCACCGTGCCCCATCTCAGGCCACTCTAGCCGGCACTTTCGAGATCATTTCACCCTTTCCATGGCGTAAATTCAATAGAAATGAAATCATTATTACGTGGTTTGATACATGTAGCAGGAAAGCAATCACAAACTGAAAAAATAATAGATATATAAAAACGAGGATATGCGTAGGCATTTAGTTGTGGTGTGAAACCAAATTCGAAAAATCAATGAAAATCGAATACTTTTGGCCACATTCTGTAGTAGTCACATGACGCATGATGTCACTCTGTTATGACGACATCATTATGAAGCAAAAAAGAAGAAGGCATGAGAGTTGTATGTGCTTGTATTTTCAAGCTTTTTTCTTGCTTTTGGGAAATTTATCATGCTTCATGTGGTTACAAATCTGAGAAGACATGCCGAGATACACACTGTAAAAAGGGGTGAGTACCATTATTTGATCGATTGCAGTCAAAAAAGGAATAATGACAACTGATCATTCTAGGCCAACAGTCCCCCCATGAAATCATTCAGCAATTTCCTGAATTTGTTTCAAGGTTCTTACAAGAAAACTTGCTATGAAGCCTGGTTATTTAAGCGTCTTTAGTCGTCCCTTGTTTTGTAAACACGTGTTGATGATGTTTACTGCGGCTGCGAAAAGGGGTTTCGAGTGTCAAAATCTTGTCTTCATTTATGGTCAATTTTCTCTAAAACCGAGTAAACTGGAAATCACACATTCGGCCCAAGATTAGATTGACATCTCTAGAACACGTTATAAAAATATCTTTGAAAACTTTTTATAGGCCCTAAATTTCTGCCACAATTTTGTGGAGGCACTGTCCTGAAATGGACCACCGATTCGATTTTGGTGGTCAAATTCGAGCGCTAATTTCTAGGACATATCTGATTCGTCAGAATGCAAATTAGGTTCAAGTTGAAGATGACAAACCAAATTATCCACTGCATACGCATTTCTACAGTTTTAATAGTTTTATACTCAAATATAGAGAGTTTAAAACACCGAAAGTAGAATGACGATTTTGTAGATTTTTCAAAGACAAAATATAGTCCCAAATGGCGGAAGCACAAAAATAATAGAATACAGCTACCGCCCATAGTTACCGCCTACCTGGAGTGATTTATGCAGCGACAGCAAAAGCTTTTACTTCCACAATAAGCAGGCTCCAGTCATGTTAGGAAGCTCAGTCATGCTAACCATACTGTCCTGTGGTATGCATACTTGAGGCAGATCATCAGTATTTTGCTTTGATTGATTGATTGATCGATCAATCGGTCGATTAATTGCTCGATCGCGATCGATCTGTCGGGTGATCAATCGAGTTATTGATTGATGATCGATAAATTGATCGATTGGTTGATCGAGTGATTAATTGATCGATCGGGCGATTGATCAATCGAGTGATTGAATGATCGATCGGTAGATTGATCTATCGAGTGATTGATTGATCGCAATCGATCAAGTGATTGATCGATCGATTATCTGATCTCTTGACTGATCCATCGAGTGATTGATCAATCGAGTGATAGTCGTAAAGCAATGGAAATCACTTTTCATAATACTATAATATTAGTAGCATTCATGTGTTTGTTTGTGTGTTTATTTATTCTCCTATTTTTAGGTGTTACAGCCTCTTCAGCTAGTAAAAGCAATGCAAAATCCCCTTCATATTTTTAATACTCGCGAAAGGAACGCATTGAAAGCACGTGCATATTTGTGAGCATTGGATACACGGGCGATTCAGTGAGTAAGCGGTTTACAGTAATTACGAAAGTTTTCATTATACAACTGTACGCCGACAAAGACAGCAACCGAACGAAACAAGACATGAAACAGTATCGATCCGCAGCAAATGCATGCGGAAAGATACGTTTACTTACAGAAAAGATACGTTTTTTATACCAATTAGATACGGACAGATTCGAATACTATTACCTATCATTGCGGATTTTTCATCCGTGCCTGTTTTTTGACAATTATCAAAGCTTGGCTGCGGATCTTCCGGGCCCTGTGAATAATACACGTACAGATACGGACATTACGGATAAGATACGAATCGTTACGGATCATGAGGATGGATAAATACTGAAGTCCTATCCGCAGCGTCCGCAGCGTATGTAAGTGCTAGTGTGACCTAGGCATTAGGATTCCAAATTGAAGAGAATGCTTTTAGGTCGTTTAATACATCAATAGTTCTGATTGGATGATACCAGTATAAAATAGACATGACTGGCACAGGTTCTTGATTACATCTTCATTCTTCATTATTATTTCAATTAAGGAGTCCTGGTCCATTTAAAAACAAAGAATTGTTCTAATAATTGTTCTAATAATAAGTATTATATACCCGACAAAATAAGAAACACATCATGTTTTCATAAAGATCATAAAGAAAGACACAAATTCATTTAAATAGTTTCAAAGACATATTTTCAGGTATGTATTGCATATTTTTTAAAAGCAGATGTCAAAATTAAGTTCAAGAAAATTTGCAATAAACCATGATTTACAACGATCACTGAAAATGTATGTTATCCTTTGAGTACACTTGATGGTACACAGATACATTTTCTTTTCAACTTAGAACTATCTACATTTTATTCAAACACGGGTTCTAAATGCTTGGCAGCTTATGTCATGATGCACCATTTTCAACAACAATTACATACCGGAGATAAACATTATAAACAGCAAAACGTTCAAGCATTCAAGTTAATGATCTGATACGGTCATGACCGATGAAATTAAAGTTTTAAAAGACAAATAGCATGCTTCAACTTCACTAGTTGAAATACAGCAGAGAATATTATTATAACAGCTTCAAGTTGCCAGTTACAGGCAAGTATTACAAGTGACATTTGCAGCTTTCATCTAAAGACACATTTCTAGAAATGTGCCCCTAAGGACCTACAATGTAATGTGTGATGTAAGAAACTGAACCAGAAACTGAACCAATTAATAATTGATTGTTCTGATTGCAAGAAAATGCATGATTTCTCTAGGGACACATTGAGCATTTGTCTCAGCAATGATAAAGTTAACGTTATGGAAATGGGCCAACCCGTGATATTAACCTATTAATGACGAATGGATTCTCCCATCACTATCATTTGGGTGAGTCCATTTTAATTTTAGGGGATTCAGGTGTGATCTTAAGACTTAAATCCATTTTTCGATGAACGTCCTCTAACCAAACAGAATAGCCCCAGATGGGAAGCCGCGTTCTGCGGCGTCAGATCTAGGGTTATACTGGTTACCTTTGTTCGATAAAAAGGACACCTGACTTAATGAGTTAAAGACTAAAACATCGCAGCGTTACTGTTTGATCAGTATTTTATTGATGTTGACCATCCTCTGCCCTTTTTTCAACATCATGGTTATATGAATACACATAATGTACCAGTATTAAGTTTTAAGTTGTATACATGTACGTTTGAAAGCTTGTTCTACGCTTTCTCCAAACTTCTAAGCCGATAACTAGTACTCAGGCGGGTGGACACCCTGTTGCAATTTGGACGGAAAAATCAAGCAGATCATCTGTTGTTTTTGTTTTGAAAGCCACAATAGGTGGGGGCCATTAAAGTTCGCCGTTAAAACAGAGTGAAATATGGGCAAAACAATATACAATTATTGACTATTGAGTCATTGTCCAACAGAGACTACCAATATTGACCTTGGCTTCGCCTCGGTCAATATTGGTAGTCTCTGCTGGATATCACATCATATTCAATGACTCAATAGTCAACAATTGTTTTATTGTATAACTCTTTCTTTCAATACAAAACTTTTAAAAAGAATGAGCAGAAAAAATATTTTTCATTTGAAAATGGAGTGTTTTCAACAGCTTGCAGAAAGTCCCAGCAGGACTAAAAAAAGTTCATTGGGACATAAAGTCTTAATTCAAATAAATTAAACAGTAGTAAATACCATCTGTAGTTCATCAGCAGGACTGCAAGGCATCAATCAATGTATATTTCCATGATAGATACAGTGTTCTAAATTTAGCAACATATATTTAATGGGGGAAAACCCCAGGTCATAGAATATGACAAAATATGCAATGGGCTGAAAGCTTTGTCTGAAATACTGTCTATTTATAGTTATATAATAACATGGTATATTTGCTGTTTAACTACGAATGACACAGGCGTCACATGATGTCAGAATGTTGCTTGTTAGCCTACACAGCGTTGCCATTTTTGTATAATACACCTTCAAGAAAATGACAATAATCTCCCGTTATTTCGAGGTATTTGTAGATGTTTCAATTACCTTCCGGAATACATAAGCATGAAAGTAAAAAGGTACCAACGTGGTTTCCCGAATTATCCTGCGCATCTTTGACCACGTATATGCTATGAAAGCTAGAAAAACAGAATGGAAAACATATTGTGATTTTAACAGAGCAGGCAGATCTAAGAGCATTGATTTTGACTGGCCAAACATTTAGATTGATCTGCATATTTCCATTGCCGTAGACATATCGTAGGTCTTCTAGAGAGAATTTGAAAAGACAGCGCGCAGATGTTTCTGAATTGAATTTTCCTGTTATTCAATTATGGGTTCTGATAGAGTATCCTGCTACAATAGTGTCGGCTAATTTCTTTATGGGCTGATATAGTTTTATAATGGGTATATCGACACCGACTCTCTTGCAAAAGAGAACCCATTAATTACATGTATGTACACGTATCAGTAGGAATAAACATCAACAGCGATTTTTGGCCATTGCTTTGTCATGTGTAATTATGGCATTTCAAACTAGCTAATAACCGAAACCGCTTATAGGAAAATAGCTACTCACTCGGCTTACGATATGTTTTCTTAGTATAAGTACCTGATTGTTTGATCTTTGTTTTTCCCACTTGGGTTTTTGGAGTGAGACTTCTTTCTGATTGCACCATTTCCTGATCATTGACTTCTTTTACCGTATTCAATGACTGTTTAATAGATGAGCATTTTGCATGAGGATACCAACAATTTTCGTTTCCGACCAGGTCCTTCAATAACCAGGATACCAACAATTTTCGTTTCCGACCAGGTCCTTCAATAACCAGACTGCACAGTCGCAGAATAAGGCTAGAAGCGTGGACCTTTGAATTTAACAAGATGAGATATTATACAATATGTATAATAGTGAAAAACAAAGGCGCTGATCAGATTTGCAGTTACTCCAAACGTAGTCTAATTAGGTTCTCAGATCAAAGTTTTGCTTGGCGTTGCACATTTTGGTTCACTTATATTAGGAATTCTGATTTGATTGCCTCAGAGATTCTCTGACATAAACCGAGAAATAAAGCGACAATTAATCAGTCAACAGACAGAGAGTGTTTAAAACAGGTTTGTGTTCAGATGAAAAAGCAGCTGCTTCGAAATAAGTTAAAGTCGTCAGAAACTTAAACACCAATATAAGCGTAATGTACAATATCTGCCAGACCACTTTTCCACACATTGCAGTTATATGAATGAAAAGAAAGTAATTCTCCGGCGCTTTTTGCACGATATGAACTATATTTCCTGGAATTAGAATGTGTATGTTGTTTGCGAGTGTCAGGAAAATTATCATGCGTTGCAAAATGTGACTGCAATTTACGTAAAACATAACTGTAATTGCACTGTAATACTGTAATTGTAATCAGAAATCAATTATCTTTGAAAATACTAAATTGTTACCATATATAATCAAAATTAAAAGATTAACGGAAACAATTAGGGTCGATTTTCGAAAATAGATAAGGAAAACATGTCGTTGTCATGTAATGATACGTGTTTGCGTAATTGTGTAAGTATATGGCTTCCAATGAAGTTTCGTATCGTATACTTCCAAACATGATGCCTGCAACAAAGAAAAAATAAAATTAAAACTGAGATCCTTAGGGGATTGGCCATACCGCGGTTTAAAAACTGAAATGCAGCTTACAATCTTCTAGAAGTCAGCATGAGAAGGTTGCCTGAACTCTGTTGAGAAAAAGTATGGAATCATCCAGAGACATGTTACTACATGTATATTGGTATCATTAAAAGTAAAATGTCTCTGCATATCTTTCGACGCAAGACATTATAACGGAATGAACATATTTTCCAATGAAGGACGTTTCGTCTTGGAATAAAGCAAATGTAAGACAAATAATCAAAGGTTTTCGGAAGATTTCATAGGTTTCCCGCCCAAAGTTTGAGTGTTTCTGGCAGCTTCTGTGTGATTTGTATAGAAAATATGTTGCATTCTCTGCAAAATTCAACATTTGATCAATGCAACAACATGTTGGAAACCTCTTTATGTTACATACCCAGTCGAGATGCGTAGCCAAGGCGCAATGATATAATCAAAATCGTAGCAACCAAAAACGTTCGACAATTAAGCCATCCTCTTTGAACCGAGAGACAGGGCCTTAAGTAATTCTGTTCGTGTGTACCAAAGACGAAACTGTTTTCATCAAACACGCAGCCCATTTTAAGCAATGCTAAATCCGCCCTGTGAAGCTGCTTTGTTGTCATGACAGTTTGTCGGCGCATCGATTTTGCGGATTTTCCTTCGCGAGTCAACTGTCGAAAATGTCAGTCGTGTTAAATCGTTTATTGAACGAGTATTTGATTTTCTCCCGTGTCGAGACCCATATTTTCTGAAAATTTAATCTTTTGTGAAAATATTGATGTATGAATCACGATATGATCACTGTGAACAATTTTTTGTTCTAAAAAAGAAAATTGGTACTGACGATGAGAATGGCGTTTACGCCCCAAAATTAGGCTCAAATTGGTTGAACTTTTCTGAAAAAATGTCAGCATAATCGCTATTAATCCGTCAAATACGGTTCATTTCAACCGATGCTATATAAATCATTGTCACTTTCATTCAGATTTCAATTTTATCGAGAAATATCTGAGAAAAGTAAAAGCCAAATTGGAAATTGTCGCAGTTTGATACTATTTTTAGAACACAAGTAAAAGCTTTGAGGAAAATATCAATGTTGAAAAAGGTAGCAAAGCTGCTAGAGATTTCGGTAGATCCTATATAGAAGACAATATGTTAGACTGACACATTTATCATCATTTTCTTTTTATTTTGTACTGAGTTGATAAATATCTGACTATTACCTTAGGCAAACATATAAATCCAAGCCTCAGGCCATGGAGGTTCTGATTTTACCTCCATGCTCAGGCTCAGGAACTGTGTAGTGGCTTGTGATTTGCTCAATGCCACAACTTTTATGGCACTGTCTGTTGTCAATGGCCTCAAGGTGCTTATGCCCCCTTCTCTGCGATTCTCTATGTACTTATCATTTTTGGAAATGGTTGAGGGACACCAGAGCATAGATATGCTGAAAGCTCACCTAGTAAGCCTGAAGGCTCAGATGAGGTAAATATGTTCAATAATTGCCACACTATTATGATCTATTATGACTGATATTGTCCAGTGTTTCTAGAAATCAAGCTTGTCATTTTCTAATACATGTAGTTTGATTTGTTGTTTTAAGTCTGGTTGTAAACATATGAGGCTGTGTCAAGAATCTCAAATGATCAGTCTAGGCCCTCAAATGATCAGTCTAGGCCCTGAGGCTATAAAACTTTTTTTCAAGCTCAGCTTAGGTGAGCATAAAATTTCGACTGCTTATAAAATGTTGAAATAGTCAAAATATGTGCAAATAGGCAGCCATCCAATCGATGAAAAAAATCTTTAGATGGCAAAATTGGGTAGAAGCTGGCATCCATGCTGATATTGTTCCTAGACATGTACTATGACATATAGGGGTGGATGCCAAGTCTGTAAATGGCCCTGGGTCTCAGAATTAGGTCAAAGGTCAACTGGGTGCAAAATAACGAGAAAATGTATAAAACTCTTTTCAGTGTCATTCCTTTGCTGTATTTTCCACAAAATTTCACCGAAACTACACTTATTATGCATGTGGCATTTATAGCATAACAAAAGAGAGTGCTAAGCATATGTCCTAGCAAGGTTAAAGGTCATTTCAGTGCAAAATTACGAAGTTATTCGTAAAATCCCACCGGGAGCTAATTTGACCTACCTTGCACCCCAGGACAATTTTTCATGGGTGCCAAATCATTCATTGGGACCCCAGAAATGCAAAAAAAAAATTGTCTTCAAAGATAAACTCTTTTGCACTATGAAAAAATGCATGGTCTCCATGGCAACCGTCGATGTGATTCTTGAACATAGTGGTGGGCATACTAAATTGGTCATATCTCCGCTGTTACTTATCCTAGACCACTGAGCTTGGTCTCGTCTTAAAGCTTAGACATTGCCCTTTTATCCTATGGTAAGTGATGCTAGTTATCTAATTTGCATATTCATGAATTTTAATGAAAACATAAAAAATGACAAAAATTGCTAAATATCTAAAAATAAACTAATTTCAGGCCCAAACGATTATTGAGACACTTTGTTATTAAACCAGTAATGTCATTTGGCAAATTTATTGATGTCATGGGCCTAAATGAAAATGATCTCATTTGCATATTCATGGGTATTGATAAATATGTCGAAAATCGAGTAAAAACAAGGTAAAAACTATAGCCATTCCAAAGTTTTTGATGGGTTATATGATCTTTCTTGTATCTCTGAAACCAATTCTCATGGCTGCCAGTGTTGTCAGAGGGACCACCTTAATGCCATAAAATATTGTCTTCGACAATGAACACATTTTCATGAGGTAAAATTACATAGTTTTCACCTCCACCCACAGTGTAATCCTAAAGAATAGGATGTACTCTCAAAAATATGCATATAACAACAAAAGCATGCTCTAGAATACTATAGTTGGTGTGATAGTGATGCATGGACCTGGAAATTTAATCTTAAAAGCTTTTATTCAAATCACTGAATTTGCTTAATGCTGAAAATTAATAAAACACGCAAGAAATCAGAGAAAACCCTTGGAAAAATAGGGGGTATACGTACAAAATCACTTGTACCAGAGCTGTTAACAAATCCAGGATGCTAAAATAAGTATCAAATGAATGCTATGGCAATTTACTATGACCCTAAAGTCTGATTTAAGAATGATCTGATTTTCAATTTCATGAATTTTAATGAAAACTTCATAAATGGGAATGAAAAGTGGAAAAATTAAACGGGTAAACCTACAGAATGACTTGTATCTCGGCACCCAAAATCCCTAACATGCTGAAAATGGCATCAAATGATTGCTAGTGTAATATAAGACCATCCTGTACTACAATATATATGTCATTTGATTTTTTGTTTAATGTATATTAATAAAACCTTTCAAATTTAGAGGAAAATGATGTAAAAATTAAGGCGGTATACATAGAAAATCAATCACATGCCTTCTATCAGAGCTCCATTTGAGGAAACACTGATCATTATCTTTTATAGAAATGTACTAGCAAAATGAGCCATTTACACAGACGTCCAAATGTTTTTAAACAGCCAGATCTTGTTTAACTTTAGATAACTGGATGTAAGGTTAGCTCATGAGTATGGTTCAAGATTCTTGTGTTACAAAATACCAACTCTAATGCAGGCTCTATTCCAGCCACGCATGAATGTTTGCCTGTAGAATGTATAAATCTGTCGAATCATTGATGTAGTGATTTCAAAGGGCATACCTTTTAAGACCATCGGCAATTTACATATGGAGGAAAGGGGCTCTAGCATTATGTACATTAACATTGTTAAGTAAAATTGACCTTGATTACAAACAATGCAGTGCACCATACCCAGACAATGAAAGTCGGATGCCCCTGACAAGCATTACAGAAAACTGTCATGAAAGCGGCCAATACCACTTCCATTCTGCAATGGTAAATGTACAGCCCTACCTCATATAACCACGAAAGATGTGTGAGGCCAAAAGTAGAATACTCTCCTACAGTACAGGTAAACACACAAAAATTGAACAAACAACTATAACTTGTTTCCAAACCCAACATCCCCAAATACTACAAAACTAAGCCAAAACGATTTTGTACATAGTTACTAGAAGATGCAACTCTTATCTTTAGCATCAACACCCACCCCCGTTGTACCCCGCCTATCTCTAATTGTAATCATAGGCAAAAGTTGACCTGTTGCATTAGGTGATCAACCTTAAATGATCGACCCAATAGATAAGAGAATGTCCAGTCGATTACAATATTGAAAGATGTAAACATGGTAAAGTAGAGATTCGTTGACGGATCTGAAATGGGAGCGGAATAGATTATGCAGTGGTCTCAGGCATAATGTAGATTTGTACTGGTTTGCTATACAAGTCGGCTTTTACAGCCATGTAGTAGAGTGGCTTATCACGTCCTGATTCGATCCTGGCTCGAGGCAAACGATGAAAAACCAGTAACTTTTTCACCTGTTACAATATCCCAACACACTGTTCCTTAACCTACCATACACCACGGGAGTGTGGTAGGCTGGTAGTAGATTACCAGAGCAAGAGAATTTTATCCTTATCTCTGCCAAATATTAAGTCCCTGATCAAGACACTTTAAAATCCTAGCTCATAACAAAAAGTTGTGGCTTTATTACAACATTGCTGAAAAAATATTGCATGGTTCATCACAGCATAACCAAACCAAACCTTTACCATCGCAATATTACTGTTCGTAGTTTCTATAAATACAAACAACATTAAAACCCAGTGCCATACCACATACCATTCATACTTTGCCCTATCCTAGCCTATCCAATCTGAGCCTATTGTACTATATCCCTGCCCATAAACCCTATCTAATACCTTCAAAACAGTCCATGTCTCGTTTGCGGGGATCACGGGATGTGGCAGGGTAGTAGTCACCTATCCTAGATTGGTGGTTTTCCCAGGTTCTCCGGTTTCCTCCACCTCGTTTGATCATATAACGCCAATATCCGCGCCTTCCATAATATGTACATAAATTTAAAAAATTCAGTGTCAGTGAAATGCAGATAACAATAATATAAAAGTGAATTCCTGTCATTTTGTTTATTTGTTACTAAAATACACAGCTATCTGAAGGCTCACAAGATGACTTTATAGGATTGTACTCAAGCCGACACCCGTCCAACACTTTTAAACATTAATATATTATAGACCGCACAGCCTATAACGATCAAATTATAACTAGAGCATCATTGAGGTAGGGGAAGGTTGCATTATGTTCTGGGTCAAGTCAGATCAGAACTCAGGGCTCCGGGGTATCATCATTTGACCTTTAAGCTAACAATGAGCAAATCTCTCAGGTGAGCTGCAGGACCATTGGTCCTCTTGTTTAATGCAGCCATCTTGGAGTTTTGAGGCCATATTGATTTCCTTTTGAATTTCTTCTTGTTTCAAAATTACTTAAGTATTAGTTTTATGTATTCTCCACTTTAAATGTCATATGTTTAGATTTTATCACACATATGCATGAATTTCTATCAAAAACCCTTATTTTGGCAGCCATCTTGTAATTTGGCGGTCATCTTGAATTTCCCATGAATGTCAACCTGCATCATGTGGATATGCATGGGAATTTATTTCTATAAATGTATTTTCTTTAGACGCTATTGCACTGCAATCTTGGGTTCATGGCAAACTATTTATAAGAAGTTTACCTTTTTAGCAAATGTGTTGTTATGGAAATGGTAAATGCAATTTAAAAATAAATGTCTGAGATTGCGCTATCTATTAAGTGCTGTTTTAAATGTGTTTGTTTCAATAAATTTGATATACATTCATCCCTAAAATGAGTTTAAGCCAAAGATTTTCCAACATTCTAATGATCATTGGTGTATTTCACTGAAAAGTTGCTAAATTGCACTTATTGACCTTTTGACCTTTTATACCCTGGTTCAGACAAACATGCTTGATAAAGTGACACATACAACCCCTTAGTTTATTATTTAGCCACTAGTATATCAAATCTCAGCATTAAAACCACTAACTTTGGCCATGATTATACTTGTATATACAGCTGCGGTAACGTTTCTTAACTTTTGCACTCATTGAACTTTGACCTAATTTCTGACCTTAATAGGCAAATCTGGACATGGCATCCGCCCCTATGGCTTCAGGCATACATCAATTAATATGTTTGTGACAACAAATTGCTTCTACTCAATTTTGCCATCTTAAGTGAAAATAAGCCTCAAATGATTGATTGGATGGCTGCCTAAAAATTCAGGTTCAAAACTCAAAAACTAGTAATTTATCCTGCGAATAAATATTTTTTTAACATTTATGAGCAGGATAAATTTTAGTCTCAGCTGAGTTGAGCATGAAAAAAGTTTTATAACCTCGGGCCACCAGTCATACATGTGATGAGTTTAAGATGCATCACAGATTTTTTCTTTCATTTGACATGTTTGATAGAGGCATTTGAAAAACGTATATAGAATGTAGATTTAAGAAAATCATTGGAAGTATCACATGTATAAAGAAATTTTCATTTGCGATTTTACAGCTTCAAGATTAATTCAGACGTACACACTACTGATCAATCTGTCATGAGTACTGGGCTCAAAAATTTACAGAACATTTCCTCGTATTCTTCAACTTCATATAGGTAGAAACCTTCTCTGGTCTTCTCTGTTTGTAAAACCAGGCTATAAGGTGTTGTGTGAATCTGGCTTGGTTGTGGCGCCATAAACTTTGATGAATTAATATATGCATGAAACTTCTATGGTTTAAACTTTTATTTCTGTACATACAACATATAACAAGACAAACAAAGCATTATATGCAATAATTGCATATTATCCTTTGTGTGTAGCTCTGCCTGTAATCAATGTTTTTGACATAAAACATGTACGGGTCCGGACCCCCTGTACCCCCTCTGAATCCGCCCATGTAAAACGTTGGTCGATTTCTACACCAACAAAGCTCAGCTTTCCATACTTAAACTGGTTCATAAAAAATGCCTTCAGGATTTCTGAGTTGGCCAGGAGTTATGATAAAAACACATTTTCTTTCATTTCTCAAGTCAGCTGTGAGCATGTATACTTTAGGCCTAAAATAAAAAAGGGAGTGTTTAGGGTAACCTGACCCTACCTAGATTTTTTGAATTCTAATTTTTTTTATCTCAATATTTCTAAGAAATTGAAGAAAACAACAGTATTTATGGTAAATTAATGACTTATATAAACAGAAAAAATAATAAGAGAATAAAATAAAATTAATAAATAAATATGCACCTTTATAGTAACCCTACCTTGAGTTTTCCAAGATGTTACCCCAAACAAACCACCTTTTTTCCAGGCCTTGTTTATCTCAGTTCATATATGAGCTGGGTCATGAGAGATTTCATTTTTAGCCTAGGTGAAAAAAAAGGTGCAGATCAGCTGTGCAGTGATCAGTGCCTATGTTTCCGCTACAGGGATAGTACAATTCCTCTTCTTCCTAAATCCAAAACTTCAAGGTCTAAATTAAACGATGACACAATACGAAAACACACCCATGCAGATTTTAGTTGAAAATTTTTTATATTTTTACTGTAACCTATATTGTGGGTACTACATGTTAGAATGGCCTTGGTGAGGTGGGTCGAACAAGTACCCATACACAAAAATCTTTGGATCAAAAATAAGAAAAATAGCCGTTTAAATAGGTACACCCATGCACAATCCAGTTTTACTATATAAAAGTGTGGTAATATAAATTCCATGGCTAATCGCTATGTTAGCCTGCTTCTCTACTTTAACAGTTGTTTCGCAGAGCAGAATTTTCCTGGGTATTCACATCATGTTGTTGACCATGTCAAGGGATCTCATCACATTCCTTGCATGCCTCAGACCTCTGAAAGATAATTAAAATCATGTTTAATAAAGTTGCATGGGTACATGTATGTAGTAATTCACCAGCCATTTGTATCCACAGTCACTATGGTGCCGGGAAATAGCAGGGCATCTAACTTAATATTTATAGAGCTGCTAACAGCCAGACCAGAAAAGTAGTTAAATACGAAAGATACAACTACTAGTTCATTTGAATTAATGTGACTGTATCCTGTCATATCTCCGGCACTCATCGGAGGTTATAACCCCGCACATAAGCCTGCTGTGTCCCTATCCCCCGGTCCCATAGGGGCTGGGGATACAATGACTGGTGCATAATGCATATATTTTTCCCTAGCCCACAAAAACTGTTTGTTTGAACCATGTTGGAACCCATTGACCCCACAAATACTATCCAAAGAGACAGGTACAGAAAATTGATGTTCCCCAAAATTCTCTAATATTTCCTGTTTTCAGAAATAAATATAAATTAGCTAAAACATCAGGATAACATGTCCGTGTAAAGTATACCCCTTCAAACCCCACTTTTATATATAAAAACTTTAGTATGCAGGGGTATAATACCTATTTTTCTTATTTTTGCTCCAAAGCATAGAATAGATTGTGGGTATTCGTTAGAACCACCTCAGGGCGGTTCAACGTGCACCCACAATCTCTGTTTTAAGCAAAAATATGACAAATATTCTGGTGATTATTTTCAATGTTTACATAGTATATTACATGGGCATGTTTTCTAAATGCAACAGCAGAGTATTAACCACTGTTAACAGTGCATGCCCACAAGAATAGATTCATTGATTAATATACAGCTTTTCTTCATTAATACACATCACTTGTTAATATGTTAAAAAGAAAAAGAAGAAGAGAAACACAAAACACACACACACACACAAAAGCAATGACAACAAAAACACCTTTAAAATTACAGGGAAGCTTAGACCAGATTTATTGGGTCCTAATTTCTGCCGATGTTGAATGGTGGTTCACCTGTTCACACCAATTTATGCACAATACATTTGTATCCACTGCTCCCCCACCTACAGGGAAGGGCAGGGATTATGACATTAAGCTGTCAGTGCCCTGCTATCAGCCCCACCCCCAGGGGGCAAACTGGAGGTCAAAACTTTGCTCTTCGTCCTGCCCTTCACAGAACAAAATCTCCCTGGGGTAAGGATCCTAATGTCAAACCTCCCTTCATTTCCTCTAGACTGCGGGGACACTCGAAAAGTAACTGCCCTGCTCTTTAACCCGGCTATCACACCCTTCCCCGTAGGTGGGAGGAGGGGGCAGTGATTGCATATGACTGGTGCAATTAGGGTTCAGCAAACTGTCAAAGACAAAGATCTTTTAGAGACCACTGTCACGATTGTGGATAGAGCTATGCTGTAATAAACATATTTGTGGGTACTTACGAGCAGTGTTAGAGTCTCACATGTCTAATCTGCCAGGTGTACACCCCATACATCTCAGGAAGAGTAGGGTCCAGTGTATTACATGACCTTTCCCACCCACTCATGTCCATGCCATGGAATGATGGTTTGGTAATGCACCAGTCATTTGCATCCCCGGCTCCTCCGGGGCCGGGGAATAGCGGGGCTTTTAACTTTTCAATTTTTAAAGCCCGGCTAAAAGCCCGGCACTGCCGGGCAAGAGTTTTGGTAAAACCCCTGCTAAAAGCCCCGGCTCCCCAGGGGCTGACAATAACGTGGAACAACAGCTGGGAGTTGTTCTGATGAAACTGAAACATGGGAGAAGGGCCTCATTTTATGCATGTAAATGTTTAGGTGCATTTGGAAATTAAATAAGTACCATAAAGATAATTAAATGTTAAAAATATCATTAAAATCTAATTTGAATTAATGTGACTGTGTATTGGCGGGAAATCATAACCCCGGCAAATCCCCGGCACTGCCGGGACACATCAGAGGTTAAAGCCAGGCACTTTAGCCCCGCTATGTCCCCGCTATCCCCGGCCCCGGGTAAGCCGGGGATACAAATGACTGGTGCATAAATCCTCGGGTAAATCCAGAATTACATGATGGAATTTCACCAAAATTAAACTGATTAATTAAATCCTTTCCACAAAATGGAGAAAAGTGACAACAAGTATCACACATTTTGATTTACAGAGAAGAACGTGTCATGATGTGACCCCGGATGTGACTGTTTACTACGAAAGCCGGGTAGGGCCATTTCTTATTTCTAACTTCTAACTTCTAACTTCTAACTTCTAACTTCTTACTTCTAACTTCTAACTTCTAACTTCTTACTTCTAACTTCTAACTTCTAACTTCTATGTTTGTATGTTCACATACATGCTTGAGCATGTGTATGTTTGCGCATGCGCAGATACCATACCGTCCGTCCGTACGTCTGTCTGTGCATGGCTCTGTGCATCCGTGCGTGCGTGCGGGTGTGAGAATGTGCATATAAGCATCCCAATCCACTTGTGCCTAAGTCCGAAAGGAGGCGCACGTGCAAGCGTGCACACGTGCGCTTGCATGCATACTCGTTAGTATTCACCTCTGCATGTACGTATGTTCGTGCTAGTGTATGTGTGCGTGTATGCATGCGTACTCGGTCGTGCATGCGCACTGGCACGTGTGTAGGACCTGGTGTTTCCTTATTTCTAACTTCTAACTTCTTACTTCTAACTTCTAACTTCTAACTTCTTACTTCTAACTTCTAACTTCTATGTTTGTATGTTCACATACATGCTTGAGCATGTGTATGTTTGCGCATGCGCAGATACCATACCGTCCGTCCGTACGTCTGTCTGTGCATGGCTCTGTGCATCCGTGCGTGCGTGCGGGTGTGAGAATGTGCATATAAGCATCCCAATCCACTTGTGCCTAAGTCCGAAAGGAGGCGCACGTGCAAGGATGCTTATATGCACATTCTAACACGCGCACGCACGCACGGATGCACAGAGCCATGCACAGACAGACGTACGGACGGACGGTATGGTATCTGCGCATGCGCAAACATACACATGCTCAAGCATGTATGTGAACATACAAACATAGAAGTTAGAAGTTAGAAGTTAGAAGTAAGAAGTTAGAAGTTAGAAGTAAGAAGTTAGAAGTTAGAAGTTAGAAATAAGGAAACACCAGGTCCTACACACGTGCCAGTGCGCATGCACGACCGAGTACGCATGCATACACGCACACATGCACTAGCACGAACATACGTACATGCAGAGGTGAATACTAACGAGTATGCATGCAAGCGCACGTGTGCACGCTTGCACGTGCGCCTCCTTTCGGACTTAGGCACAAGTGGATTGGGATGCTTATATGCACATTCTCACACCCGCACGCACGCACGGATGCACAGAGCCATGCACAGACAGACGTACGGACGGACGGTATGGTATCTGCGCATGCGCAAACATACACATGCTCAAGCATGTATGTGAACATACAAACATAGAAGTTAGAAGTTAGAAGTTAGAAGTAAGAAGTTAGAAGTTAGAAGTTAGAAGTAAGAAGTTAGAAGTTAGAAGTTAGAAGTTAGAAATAAGGAAACACCAGGTCCTACACACGTGCCAGTGCGCATGCACGACCGAGTACGCATGCATACACGCACACATACACTAGCACGAACATACGTACATGCAGAGGTGAATACTAACGAGTATGCATGCAAGCGCACGTGTGCACGCTTGCACGTGCGCCTCCTTTCGGACTTAGGCACAAGTGGATTGGGATGCTTATATGCACATTCTCACACCCGCACGCACGCACGGATGCACAGAGCCATGCACAGACAGACGTACGGACGGACGGTATGGTATCTGCGCATGCGCAAACATACACATGCTCAAGCATGTATGTGAACATACAAACATAGAAGTTAGAAGTTAGAAGTTAGAAGTAAGAAGTTAGAAGTTAGAAGTTAGAAGTAAGAAGTTAGAAGTTAGAAGTTAGAAGTTAGAAATAAGGAAACACCAGGTCCTACACACGTGCCAGTGCGCATGCACGACCGAGTACGCATGCATACACGCACACATACACTAGCACGAACATACGTACATGCAGAGGTGAATACTAACGAGTATGCATGCAAGCGCACGTGTGCACGCTTGCACGTGCGCCTCCTTTCGGACTTAGGCACAAGTGGATTGGGATGCTTATATGCACATTCTCACACCCGCACGCACGCACGGATGCACAGAGCCATGCACAGACAGACGTACGGACGGACGGTATGGTATCTGCGCATGCGCAAACATACACATGCTCAAGCATGTATGTGAACATACAAACATAGAAGTTAGAAGTTAGAAGTTAGAAGTAAGAAGTTAGAAGTTAGAAGTTAGAAGTAAGAAGTTAGAAGTTAGAAGTTAGAAGTAAGAAGTTAGAAGTTAGAAGTTAGAAGTTAGAAATAAGAAATGGCCCTACTCGGCTTTCGTAGTTTACAGCACAGAAATACTTCAAAAACGACCGCCGACTTTACACATGTGGTGTGACGTAATACGATCTTCTCCAATACACAGAATTAGCCTAAACACGGTCAAATGTATCTTGATGACTTACGTACGGTCAAATATAATATCCGAGTGTGAACAATTTTTTGTTCTAATATAATTGGCACCCCATGAAATTCGCAATTCAGGGGAATGCCGTGACAGGCAAAAGTGTTTCGTGTCGTTTTCAATGAAAAAAGTGTGTCATGTGGCGTCTCAGTGTAAGACGGTAATATGAAATCCCGGACAAGGCGGATCTAGCTGTACCGTATAGCAGCTATTGTTTTAAACACAGCAACAAGCGTGTCATTTTGAGCGAAATTTCGACCAAAAAGTGGACGCCATTTTGTTTCGGATTATTTTGCGTCGAGTAAGGTTTCAAAATAAAATACAATTACCGCATGCACGCTGGCTGCGTCCTCACTGACCTGCAGCATAAATGTATGTCAAAGGGGGAGGGGTCAGATTTTTTCAAAAAAATATTTTGTCATCAAACATATTTTTTGCAATAGATTATCCGGAAAATGCTATAATATGCTTATTGCAGCCCAAAATGTTAGGTAGAAACTATTTATCCAAGAATAACAGTTGCAGCATCTTTATTCGATTTATAACTGTTAACACCACTGTCCATCACTTATGCAAAAACCTGTACCTTAAATATACTATGCAAAATAGATTAAGCAACTTTTACTTTGAACAGTGACTCCATATGTTTTGTAGACATTAGGGAAGTTTCTCTGACAATGGCTTGCATGTATCAAATTATAGTGTGTGATGCTGAAGTGACATTTGATTTTAAGCCCACAGAGGCATATCTCAAGTAAAACATAAACCATCAAATATTGATAGACATATTTTGCATAGTTTATTTATATGCATTATAAGTGTACACTTTGTGTATACCTGTTAAAATAGGACAGTCAGTCTGTTCATTCAGGTAGAACATACATATACAGTATATTTCCATAGCCTTGGTGAACTACAAATAATGGACCTGAGCCCATTTATCGGTTTTGGGGCTTTTTGACAGCCTTCCCCCCCTTGCCCAAACACGGCATTTGGATATAATATGTCATTTACAAAATTACAGTTGTGTTCAAAATATTTTGGTTTGGCAAGGGGGGGAACATGGTCTTATAAAAGGTTTCCTATTTCCTATATGATGCTATATTAAATTCAAAGATTTTGTCCAGTTTTTAAAGAAGTCACTGCTTGAGTTACACAAAACATTGCATGCCTAAATACAATAGAAACTAATTTTTGGACTGCAATAAGCGTCATTTCAGTGCCTGGAACGTGAGATTTTGAAAATTTCTTGGGCATTTCACAAAAGAAATCTTCCGAAAACCTTTTTGTGAACAATAAAACACATATGACATATGGGATTGGAATAATGAATTATCCATATACAATAACATATTAATCTTCTGTCTTTTGTTTCCACAAAGAGTCCTGAAAACTCAGTAGAGAGAAACAAATATCGTCACGAAGAATAAAGGAGGGTTCTAGAGGGCCGGGCGACCATACAGATTTTGTATTGTTGATTGTAAGAATTAAAGTCCAGGAAATGACATCACTGTCACAATTATAAGGCAGACACAAAGCGGGCATGAAATAGACGTTATGAATGGTCAAACTATAAATTTAAATATATTAATACACGCTGGAGTATGAAGAGCAGGGCTTTTTCCCAATTAGGTGGTAATCAGCGTAGCTTCAGTGAAATAAAAAAAATCGTGCACAACAAAAAAGCTATAAACTGTTTTCTTTTTATTTATGTCTTGGTGTTTAAAAAATTTTGTGCTGTTGACGCCTTATGTATGTTTTCATATTTTTAGTTAAGGTAACTGAGTGGCCACCTATTGGGAAAATAGCTGCTCATTCGGCTAACGATATGTTTCATGGTATAAGTACCTGATTGTTAGTTTGTTTTTTTTTCCCATCTCGGTTTTTGGAGTGGGAATCTTTATCTAATTGCGCCTTTTCCTGATCTTTGCCTACTTGTACCTTTGTACATCAAAGAAGAGTATAAATCACAGCATATCTGCATTAAAGTGGTCAGTTAAGTGTGAATAAAACATGGCAACTCGATATCATAGTCGAGCCGCGACGCAAGAAAACCGGTCTATGGGATTTCCGACCAGGTCCGACACAAACCGGAATGCACAGTCACAGAAGATGGCTAGAGGCTTGAAATTTCGGATTTAAGAAGAAGAGGAAATGTACTATCCGTTTTTGTTTCCCAATTAGGTGGTTATCAGCGAAGCTTCAGTGAAATAAAAAAAAAATCGTGCACAACAAAAAAGCTATAAACTGTTTTCTTTTTGTTTTATGTCTTGGTGTTTAAATTTTTTTGTGCTGTTGGCGCCTTATGTATGTTTTCATATTTTTAGTTAAGTTAAGGTAACTGAGTGGCCACCTATTGGGAAAATAGCTGCTCATTCGGCTAACGATATGTTTCATGGTATAAGTACCTGATTGTTAGTTTGTTTGTTTTTTCCCACCTCGGTTTTTGGAGTGGGAATCTTTTTCTGATTGCGCCTTTTCCTGATCTTTGCCTACTTGTACCTTTGTACATCATAGAAGAGTATAAATCACAGCAAATCTGCATTAAAGTGGTCAGTTAAGTGTGAATAAAACATGGCAACTCGATATCACAGTCGAGCCGTGACGCAAAAAAAAACCGGTCTATGGGATTTCCGATCAGGTCCGACACAAACCGGCATGCACAGTCACAGAAGATGGCTAGAGGCTTGACATTTCGGATTTAAGAGGAAGAGGAAATGTACTATCCGTGTAGCGAAAACTAAGGCACTGATCAGCTGTGCAGTTACTGCACAGCTGATCTGCGTCTTTGTTTTTGAATATGCAAAAACAACCGGTTTTCTCGCGTCGCGGCTCATAGAATATGCCATCTATCAGTAATGGGTAAAGAATCCGCCAAAACATGGGTAAATATACGAATAAAGGCAATTTTAGACCATTTCACAACTGCGTCAAAAATATAACCCAAAAATTTAAACGCTTTCGGTGTTTGCTTGGGGCTTTCTGAAATTAAACAAAATATTGCGTTTATCAGCGTTATTCACAATTAGGTGGTCATTCCAAGACGTTCATTCCATATGATCATTCCAAATCTCTACTTCTGTTGTGATTGTATCTGTTTTATGTTTTGTAGTAGATTTTTGTGCTGTTTGAAATTTATGTACATGTACGCTTTCGTAATTTTAGTTAAATTCGGGTAACTGAGTGACCGCCTATTGGGAAATAGCTGTTCACTCGGCTTACGATATGTTTTCTTACTAGTATAAGTACCTAAATGCCCTTTTAGATTTTTCCACCTCGAATTTTGGAGAGGATTTTTTTCTGATTGCACCTTTTCCTGATCATTGCCAACGAGTACCTTTCTATCTTAGCCAGTCTTCTGTCTGGCTAATGTTTTGCAAGATAACTTTACACATTCTTAGAATCCATGGTATTTGGGCTGATTAAATATATTGTTTGAATTAGAGCTAATCTAGGGCAACCATGGTAGGTAAATCATTACAAAACCTATTATATGAAACATAGCCATTCACACTTTCTTAAGTCTCGTATGCTTTTCAACCAGCCGTATTCAATATGGCTCAAAGAGTGTATTTATTATGTATGAAATGAAAATCAAAACTAAGATCCTTTAAGAGCAGTGAACACATTAATGAGAAAGGGGATGGGTCGTACCGCGGTTTCGACTATTAAAGTCTCGTCAGTGACCCTTTACATTTGGCAATAATGAGGCAAAGAGAATCACTAAATTAGTCTTTTGTCTCCACAAACGTTTAGTTTATGCAAATGGGTATTTACATGACAAAACTTAAATAAACTTTGTCAATCAAAAACAATATTAATTTGACTTGATTCAGTCTTCTAAGAATTCTCGATGTCCGCATGTACTGGTTGCTCTCAGCTTACATTCTGGTCAGCGTTCTTTGGATACTCTGGTTCGAATCGGAGAGGCTAGTGCTTAGCTTCCAGACAGAAGTACCTATAGTTATATTGTGTTTTACTGAGTAATGTGACAAATTAAATGAAAAAGACATAATGGACACAGATTGTCTTATTGTATTACTGGAAATTGAATAACGAAATACCGATGCCAAAATAAAGCAGACTGTCCGAAAATGAAGGAAAGACCTTAATATCCATTGGTATGTAGAATACAGTGAATACAGAGTGCTCTACATATAATGAACATCCTGGGCGAACATATTATTTATAGCCACATTTTACATGATATAAAATATATCTTAACAATTCATTAACGAAATGGTTTGACGCTTTAACTTTAATATGTCTATGCCTAAGCAAAATAATGTTTTTGCATTAAAGTGCTGCTACATTTAATGATGTTGTAAAATGATAAATGCTTTATCTTTAAAGACTAAGCTTCCGATTAGCAAGATTTCCTGGGTAGGATTGTTTACCAAAGGCGTTGATTCTTTTGTTTCGTGTCTCCACATTCGAGAAATTAGATTACGGTGACCTTATCTTCATAGAAGTCAACAGTAGAAAATTGGATTCTGTATAAAGATTGTCTTAGAGCTATTGCATGAAACAATGAGTGTTTATGGAATAATGTGCGCGTTGTAAAACAGTGTTTCAGCAGTGTTCCTATGATTGCTTACGTGTACCTTTATATTTTGTTTCATTTTAATTTATTAGAAGTAAACAGTTCAAAGCAGTCCTACTATGCAATGATTATTCTGATGAATGCATTGACCTATCGATTCCGATGAAATACTTTCTCATGTTAGGATTTCAAATTGAAGATTATGCTTTTAGATGACTTAATACATCTATAGTTCAGATTTGATGATACCAGAATAAAACAGACAGGACTGGCACGGGTACTTGATTGCATTTAAATTCTTCATTGTTATTTCAATTAAGGAGTTCTGGTCTATCTAAAAACAAAGTTTTGTTCTAATAAATATTTTTACATACACGACAAAATAAGTGTGACGGGATAGCCTCCCTTGGAAATATGCAAATTTCAAACTCGCGACTTTGTGAATCGAATAAGAGTAGAGTATATAGCGCAGTAAACCACCCTTGGTGGATGAGCATGCTTTTCCACCGACGGGGTTTGCTGTGGCTTGGCTCGGCTGAACGTTACATTTGGTGGCAGCGATGGGATAATGACAACTGCCGGACTGGAGTTGCCTTACCCATGTAGTCCCCAGGCCAAGACTCGGGACGAGTCTATTCGGAGGGGGAAGTAATGTGACGGGATAGCCTCCCATGGAAATATGCAAATTTCAAACTCGCGACTTGGTGAATCGAATAAGTGTAGAGTATATAGTGCAGTAAACCACCCTTGGTGGATGAGCATGCTTTTCCACCGATGGGGTTTGCTGTGGCTTGGCTCGGCTGAACCGGTTACATAAGAAACGCAAGGGTATCATGTTTTCATCAACATCATACGTAATGACACAAATACATTTACATATTTTCAAAGACATATTATTCAGGTATGTATTGCATACCTTTTAAAAACAGATGTCAAAACTCAAATGTCGCGTTAACATTTCACCATTTTTCATTGTTTTACAACGATTTCTAAAGATGCACGTATGTAATCCTTTGAGTACACTTGATGGTACACATATACATTTTTTCCAACTTTTATCTACATTTCATTCAAACACGGGTTCTAAATGTTTTGCAGCTTATGCCATGGTGCACCATTTTCAACAAAAATTACATACCGGAGATAAACCTTATAAACTGCGAAACGTTCAAGCATTTTCATGATCTGATACGGTCATGACTGATCAAATTAGAGTTTTAAAAGACAAACAGTATGCTTCAACTTCACTAGTTTAAATACAGCAGAGAATATTATTATTACAGCTTCAAGTTTGCCAATTACAGGCATAATTACAACTGACATTTGCAGCTTTCATCTGACGACACATTTCTAGAAATGTGCCCCTAAGGACCTACATTGTAATATGTGATTTTAGAAACTGAACCAACTATTAATTTGATTGTTCTGATTGCAAGAAAATGCATGATTTTTCTTGGGACCCATTGAGCATTTGTCTTAGCAATGATAAAGTTACATGTATGCAAATGGGCCAACCCGTGATATTAACCTATTAATGACGAATGGATTCTCCCATCACTATCATTGGGGTGAGCCCATTTTAATTTTAGGGGATTCAGGTGTGATCTTAAGATTTTAATCCATTTTCCGATGAACGTCCTCTAATCAAACAGAATAGCCCTTGATGGGAAGCCGCGTTCTGCGGCGTCAGATCTGGGGTTATACTGTTTACCTTTGTTCGATAAAAATGACAGTTGACTTAATGACTTAAAGACTAATACATAGCACCGTTACTGTTTGATCAGTATTTTATTGATGTTGACCATCCTCTGCCCTTCTTTCAACATCATGTTTATATGAATACACATATGTACCAGTATATTAAGTTTTAAGTTGTATACATATGGAAGCTTGTCCTACGCTTGCTCCAAACTTCTAAGCCGATAACTAGTACTCAGGCGGGTGGAAATCCTGTTGCAATTAGGACGGAAGCATCAAGCAGATCATTTTTTAAAGCCACAATAGGTGGGAGACATTAATTATAACCATTAAAATATAGTGAAGTATGACCAATAACAACAAATGTTATTTGCTGTATAACTACATGTACCAGACGGAATATTGCCATCGGTATTTTGTTAAACCTCTCCATACCGACGAAAATGGGATATATTCAGCCCTTGAAAACACAAAACTGCAAAACTGTGTTATCGTACCTCATGTTAGATATTTTCTTACATATATGACATAAATTATACATAGTTTATATATATTCTAGTTGTTAAAGCACGCAGAATCATAAAATGCTTTGTCTGTTGCTTGGCCCACCGGGGTCCAACTGGTGTTTTTCTTTTGCTCCGGAGTTAGTAGGTTATTCGGCGCCCAGGGATCTCCATCGTCGGGCAGCTTACTCAGTCTGTGAGTCCTGGTTTTTGATTCATCAGGATGTTTATCATGATTTATTTGTTTGTTCTTGATGATTCATTGACTAGTTAGAGATTCACCACGAGGACCGAATAGGTAACTAAATGTTATGAACCACTGCAGAAGCTGAGGGTGAGGTTATGGCCATGTAAAACCGGTTTAAGCCCGCCAGTAACTTTGTGTTACTGATCGTTCCAAGTCGATACTTCTGTGGTGGTTCTTTTTGTTTTATGTCTTGGTGTTTAAAAAATTTTTTGTGCTGTTGGCGCCTTATGTATGTTTTCATATTTTTAGTTAAGTTAAGGTAACTGAGTGGCCACCTATTGGGAAAATAGCTGCCCATTCGGCTTACGATTGTTTCATGGTATAAGTACCTGATTGTTAGTTTGGTTTTTTCCCACCTCGGTTTTTGGAGTGGGAATCTTTTTCTGATTGCGCCTTTTCCTGATCTTTGCCTACTTGTACCTTTTTATATCAGAGTTCTTGTGGTTGTGCCGTGTGGCGGCCCTAAAAAGTCTCCCCGTACATCCATTTAATGCTCTTATTTTTCCAATCTTCAGGGATTGCTTGCAATTAGTTTGTATTTTCCTATCTCTAACTACCACAACTCTTCGATACCGTATTGAAGGTCATTAGTTGACCGTCACTCGTATCTCGTTGTATAAGCGATTCTTACGTTTCTATCCATGAACTTGTATTAGACATGGACCTGAAGTGTGGGTTTCGGTTATACCTTTTTCTTTCATTCGAAAGATTTTTGCATTACGATTAAGTGCATTATTTATTCTATAACCGGTATGAGTGTCGCGCTCCTTTTGGCAGTATCAACACAATGCTCCCAACTATGACTATCACAAAAAGATTAGGAATTACATTAACTCCCCTTAGGTTGCATGCCGCGTCTACTGTACGGATTCCTCATTCAACTAACAATTTTCAAAATTTATTACCTACTGTAAGGGTGACACCTCTTAATTTATTTTCGGCATCTACTGTTAATCTACACGGAGCTTCTAATTCTAATATGTTTCGTAATAATCTTCAGATTAGGTTATCTCCACTCAAATCACCAATTTTACGTAAATATATTAATCCGTTCAAGAGACCTGGAATGTACCCTAGTATTTCTAAGTGCAATGCCAAGAAGTGCAACTGTTGCAATCATTTATGCTCTAAGACTACTATCACTTCATCTGTGAATGGTAGGACATTTTCAGTGGTTAATGATTCTGATTTAGACTGAAAATCAATGGATCTTGTATATGTTCTTACTTGAAATACAAACAATTGTAGGATGCAATATGTTGGACAAACTTGTCGAACTTTGCAAAAACGATTTGGTGAGCACTATCGTAGAATCAGAAAACCCAAAAATAATGATACCTTTCTGTACCAGCATTTTAAGCGCACTGGTCATTCTCCCAATGATGTTAAAGTTCAACCAGTGGAGAAAATCTCATATGATGAAAATTCTTCAGTTAGATTCAAAAACATTAAACGATTTGAAACTGAACTTAAATGGATAAAATTACTGCAAACACCCTTTCCACTGGGATTTAACGACAACATTTACCATGAAGGCAATATTTCCAAAATGCCCGATTTTGATGTACTTACACTTTCGGACTCTCGTAAACGTAAATCTAGATCTCATGGTATACGGAAAAGGGGTAATGACAAACGTAAACGGTGTGCTGCATTGAAATTGAATATTTCTCTTAATGATTTAGCTGTTAAACTAAGGATTCACGGTCGACATCCAATGCTGTCGTATCTTAGTTCTCTACCTATTGCTGCATTACGTTCCTTGGACACAGAGGCTAATAGATTTTACGATAGAAATCATCAAATGTATGACGCTGCACTGTTAACAAGATGTTATACTCAGCATGCTCTTCGTCCATTTATCGATTCCGAATCCAGTCACATTAGAAGTTTTATTAAAATTCCTTTCATCAATAAAGGAATTGACTTTATTGATTTACCAAGCATATTCCAGGATAAATCAGTGATACAGTCTATACCTACCTACTTCCAAAATTCAGAACCTCCTATTATTTGTTACAAATATAACAAACCAATCAGAAATACAATTTTTAATTTCAATAAACTTGTTTCTGATCTTGATATCCATGCTAATACTCCTAAGTCTTGAGATTGTAAAGATTCAAAATATGTTTATCAACCCGCTGGACATATTGTTACTGGAAATTTAAAAATAATTTCGGATTCTAGAATTCGCAAAATTGTTTCTAAAGGTCCGAAATATAGATTCCCTTCCTACATTAATTTCGACAAATGTAGAGAGGAGATTTCATCTGCATTAAATGATTTCGGTAATCGATGGTGTAAACGAGAGGGTGTTGAGGATAATGCTCTTAAAGAATGGAAAAGAAGTATCTTCACTATCGTGGATAAACGTATTAAGTTTTATTCACAAAATACTAATCTTTTACCTCCTAAACCCAAATCGTCATTTAGGCATTTGAAGCAGGGTATCCAAGAATTTCATAGAAAGTATGTCTTGGTTCCGGCAGATAAAGCCGCAAACAATGTTGTTGTCGTTTGTAGGCTTCACTACGTTAACACCTTAAAACAGGAGCTTGATGGTACCAGGGCTTATCTGGAGACAGATACTGATGAGGTGTCTGTAGTTAATGCCCACTTAAACGATTTACCTGTTAAGTTTTCTGTTTGTGTCAATGAAGGCCAAGACAAACTTCCTACGATGTATTGGTTACCTAAGCTTCACAAAAGACCATACAAAGCTAGATTTATCGCAAATTCTAGCTCTTGTACTACCACTGAACTTTCTAAATTATTAACTTCCTGTCTTACTGCTATCAAATCTCATGTTATAAGATACTGTGAGACAGTGTATGAAACTTCAAATAAAAATTGGTTTTGGTCAATTAAAAATTCTGGTGAGGTGCTCAGTAAATTGAAGTGTAGAGGGTTCCGTGCGACAAGCTTGTCCACATATGATTTTTCTACTCTGTATACAACATTACCACATAATCTAATTAAAGAAAAACTTCTGGATTTGATAGAGTGGACCTTCAAAAGGGCATTAAAAAACTATGGTTCACTTTATTTGGCATGTAATGACAGAAAGGCTTTTTTCACTTCCTCTGACCAAAGTCGGTATACACTTTGGTCATGTCAGAATGTATGCGACGCCTTATCCTATCTCCTTGATAATATTTATATTAGATTTGGGACCAAGTTATACAGACAAATTGTTGGAATTCCGATGGGTACAAATTGCGCACCTCTCGTAGCTGATTTATTTTTATACTGCTACGAAAGAGATTTCATGGATTCTCTTAACCATGATAATCAAGCTGATGTTATCGAGGCTTTTAATTCCACATCTAGGTACCTCGATGACCTATTGAACATTGACAACCCTTATTTTGAAGGAATGGTCAATCAAATTTATCCACCTGAACTTCAGTTGAACAAAGCCAATATCTCAGATACTGAAGCCCCCTTTTTAGATCTACATCTTTCTGTTGCAAATGGATTTGTTTCTTCTAAAATTTATGATAAGCGCGATGACTTTGATTTTGATATAGTAAATTTTCCTTTTTTGGATGGTGACGTTCCTCGTCGTGCTTCTTATGGTGTATACATTTCGCAACTTATTAGGTTTGCTAGAGTCTGCAATCATGTTACAGACTTCAACGCTCGAAATAAATGTTTAACGGCAAAACTTCTCCAACAGGGCTATCGGTATCATAAACTTCGAAAAACATTTTCTAAATTTTATCGTAGACACTATGAATTGATTTCCAAATATAATGTTGGGTTAAAGACGCTTTTAAGTGAGGGCCTTTCGGAACCTGAATTTTATGGTGACTTGGTTTACAAATTTAAGAAACTTAAAGGAATTAATGATTTTTCTTTTCAGTTCAGAAAAATCATTACAAACGTATAGGTTATAACTTGAATGTTATGCGACAGTCTGCATGCTTAGTTTTTAACCCAATCATGGTTGATAACTATGCTGCCTTCTTTAATTGCACGCCGGTGGGTCGGGCGTCAGACTCTATGATGGCCCCGACATAAAGCTATTCATTTTAGTTGGTTGGGGCCGGAGCTTCTTGTCTGTTGCTTGGCCCACCGGGGTCCAACTGGTGTTTTTCTTTTGCTCCGGAGTTAGTAGGTTATTCGGCGCCCAGGGATCTCCATCGTCGGGCAGCTTACTCAGTCTGTGAGTCCTGGTTTTTGATTCATCAGGATGTTTATCATGATTTATTTGTTTGTTCTTGATGATTCATTGACTAGTTAGAGATTCACCACGAGGACCGAATAGGTAACTAAATGTTATGAACCACTGCAGAAGCTGAGGGTGAGGTTATGGCCATGTAAAACCGGTTTAAGCCCGCCAGTAACTTTGTGTTACTGATCGTTCCAAGTCGATACTTCTGTGGTGGTTCTTTTTGTTTTATGTCTTGGTGTTTAAAAAAATTTTTGTGCTGTTGGCGCCTTATGTATGTTTTCATATTTTTAGTTAAGTTAAGGTAACTGAGTGGCCACCTATTGGGAAAATAGCTGCCCATTCGGCTTACGATTGTTTCATGGTATAAGTACCTGATTGTTAGTTTGGTTTTTTCCCACCTCGGTTTTTGGAGTGGGAATCTTTTTCTGATTGCGCCTTTTCCTGATCTTTGCCTACTTGTACCTTTTCATTTTCTCTATGGAAAATTTCAAAGATGTCTGTAAATACATCAGGGGAGACTACTGTAGAATTAGAAACTCAAAGTCGAAAATCGTTTGTTTTTCTGCATCAATTTTATCGCTTTATGGAAATTTTATGTGTTTACTGGAAGATCTTCGGTACTGGTACAAATACATAACAAACATCATACGATAAAATAGCAAAATAACCTAGGTGCAAGTCACTTACAAAATCCGCAATCAGTTCGGCATTGGTTTAAATGCAACCTATGCTAAGCTGTCAGGGAAGTGGAACGAGGTACCGAAGTGGAGCGGAATGACAGTTAGCCAGCTGATCTATATAACTACGAATGACAAAGGCGTCACATGATTTCAGAATGTACACAGCATTGCCATTTTTGTATAATACACCTTCAAAAACTTAATAATAATCTCCCTTTAGGCTAATTTTATCACTTGCATTTCGTGCTGTTTGTAGATGTTTCAATGTCCTTTCTTTCCGGAATACTTAAGCATGAAATCAAAGTTGTTTACCGAATCACCCTACCCTGCACATATTTGACCACGTACATATACATGCTATGAAAGCTAGAAGAACAAAATGGAAAACAAATTGTGATTTTAACAGAACGGGCAAAAATTTAGCTTGACCTGCCTATTTCTATCGTCATGGACATATCGCAGGTGTCCTAGAGAGAATTTCAAATGACATCGCGCAGATGTTTCTGAATTGGATTTTTCTGTTATTCAATTATGGGTTTCAATAGAGTGTCCTGCTACAATAGTGTAGGCTAATCTCTTTATAGACTGATATGGTTTTACAATAGGTATAGCGACATCGACTCTCTTGCAAAAGAGAATCCATCGTATCAGTACGTTCAAACATCAAGAATTAATTTTGGCCATTGCTTTGTCACGTGTAATTATGGCATTTCAAACTAGCTAGTAACCGAAACTGCAATCTAGCCCAACCCTTTCTCCAAAATACTGACAGTTGTATGGTCTAAAACCAACTTACCAGTCGCTTTTGTAAGAAACGTCGAACAAGCGACTTCATGTTTTATGTTTTGGTGTTGATTTTTTATGCTGTTTGCACCTTATGTGTGTTTCATATTTTATTTAAATTTGGGCAAACGAGTGGCAGCCTATTGGAAAATAGCTGCCTATTCAGCTTACGATATGTTTTCTTTGTATAAGTACAATGTACCTGATTGTTAATTTATGTTTTACCCACATCGGTTTTTGGAAAGAGTTTTCTTTCTGATTGTGTCATTTCCTGATCATTGCCTACTTTTACCGTATTTCATCATGTTTGCTGTTTAATAGATGAGGCTTTTGCATGAGAAACAGTAAGTTTGGTTTCCGACCAGGTCCGTCCCGTCACTAACCCGCAGACTGCACGGTCACAGAATGCAGGCTAGAAGCTTGGAGAGATATTGTATAATCTAAGTATGTACCGAGAACAAAGGCGATAATCAGCTGTGTAGTTACTCCAAACGTAGTTTAATTGGGCGACCTCGCAGATCAAAGTTTTGCATGTGTTGCACATTTCGGTTCACTTATTTTAGGAATTCTGATTTGATTACCTCAGAGATTCTCTGACATAAACCGAGATATAAAACGATAATTAATCAGTCAACAAACAGAGAGTGTTCAAGACAGGTTTGTGCCAAACATGAATAAGCAGCTGCTTCGAAATAAGTTCAAGTCGTCAGATAGTGTATACACCAACATAAGCGTAATGTACAATATTTGCCAGACCACTTTTCCACACATTGCAATTATACACATGGAAATAAGTAAGGGAACACCTGTAATAATGTGACTACCACCTTTGGACTGTATATATCCTTTTTTGTAAAAATATGAAGAATGTTTCGACAACTTGTCAGAATCTGTAATATCCAAAGTTGCTTCTATGTGAAAATGGTTAGCATCAAACATTATCTGTGGCAGACAGCGGCCATCTTTGATTCAGATTTTTTTTTGCTAAATTTAAGAAACGCACTGTTAGTCGTTGCGATAACTTCATTATTTGAACTCGCATTGTCGTAATTTTTCGCAAGCATAAAGCTGAGACATTGCTTGTTGAACTTTGATCACAAATTCTTTATTTTCTGACCGACTGTTGACGGTAGGTCCATACTTTCCCGGGGGTAGGTTTCTTGATCACGTTTTGTTCTTTGGGTATACATTTTGAAGGTTGTAAATGTTGGATCAGATATTCGATATGACCCTTTAGGAATCTAAACATGCACGTTCTGGTTATAGTGTCCTAGCGGAATTATTCTTTTACGGCTTTATTTGCAAAATATCCAAGAATTTTGCTTTCCATAGAAATCAATGCAAACAGTAGATTTTGTATGATTCCCTGGTTTAGAGATGACGCATGAATTTTTATGTCCGAAGTCGTTTATTCATTCAGAACGATCAGATTCAAAATTTTATTCCTGTTTTGCTTTCAAAAATGGAGTTTTGCGGAGTGCAGAAGCCAAAAGGCAAACTTGTGTTCCGTAAAAGTGAAGTTTTTCACATATGGCACATTGTATCCTCCGTAGTACAAAGGCAAAATGTTGTGAAATTCCATAAATTGGTCTGTAGCTAGGCCAAGGTATGAAATATATGTGATAAAAATTTCCGTATCGCCAGAAAAAAGGAAAACGGATTTTTTTTAACTTTTCCAAAGAGCTAAAAGTGTTCCCTAACTTATTTCCATGTGTACATGTATATATGAACGAATGGAAGGTAGTTCTCCGGCTTTTTGCAACGATACGAAATATATTTCGTGGAATTAGAATTTTTGTGTTGTTTGTGAGTGTCAGGAAAATTATCATGCATTGCAAAATGTGACTGCAATTTATTTAAAGCATACTGTAATTGAACTGTAATACCTAGTCATTGCAATCAGAAATCAATTGTCTTTGAAAAACTAAAGTTGTTTCCAGATATAACCAAAATTAAAAGATAAACGGAAACAATAAGGGTCGATTTTCGAAAATAGATAAGGAAAACATGTCTTTGTCATGTTACAATATGTGTTTGCGTAAATGTGCAAGACTGAACTATAAATGGGTGGTATGATGCTAAAGTGAACCAACCCACTATTCTAATCAATATTGAGTTATCTCCCTTGTCACCTCTCCATTATTAGAGCTATCAAATGGTCTATCCAATGTTTCAATAGAGTACTTATGGCGGGAAATATAAAGTGGTTGAACTAACCCACATCTATTGAGTATATAATAAGCATGTCCTGCCACATTGTTCTAACCAAGTATAGTGTGTTTGGTACTAAGCACTGTTGGTGCTAAAGTGAACTATTATATATCTCAATCCAAGATGGCTGCCGTCAAAGAGCAGCTGCGGTTGCAAATGGAGAAAATTTCAGAATCTTTGCCAGAAAAGATATTTTCAGACAGCAGCGACGCGGAAGACCTTGACGACACTGACAAAGACCCGAATTATGAACCAGGGGGTCAGTATATTTGCATATTTATGGTGTTTCAGCTTTCATTTCAGGAATAGAAGCACATGGTTGTTTTGTTTATTTTGTCAGACCCACAGAACTTGCTTTTGAAGTCAATTTAGGAAATACTTGTAACAAATCAAATTATGTGAAACCAAAGTCCCTGTTTGCGATATCTGGTAATGTAAATTAATATTTTTTTCTGCAGAAAATGATAAAACAATTAAGTATTCGGTTAGTTCACTTTAGACAAAACATAGGCTATGGTTAGTTCACAACATCAGGAAAACATGTCCGTGAAATGTATACCCCCTTAACCCCCAATTTTAATAGTAAAACTGGATTTTGCAGTGGTATACCTAGTTTTTGTATTTTTGCTCCAAAACATAGATTGTGAGTACTCGTTAGAACCATCTCGGCATAACCGCCTCGGTGAGGCGGTTCTAACATGTACTCACAATCAATGTTTTGTCCAATAATATTAAAAAAATCATTTTTTCTAATGATAAAGTTTCATATCAATACAACCGTGAACGAGGTATCCAGGATTTCTGGAAATGGGGTTCAAGTATATAACATTAATAAAACACGACTATGGAACATGAAACTTTATCATGTCATTACGAAAGCATGCCCATAAAATATACAGAGATTTTTTCAGGTGTTTTTTTTTTTAATTTTAGAGGACCATATGTGAGATTAGTCAATGTACTAAATATGTCATTCTCTTTAAATAAAGACATTATTATTATTATTATTATTATTATTATTATTATTATTATTATTATTATTATTATTCATAATATACAGAGATTTTTACAGCCATAGAAAAATGGACGAAAGTTCGACCCGGGTGCTGGGGGATACTCAAATAATTATAAAATGGGTGTGTATGTGCCCCGGTATGTTAAAGGGGACTTATACAGTGTAAGATGATTTAAAATGTACAGATGATTTAAAATTGGATAAGAATCGCTATAAACAATACAAATAAACTAATTCGCATTTTGGGTATCATAGGTAGTAGTTCCTACAAAGGTCAAAAATCATAGTTTGTATCAGTGGGCAATGTTTGAATCACGTTATCCAAGATGTTAGGGAATATTGGTACCGAATAAACTACCAATTACTGTTACCCACTACTGTTCTGCTGATCGTGCGAAAACTTATTTAGACTTCTAACACACCTCGCCTATATAGCCAATGGTAAAAAAACGTGTTATATTGTGCAACAATTTCACTGGGCGAATAAGCGTGACGTTACTTTGCGGCATTTGTGACGTCAGCTATCCCACAAAGCAGCGTTAGACGGTGAAACGTCGTTCTAGCGCACAACAAACGTAATAAGTGTGTGTAAATACCAGCAATACAGTCAAATATTTGGCGGGATGTCGGCAATGCAATGGCGGAAAGCTGAACGATATCGACGGTTTCAGCAACATTTATTCCGTTTATTGTGTGTTAGAATCGAAATAGATCAGCTCAAGTGCGTGAATTGTTGAGTAATAATTCACTGTTTGTCGGTCAGTTGTAAGAAGATAAATCACTCGCGCTACGCGCTCGTGATTTGATCTTCTTTACAACTGACCTCCAAACAGTGAATTATTACTCAACAATTCACTGCTAGAGCTGATCTATTTCTTAATTATAATCATTAAAACAACAACAACAACAGCAACAACAGCAAAACAAAACAAAAAATCCTGACCTGCCTTTTAGTCAGAATCAGCTCATTTTGTGGAGTTATGTCCCTTTTTAAAGGGTTGGAATGCAATTTTGTAGTATAATCATTTTGAAAACACTTATTTAACAAGCTTCGAACTAGGTCAGCAAATAAGAGGACCATAAATGGAAAAATAAACTGCTATGTTTTCTAACTATTCCAATGATATCATTCTTTCAGAAAATGAGAAAGATACTGATAGTGATGGTGAAAGTCAAATTAGTGCGTTCCAAACTGAAACTCAGCCAACAACCGCATCTGGTCAACACGAAAATGACACAACTTTAGATCCAAATGCCGATGATGAGAGTCACAACAGTAATGATGGTCAGAAGGATGAAAATAACAATGTCACTGATGAGAAAACTAGTAGCAAAAGAAAGCGGAGAGCCCCAGAAAACTGGAAGAAGAATATTAGGAAAAAGAAAAGGAACAGTGGTGAACAATATGTAACAGCAAGAGGCGAAACAAAAGCCGCTAAAACGTTTACTGATTTCAGTTGCTTCTGTCCATTAAAATGTAGTGAAACTGTACCCGTTGAAAGCAGAAAGAAATGCTTTGATACCTTTTATTCAAGCGGAAGCTGGGAAATACAGACAATGTATATAGCTGGACATGTGAAATCACAAGAAGTTTATAGAAGATATGGCAAAGGAAGCCCAAGTAAATCAAGGCGACAGAATACCAGATATTATTATCTAGATAACACTGATGGAAGACCAAGAAGGGTATGCAAGACTATGTTTTTGAAGACTCTAAGTATTGATAGTGCACGTGTACACAGAGCCTTACTGAAAGCTGAAAGTGGAAACCTTATTGATCAGAGGGGTAGACATACCGCATGGAACAAGCGAGAGGAATCAGATACAGAATATGTGAAAGAGCATATCACAAGTTTTCCAACATATAAATCTCACTACAGTAGAAAAGATACAGAAAAAGATTACTTATCACCAGATCTTAATCTATCACTTATGTACAGACTTTACAAAACGAAATGTGAAGAGGAAGAAAGAAATCCAGTTAGCCAGTCATCTTATAATGACATCTTCTACAAGAATTATAACTACAGCTTCAAGCCACCAAGCAAAGATACATGTAAAACTTGTGATATGTTACACACCCAGATCAAAGCTGAGAGAGAAAAGCCTGAAACAAGTAAAAATATAGAAAAACTCAGAGCTGATGAAGAGAAGCATGAAAAGCACATCGCCGAAAGCAATAAGGCACGTCAGACATTGCAAAGTGATCAAACTGATCCTAAAGCTGATCAGTCTAAAGTAACAATTACTTTTGATCTACAGAAAACGCTCCCAACCCCAAAGCTTACAACTGGAATTGCCTATTATAAACGCCAATTATGGGTGTATAATCTTGGAATTCATGTATTTCAGAATGAGGATGACAAAGCCTACATGTTTATGTGGCATGAAGGACTGGCATCTCGTGGTGCTCAGGAAGTATCATCTTGTTTGAGATATTTTGTTCAACGCCAAATGCAGACAGGGGTTCGACATTTGACTGCTTGGTCCGATTCTTGCGGAGGTCAAAATAGAAATATTAAGGTTTGCTGTATGTGGATGCACTTACTATCTATATCTGATCTTGAAACTGTAAACCACAAATTCCTTGAGAGTGGCCATTCTTATTTGCCATGCGATAGCGACTTTGGCGATATAGAAAAATATGCGAAATCACAACAACTAGTCTATGAGCCAGAAGAGTGGTATAAAATTGTACGTGACGCACGCATCAAACATCCATTTAATGTTGTCAAAATGAAGATTGAAGACTTTGTGTCCACTTCTGAGTTAGAAACTGCTGTAGTAAACAGAAAGAAAACAGAAGACAACGAAAAGGTTGAGTGGCTGAAAATGAAACATATTCAATTTCGGAAGTCGTCACCATTGGTTCTGTACTACAAATACAGTCATTCTGATGAGAATTTTAAGAGCGTTAGTCTTGCTCCCAAAAGGAAAAGTAAAAGTGGAGAAATATCTTCAGATCCCTCTCTCCTCAACCCAAAAGGCAGAACCATAACTAAGGAAAAAATGAAGGATCTGAAAGATTTGCTTCCATACATCCCGCCAGTGCATCACAAGTTTTATAAATCCTTGAAAGGTGATGGTAGAGTGGTGCTAGATGATATATGCGGAAACAATATTGATTATGAGTTGGAGGAAGATTAATTGGGATTATGGTATATTGTGTTATTTGTCATTTCAGTTCTTATGCTACCTGATGAGGTTTTGTTGGTGATTATGAAGCTGTTGAGTGTTGAAGATACAATCAGTTTGTCAGCCGTCAATAAGAGATTTTACCGTCTGGCCCATGACAGAGAACTGTGGAAAGAGTTCTGTTTAAACAAAGATCCACACGAGAATGAGTCCCTTCGCAACATCATTGCAAGACACTGTCTTCATTTTGAGAAACTTCAGTATGAAAATCAACGGGGAACACTTTGGAATTATTTTGCACTGTTATGTATTCAATCACAGTTGATGTTGTGTAAGAATGTAACAGAAATCATTTTAACTGATAATTTAATGATACAATCCTTGAAATTTGCAACTTGCATGCCAAAGCTCAAAACTATTGATCTAAGTGGGTGCAATTTATTAAGCAGTCATGAGCTACAGTACTTATATGGACATCCAGGGCTAAAAGTGGTTCATTTAAGAGAGTTTCATGAACTAAGACATTTCCGAGGCTTTCACTTTGTTGTTGAGCTAACACAGAAAGCCAATATTGAAGAGCTTGACATAGAGAGAAGTACGTACATAACCCCCAAAACTTGTAAGGCCATTATCAATGGCAGTCATTTAAAAGTACTGCACTTTTCTCCAAAGTGGAAACGACCACCTGCCTGGAAAATTTTCAATGACACTTGTCAAGGTATTGAATTTGGATTAGACTTCAAGGCAGTCCTTGAATTCAATGTATCGGGGTTTAGATCATCAAGATTGCTTGAGCTGTATAATAAAGCACCGTTCTGGGCTACATTTGACTCTGAGGAGTCTGAAGATGGCGAAAATTAGTTTATGAACATGGTGTTGGGAAAGTAACGATTCAAAAGCCTGATTTAACATAATGGTAGATCTACGTTATATGTGCCTTCGCGTTAACAAAGCCAACAATTTGGGTTTCCGACCAGGTACGACAAAATCCGGGCTGCACGGTGAAAGAAGATGGCTAGTACCTTAAAATTTTGTATTTACGAAGTAGATGGAATGTACTATCTGTGTAGCGAAACAAAAGCGCTGATCAGCTTCGCGGTTACTAACAAAAAGCTGATCAGCGCCTATGTTTTCACATATGCAATTTGTTGGTGTTCTTGTTAACGGCTAAAATTACATTTTTGTTCAAGTTCACAGGTTTGTTTGAGAGTTCTTTTTTAAAATTATATTTGTGAAGGATAGTTCAGTGTGGCTCAATCACCTGAGATAATAGCAAAGAATCAATGCTTAAGTGAACTATCCCACAAAATCATTGTTTTAAAAATACTCATGGGATGTATAAAACTCTGCAAATGCACAAATTTATACACAACGAATGTCCAATCACTAGAACCTAAAACCTTTTCAAGGAATTTATGTTTGTCTGTTGGGGGAATAAAAAATGATAAATCGTGAGTTTCTCAATAGCAACTGTTAAGGGGTTGGTTCTCTCTAGCACAACACCACCCAAATATCTGGCTTCAAATGAAGTTTTCTAATGAAAACTGATATCTTCTATATGCAAATACACAAAACTATGTGATTTATACATGGTCAGATCAGAGAAGTCGTATTTCCATTACGAAGACTTGCCCGTGCAATCAATATACAGCGATTTTTTTCAACTGTAAAAAAATTTAAAGTTACATTGGAAAAAATCTTCGATATTTTTTCATATTTTTGCTTAAAACATTGATTGTGGATACGCGTTAGAACCATACTCACAATCAATGTTTTGGATCATAAAATTTAATAACAAAATAGGTATATCTCCTGTAAACCCCAGTTTTAAGAATATAAAGTGGTGTTCAATGGGGAATACTTTTCACGGACATGTTTACCTTGTAATATACTTTGTGTCGTATCGTATACTTCCAAACATGATGCCAACAGCTACGAAAAAACTGAAAGCAGCTTAAAACTACTAGAAGTCAGCACGAAAAGGTTGCTTTAAGTCTCTTGAGAAAAAGTATGGAATCATCTAGAGGCATCTTGCTATATTGGTATTATTAAAAAGTAAAATGTCTCTGCATATCTTTCGATGCAAGGCATATAACAGAATGAACATATATTCCAATGAAGGACGTTTCGTCTTGGTATAAATCAAATGTGAGACACATAATCAAATTTGTGCGAACAGTAAAACACATATGTCATAAACTGGGATTGGAAATATGACTTATCCATATACAATAAAATAATCTTCAGTCTTTTGTTTCCCCATAGAGCCCTGAAAACACAGTCAAAAGAAACAAATGTCGTCACGAAGAATTAAGGGGCATTCGAGAGGATCGGTCAACTATTCACTCTTGACTGCATTGTTAATTGTAAGAATTAAAATCCAGGAAATGACATCAAAGTCATAATCATATAGCATACACCAAGCGGGAATGGAATAGGCATTATGAATGATCAACGTATAAATTTGAATATACATACAAGAGTATGAAGAGGAAAGTAACCATCTATTTTCCAATTAGGTTGTAATTAAGGTGGCTTCATTGAAAGAAACAAAAAACATCATGCACAACAACGAAGCAGTAAACCCGTACATCATAGTTGTGGACCCGCATTGTAATGGTCAGTGTAGCTTAAAACATCGGTAAATCAAAATCATACAATATGACATTATGAGTATATAAAGGGTATGAGTTAACATACGAAAATAAATAAACAAGGTAATTAATTCTATGCGATTGTACAAACCCAATAATTTCACGCATCCAATTGTTGTTTGTGGATTTGTGAAATTACGCAAAATATTGCGTTTATCAGTGTCTCTCAGCAAATAAAATAAAAATGAAACTGAGATCCTTTAAGAGCAGTGGGCATATTCATGAGAAAGGTAATGGGCCATACCGCTGTTTCGGCTATTCATGCCTCTTCAGTGACCCTTTAGATTTGGCAACATGGAGCCAAAGAGAGTTACTGTAATGTTGCAAAATTCAACATGGTAGTCGATACAAAGACTAGCATAATCAAAATGAGGCCAAATAGATTAAACGTTGGCATAATTTTCTGATTTCTCAAAATACCAGAAGCTTGAAATTTCGGATTTAAGTAGGAGAGGAATTGTACTATCCGAGTAGCGAAAACAAAGGCGCTGATCTGCGCCTTTGTTTTCGCCTATGCAGATTGTTGGTTTTCCCATGAGGCGGCTCAAATCAAATGAAAAAGACATAATGGACATAGATTGTCTTATTGTATTACTGGAAATTGGATAACGAAATTCCGACGCCAAAATAAAGGAGAGTGTCCGAAAATGGAGCAAAGACCTGTAGTTACTGGACATTGATATGTAGAATACAGAATGATCTAAATATAATGAGCACCCCAGGAGTAAATATTATTTAAAGTCATATCTAACATGATATAAAATATTATAATTGTGACACTGTTTCCGTTCCTCTACCTTAATATGTGTATGCAAAAGCCAGATATTGCATTTCTATTAAAGAGCTGCAATATACATTCATTTTATCTGCTTTATCTCAAAAGACTAAACTTCAGATTCGCAGGTTGGCAATCGCCTTTATTCCTGGATATTGTTTACCAAAGCCGTCGATTCTTTTGTTTCGTGAGTCCACATTCAAGAAACTAGATTAGGTTCACCTATCTTCATCGAAGTCAACAGTTGAAAATTGGATTCTGTATAGAAATTGTCTAAGAGCTACTGCATGAAACATTGAGTGTTTATGGCATAATGTGAGTGTTGTAAAACAGTGTTACTGAACTATTCTATTCCTTAGTTGTACCTTTACATGTTGTTTCTGTTCAATTCATAGAAGTCAACCGTTCAAAGCAGGCCTACGGGCAACGATGTTAGTACGCAATTGTGATTATACTTATGCATTGACCTATCGATTCCGATGGAAATATTTTCTCGTGTTAGGATTCCAAATTGAAGATTTTGCTTTTAGATGGCTTAATCCATCAATATTTACGATAAGATGATACCAGAATAAAATAGACAGGACTTGCACAGGTTCTTGATTGCATCTACATTCTTCATTATTATTTCAGTTAAGAAGCATGTACCTTAAAAACTACGAGTCCTGGTCCATTGAAAAAAACGAAGTATTGTTCTAATAAAAATTCTTATATACCCGACAAAATAAGAAACACAAGAGTATCATTCTGAAATGAATTTGTGACATTAGGTATGATCTTTATGAAGACATGATGAAATTCATCATGTCTTCATAAAGATCATACCTAATGTCACAAATTCATTTATATAGTTTCATATTATTCGGTATGCATTGTATATTTTTTAAAAGTAGATGTCAAAGTTCGGTTCCAGAAAATTTGCTATAAACCATGTGGTGGACAAATCGTCACGGTCGCATTAACATTTCACCATTTTTTAATTAATTTTACAGCCATTAATGCAGGTGTATGTAATCCTTTGAGTACACTTGATGATACACAGATACATTTTCTTTCCAACTTTTATCTGCATTTTATTCAAACACGGGTTCTAAAGGCTTGACAGCTTATGTCATGTTACACCATTTCCAAGAACAATTGCATACCGGAATAAATCTTAACCAGAGGACCAATGGTCCTGTAAACGCTCACCTGAGACCTGAGATATATACCAATAAACTTGCTTGACTAGAATGGTAATATACATGTATATAACCCCAGGGCAGGGTCAGTGCAAACTCTGGAGTCAATAATGTCTTTTTTAAATCATAAAGATTCAATCGTATTGCCAATTACTGCAAGTTTTGCCCTTCAAATGACATTGTAACAATTTTCCCTATTTAGATGTGTGGGCAAACTTAAGTTGACCTTGCCGTAAAAAGGTCAAGGTCATCCCAGGGTCATGATTTATACAAACTTTAATAGTGCTTCATGCTAAGTTTCAAAATCATAGGCCTTCTGGTTCTTGAGAAGATTTTTAAAGGTTTTTGCTATTTATAGCCATGGCTGCCATCTTGGTCATGTGACCTTGGCCAGTTATACAAACTTTCATTCACTCTTCCTAAGAATGCTCCACATAAAGTTTGGCTTTGATTGGCCAAGCGGTTTCAGAGAAGAAGATCTTTGAATATCACTGTAATATACATGTATATTGCCCCGGGGTGGGGGCAGACAGACCCCTGGGGTCCAATTTTTTTCAGAATCATCAATCTTAAGTCCATTTGCCCATTTCCTGCAAGTTTTTTCTACAAATGACATTTTAACACTTTTCCACATTCAAATGCATGAGCGGCCTATGTTGACCTTGCCGTAAAATAGGTCAAGGTCATCCCAGGGTCATGATTTATATAAACTTTGTAGAGTTCCAGTCACTGATGCTTCACACCAAGTTTCAAAATCATTGGCCTTCTGGTTCTGGAGAAGAAGATTTTTATTTTTTTTTTCTATTTATAGCCATGGCGGCCATCTTGGTCATGTGACCTTGACCATTTATATAAACTTTCTTTTCCCCTTCCCAAGGATGCTCCATATGTAGTTTGGCTTTGATTGGCCAAGCGGTTTTAGGGGAGAAGATGTTTCACTATTATGGAAATATACATGTATATAGCCCTGGGGCAGGGGCAGACAACCCCCAGGGGCTAAACTATTCCATTAACATTAATCGTCTGTCCATTTGCTGTAAGCTGTACCCATTAAATAACATTTTACCATTTTTTTCCCATTCAAATGCATTGGCGACCTAAGTTGACCTTGCCGTTAAATAGGTCAAGGTCATCCTAGGGTCATGATTTATAGAAACTATGATGGGCCCACGCCCCAATGCTACATACCAAGTTTCGTGGAAATCGGCCCACTTGTTCTGGAGAAGAAGATTTTTAAAGGTTTTTGCTATTTATAGCCATGGCGGCCATCTTGGTCATGTGACCTTGACCATTTATATAAACTTCCTTTCCACCTTCCCAAGGATGCTCCATATGACGTTTGGCTTCGATTGGCCAAGTGGTTTCAGGGGAGAAGATGTTTCATTATTATGGAAATATACATGTATATAGCCCCGGGGCAGGGGCAGACAAACCCCCAGGGGCTAAAATTTTCCATTGACATTAATCTTCTGTCCATTTGCTGTAAGTTTTACCCATTAAATAGCACTTTACCATTTTTTCCCATTCAAATGCATTGGCGACCTAAGTTGACCTTGCCGTTAAATAGGTCAAGGTCATCCTAGGGTCATGATTTATATAAACTATAATAGGCCCACGTCCCCGATGCTACATACCAAGTTTCGTGGAAATCGGCCCACTGGTTCTGGAGAAGAAGATTTTTAAAGGTTTTTGCTATTTATAGCCATGGCGGCCATCTTGGTCATGTGACCTTGACCATTTATATAACCTTTCTTTCCCCCTTCCCAAGGATGCTCCATATGAAGTTTGGCTTTGATTTGCCAAGCGGTTTCAGGGGAGAAGATGTTTCATTATTATGAAAATATACATGTATATAGCCCCGGGGCAGGGGCAGACAACCCCCAAGGGCTAACATTTTCCATTAACATTAATCTTCTGTCCATTTGCCTATTCCCAGTAAGTTTTACACATTAAATAGCATTTTACCATTTTTCCCATTCAAATGCATTGGCAACCTAAGTTGACCTTGCCGTTAAATAGGTCAAGGTCATCCTAGGGTCATGATTTATATAAACTATGATGGGCCTACATCCCCGATGCTACATACCAACTTTCGTGGAAATTGGCCCACTGGTTCTGGAGAAGAAAATTTTTTAAGGTTTTTGCTATTTATAGCCATGGCGGCCATCTTGGTCATGTGACCTGGACCATTTATATAAACTTTCGTTCCCCCTTCCTAAGGATACTCCACATGAAGTTTGGCTTTGATTGGCTAAGCGGTTTCAGAGGAGAAGCTCTTTGAAATTGTGAACGACGTACGACGGACGGACGCCGGAGCATGGGCATACTATAAGCTCACCTGTGAGCCTTCGGCTCAGGTGAGCTAAAAACCGCGAAACGTTCAAGCATTATTTCAATGATCTGATACAGTCATGATCGATCAAATTATAGCTTAAAAGACAAATACCAGTGCTCCAACTTCACTGGCTTCGAAATACTTCAAAGGATACCATTATTACAGCTTCAAGATTTAAGCACATACCCGAATCTTGAATTGATGATACCGTTGAATAATCACATTCAAAACATGTTTGCTACTGTAGTTGCATTGATGTTTGTCTTGCATACAGCTGTACAAGCAGCCATTCCAACACTTACAAGGTGAATTTTATCAATATTTGATCAGCAATTAGAAATTAATAACTTTTCAAGTTTTATCAATCGATGAAGAACTTAATGGGACATTGCGTTTCTTTTTTCCCGTTTGTAGATTCTCCGCACGAAACTCCATTTTCCGCATATTTATGCGGATATTCTCATGCGGACTATTGGAACAATATTTCCCCATCGTGCGGACATCAAACTTTAAAAAATAAAAAAAGAAGAAGGATGTTGCATGCGGAGAATGTTCCGCTTATCCCGCATGATGCAGAAAATTTGTTCCAATACTCGGCATCACGCGGAATTTGAATGCGGAATTCCGCACTGATGCGGAGTATTGGAACATATTTTCCGCATCTTGCGGAAAAGTAACAGGGAATTTTCCGTTTGATGTGGAATTCCAGAAGGCAAATTGATATGGAATATATTCCGCATCATGCGGAACATATTCCGCATGATCCGGAACATATTCTGCATGATGCAGATCTCCGCATCCTGGGGAATTCAATATTGGACTTTCTGTTCCAGAGAAGGTTTTTACCATATATGGGTGTGGCGACCACCTTGGTCATGTGACCTGAACCATTTTCTGCATTTATACAAACGTTCGAATCAGCATTCCCAAGGCTTCATATGACTTTTATTTGGTTTTTAAGGGTTGAATGGTGAGGATTGTGGGCACATACAATTTATTTAAGACCTACAGTAATTTCTTCACTGACAGTTCCAAGGTGGTTTTGATGTGATTTTTCTTTATGTTTTCTGTATATTCTGTCTGCTTTTCTGTTGTACTTGTCACTTTTATATTTGGTAGATGCAAGCCAGATGGCTGTCTTTTTTGCTCTTCATGGGTGTTGTAACATTTTCATGTTGTATTGTGCTGTACTTAAACACTCGCCTGGTATCTGATGTGGGATTTTGAATTTGATTGTACAATCTCTATTCTTACTATTCTTACTTAGCTCCCAAGTTTGCCCCGGTTTGATAAACCTGGGTAAATCAAACCGTGGTAAACCGTAACGAACCGTGATAGAACCATAGTGCTACTGTGGCAAACTGGCAAGAACCGGGATAAACCGGGAAGCCTTCACTGTTGTATAAAAATGTTTAATACAACCGGGGCAAACCCGGGTACTGTTGTATAAAAATGGTTAATACAACCGGGGTAGGCCTGGGTGAACCGTGAGAGATGTAAAAACTGGGGGGACACAGTGACAAACAGTGATGACACCAGGACTTGACCGTGATAAACAGGGACGATCCGGCACAAACCAGTCAACCAGGCTATTCCAGCACAAACCAGGGCTTCACCGGGACTCTACCGGGGTGAACCAAAACGCCACAGGGGCAAACTGGCTTTAATAATTTGGTCAGGGTGTACCCCGGTTTGCCCCGCTGGCTTCCCGGTTTACACAGTTGGCATCCTGGTTCACCCTGGTGCCATCCCAGTTGTTATCATTTTCAATACCAGCAAACACCGAGGCATAATCGGGATGCCACCGGGGTGAACCAGGATGCCACTGCGGTGAACCGGGACAGCACTGGGTTGAACCCAGACGCTACCGGGCTTTAAAGTAGTATAACCGAGGCACACCGGCCTGCACCATGACGTCACTATGGTAGAACCGGGAACAAGTCCGGGGCTACACTGGGGTAACACCATGACTGAGAACAGGATCAATTTTGGTAGAAACAGTTACTCGGTGTATCACGGTATATCAGCTTGTCTTCACCGGGGTAGAACCGGGACAATGAAAACGGGGCTAAATGCCAAACTGTTTCAGAGAATAGAAAGGAAACACATTTTAATCTGGAGAAAGTTATGTCTTAATTGCCTTGAGAAATAATATTGTACGAGGGGGGTTCAAAAAGTTCGAGGAAAAGTGCTGCCAAATTTGTAATTGTCAAGAAAAATTTACGTTCTCTGTGCATCTTGTAAATTAACATATAATTAACATATGCACAAAATTTGAATAAAATCGGATGACAATTAGGCATTAAATCACGTGCGTTTCTAAGGTAACAACAGTAAAACCGGCCCAACGTCATAACAACGTCATGCTATACGCACTCATGCCGCTGTTGGCTTGCTCTTAAGCATTTTTGGAATCTACCTGTCATACGGGCGTCTAATTGTCAGTTCTGTGTGTATAATGCGGTGAATTGTGCCGAAACTACAGTTCGATATGTTGTGTATTTCACGAATTCTAGTCTTTTCTATCACGACGATCATTTTCGACAGTATGACGTTATTTGACGTTACACTGCGAGTCGACATGGACGCCTGTCTAGTCGTGTAGAAAGCATGCATACTACTTGTTGATTGTCGTTTTCTTAATTTCTTTGTTGTCATATGTGCTTTCTGCTCTTAGCAGTGTTTCTTTCTTTAATAGTCCGTTCCAAACACACAAATCGAATACCGTTGTTCCCTTCGCATTTTAGGCATACCCACATAACAAAAAATGGCCGCTTGATGCCCAAATGACGTCATACACTTATATGACGTCATGTGCTCACCGCAAACATATTGAACTTTGCTCATACCAAGTTTGTTGAAAAAAGCACGGTAAACTATCAATTGCAACGTCATCATTTAACATCGACTTTTTGCAAAAATGAACAAAAGTGGGACGGTAATCATGGTGTACGGTTTCCATAGCAACCACTGTTAACGTTGTATTCATGCCAGAGCAGCAAAATTTGCTGTATAAGTACAAATCATATTTGTCTATATAACTGTAATAGTTTAATTCAGCTGATTTACAAAATAAGAATATGGTGGCACTTTTCCGCGAACTTTTTGAACGCCCTTCGTATATGAAGACCTGTAATTTTGTATTGCGGTTGAACATCCCGTTCAATAATATTTCAGTCATATTTGGATTAATACTGTTTGTATTGCCTAACAGTTGGTCAAGGACAACCCAACACCAGTAGGGTTGGTACCCAGAACCCCTTGATTCGAGCCCGATGCTCTTCCCACTAGGCCAGCAGCTAAAATAAAAATAATATGACTATCATAAAATAGTAAAGGAATAATAAACCAATAGGCAACCATAATCCCGGTCCTGTTCTAGCAGATTTACAAGTTCCTTATAGTTTGTTTTTCATGCAAAATAGTTTAATTAGAACAAAGCATATATCATAAAATTCTTTCATTAAAATACTTTTAAGTCTGCTCAGTTCTTTTCTTTAAATCTAACAATGTTCCTGAATCATTGTTTTCCAGTCTGTTTGTTGAATTAAATTCATGGCTCTGAGACAAAATCTATTGAAGCAATCTGCAGTAGCAAATTTCAACACAGAGAAGGCATAGAGCAACATACAAAAACAATTCATATCAATGAATAAAATACTGGCTATTACAATGCTAAAGAACTAAACTCCTTAACTGCATTTTCATAATAAAACCATTTTAAAAATGGCACATGTTAGAACACTTCCTTTCAAACACTTCTCCCTCTAAAATTTGAAAACAGGAAGTGAGCCAGTACTTGAAATTCTGATTTCCCATTGGTCAGCAATAATATATTCAAAATGGTCTGATGCGGAATTCCGCATGTGGTGCGGAAAAAATTCCGCATGTGATGCGGAGTTCTGCTCTGTGTGACTGTAGAGGTTTGAGGTGCTGGTTTAAAGTCAAAAGAGTCAAAGGAAATGTATATTATTACATTATCTCCCCATGTAGTCAACAGCTAAGATCATATCTGGACAGTCAGCTATCCTAACCACTCTGTTCCTAGACAAGCATGTTTGGGGCAGATTACTAGTACTTAGGGCACATTTCTTTTGTCAGTTGAAACTAACTAGTGATCTTGAATCAGTGGAAGCGAAAATGGGATTAGAAATATTTTCAAGTGTGGACATGCTAACTTTTAAGCCATCTTCTGGTACATATATACGAAGGGCGTTCAAAAAGTTCGCGGAAAAGTGCCATCATATTCTTATTTTGTAAATCAGCCAGATTTGTACTTAAACAGCAAATTTTGCTGCTTTTGCATGAATAACAGTGGTTGCTATGGAAACCGTACATCACGATTACCGGCCCACTTTTGTTCATTTTTGCAAAAAGTCGAAGTTGAATGATGACGTTGCATTTGATAGTTTACCGTGCTTTTTTCACCAAACTTTCGATGAGTAAAGTTCAATATGTTTGCGGTGAGCATATGACGTCATATAAGCGTGTGACGTCATCTGGGCGTAATGCGGCCATATTGTTTAGTGGGTATGCCTAAAATGCGATGGGAAGAACGGTATTCGATAAATTGTGTGTTTGGAACGGACTATAAAAGAAAGGAACACTGCTAAGAGCAGAAAGCGCATATGGCAACAAGGAAATTAAGAAACGGCAATCAACAAGCAGTATGCATGATTTCTACACGACTAGAAAAGCGTCCATGTCGACTCGCGCAGCGTAACGCCAAATAACGTCATACTGTCGAAAATGATCGTCGTGATAGAAAAGTGTAGAACTCGTGAAATATAGTCTATGTCGAATGGGAATCTCGTGCGATTTTTTTGACGATTTATGACGACCTATATAAAACTTACCTATGGGGTATATGTAAAACATTAAACCTGTTCGTCGCACTTACATCCGCGTGAGAGTCGATTTATGACGTCATAAAAATAGCGGCTATCTGCCTATATATGGATAATTCGTATTTCCATCAAAATCAATTGAAAACATCGCATTACAACTTATTTTGCAAAGAAAATGTATGAAATGAATCTTATTATACCCACGATAGACGAATTAAATCGATGGGTCAACGAATATTGCTTTATCCGGCCGTCCGTCCGTTCGTGCATACGTTGGATATACGTTTTTTCTTCTAAAACCTAGGTACACCGGGAGCTAATTTGACCTACCTTGCACCCCCTAGGACAATTTTTCACGGGTGCCAAATCATTTATTGGAACCACAGAAATGCAAAGAATTTTTGTCCGCAAAGATATACTCAATTACACTATGAAAAATCGGATGGTTTCCATGGCAACCGTTAACGTGATTCTTAAGCATGGGGGTGTACATACAAAAATGATCATATCTTCACTGTTACTTATCGTATTCTACTGAGCATGGTCTCATTTTAAAGCATAGACATATGTTTTTCTTTCGATGGTGTTAATGCAAATGATCTTATTTGCATATTCATTAATTTTCATGAAAAATGGCAAAACAATCTTTAAAATTTCATAAAAGAACTAGTTATAGGCCCAAACTGTCATTGTGACACTTTGTTATTGAACCAGTAACATTATATGATAAATCTATTGATGACCTGGTTCTATATGAAAAATATCTCATTTGCATATCCATGAAAATTAATAAAAATGTCAAAAAGTGAGGAAAAATGAGGAAAAACTATATTCATTGCAAGGTATTGCATATGTTGTAAGCCCTCTCTTGCATTCCCGGGACAAAGTCTCAAGGTTGTAAGTGTTGTCAGAGGGACCTTCATAATCCATAAAATATTGTCATCAGCAATTAAAAACATTTGCATGATGTGAAATTATTTAGTTTCCGCCCCTCATGCGATTCTAAAGAACAGGATGTACTTACAAAAATACTATCCCACCAACAGATTACTCTAGAATACTATAATTGGTCTCTGATAAGGATGCATGTACTTAACAATTTAACCTTGATGCCTAATATTTAAATCATTGAATTTACTTATTCATGAACATTAATATAAAAAACATGACAAATGGAGAAGAATTGTAGAAAAATAGGGGGCAAACGAGCAAAATTGCTTGCATCAGAGCTATTAATCAATCCAGGATGCTAAAAGAGGTGTCTAATGTATGTTTTGGCAATGTACTAGGGTTCTGAAGTATGATATAAGAAAACTCTGATTTTCAATTTCATGAATTTTAATGAAAACCAAAGAAATTTTAGAAAAAGGAAAATGTAAAAAAATAATTGAGTAAACCTACAAAATGACTTGTATGTCGACAATCAAAAGTCCTATAGTGCTGATAAAAGCATCAAATGGTGTCTAGGGCAATATTGTATCATCCTGTACTACAATTTATGAGTCATTTGGTTTTAAGTTTTAAGAGTATTAGCACAACCTTTTGAATTTAGAGAAACATACGGAACAATTAAGGGTGTATACGTAGAAAAACGCATGTATCTTGGCTACTGAAAGACCTAGAGTACTTTAACTTGCATCAAATGATTATAAGAACAATGTTCTATAACCATATAATCAGCTTTTTTGTTGACATTACTGAGATCTTCATTAATGAGAGAAAACTCAACGAAAAATGAATGGGTACACCAAACAAAATCGTTCAGATCTCAGCTGCCAAAATCCTTAAAGTGCTGAAAATGGTACCAACAGAATGATAGAAGAATGCACTACTGCCATGTTGTCTGATAGCATAACCACATGTTATTAAATTTTTTGAACGTTACATAAAGTTTCGAAAAAAATAACAGAAGCTTCACCAAAATTTATTAAATCTTGCTTGCCAGAAAGCATGATTTATATATCTGAGCACATGACAATAAAACTGTCCTAGCAATAAAGTAATGCCATTTTGAGTTCTCTTCGACTATTGGCCTCTGAGATATAAGCGATTTTGTAGGTGGACCCCGTCATTTTTCATTGATTTTGCCCTTATTCATTTTAAAAGATCTCAGTAATATCCGTACAACAAACTTGAGTAGCCGAAACGGCGGCATGACCCAAATATTTTCTCATCCATATGTTCACTGCTCTCAAAGGATCTCAGTTTTACTATTTTTACTTTATATCTCTGATTATATGGTTACAGAACATTGTCCTAGCAATCACTCATTAACAATTACAGCTCCTTAGGTCTTTCAGTAGCCAAAATAGGTGCGATTTTCTACGAATGCACCTTATTTGTCCGTATTGTTTTCTCTAAATTCAAAAGGCTTTGTTAATATTCTTAAACCTTTAAACAAATGACCCAACAGTTGTAGTACAGGATGGTATAATAATGCCCTAGACACCATTTTCAGCACCATATGACTATTGATTGCCGAGATACAAGTCCTTTTGTAGGTTTACTCATTTATCTTTATTTTTTTCTCTTAAGTTTTCATTAAAATTCATGAAATGGAAAATCAGATTATTCTTATACAATACTTCAGGGTCATAGTACAATGACATAGTATTCATTTGATACCTCTTTCAGCATCCTGGGTTGATTAACAGCTCTTGTACAAGCGATTTGGTACACATACACTCTATTTTTTTCTACATTTCTTTCTCCAATTTTTATGTTTTGTTTTATTAATTTTCATGAATATGTAAAGTTAGTGATTTAATATTTAACATTTTAATATTTAGTATCAAGGTTAAATCGTTAGATTCATGCATCATTATCAGACCAATTATAGTATTTGGTGAGATATAAATATTTTTGTAAGTACATCCTATTCTTTAGAATCGCATGAGGGGCGGTGTGGAAACAATGTAATTTTACATCATGTAAATGTTTTTGTTTTGTTTTGTTTTTTTCATTGCTAAGGAAAATATTTTATGACATTCAAGGTTGTCTATCTGACAACACTGACAGTCTTGAGAATTTGTCCCTGGGATGCAGGAAAGATTAGCTCTTATAACCTATCCAATACCTTACAATGGATATATTTTTTCCCTCTTTTGTCCTCACTCTTTGACAGCTTTATTAATATTCATGAATATGCAATGAGATAATTTTTAATATAGGACCAGGTCATCAACAAATTCATCATATGATATTACTGGCTCAATAACAAAGTGTCACAACGACAGCTTGGACCTGAAGTTAGTTCATTTATGGATTTTTAAAGATTTTCTGCCATTTTTCATGTTTTCATGAAAATTAATAAATATGCTAATTATATAATTTTATTATTACCATAGGAAAAAAGGGCTATGTCTTAGCTTTGAGATGAGACCATTTTCAATAGTCTAGGATAAGTAATAGTGGAGATATGGTCAATTTTGTATGTACACCCCCGATCCTCAGGAATCACGTTAACAGTTGCCATGGGAACCGTGCCATATTCTCATAGTGTAACTGAGTTTATCTTTGGAACAAACAAAATGTATTTCTAGGGTCCCAATAAATGATATGACACCCATGAAAGATTGTCTTGGGGGATGCAAGGTAGGTAAAATTACCTACTGGTGTATTATGCATAGTTTAGCGCTTTGTATGGAGATTTTGTCGTGACGTGGCTCATATTTTCAGTGCTTTTCTCCTTGTGAGAGATATTTTCGTGCTAAAATAGCTTTTATAAATACAAATGGTAAAATCCATCCATTTAAAATCAGCCAGAAGCTGAAAATTAAATTTTATCTATCAAGCATAGTATGAAAATGGTTGTTCAAAACGCATATTATGAGTGCGCTGGTCGCCATTTTGATGACGTCATAGTTCAGCCCATACGCGGGTCTCAGGGCGACGAACTGGTTTAAATTGTTGCATATGCCCCAAAGTTTAATTTAAGGTAGGTCGTCATAAATCGTCACGAAATTCCCACGGCACGACATTTTTGGCCCATTCGACATTGACTAATACACAACATATCGAATTGTAGTTTTCGCACAATTAACCGCATTATACACACAGGACTGACAATCAGACGCCTGTATGCCAAATAGATTCCACAAATGCTTAAGAGCTAGCCAACAACGGCATGAATGCGTATAGCATGACCTTGTTATGACGTTGGGCCGGTTTTACTGTTGTTACCTTAGAAACGCACGTGATTTAATGACTAATTTTCATCCGATTTTATTCAAATTTTGTGCATATGTTAACAATATGTTTATATATAATATGCCCAGAGATCGTGAATTTCCCATGAAAACTAACAATTTGGCAGCACTTTGCCTCGAACTTTTTGAATCCCCCTCGTATAATTCCTAATATTATAAAGTTTGCCATAACGAATTGCGTAAGTTATAAAAATTCAATAAACTAAATTGTTTCCATGAAATGGTCTACATTTCTTTTATTCATCTATGTCAGAATTATCAAATAGCTAAAACAGTAGAGTCTATGGAGTATTTGAATGGACCTCCAAGAAAGGGTCGCCACTCTCGGGCGGAAGCAATATTACCTGACATTTCCCTGACTATTCCCTGACATAATTTCAAATTTTCCTGATATCGATATCCTTTGCACATGGTCTCTAACATTTGACAGTCCAGAAATACATGACAGCAATAATTTGGTAATTTTTTATGAAATTATTTGTTTGTAAAAAGTCTAAATTTCTGCACTATAATTTTCCTAGGATACAATGGGACACTGACACTAAGAAAAGCCCCATATACAAAAATTGTCCATGTAAAATTTTCCGCATGTAAAAAAAATCTAAGTCCAAAACGTCTGCTTAAAAAATTTCTAAGATATTTTCCGCTTCAAAAATTGTCTGTGTCTACATTTTCCGCATTGTTTCCGCACTAAAACAGTATTAAGTCTGATTTTTCCGCTGCTGGTGCGGAAAAGTTTCCGCTAGGAGATGCGGAAAACATTCCGCATATTGTGAAACCTTTGCGGAGTTCCGCATGTTCATGCGGAATTCCGCACAAAAAAACTGCAGAAATTCCGCATGTTTTTGCGGAATTCCGCATCTTTGACTCGGAACTCCGCAGATGTTGTGCGGAGTTCCGCATGGTCGATGCGGAGATTTGGGGTGCGGGTTGTCAGGTATATAATTTTGTGTGTCATTTTCTGACAACAAATGACCTCTGAATTGTTTCTTACCTGGGTTTGGATTTCACATATATAATTGTGTAAATTTCTTACCAGACCACGTTCGTTATCATTTCATCAAAACGTAATCAAGCTCGTATCCTACCCACCTGTAGCATTCTCGTCAGTTTTCATAGAGTTCATATTTAACTAACAGTTTTGACAATTACAGGCATAATTACAACTGACATTTGCAGCTTTCATCTGAAGACACATTTCTAGAAATGTGCCCCTAAGGACCTACAATGTAATATGTGATGTAAGAAACTGAACCAACTAATTGATTGTTCCGATTTGCAAGAAAATGCATGATTTCTCTTGGGATCCATTCAGCATTTGTCTCAGCAATAGATAAATTTATGCAAATGGGCCAACCCGTGATATTAACCTATTAATGGCGAATATATTCTCCCTTCACCATCATTTGGGTGAGTCCACTTTTATTTAAGGGGCGTCAGGTGTTATCTTTAAAATTTAATCCAGTTTTCCAATTTTACCCATGATAATCAAGCTGATGTTATCGAGGCTTTCAATTCCACATGTAGGTACCTCGATGACCTTTTGAACATTGACAACCCTTATTTTGAAGGTATGGTCAATCAAATTCATCCACCTGAACTACAGTTGAACAAAGCCAATATCTCAGATACCGAAGCCCCCTTTTTAGATCTACATCTTTCTGTTGCAAATGGATTTGTTTCTTCTAAAATTTATGATAAACGCGATGACTTTGATTTTGATATAGTAAATTTTCCTTTTTTGGATGGTGACGTTCCTCGTCGTGCTTCTTATGATGTATACATTTCGCAACTTATTAGGTTTGCTAGAGTCTGCAATCATGTTACAGACTTCAACGCTCGAAATAAATGTTTAACGGCAAAACTTCTTTAACAGGGTTATCGGTATCATAAACTTCGAAAAAAAACTTTTCTAAATTTTATCGTAGACACTATGAATTGATTTCCAAATATAATGTTGCGTTAAAGGCGCTTTTAAGTGAGGGCCTTTCGGAACCTGAATTTTATGGGTTTTTTTTTCTTTTCAATTCAGAAAAATCATAACACGTTACAGACGTTTAGGTTATAACTTGAATGTTATGCGACAGTCTGCATGCTTAGTTTTTAACCCAATCATGGTTGATAACTATGCTGCCTTCTTTAATTGCACGCCGGTGGGTCGGGCGTCAGACTCTATGATGGCCCCGACTTTTAAAAAGCTATTCATTTTAGTTGGTTGGGGCCGGAGCTTCTTGTCTGTTGCTTGGCCCACCGGGGTCCAACTGGTGTTTTTCTTTTGCTCCGGAGTTAGTAGGTTATTAGGCGCCCAGTGATCTCCATCGTCGGGCAGCTTACTTAATCTGTGAGTCCTGGGTTTTGATTCATCAGGATGTTTATCTTGATTTATATGTTTGTTCTTGATGAATCATTGACTAGTTAGAGATTAACCACGAGGACCGAAGAACTAACTAAATGTTATGAACAGCTGCAGAAGCTGAGGGTGAGGTTAGGCGCCTGTAAAACCGGTTTAAGCCCACCAGTAACTTAATGTTACTGATCGTTCCAAGGCGATACTTCTGTGGCGGTTCTTTTTGTTTTATGTTTTGGTGTTTAATTTTTTTTGTGCTGTTGGCGCCTTTTGTGTGTTTTCATAGTTTTAGTTAAGTTAAGGTAACTGAGTAGCCACCTATTGGGAAAATAGCTGCTCATTCGACTTACGATATGTTTCATGGTATAAGTACCTGATTGTTAGTTTGGTTTTTTCCCACCTCGGTTTTTGGAGTGGGAATCTTTTTCTGATTGCGCCTTTTCCTGATCTTTGCCTACTTGTACCTTTCGATGAACATCCTTTTATCAAACAGACTAGCCCCAGGTGGGACGCCGCATTCTGCGCCGTCCGATCTGGGGTTATACAGTTTCCCTTTGTTCGAGAAAAGACACCAGACTTAAACGAGTAAAAGTCTAAAACATAGCACCGTTACTGTTTGATCAGTATTTTATTAGTGTTGACCATCCTATGCCCTTTTATCAACATTATGTTCATATGAATACACACATGTATAGGTAAAATATGTTGACCGTGCCGCTTGAACTCACGTGATGAAGTTTGTAACCACGGTATAAGGAGACCTATTTGTTTCACACGAACTTGAATCTTGTTTGTTAGCGTAAACAGCATTGACATTTTTGTATAACACCTTCAAGAAAATAACAATTATAATCTCCCTCTAGGCTAATTTTATCACTTTCATTTCGAGCTATTTGTAAATGTTTAGTCAATGTCGAATGGGCCAAAAAAGTCGTCCCGTGGGAATTTCATGACGATTTATGACGACCTACCTAAAATCAAACTTTGGTACATATGCAACAATTTAAACCAGTTCGTCGCCCTGAGATCCGCGTATGGGCTGAACTATGACGTCATCAAAATGGCGACCAGGGCACTTATTATATGCATTTTGAACAACCATTTTCATACTATGCTTGATAGATAAAATTTGATTTCCAGCATCTCGCTGTTTTTAAATGGATGAATTTTACTAATTGTATTTACAAAAGCTATTTTAGCACAAAACTATCTGTCACAATGGGCACAACATTGAAAATATGAGCCACGACACGACGAAATCTGCATACAAAGTGCTAAACTATGCATAGTACTTCAGTAGCTAATTTGACCTACCTTGCATCACCAAGACAATTTTTCATGGGTGCCAAATCATTTATTGGGACCCTAGAAATGCAAATAATGTTTGTCCCAAAAGATAAACTTAATTGCACTATGAGAAAATGCACGGTTTCCATGGCAACCGTTAACGTGATTCTTGAGGATGGGGATGTACATACAAACTTGACCATATCTCGTCTGTTACTTATGCTAGATTATTGAACATGGTCTTATTTTAAAGCTTAGACACAGCCCTCCTTTCCTATGGTAAGTAATGCAAATTATCTAATTAGCATATTTATTAATTTTCATGAAAACATGAAAATGGCATTTTTTTTAAATCCATAAATGAACTAATTTCAGGCACAAACTGTCATTATGACACTTTGTTATTTAACCAGTAATATTATATGACAAACCTATTGATGACCTTGTCATATAAGAAAATTATATCATTATCATATTCATGAATATTAATTAAACTCTCAAAAGTGAGGAAAATCGAGGGGAAAACTATATCCATTGCAAGGCATTGGATAGGTTATATGATCTAATCTATCTTGCATCCCTGGGACGTATTCTCAAGACTGTCAGTGTTGTCAGAGATACCACCTTAAGGCCATAAAATATTGTCACCAGCAATGAAAAAAAAACATTTGCATGATGTAAAATTACCTATTATCTATACCACTCCTCATGCGATTCTATAGAATAGAATGTACTTGCAAAAATACTTATACATGCATTACGCCAATAGAATGCTCTAGAATACTATAATTGGTCTGATAGTGATACATGAATCTAACAATTTAACCTTGATACCTAATATTATATTACTGACTTTACTTATTCATGAAAATTAATAAAACAAACATAAAGAATTGGAGAAAAAATGTGGAAAAAATAGAGGGTTTATGTACAAAATCGCTAGTACCAGAGCTGTTAATCAACACAGGATGCTGAAAGAGGTATCATATGAATGCTTTGACATTGTACTATGACCCTGAAGTATGGTATAAGAATAATCTGATTTTCCATTTCATGAATATTAAAGGAAAACTCAAGAAATTTGTGAGAGAAAAAAACAATAAATGAGTAAAGCTACAAAATGACTTGTACCTCGGCAATCAAAAATCATATGGTGCTGAAAATGACATAAAATGGTGTCTAGGGCATTGTTATACAATCATGTACTACAATTTATGCGTTATTTGTTTTTAAGGTTTAATTATATTAATAAAACCTTTTGAATTGAGAGAAAACAATACGGAAAAATAAGGGGCATACGTAGAAAAGCGCTACTGAAAGACCTAGGGAGCTATAATTGTTAATGAGTGATTGCTAGGACAATGTTCTGTAACCATATAATCAGATATTCAAAGTAAAAAAAATAGTAAAACAGATATCTTTCAAGAGCAGTGAACATATAAATAAGAAAGTACATGGGTCATGCCGCGGTTTCGGCTACTCAAGCTTCAGGTATTTTTGTTGTATGGATATTAATGAGATCTTAATAAATAAGAGCAAAGTCAATGAAAATTGAAGGGGTCCACCAACAAAATCGCTTATATCTCAGTGGCCAATAGCCGAAGAGAACTCAAAATGGCTTCACTTTATTGTTATTGCCATGTTCTCCGATACATAAATCATGCTTTCTGGCAAGAAAAATTTAGTAAACTTTGGTGTAGCACAGCCTTCAATTTTCTGTTATTTTCACATTTTTTCGAAACATCACGTAATGTTCAGAAAATTTAATAACATCTGGTTAAGCTATCGGACTACATGACAGTAGTGCATTCTCCTATTGGTACCATTTTCAGCACTCTAAGAATATTGGCAGCTGAGATATGAATGAATTTGTTTGGTGTACCCGCCCATTTTTCGTTGAGTTTTCTCTTATTAATAAAGATCTTAGTAGTAATGTTCCGTACAACAAAAATAGCTGATTATGTCCAAGTAATCAATTGATGCCAATTATAGCTCGCTATGTCTTTCAGTAGCCAAGATGCATGCGTTTTTCTACGTATACCCCCTTAATTGATCCGTATTTTTCTCTAAATTCAAAAAGTTTTTTAATATTCTTAAAACTAAAAACCAAATGACTCATACATTGTAGTACAGGATTGTATGATATTGCCCTGGTCACAATTTTATGCCCTTTTCAGCACTATAGATTTCCGAGATACAAATCATTTTGTAGGTTTACTAAATTTTTACTTTTTTTTTTCTCTCTAAAATTTCTTTAGTTTCATTAAAATTCATGAAATCGAAAATCAGATTATTCTTATATCATACTCCAGGGCCATAGTACAAATGCCATAGCATTCATTTGATACCTCTTTCAGCATCTTGGGTCTTAATTCTTGCCATATGTGTTTGTACATGTACGCTAACTATGCTCTTTCATTTACTGTTTCTCTATGTATATTTGTCTATGTGTGTTCACTATATATTTTGTGCTTTCCTTTATGGAGGAAATAAAGTAACAATCAATCCATTTATTACGATTCGTTTCATTAATTGTCATGAATAAGTAAATTTAATGATTTAAATATTATGTAACAAGGTTTAATTGTTAAGTACATGCATCACTATCAGACCAATTATAGTATTCTAGAGCATTCTTTTGGTGGGATATGAGTGTTTTTGTAAGTGCACCCTATTCTTTTGAATCGCATGAGAGGTGGGTGTGGAAACTATGTAATTTTCCATCATGCAAATGACTTAATTGCTGAGGACAATAGTTTACGGCATTAAGAAGGTCCCTCTGACAACACTAACAGTATTGAGCCTTTGTCCCAGGGATGCAAGATAGGTCTTATAACATATGCAATACCTTGCAATGGATATAGATTTCCCCTCGTTTTTTCTCACTTCTGTCATTTTTATTAATTTGCATGAATATGCAAATGAGATAATTCTTATATTGGACCAGGTCATCAATAGATTTGTCATATGACATTACTGGTTCGTTAACAAAGTGTCACAATGACAGTTTTGGCCTGAAATTAGTTCATTTATGGATTTTAAAGATTATTTTGTCATTTTTCATTCAATTAAATGAATATGCAAATAAGGTTATTGCATTACTTACCATCGAGAGAAAGGGCTATGTCCATGCTTTAAAATGAGACCATGTTCAGTAATCTAAGATATTAAGTAACAGTGACTATATGATCAGTTTTGTATGTACACCCGCATGCTTAAGAGTCACGTTAACGGTTGCCATAGAAACCATGCATTTTTTCATGGTGTAATTGGTTTTATCGTTGAGGACAAAATTCTTTGCATTTCTGTGGTTCCAATGAATGATTTGGCACCCATGAAAAATTGTCCTGGGGGTGCAAGGTAGGTCAAATTAGCTCCCGGGGTACCTAGGTTGTGGGCCGTTTTAGAAGACCAGAGGACCATTGGTCCTGAGAACGCTCACCTGAAGCCTGATCTTGGAGTATTAAGTCATCATGAAATGACCTTGACCTTGAATACTCACACACCTTTATTGACTTCACAAGTTGTCTGCATCTGTAAAGTTTCAGGTCTCAGGCTGCAATAGTTTCCAAACCCAGTGATTTCTGAGAAAACCATAATTTTAATTTTGATATTTAAATGACCTTGGGTCAATGTCAACAAATGACATTGGCCTTCATTAATTACTTACCTTCATTGACTCCATTTGCTGTCTGCATCTAGCAACTTTCAGGTCTCAGACTGCAACAGTTCGGGTCACATGCATGACCAAGATGGCCGCCATGCCCAAATATCCATTGTTTTCGCCTTTTCCCATGTAAAAGCCTATGTTTCCAAAATTGACCTTGCCGTAAAATAGGTCAAGGTCATCCTAGGGTCATCATTTCAACAAACAATGATGGGCTGGAGTCCCAAATGCTACATACCAAGTTTCGCGTAAATCGGCCAGCTGGTTCTGGAGAAGAAGATTTTTGAGTGGTTTTTATCATAGTTGGGCATGGCGGCCATCTTGGTCATGCATGTGACCCGAATTTCGCGATCACACTTTCGTTCCCCCTGCCCATGGACGCTCCACATAAAATTTCACTTTGATTGGCCAAGCAGTTTCAGAGAAGAAGATCTTTGAAAAGTGTGTATGGACGACAGACTGGCAAAGGTCAAGAGATGACCTTAACTTAAATTAATCACATACCTTCATCTACTCCATTAGTTGTTTGCAGGTCTCAGGCTGCAATAGTTTTCAAAAAATCTATAGTTTTTTACATTTTCCCACGTAAAAGCCTATGTTTCCAAAATTGACCTTGCCGTAAAATAGGTCAAGGTCATCCTATGGTCATCATTTGATCAAACTATGATGGGCTGGAGTCCCAAATGCTACATACGAAGTGTTTTACCATATATGGGCGTGGCGGCCATCTTGGTCATGTGACCCGAATCTCGCGATCAAACTTCAGTTCCCCCTACCCATGGATGCTCCACATAAAATTTCACTTTGATTGGCCAAGCGGTTTCAGAGAAGAAGATCTTTGAAATTGTGGACGACGGACGGACGACGGACGGACGCCGGATCATGGCCATCCTATAAGCTCACCTTGTGAGCCTTCGGCTCAGGTGACCTATAAAAAACGTATGTCCAACGTATGCACGAACGGGGACGTACGACCGGATAAAGCAATATCCTTTGACCCATCGACTTAAATCGTCTATCATGTGTATAATCAGATGCATTTCAAACATTTTCTTTGCAAAACAAGCAATAACGCGATGTTTTCAATTGATTTTGATGGAAATACGAATAATTCATATATAGGCAGATAGCCGCCATATTGATGGCGTCATAAATCGACTCCCTACGCAGATGTAACTGCGACGAACAGGTTTACCCCATAGATAAGTTTTATATAGGTCGTCATAAATCGTCAAAAAAAAATCGCACGAGATTCCCATTCGACATGGACTAGTTTCAATTTCCTTACTTTCCGGAATACATAAGCATGAAAGGAAAAAGTGGTTTACCGAATCACCCTGCACATCTCTGATCACGCCGTGTTATGAAAGCTAGAAAAACAAAATGGAAAACATATTGTGATTTAAACAGAATGGGCAGATCTAAGAGCTTTGATTTTGATTGGGCAACACTTTAGATTGACCTGCGTATTTTTATTGCATCCCATACACATCGTATGGTTTCTACAGAAAATTTCAAATGACAGCGCGCAGATGTTTCTGAATTGGATTTTCATGTTATTCAATTATGGGTTCTAATGGAGTGTCCTGCTACAATAGTGTCGGCTAATCTCTTTATGGGAAGATACAGTTTTATAATATATATAGCGACACCGACTCTCTTGCAAAAGAGAACCCAATAATTATGTCAGTACGAATAAACACCAACACGAATTTTGGCCATTGCTTTGTCACGTGTAATAATGGCATTTCAAATTACCTACTAACCGAAACTGCGATCTAGCCCGAATACTGACAGTTTTTTTTTTTTTTTTTTTTTTTTTTTTTTTTTTTTTTTTTTTTTTTTTTGTGTGTTGAATTTTTATGCTGTTTGCACCTTATGTGTGTTTTCAGATTTTGAGTTAAGTTTGGGCAAACGAGTGGCAGCTTATTGGGAAATAGCTGCCTATTCAGTTTACGATATGTTTTCTTAGTATAAGTACAATGTGTCTGATTGTTAATTTATGTTTTTACCCACGTCGGTTTTTGGAAAGAGGTTTCTTTCTGATTGTGTCTTTTCCTGATCATTGCCTACTTTTACCGTATTCAATCACGTTGGCTGTTTAAAAGATGAGGCGTTTGCATGAGAAAAACAGTGATTTTGGTTTGCGACCAGGTCCGTCCCGTCACTAACCAGACTGCACAGTCACAGAATGCAGGCTAGACAAAGGCGAAAATCAGCTGTGCAGTTACTCCAAACGTTGTCTAATTGGGCGACCTCGCAGATCAAAGTTTTGCTTTGCGTTGCACATTGCGGTTCACTTATTTTAGGAATTCTGATTTGATTACCTCAGAGATTCTCTGACATAAACCGAGATATAAAACGATAATTAATCAGTCAACAGACAGAGAGTGTTTAAGACAGGTTTGTATATAAGATGAATAAGCAGCTGCTTCGAAATAAGTTGAAGTCGCCAGATAGTTTTTACAACAACATAAGCGTAATGTGCAATATTTGCCAGACCACTTTTCCACACATTGTAATTATATGAACGAATAAAAGGTAATTCTCCGGCTTTTTTCACCGATAGGAAATATATTTCCTGGAATAAGACTTTTGAGTGTCAGGAAAATTATCATGCGTTGCAAAATGTGACTGCAGTTTACGTACAGCATACTGTAATTGAACTGCTTTACTGTAATTCAATTGTCTTTGAAAACTAAAATTGTTTCCATATATAATCAAAATTAAAAGATGAACGGAAATAATTAGGGTCGATTTTCGAAAATAGATAAGGAAAACATGTCGTTGTCATGTAATGATATGTGTTTGCATAATTGTGTAAGACTGAACTAAAAATATCTGGCTTCAAATGAAGTCTCTAATGAAAACCGATATCTTCTATATGCAAATACACAAAACTATGTGACTTACACATGGTCAGATCAGAGAAGTCGCATTTCCATTACGAAAACTTGCCCATGCAATCTAAAAATTTAAATTTACATTGGAGATGGCTTCGATATTTTAATATTTTTGCTCAAAACATTGATTGTGGATACACGTTAGAGCCGTACTCAGAATCTATGTTTTGGATCATAAATGAGAAAATAGGTATATCCCCTGTAAACCCCAATTTTAAGACTATAAAGTGGTGTTCAATGGGGTATACATTTCACGGACATGTTTACCTGATGATATACTTTGTGTCGTATCGTATACTTCCAAACATGATGCCAACAGCTACGAAAAAGCTGGAATGCAGCTTAAAACTACTAGAAATCAGCATGAGAAGGTTGCTTTAAATCGCTTGAGAAAAATAAGGACTCACCCGGAGACATCTTACTATATCAGTATTATTAAAACGTAAAATGTCTCTGCATATCTTTCAGTGTAAATAAAAATAAAACTGAGATCCTTTAAGAGCAGTGAGCATATTTTCGAGAAAGGTGATGGGCCATACCGCGGTTTCGGCTATTCAAGCCTCGTCAGTGACCCTTTGGATTTGGCAATATGGAGCCAAAGAGAGTTACAGTAATTTTTCAACTTTCAGCAGGCTAGTCGATACAAAGACTAGTATAATCAAAATGGGGCCAAATATATTATAACAGAATGAACATATTTTCCAATGAAGAACGTTTCGTCTTTGTATAAATCAAATTTGTGAGACACACAATCAAATTTTTGCGAGCAATAAAACACATAAGTCACAAACTGAAATTAGAAATGTGAAGTTTCCATATACAACACCAGAGGACCAATGGTCCTGAGAACGCTCACCTGAAGCCTGATCCTGGAGTATTAAGTCATCATGAAATGACCTTGACCTTGAATACTCACACACCTTTATTGAATTCATAAGTTGTCTGCATCTGCAAAGATTCAGGTCTCAGGCTGCAATAGTTTCCAAACCCAGTGATTTCTGAGAAAACTATAATTTTAATTTTGATATTCAAATGACCTTGGGTCAAGGTCAAGAAATGACCTTGGCCTTCATTAATTACTTACCTTCATTGACTCCATCGGTTGTCTGCATCTAGCAACTTTCAGGTCTCAGACTGCAACTGTTTCCAAAATATCCATTGTTTTCGCCTTTTCCCATGTAAAAGCCTATGTTTCCAAAATTGACCTTGCCGTAAAAAAGGTCAAGGTCATCCTATGGTCATCATTTGATCAAACTATGATCGGCTGGAGTCCCAAATGCTACATACCAAGTTTCGCGAAAATTGGCCTGCCGGTTCTGGAGAAGAAGATTTTTCAGTGGTTTTTACCATATATGGGCGTGGCAGCCATCTTGGTCATGTGACCTGGATTTCACGATCAAACTTTCGTCTCCCCTACCCATGGATGCTCCACATAAAATTTCACTTTGATTGGCCCAGCAGATTCAGAGAAGAAGATCTGTGAAAAGTGTGTATGGACGACAGACTGGCCAAGGTCAAGAGATGACATTGACCTAAATTAATCACATACCTTCATCTACTCCATTAGTTGTTTGCATCCACCACTTTTCAGGCATCAGGCTGCAATAGTTTTCAAAAAATCCATAGTTTTCACTTTTTCCCATGTAAAAGCCTATGTTTCCAAAATTGACCTTGCCGTAAAATATGTCAAGGTCATCCTAGGGTCATCATTTTATCAAACTATGATGGGCTGGAGTCCCAAATGCTACATACCAAGTTTCATGAAAATCGGCCTGCCGGTTCTGGAGAAGAAGATTTTTGAGTGGTTTTTACCATATATGGGCGTGGCGGCCATCTTGGTCATGTGACCTGGATTTTGCGATCAAACTTTCGTCTCCCCTACCCATGGATGCTCCACATAAAATTTCACTTTGATTGGCCCAGCAGTTTCAGAGAAGAAGATCTTTGAAAAGTGTGTATGGACGACAGACTGGCCAAGGTCAAGAGATGACCTTGACCTAAATTAATTACATACCTTCATCTACTCCATTAGTTGTTTGCATCTACCACTTTTCAGGCCTCAGGCTGCAATAGTTTTCAAAAAAATCCATAGTTTTCACTTTTTCCCATGTAAAAGCCTATGTTTCCAAATTTGACCTTGCCGTAAAATAGGTCAAGGTCATCCAAGGGTCATCATTTTATCAAACTATGATGGGCTGAAGTCCCCGATGCTACATACTAAGTTTCGTGGAAATCGGCCCACCGGTTCTGGAGAAGAAGATTTTTGAGCGGTTTTTAACATATATGGGCGTGGCGGCCATCTTGGTCATGTGACCTGGATTTCGCGATCAAACTTGAAATGCCACTACCCAAGGAGGCTCCACATAAAATTTCAACTAGATCGGCCAAGCGGTTTCAGAGAAGAAGATCTTTGAAATTGTGGACGACGGACGGACGACGGACGACGGACGGACGGACGGACGGACGCCGGATCATGGCCATCCTATAAGCTCACCTTGTGAGCCTTCGGCTCAGGTGAGCTAAAAATAATATGTCGTTTTTTTCCACAAAGTGTCCTGAAAACACAGTCGAGAGAAACAAATATCGTCACAAAGAATTAAGAAGCCTTAATTAGAATTAAGAATTAATTAGAATTAAGAATTAATTAGAATTAAGAATTAATTAGAATTAAGAATTAATTAGCCCACCGGGGTCCAACTGGTGTTTTTCTTTTGCTCCGGAGTTAGTAGGTTATTCGGCGCCCAGGGATCTCCATCGTCGGGCAGCTTATTCAATCTGTGAGTCCTTGTTTTTGATTCATCAGGATGTTTATCATGATTTATTTGTTTGTTCTTGATGATTCATTGACTAGTTAGAGATTCACCACGAGGACCGAAGAACTTACTAAATGTTATGAACCACTGCAGAAGCTGAGGGTGAGGTTAGGATCCTGTAAAACCGGTTTAAGCCCGCCAGTAACTTTGTGTTACTGATCGTTCCAAGGCGATTCTTCTGTGGTGGTTCTTTTTGTTTTATGTCTTGGTGTTTAAAATTTTTTTGTGCTGTTGGCGCCTTATGTATGTTTTCATATTAAGTTAAGGTAACTGAATGGCCACCTATTGGGAAAATAGCTGCTCATTCGGCTTACGATATGTTTCATGGTATAAGTGCCTGATTGTTAGTTTGGTTTTTTCCCACCTCGGTTTTTGGAGTGGGAATCTCTTTCTGATTGCGCCTTTTCCTGATCTTTGCCTACTTTTACCTTTCTAGAGGGTCGGTCGACCATTCAGATTTGACTGTATTGTTAATTGTAAGAATTAAAATCTAGGAAATGAAATCACAGTCACAATCATAAGGCCGACACAAAGCGGGAATGAAATAGACGTTATGAATGGTCAAAGTATGAATTTAAATATATCAATACATACTGGAGTATGAAGACAATGGCTTTTTCCCAATTAGGTGGCCACCAGCGTAGCTTCAACGAAATAAAATAAATCATGCACAACAAAAAAGCAATAAACCCGTACATTATAGATGGGATAAAATTCACAGCAAACCCGCATTGGAATGGTCAGTAAGGGTTGATAAAACATGGCAACTCGATGTCATAAAATATTCTACATATCTATGAGTAATGGTTAAAGAATCTGCCAAAAATGGTCAAATTTAAAAATATGGCAATTTAAAAATATGACAACTGCGTTAAACATTAAACCTAAAAATCAAAACGCTTCCAATGTTTGCTTTTGGCTTTGTGACATTAAGCAAAATATTGCGTTTATCAACGTTATTTACAATTAGGTGGTCATTGCAAGGCATTCATTCCATATGATCGTTCCAAATCGATACTTCTGTTGTGATTTTATATGTTTTATGATTTGGAGTCGATTTTTGTGCTGTTTGAACCTTATGTACGTTTTAATATTTTAGTTAAATTCGGGTAACTGAGTGACCACCAATTTGGAAATACTAGTAGCTGATCACTCGGCTTACAATATGTTTTCTTAGTATAAGAACCTAAATGCCAATTTAGTTTTTTCTCATCTAGAATTTTGGAGAGGATTTTTTTTCTGATTGCGCCTTTTCCTGATTATTGCCTACTCGAACCTTTCTATCTTAGCTAGCCTTCTATCTGGTAAATGTTTTGCAAGATAACCAGAAACACTTTACATATTCTAAGAATCCATGGTGTTTGGGCTGATTAATTATATTGTCTGTACAAGAGCACATCTAGGGCGGTAGGTAAATCATTACAAAACATATCATAAGAAACATAGCCATTCACACTTTCTTAAGTCTTAAATGCTTTTCAACCAGCCGCATTCAATACGACTCAAAAATTGTATTTGTTATGAATGAATTAGTCTTTTGTCTCCATAAACGTTTAGTTTATGCAAATGGGTATTTGCTTGACATAACTTACATAAACTTTGTCAATCAAAAACGACATTGATTTGGCTCGATTCAGTCTTCTAAGAATTCTCAATGTCCGCATGTACTGGTAGCCCTCATCTTACTTTCTGGTAAGCGCTCATCGGATACTCTGATTCGAACCGGATAGGCTCGTGCTGTGCTTAGCTTCCAGACATAAGTACCTATCATTATATTGTGTTTTGTTGAATAATGTGACAAATTAAATGAAAAAGACATAATGGACACAGATTGTCTTATTGTATTACTGGAAATTGAATAACGAAATTCCGACTCCAAAATAAATCGGACTGGCCGAAAATGAAGCAAAGACTTTACTATCCATTGATAAGACTTTACTATCCATTGATATGTAGAATGTAGAGTGCTGTAAATATAATGAACATCCTCGGAGGACATATTATATAAAGCCACATTTACATGATATAAAATATATCCTGACAATTCATCCGAAATTTTATGACGCTTGAACCTTAATATGTCTATGCTTAAGCAAAATAATGCATTTGCATTAAAGTGCTGCTACATTCAATGACGTTGGAGCATTTTATCTCTATAATGATAAAAGCTTTATCTCTAGATTTCCTGGGTTGGATTGTTTATCAAAGGCGTTGATTCTTTTGTTTCGTGCCTCCACATTCAAGATATTAGATTAGGATGACCTTATCTTCATCGAAGTCAACAACAGTAAATTGGATTCTGTATAGATATGGTCTTAGAACTATTTCATGAAACATTGAGTGTTTATAATATAAGAGCGTAATATGTGCGTTGTAAAACAGTGTTAAAGCTATTCATTTTAGTTGATTGGGACCTGAGCTTCTTGTCTGTTGCTTGGCCCACGGGGGTTCAACTGGTGTTTTTCTTTTGCTCCGGAGTTAGTAAGTTATTTGGCGCACAGGGATCTCCATCGTCGGTTACCTTACTCAATCTGCGAGTCCTCGTTTTTGATTCATCATGGTGATTATCATGATTTATTTGTTTGCCCATGATGATTCATTGACTAGTTGGAGATTCACGAGGACCGAACTATTAACTAAATGTTGTGAACCACTGCTGCAGCAGAAGCTGAGGGTGATGTAAGGGCCCTGTAAAATCCATTTAAGCCCGCCCTTAATCTTATATTACTGATCGTTCCAAGGCGATACTTCTGTGATGCTGTTTGCGCCTTGTGTATGTTTTCATATTTTAGTTAAGTTCTGGAAACTGAGTGGCCACCTATTGGGAAAATAGCTGCTCATTCGGCTTACGATGTGTTTTCATGGTATAAGTACCTGATTGTTAATTTAGTTTCTTTTCGCACCTCGGTTTTTGGAGTGGGAATCTCTTTCTGCTTGCGTGTTTTCCTGATCGTTGCCTACTTGTACCTTAATTACTACAGTGTTACATTGCTTACTTGTACCTTTTCATATTGTTCATGTTCGTGTCATACATGGTGTAGTGGACAGTTCAAAACAGTCAAAAATGCAAACATGATTTTGTGATTATTCGGATGCACTTACATATCGATTCCGAATGAAATCCTTTCTCGTGTTCGGATTCCAATTTGAAGTTTATGCTTTTAGATGGCTTAATACATCAGTAGTTCCGATTGGATTATAACAAAGTAAAATTAAGACGTTTTAGGGTTTTTCATTTCACGTAAAATTAAAAACTATGCCTCATCGGAGTTAAAGTCTTGAAATGGGATTTGTTAAATAAATAAAAATTAAAATTTAAGAGCAGTGAACATATTAATGAGAAAGGGGGTGAACCATACCGCGGTTTCGGCTACAAAAGCCTCATCAGTGACCCTTTAGACTTGGCAACATGCAGCCAAAGTGAATTGCTGCTGTAATTATACAGCTTTCAACATGCATGCATTTAGGCGTTCTGGACATTATTTCATTCATTTCAAAAGTAAAGTATGGTTTAAATAATTCTCATAATTTTCGTGTGTCATTTCCTGCAAACAAATGATCTCTGAGTCAAACCCACCAGAATCATTTTCGTTAGTTGCCGTATAGCTCCAACAGTTTTGCCAATTACAGGCACAGTTACAACTGACATTTGCAGCTTTCACCTGAAGACATATTTCTATAAATGTGCCTCTAAGGACCTATAATGTATATGATGTAAAAAAAACTGAACCAACTAATATTTTGATTGTTCATATTGCGTTTTATCCAAGAAATGCATGATTTCTCTTGGGACCCATTGAGCGTCTCAACAACATATGAAAATTGTGCAAATTGGCCAACCCGTGATATTAAAGTCTAAAACATAACGCCGTTGCTGTTTAATCAGTATTTTATTATTGTTGACCATCCTTTGCCTTTCTATCAACATTATGTTCAAATGAATTTGTTTTCACCCTCATACTAAAACTAACGACAGAAATGTCTTATCCAGCTGCAGCTTTATCAAAAAACGTCATGGAAACGAGTTAAAATCTCGTGCAATCCGCACAAGTTGCAAGCCGCACAAACAGATAGGAATTATATTGGTACGCCTCTTACATGAACCCAACATTAAAATTTCATAAAAGCGCCAAGATGCTGCACCGTAGCATAGTTCAAATTAAGCAATGATCGCGGACTGGTGCAATCAGCATTACGAAAACTTGCCCATGCAATAAACAGAGTACCCACAATCTATGTTATGGAGCAAAAATAAGAAAAATAGGTATACCCCTGCATACCCTATTTTGATATATAAAAGTGGGGATCAAAAGGGTTTACATTACACGGACATGTTTTCGTAATGGAACCGAAGTCCGACCCTAAACACCCATGTGAAAGACAAGACGAACGTACTTATAAACAAAAATAATGTTGGGTAGGCAAAGTGAGCAGTTTTTTCTCTTACGGTAGTCAATCTGTCACCTGAACTAAAGTAAACAATGGAATATGTAATAGTTAGAGTATGGAGGAGAGGTCAATACGAAAATTATAGACCCGGCACGTGAACTTAAAGCCGACCGAGCGCAGCGAGGGAGGCTTTATGTTCACGTGCCGGGTCTATAATTTTTGTATTGACCGATACCGACATACTCTAACTGACTTATATACTGCCTGCTTTGTTTCGTTATAACAACTGCTATTAATCTTAAGACAGCAAGCATGTTGACCAAACCTTGCGCAGCATATTTAGACCAATTATATTCCGCTTAACTTGCTTTTCTCGCGACATGGCATATTAGCCAAACTATCCCACGGACTTATCGAGGTAACTAACTGTGAACGATATTTTACATTTCCTCGTGCAATCATGAACAAACTGAACCTTCATAGTAATTTCCCTTTTAAACGTCGTTAAACGTATTGCTTATGATTAACGCAAATAATTCAATACCATCTAAGTATGATTTTACATAACTACATAACGTGCTTAAATTGATGAGCTAGTGTATGTGGATCTGTCTAGGGCTAATCTCCTTGCTGGAAAGACAGAGGACATTTTATGCCCGGCTGTTTTGGGGGAAAATAGCTGGTCAAAAATAACTGTGTGAAGCTCGTTCCTACTGCCAGGTTTCTCATTCAACTCACACTAACGCTAACCTTCTACTAACAATGGAACCAGGGAGCAAGAGCTAGTTTCACACAGATGTATGCGACGATTCGTTTAATATAACGTTTTGGGGAATTGTAAATAAATGAAACCGGAAATTTCTTTCACCGAAAAGGATTTTAAATACTCTGTTGAAAGAAACTGCATTTAACGTTACAAAGATTCTTAACCACGATTTGCTAAAAAAAACACTTCCAATCAGCCTTGGCAATATTTAATGTCTTTGAACACGGCGAAAACATTATTTTTGCTGTGCATCTGACCAATACTTAACCTTTCATTGAGTCTAATATAAAAATCACAGCATATATCTACAGGAGGACTGATAAGTTTCCCGCCTGATATTAGAGACCGGTGTATAAGTTTCCCGCCGGATATTATACACCGGTGTATAACAAACGGCGGGAAACTTATACACCTCCCGCCAAAACTTCCTTTGTTGAGTAGGTGTATATGTTTGTTAGAGACCTGCTCGAAACAAAGGAGCCAGTATATAAGCATATATACTAGTTTCACGTTTTATACATGCGGAAGGTTATCCTACGATTGCTCTAACCATCTAAGCCGATAACTAGTCCTCGGGTGGGTGGAAAGCCTGGTGCAATTTTGAGAGGAAGCATCAAGTATTCAATCTATACTCATGTCCAATGAAAACGTACCACTCATTGGATGCTCATAGTTGCGGGATATCAAAACCTTTGTGCACATATGATGTTTCCTTATGTTATAAAGGTTGAATACAATGTTTCTACGCCAAAGTTTATCCCCCGCGACGGTTTGTAAGCGACGTTACGTCGGACTACAAATTACGTTTATTCAATTTTACGTAAGCTATGACTGATCCAAAAATCCCGGAAATGATTTTCCCGTATGCGATTAGCTCAACAAACTATTCGCCGCCTAGTCAACCACTACATCGCATCACAACACACGGTAAAAGCGCTCTACGCGTCACCATGCACGCCTCAAAAACGTAAAGTCTTGCAAAATCGGTCAAAAAACGTTCACAAACGGTTTCTTTCATACAGATATCCCAAAACAGTTTATTTTGGGAATACAAATCTTAACATATGCAAAACGTAACCGAAATCATTTTCTAGAATGACGTTCGATGACTGACGTCAATTTTAAGCTTCTCTCCAGCCGCTTCCGGAAACGCTATCGAGTCAGAATTTCTGAAAATCGATTTTGTTTGTCGAGATGAATATAAGCGTACAATAAATGATGTACAGGTCATTTAGGTTCAACGTGTTTGCGATTTTAACGCTTTACGTTAGCCATTAAACGTCAAAATCCTAAGCCTTTATGATGTAATGGGCAAGATTCCTGGACAAAACGGCTCACATTTGTGATTTAATCGCAATTTTGCTGCAGACATTTGATTGCCTTTTTAATGTCTCTGTTTTTGTGCAGTGGTCAAAATGTTGCTTATGACGTCAAGAATTCCACGTTGACGTTTTCGAAGCACACTGACTGTCGAATTCTTCATGTTTCGACGTTATGCATCTTCTAGGCGCGAGTCGATGAGTGATTGAAAATTTCTTCACATCTGGCGCATTCGAATACAGGTTTTGTGATTTTCTTTTTGACGGTTAACGTCTTGGTTGCTTTATCCTCGGAGCATCACTTATCAGACAGATTTGCGAACGTGCCATGATTTGGACAGGTTAGCACAGTACTGAAATATCAAATAGACAAACTGAAATGTTCAGTCAAAAACATATTTTTTACACCGTTGTAGGTGGTACGTTTTCATTGGACATTAGTATATTTTTCCAAGCCTTGATAGACATTCGCCATATGGCAGCTATATGTTCGACATTAACTCATTTAAGCCTGGCGTCCCTTTTATGGGTAATAGGCAAACAGAATAGCCCCAGATGTGACGCCGCAAAATGCGGCGTCCCATCTGGGGCTTTTCTGTTTGCTCAGAGAATTTTCATCAAAAAATCGAATAAAATTTTAAACTCCTGACTCCCCTAAAAATGAAAGTGGACTCACCCAATTGATAATGATGGGAGAATCCATTCGTCAAATATGGGTTAAAGGAGAGTAAAGTATGGCCAAAATCTACATTGTATATTTGCTGTGTACCTACGAATGACAAAGGCATCACATGGTGTCAGAATGTTGCTCGTAAGCCTACGCAGAGTTGTTATTTTGTATAATACACCTTAAAGAGAATAATAATATTCTCCCTTCAGACAAACTGTATCTTTTCGACCTATTTGTAGATGTTTCAATTTCCTTATTTCTTTCCGGAATACATTAGCATGAAAAGAAAAAAAAATACCAACGTGGTTTCCCAAAGGAGCCGCGTCATGAGAAAACGGGATATTTGTCTATGAGAAAACAAAGGCGCAGATCAGCAATAACTGCGAAGCTGATCAGCGCCTTTGATAGTACAATTTCTTTTCTACCTCTATCCAAAATTTCAAGATTCTAACTTTGTTCTGAGACTGTACAGGTCGGTTTGTATTGCACCTGGTCGGAACTCCCGAAGACCGGTTTTCTCGCGTCGCGGCTCAAATCATCCTTACATACGTGCTATGACAGCTAGAAAAACAAAAAGGACAACATAATGAGCTTTAACAGAACGGGCGGAAAGGCGTTGATTTGACTGGACAAACATTTAAATTTGATTTGCGTATTTTATTCCCATAGACATATCGCAGGTCTTCTAAAGAGAATTTCAAATGAGTGCGTGCAGATGTTTCTGAAATGGATTTTAATTTTATTCAATTACATGTATGGGTTCTAATAAAAGTTTTCTGCAACAATGGTGTCAGATAATTTCTTTAGGGGCTGATATAGATTTATAAGCGACTCTCTTGCAAAAGAGGACCCATTAATTATGTTCACGTGCCAGTGTGAATAAACGTCAACATAGAAGATAAGCCATTACTTTGTCACATGTAATTATGGTTATTTCAAACTAGCTAATAAACGAAACTACGATCTAGCCCAACCTCTGTCTCCATGATAATGCTGCCAGTTGTATGGTTTTCACCCAAATTAATAGTGGGTTGGGTACATGTAACACACATTGAACAAACGACCTTTCTCGATATCACGTTGACTATTTAATAAAGCACAAACAGATCTTTAGTGATTATTATACCAAAGCTTACAGTATCAGAGTTCCATTTTTCTGGAAGTATCATGTTAATATTGATGGCTTTGTGATTGACACACTAAGCTTGTCGGCATTAACAATTTGTCTGAAGACATATTTTTCTAAATGCCCCCCTAAGGACTTACCAACTTAGATTTTGACAGTTATTATTACTTTTCTTCCAAGAAGAAATGCCTGATTTCTCTTGGGATGGCTTTGTCTTGTTTTATATTAGCTTTGTCCAAAGCATGCCAATCTTTTGATTATGATGCAAACCTAGCTGTACAGTCATTGAAAAGCGCCCAGAAACTTGAAAATACTGATTGAGGAAGTTGATGCATCGTTCCGTATATCGATAACAAAATTAGGCTGATGAGCTGTGCAGCTAATCTATTTTTTGTAAGCAAGGTACAAGTAGGCAATGATCAGGAAATGGCGCAATCAGAGAGAAAATCCCTTCCAAAAAACCGAGGTGGGAAAAACTAAATTGACAATTATGTACTTATACTAAGAAAACATATCGTAAGCCGAGTGAACAGCTGCCTCCCAAATGGTGGCTTCTCAGCCACCCAAACCCAACCCAAACCACAAGGTTTTTTTTTCCTTTTTCTTTCATGGTGCTCATGATAAATAGTTCGCAAGTTACGTAATTGTCAAGTTGAATTTATCTTCTAGGAGTATGGACTAGGACTAATGACCCAACTCATTCAGCAGATGAAAGAACGCCCCAGGCCGTATGCAAGTGCAGCAAAGAATCCAAGGACAGATTTTTCTGTGTTTAGGGGCACCCCAAAATCGCTCAACAATGAAAAATGGTTGTTCAAAAATCACTACATCTGCAATTTAGCCATTGTATAAGACCAGAAGCTGATTAAATCACACAATGGAGCAAAATAATCAATAATGGTGACGTTATCATATGATATAGACGGATGATAGAGATACTCGTTTATGACCAAGCGTAGGTAGCCTTACATCTTAAAGGTTTTCGGAAGATTTATAGGTCTGAGTGTTTCTGGCAGCTTCTGTGTGATTTGTATAGAGAATATGTTGCCTTCTCCGTAAAATGCAACATTTGGTCAATGCAACAACATGGTGGAAACCTCTTGATGTTACATACATGCAGCATAAATCTATGTCAAATGGGGGAGGGGGTCATATTTTTTCAAAACATTATTTTGTCAGAAAACATATTTTTTGCCATTGATTATCAAGAAAATACTACAAAATGCTAATTGCGACCCAAAATTTTGGGTAGAAACTATTTATCCATGAATAACAGGTACATCATCTTTATCAGATTTATAACTATAGATAACACTGTCCATCACTTATGCACAAACCTGTACCTTAAATATACTATACAAAATAAATTAAGCAACTTTTACTTTGAACAGTGGCTGCACATGTTTTGAAGACATTAGGGAAGTTTTCTGACAATGGTTTGCATGCATCGAATTATGGTAAAAAGTGGCATTAGATTTTAAGTCCACGGAGGCATATCTCAAGTAAAACATAAACCATCAAATATTGATATACATATTTTGCACAGTATATCTATATACAATATAGGCCTACGTGTACACTTTGTGTAAACCTGTTAAAATAGGACAGACAGTCTGTTCATTCAGGTAGAACATACATATACAGTATATTTCCATGGCCTTGGTGAAGTACAAATAATAGAGCTGAGCCCATTTATCGGTTTGGGGGCTTTTTAACAGCCTCCCCCCCCCCTTGCCCAAACATATGGACATAATATGTCATTTACAAAAGTACAGTTGTTTTCAAAATATTTTGGTTGTGCAAGGGGGAACATGGTCTTATAAAAGGTTTCCTATTTCCTAGATGATGCTATATTAAATTCAAAGATTTTGTCCAATTTTTAAAGAAGTCACTACTTGAGTTACACAAAACATGACATGCCAAAATACAATAGAAACTAATTTTTCGACTGCAATAAACGTCATTTCAGTGCCTGGAACGTGAGATTTTGAACATTTCTTGGGCATTTCACAAAAGATATCTTCCGAAAACCTTTACTGCGGTAGCTCTGCCCACACTTTGGGCCAATCGCTTGCAGGTTTGTGGCCAGCAATCAAGAGATTTTACTTAAGATGGTGCCATACGGAAATGCTTACTTGTTATTTGACAGTGCATTGATACAGGTGATTTTGTGCGCTCTTACAGAAGCAAAAACGCCTTACGTAGTAGAAACTTGCTGTCAAAACTTGCTTAATTGATCATCGCCTGCTAGTCAGTTTTCTATACGGCTAACGACTGAAATGACTCGGTAAAACACGATAATAAAGCAACTGGTAAAGAATAAGAAGACACAGACCCCTAAACACAAAATTGTAAACGATTGGCTCAAAGTGTTGTCAAAGCTACCGCAGTAAATTTAGACCGTATGATAGCGTAACCATTCTTGAATATTTTGCTCATTTGTGTGATTTAATCAGAAGCTGTTTGTCATGCAATGACCAAATTGCGAATAGAGGGATACTTTCATTGCTGATCCATTTGGGGTGTCCATTAGCAGCGAAGAAACCAAAAGGATATTTAGAGTATCGATACCGAACAGTGACAATTTCAAATCCATCCCAATAAGCTGGTGCGCCGTGCTAATTACAAACTAAAAGTGTTATTGAGATCGTCTAATCGAGATCCACAAAACTTCAACCAGATTCAAGCCCAACAGTCTGCAGGTAGGACTGTAGCGATACTTGTCTCACGATTCGATACGTAGCACAATACGCGTATTGGGCACTTACATGTATAAATAAAGAAAACCTACGGATAACTAGTTGCAAACAAGACAAGAGATATACAGCTCCGTTTCAAAAGTTTAGTACCTACTGATTTGTTTCATAAGTATTGGCATAGCAGTACCTTTACTTGAAGCTTGGCAAAATTTTATTGGATGTTTGCAGATTTGAACGGATTTCGCTAAGCCAATCCTAATACATAGAATTATTCAATGATTGTAACACTTCAGATTTTAATCGATTTTTAAATAGATAATAAAGCACATAAAATACGATAAACGAAATAACATAACCTCTGTGACACAGATGTCAATGTCAACATTGATTTCTCACACTACAGGAAAGTTTGAACTAAAATTTATTATTTCAATGAAATAACAGAGCGTCCAGTAGACTACGCCTTACATAATATTTGGTCTACCCTATGTTCAGTTGAGGTTATCGAAGCTTGAAATCTTGCATCTTACGAGACAGCCGTACCTTGTTTGGACTGTCTTTTCGCCATTTTGTATCACAGCACCTTTTCGAGCGCCGTCCTTGGGATTAAATATTTACATGCAACTGTTTGACCAGTGTTATTTGTAAATACAAACAATCGTATGTGTTATTACGTATCAAACGCTGATTTATTGTATACTATGGTGTACCGCGGCTAGTAGGCTTTAATAGTTCAAGCTTCAATAAACTTGAATATACCAAGGGTAGGCCAAATATTATGGTAGGTGTAGACTTCCGGGTGATATGCCAATGTAACAATATAATCTGTTTTTGGTTAAACATTTCTTGAAGTGTATGAAATCAATGTTAAAGTTGATATTTGTATCCCAGAAGTTATGATATTTTGCCTGCCATTTTAATGTGTTACTATTTATAAATTGATCAATCAAAATCTAAAATGTTACAATCAGTGAATAGTTCTATGTATTAGGTGAAACATAGCGAAATCCGTTCAAATCTGCAAACACTCAATAAAAATTTTGCCAAGATTCAAAACTTGTACTGCTATGCTAATACTTATGAAACAAATCGCTATGTACTAAACTTATGAAAAGGAGCTGTACTAATATGGTATAAATCAATTAATAGCAGCAGCATAAAAATTGTCAATTCAAAACAAATTCCAAATTTCTAAAGTAATGCTTGGGTAAAATATGTTTTAACACCTCCTAAATATACCATAGAGACTCACGCCAAGAGTTTGAAAAAGTGGGCGGGATTTTCCCTATACTTCATATTGTATTTTTACTAGATGCTAGTAACTGATAAGCCGTCAGTCCTATAGGTAAATAACTAATTACCTATTTTGTCGTATCATAACGGTATATATCTTGAAACCGCCTAGGGATACGATAGATGTATCAGCAGAAAAAGTATTGCGCTACGATACAAGTTCAATGTCATTTCATCGCTATCTGCAAGTCAAATAGCAGAACACGATCAGTCCAGCAGTAGAGAGAGATCCATAAAGTGGTGCGATAAAATTAAAAAAAAAAGAATATTTGCAAGCAAATGATAAGTGAAACAGAGAGTACAGCAGTAAAATAAAAAGTCCCACACAGAAGTCAAAATTTAAGTCAAAAACACATAATAAAACAACAACAGAAACCGTGAGGGAAAACTGGAGGACTAGAAAGAGAGAACGGAGAGAAAATATGACTCCACCCCCACCCCCAAAGAAAAAGAAGGATAAATGTAAAAAGACTGGAACAGTATAAGCTGAGAAAATCTAAGAAGACAAACTCAGTGCCTACAGAAATTGAGACAAAAAACGAATTTAATGTTCTTACCACGGGTGTGGGCTACACAACAGAAGAGGTCAAACGAAAAGCAATATACAGAGCAGCTCAGGCTTAGCCATCCTCACCTACTGAATTTGAAAAAGATTAAATTTAAATTCAGTTTTACGTCCCTTTAAAGATTATTTCAGCTCATATGAGACGGGCCGATCAGCAGGTGGGCGAAAACGGGAGAACCCGGAGAAAGAAACACCTGGCACACCCGCAAGCAGAACTTGACTTCTCTCAAATGTTGCCAGTGCGGGGCTTGATCCCGCGTCAGGAACAGCGGTAAGAAACAGCGCTCTTAACCGCTCGGCCACGGGGGCCGCAATTTGCAAAGGTGATAACTGGTATCGCACGTATGTGTACCCCAAAGAAACGGAAAAACCATCAAGACGAAAATGTAGTGCTGACGCCGAATAAGTAGGCAACACTGAAGAGTGTGGACAAAATTGAAGAAAAAACAAAAAAAAAATAAATAAATAAAAATGCGACGGCTGCGCTTTATAAATATACATGTACATGTATTTCTCAAAGAATATTGTAAGACATTATCAAAAAGCCAAAGTTAAGCCAAGCCATTGCCAAAGACACACGGATATTTTGTAAACAATGTGTATGTCTTATCCAGATATATAAATCCTGTGCTGAATTGTACAGCGTTCAAAGATCCTCTCAGACAACATTTTAGTTGTCGTTTTATATGTTTCAGGCAACGTTTTGATACATTTTGTCGCCACTTGACTGCATTAAATATTTTTAAAATGCATGACAGTAAAATATAGAAAAAATATATTAACATAGATTCGGACTGAATGCATTTTGCCAAACAGCTAAATTAACTCATTTAAGCCTGGCGTCCCTTTTATGGGACATAGGTAAACAGAATAGCCCCAGATGTGACGCCGCAGAACGCGGCGTCCCATCTGGGGCTATTCTGTTTGCTTAGAGAATTTTCATCGAAAAATTGAATAAAACTTAAAAATCACTCCTGACGCCCCTAAAAATGAAAGTGGACTCACCCTAATGATAATGATTGGAAAATCCATTCGTCAAATAAGGGTTAAATGTTTTTGTAGTAGAGACTGCTGATCTGACATGTTACTAGCCCTGTTTGCTCGTTAGCTGGCTCAGCTTCGCGCCATTGAAGACACGAGAACAGTTTAGGCCTAGGTTTATGAAAATATCAAACCTTTCATCAGGCAGTTGTACTCTTAATGAGATTGTGTTTACAAAATGTTCGAACACCCCGCATTATAGAAATAAAGCTGGCCATTCTCATTTGTAAGGTTCGTGCGACCACAACAGATTTAGAACACTATAGGCCCCGACTAGTGGGGCTTAGAGAAAAAGATGTGCTGCTCGTGTGTCTCCAGGCAAAGCGTATTAACTTCTGACTGACCACCTGATTACTAGTTAACCGCTCAGAATAGATCTGAGCATGCCCAGGAAAAGTAGACTAAGTCAAACCATAATAATTTATATAAGCCTTTTGGGTTTATTTGGGTGGTTATATTTTCAAGCACATTTTGAAGATATCATGAAGTCCTTTTGTTGGGTAGAAGCCCCATAAAATGGAGACAACGTCCCGACATGACCATTCCTGTTGACTAGGGCGTAAAGTATCATTGCAAATAAACAAATACAGCGTTTTCTTTGAAATGCGATTTTTAAAATCAATGGACTGAAAAAAGAGTCGTTAGCAATAATATTGATTAAAGGCTAGCAAATGTTACATTGTCTCTTGATTGTTCCGTCGGATTGCGTTCCCTTGTAAAAACATTTTGAATACAGCGGCCCGGATTCGCAACATTTTCATCGACAAACAAAATTTTAAGAGGCAAGTTTCTGTGCTGCAGACCTCCTTATTTGTCTTGATAACATCCTGTCTAAAACTGATCTCTTCATTTGATCGAATGGTAGGTGGTGTTGTGTTGTGTTGTGTTTACCAAGATGTGAAACGTTTGTAAGAAATAAAATACAATTATTAGATCCTTTGGAAGCAGTAAAACATTCAAAGAGAGAAGGTGGGTCGGGTCGTATTGTATAATTTCGGGTAGTGAACCCTTATCAGCCACCTTTCACAAACTGGCAATGAAAGCCAGACACTCGTTCTGCAATAATTTCAAAAATTTACTTCAATGCAATCTAAATAAAATACTTAAGAACAATTCTGGTTATGTCGCTTCTGTTTCTAGCTTTAATCTTGGTGGTTATACTTGTTTGAGTTCCCTTTTCTCACCCATCAGACAAGAACATCCCTTTGTGTGTCTGTCAGACATTTTTCTATCCCAGTACCAGTACTTTTCATATGTTTCAAAATGTCAATTATTTCTTCATTAAGCTAAAAAAAAAGAACGGCGAGAAAATAACCATTGGTGGAGTTGAGTTCTCAAGAAGGAAATATCAGGCTTGTTTTAAGATTATTTATATCTTGAATAATCTGAAAACTTGCCTGAGATTCAATTTCCTCGGCCTCAACCCCGTCATTGATTATTTTAATTCTTTAGAAAAAAAAAATCTATACATACATTAAAATATAATTTTGCCCCGTACTTTATTGCAATGTGAACCATTTCATAAAAAGTAAAAGTGGCATTCTTTGGCTATAATTTGCACTTATTTTGCAATCATTTTAACAAAGTAAGGGGTCACAACAATGAGCAAGCAAATGCAGCACCAAGTGTATTCAAACCCACCAACATGAGCATACAATATAAGCGGCGCTTTGAAACAACCATTACCAATAAATGCCCATGTAATTTATAGCTTTTGTTGAAGTTGAAAAAATGAAAAATGAATGTATATAGATAAATTTCATATTTTTTCTTAGTTTTGCTCAAAACATAGATTGTGGGTACACGTTAGAACCGCCTCAGCGGGGCGGTTCTAACGAATACCCACAATCTATGTTTTGGATCAAAAAATAAAAAAAAAAAGTATACCCCTCCATAACCCAGTTTTGCTTTATAACAGTGGGATATGAGAGGTATACATTTCATGGACATGTTTTCCTGATGGCCACAGTTAGGAAGTTAGCTCACCGAAGCTAGTTGTTTACAGCGTTGACGAACTGTGTACGAGTACATGTCGCCCTGAACGCATTCATCAGACGCATTTTGGATGACATGCAAACAGAAATTGTCTGCGGATGGAGGGCGTTGATATTGTATCATTGCAACATTACGAAAACAATCCCATCCAATATTCAGATTCTGTAGAAATTGAAAATTTTCATTCGAAAAATGGACAGTTGGTTCTGTCATGCTGTGTATCGTCCTCTTGTTTGCTGCCCGAATTTCAATAACTCTTTGTCTTTGCATGATGGCAACGAAACCCAGAACGAATCTAGCCTTTTAGGTGGACATGCTGCAAATACTGGCAAAGAGCTGCTCCACACATATGATACGAGCCGTCGCATCAGCAAACCAACCATTTGCATATGCGAAAACAAAGACGCAGATCAGCTGTGCAGTAACTGCACAGCTGATCAGTGCCTTTGTTTTCGCTACACGTATAGTACCATTCCTCTGCTTCTTATTATCTAAAGTTTCAAGCCTCTAGCGTTCTTCTGTGACGGTACAGACCGGCCTGTGTCGGACCTGGTCGGAAACCCAAATTGTTGGTTTTCTCACTCGATGGCTCAATTATATAAGATACACAAACTGATGAACAGACCACTATAGGTCATTAAACTTTTCATTACGAAAACTTGCCCATGCAATATACAAAGATTTTTTGTGCTTTAAAAATTGAAAATTTTCAGAAGAAAAAAAATGATATTTTTTTTTTGTTTTTGCTAAAAACATAGATTGTGGGTACAAGTGGTTCTTACGCCTCGCCGAGGTGGTTCTTACGAGTACCCACAATCTATGTTTTGGAGCAAAAATAAGAAAAATAGGTATACCCCTGCATGCCCCAGTTTTACTATATAAAAGTGGGGTTTGAGGGGGTATACATTACACGGACATGTTTTCATGGTGTGTATTTGAAATGTTATAAGCGGCAAACGAATTTCATGAATATCTTCCTCTCCACTTGTCATGTTTGTTTCATAATTTGATTCGAATGGTAAAACATGTTTTCGTCAAAAAGATCATCTGCTGAGGAACTGTGATAAGAATACAAATGCTTGCTCTCCTCCGGCTTTTGCAGTGTTAAACTATGTTGTCAAACTCTTGCGGCAGAGGAGCCATGACAGTATTAAATCCTCTTCTCACTCTTACTTATTCCTGACCGTGACACTTTTGCTAAAAAATACCTCCTCATTTGACATGTTTGAAGCACGGCCAGGAATTCCATAATTTGAATACGTAATTACGGTATATCGTGAAGCCTGCAAGGAGGAGAAGGTAGTAGAAAAATGCGAGTTTCATGTAACCGAGTGACAAAAGGATTAACGCTGTTAGTAATAAAACTACCAAAACAACGGAATATGCAATTTTGTCCCTGTTTAAATATTCCTCCAATTTGTGCCCGGTTTCCAAAATCTGCTTGCTCTGTTTACGATTCTTATCTCTAATGCGTTCATTTTCGTATGTTAAAAGTGATATCCTATCTTCTAACTGAAGCCGTTCGTCCTCTTTAGCTTGTAACCAATGTCGAAAGTGCTGAATAGTATCTGATTTTCCATTAGCTTTTGTGTGAGTTCAGTGTCTCGAGACTGATATTCGGCAAGTATCTCATCCATTTCTGTTATTACATCCTTTTGCTCCTGAATCAAATTTCGTCCGTCCGTCAGTTCATCGCTAAGTTCAGTTATACGCTCTTTTAGAAGTTGATTTTGACTCGCTGCTTCGTTTACCTTCCGCCTTAGTTCTTCACAAAATGCATTTAATTTTTGTATAATTTCTGCTTGTTCATTTATCGTTTTCTCACTTAATGGGATCTGATCAATGGACTTCAATGCCGTATCATGTTGTTGAAGTGTTTTAATTTTGTCGCCAATGTCAGCTTTGAGACCTATCAGCTTTGCAGTCCTTAGATTCTCATCAGTCTCCAAGTATGTAGAATATATTTCCACTTGTACTTTTTTCCCCAACAGCGTAATTGGTCGCTTTTTTAAAACTTCATTAACAGAGTTAGCATCACAAAATTGAATAACTGCCCTCTGGTTGTCCTTTCTAAGCTTTATATTGGTCACTGTTCCTTTGGATATCTTTTCGAAGACTTTTTTCAGATTGTGTTCACTGATAAATTCTTTCGGTGGTAAATCCTTTGCAATTATCTGTTTTGGTTCATCATACTGCATGGAAGAAGTTTGCCTCTCTGTAATTAGTTTTGGAACATTTCAATTAGTATTTTGTAAAACAAAATTGCATGTGCAAATTCTCAAAACAAACATCGCAATATAAAATGACATGTTCACATAAATGAACTGACTGACATATATATAGAGGGTATTCAAATGTTTCTGTTGGATATGGCCTTTATTTCACGAATGATGTGAAAAATACATATATTTCATATACATAAATAAAAACTGTCATATTTTTACTTCACGAGTGAAATTAATTAGTCATATTCAACAGAAACATTTTCTTTTTATTATATAAATGTTTAGTACATCTATATACAAATGTTTAGTGTTCTAACTAAGTAAATGAATACCCACACTGTATGTTTCGTGCACAAATGAGAACGTTATAAGCGTTTGAAAGTCTGAAGAAGTGGGAAGTATGTAAATGGAAAAGGCAGAGGCAATCCAAAAATATTATATTTTCACATGTGAAAATATAATCATTTTTCACATGTAAAATATAACATTTCAAATAGGTGATACATTTGTTAAATGTTTCTCTATATGTCTTTTCTATGCTTCGGCAACAAATCAAAACAACACGTTTGACGCATTTTGGCGCACTTTATTGAAGTGAACAATGAACATGAGAAATTGACAGCAGTAAAGCGTTTGGTTTGACGTAAAGGGTAGATAAAGCAGAAGTTGCTCCTGGAGAAAACAGGCCAAATTGAAGGCACTTGATGTAGCCCGAGTTGCTTACGTTAATTGGTCGGTCACTTTCAGAGGTCTACTGTGGATGATCTTGACCCCGTACAGAATACCCGCCGCCCAGCAAAAACATCCAACTAGCCCTTATTTTTTCTAGCTGGTAAAAAGGCTGTAGATTACATGCAATGCAGTATACTCCTTCTATAGGGAAGGTGGCAATCTAACACCTTAAGATCATCTAATCTATACAAATTTTGGTTCAAAACTGTCCACTTTGAGAGCCGCCTAGAAACTGACCTTATAAACTACATTAAAATCGCTCACTCATGAAATCACCCGTGATAAATAACCAATACATCCTGCAAAAGGCAAGTACACTACAATTTTGGTGCGCTCCCGTAGCGAAAAGACAAATATTTCGTACTATTCGTTGAAACGTACGAAATTTTAATTCTTGACTTAGTATATAATATACAGTTTTATTTGTCATTTACTGCGGCTGGTGTTGTGCCGTGTAACGGCCCTAAAAGTCTCTCCGTACATCATCCACTGTGCAGATTATATCTTTATTCAGGTCCTTTGAGATCATTAAAGATTTTCAGTGTTCCAAACACTCACATTTAGAAACATACTTCAAAGCAATGTTTAAGACAATGATTTAGACTTTGATTTAGACTTCTCAAGTAACAGTACAAAATTCTGGCTTTCGTTGCCTGTTATAATAGGGCTACTGATGAGGGTTCATGACCCGAAATTGCGCTATATAGCCCACAAATCTTCCTTTGAATGTTTTTACCGCTTCCAAAGGATCAAACCTTTATATTTTATCAGTCGAGAAAATAGCAACCCTTTGTTTACAGGGTCATGAAGGAACAGAGAGAGAGAGAGAGTGGGAGAGAGAGAGAGAGGAGAGAGAGACAGACAGAGCAAGGAAAAAAGAAAACAAACATAATTAAAAAACGAACTAGAAATAAAAAAGCAAGCAAAATGAAAGTAAAAACATAATGGACAAAAGTGTTTAAGAAATTAGCAAACACGATACCATGCGTGCGCATCGAAGTTTTATACTAACTAACCACAAGATGTGGTTTCTAGTCAGAGTTTTGACTGCTTATACGATGCTACATAGAATAAATAAAATCAAACGCAAATAAGATTTCAAATTTATTTGTTTTATAATAAACATCTGTCACTAAGTTGAGGGTAGGTCGAGTGACCATTGTGCATACCAAATCTATACTCCTCTCACATTCAAGTTAATCCCACTTGTTCTCCAACCATAGTTTTTCGAGTAGAGTTCGAGTTTGAGTGAGGTTGAGAATTTAACCATTAATCTAAACTAAAGCACAAGTATCATTTCATGTTGGACTATTATCCATCACGTGTATTTTATTAACGGAACATGCATGTGAGCAATTTTAAAAATTCAGAGAAAGCCTGTTTGAAATAGAATGCATGCAAGATATCGTGAAGAAATTTTCTATTGTTTATAAAATACATGGGGGTTAGTTACCCCACCCATTTCTTGAAAATAGGATGTCGTGTCTTACAGAATCATATTTATAGGAACTGAGCAAGATAACACGACATATTTGCATGACGAAATTTTCAGTGTACATTGTTCACGACGAATAAAGCAAAATATACTGAAAATCAAAATCTTGCACCACCCTGCTTTTGTTATTTATTATGATTAAGTAGAATTATTTTTATTTCTAACATTATTTTTGGTTAATTCCAATATCAAATCTTTGACTTTGCAGCAAATTCAATAATGCGGACAATAATGCAAAACACTAGTTTGGGACAAAAAGTGTAAAATTGCAATTTTTGCAAAAAATGATTACAAATGAAACTTTTCAATGAGTTTTCATTGTACATGTGACAGCATGACAGTAGCAGAAAAGCAACAAAACATTTTGAATTTAAGGGAAATTGGAGTTGTTACACAATTTTGAAAATTGCCATTTTCGGAAAATTAACCGGTGGTTTTGAAAATTTCCTTAAAACAGCAAGGAATACAAACAAAAATGTATTCTTATGCTATGACAAGCACATGCCAAACTTTACTGTTTTTTCAAGTTTTATGAACAGAAATCGTATCCGTTTGCTGTACTTCCGGTTTGTATGCAGGATTTTTTAATTTTGATTTTACAACTATCGTTTAGTAATTTTTTCGGATTTTTATGTGCCATTGTAATTTTTTGAGATTGAAAAATTGCCCTGTGTACTTATTTGTTGGAAACAAAACAAACCATCACAGCAAAGCAGCGTAAAGTTGGAGCTTTATTTGGAACAGTTTTAAAACAAAAGAAAAGCGCACCAAATAAAGCACTAACTTTACGCTGTTACAATGGCACATAAAAATTTAAAAAAAATGGTAGTTGTGAAATCAAAATTAAAAATTCTAGCATACAGACCGGACGTCTGTTTATGAAACTCGTCAGAACAGTCATGTGGGGCATATGCTTACATAGCCTAAGAATGCACTTTTATTCGTATTATTTGCTGTTTAAAGGAAATTTTGAAAACCACCGGTTAATTTTCCGAAAATGCTAATTTTCAAAAACATTTTGTAAAAACTTCAAATTCCTTAACGTTCAAAATGTTTTGTTGCTTTTCTGCTACTGTCATGATGCAGATCACATGTACAATGAAAACTCATTGCTAATTTTCATTGATAATCAATTTTTCCCAACAATGGCAATTTTACACTTTTTGCCCCAAAAATTTTGCATTATCATCCACATTATTAAATTTGCTAAAAAGTCAAAGATTTGATATTGAAATTAACCAAAAAAATGTTGAAAATAAAATAGATTCTACAAAATCATAAAAATAACAAAAAATCAGGGTGGTGCAAGATTTATGATTTTCAGTATATATACTCAGAAGTCACAAATCTTGCTGCTCTATTAACCATTAATACAACAGCAATATTTGTGCCTTAATTTCAATACAAAAAGAAAGAAGAAAACGCAAAAATGCTAATTTACAGTATATTAGTCAATATTTTTTCAGATCTAATGATGCTAGCCGTGCAAGCAATGACCGCAAAAGACATTTACAGATAAAAGAATTCCGAGACATGAGTATCGCTTATTTTTTAACTCACATGAGCCGAAGGCTCAAAAGGTGGGCTTATAGGATGGCAATGCTCCGTCGTCGTTGTCGTTATCGTCGTTGTCGTCGTTCACACTTTTCAAAGATCTTCTCCTCTGAAACCCCTGGTCCAATCAATGTCAAACTTCATGTGGAGCATCCTTAGGAAGGGGGAACTAAAGCTTGTATAAATGGTCCAGGTCACATGATCAAGATGGCCGCCATGCCCATAAATAGTAAAATCATTTAAAAATCAACTTCTCTGGAACCGGTGGACCGATTTTAATGAAACTTGGTATGTAGCATTGGGGACTCTGGCCCATTATATTTTTTTTATAAATCATGACCTTGGGTTGACCTTGATGTATCTTATGGCAATGTCAACTTTGGTCACATTGGTTTTTCAATGAAAAAAGTGAAAACATTGGATTTTCAGGAAGTTTTGTGGCCTGTGACCTGAAAGTTGGTAGATACATGTACATATAACTTATTGATGTAATGAAGTCATAAGAGTATTCAAGGTCAATGTCATCTCTTGACCTTGACCTAAGGTCATTTACATATTAAATTTAAACTTTAATTTTCTCAGGAAAAACTTCACCAATCAAATCCAATTTTATATGTGTTATCCTTAGGAAGAGGAAATCAAAGTTTATATAAATGGTCTAGGTCACATGACCAAGATGGCCGCCATGCCCATATATGTGGTAAAATCCTTTAAAATCAACTTCTCTGGAATCGGTGGACCGATTACAATGAAACTTGGTATGTAGCATTGGGGGCTCTGGCCCTTCGTAGTTTATATAAATCATGACATTGGGTTGGCCTAGACCTATTAAACTGTGAATATAAACAGAAAGGTCAAATATTAAAAGATCTGAAATTTAATAGGTACAGACAGTTTATAGTGTTAGTAATTATGTGAGTATTTGAGGTCAAGTTTACATTTTACCTTGGTCAACATGGCATTAGCCAAAGGTCATTCATCAATGACAAAGTCTCAGTTGAACGATATCAGGACCAATGTTCCTCTGGTTCATACTATATATGATCAGGTAGAGGAAAGATATTGATTTATAGACTTACTATAAATTTACAGAGTATCTATAAAATCACAGTACAAATGAAATGTAAATTTATAGACCAGACAGATAAATGGTCCACGAAACCGGTTTGAATGAAAACCACATTCCGGAACAGTGTTTACATTCTATGCCGCAGAATTTTGCTTTTCGTTTTTTGCACGAGATGTGTAGTTTGCTGCAGATGCTGCATACAAAACAACTTGCGTCATCAATACCTCTGTTACTTTACCGTGTATCTGACTTAAATCCACTTTTAGAGCTGCAAGAATTTATTGAATTTGTCTTCACATTGCTTCCAGGTATCGTTTGGATGCCATCTTGAAAACTAGGTCAGACTGGTTTCTTTATTTTTGCTGCAGATGTTGCTGGGAAGCTGTTTCGATCCGATACAAGTAATAGTTTTCAAAGGAAGCCAATTCTGCCGATTTTGCATAATTATTTTTTATCATTATTATCATTTTATAATGTTTTATTATTCTATAATGATTTACTTGTAACATATATATTTTACATTCTAGTTGCACATTCTTATCCAATGGTTCTGGGATAAGGAATTTTGTATATATACTGAACAAAAGAGAAACACATCAATTATTCACCATCTATCTATCTATCTATCTATCTATCTATCTATCTTCAACCCTTTTGAACATTGACAATCCTATTTTGAAGGCATAATCAATCAAATTTATCCACCTGGACTACAGTTGAACAAAACCAACACCACAGATACCGAACCCCTTTTTGGATTTACATATTTCTATTGCGAATGGATTTGTTTCTTCCAAGATTTATGATTAACGCGATGACTATGATTTTGATATAGTAAATTTTTCGTTTTTGGATGGTGACGTTCCTCGCCGTGCTTCGTATGGTGTAAACATTTTGCAACTTATCAGGTTTGCTAGAGTCTGCAATCATGTAGCGGACTTAAACGCGTGAAATAAACGTTTAACAGCCAAACTTCTCCAGCAGGGCTATCGGTATCATAAACTTCGAAAAAACATTTTCTACATTTTATCGCAGACACCATAAGTTGATTTTCAAATTAAATGTTGGGCTAAAGACGCTTTTACGCGATGGCCTTTCGGAATCAGAATTTTATGGTGACTTGGTCTATAAATTTAAGAAACTTATAAGAAAGAATGATTTTTCTTTTCAGTTCAGAAAAATCATAACACGCTTTAGACGTATAGGTTATAACTTTAATGTTACGCGACAGTCTGCATGTTTAGTTTTTAACCCAACCATGGTTGATAACTATGCTGCCTTCTTTAACTGCTCGCCGGTGGGTCGGGCGTCAGACTCAATAATGGCCCCGACATAAAGCTGTTCATTTTAGGTGGTTGGGACCGGAGCTTCTTGTCTCTTGCTTGGCCCATCGGGGTTCAACTGGTGTTTTCTTTTGCTCCGGGTTTCAGTAAGTTATTCTGCGCCCAGGGATCTCCATCGTCGGGCAGCTTACTGAATGTGTTGAGTCCTCATTTCATTGATTCATCAATGGTTATCATGATTTTTTTTCGTTTGTCCTTGATGATACATTGACTAGTTAGAGATTCACCACGAGGACCGAACAACTAACTAAATGTTGTGAACCACTGCAGAAGATGAGGGTGATGTTAGTCGCCTAAAAAAACCGGTTTAAGCCCTCCAGTAATTTTATATCACTTATCGTTCAAATGCGATACATACGGTGTGGTTCTAACTGTTTTGTGTTTCGGAGTCGAATGTTTGTGCTTTTACAGACTTATGTACTTTTCATACTTTTAGTTCAGTTCGGGTTACTGAGTGACCGCCTATTGGGGAAAAGCTGCTCACTCGGCTTACGATATGATTTCTTGGTATACATGTACATGTAAGTACCTAAGTGTCATTTTAGTTTTTCCTACCCCTCGGTTTATGGAGTGGGAATTTCTTTCTGATTGCGCCATTTCCTGATCGTTGCCTACGTGTACCTTTTTTATTCCTTTTTTATACTCCAGCCATCAGTTTGTGCGTTGATCTATATATTAATTCATCCATATCATCCTCAAGGGGTGTATAATTAGAGCTGCAATGTCTTGTATTCTGTTTTCATACAATTTCAGATAAAATGCCTCTTCCTTAAGCATGTTCTTGCAAAACATCATGAAAGCATTGTACGAGAAGACGCACAAGTACAGGATATAACTACTTAAAAATAACCAGAGGACCATTGGTCCTGAGAACGCTCACCTGAAGCCTGATCTTGGAGTATTAAGTCATAATGAAATGACCTTGACCTTGAATACTCACGCACCTTTATTGACTTCATAAGTTGTCTGCATCTGCAAAGTTTCAGGTCTCAGGCTGCAATAGTTTCCAAACCCAGTGATTTCTGAGAAAACCATAATTTTAATTTTGATATTTAAATGACCTTGGGCCAAGGTCAAGACATGACCTTGGCCTTCAGTAATTACTTACCTTCAATGACTCCATTAGTTGTCTGCATCTAGCAACTTTCAGGTCTCAGGCTGCAACAGTTTGTTTTTGCCTTTTCCCATTTAAAAGCCTATGTTTCCAAAATTGACCTTGCAGTAAAATAGGTCAAGGTCATTATAGGGTCTTCATTTCAACAAACTATGATGGGCTGGAGTCCCAAATACTACATACCAAGTTTCATGAAAATTGGCCTGTCGGTTCTGGAGAAGAAGATTTTTGAGTGTTTTTTACCATATATGGGCGTGGCGGCCATCTTGGTCATGTGACCTGGATTTCACTTATAAACTTTCGTCTCCTCTACCCATGGATGCTCCACATAAAATTTCGCTTTGATTGGCCAAGTGGTTTCAGAGAAGAAGATCTTTGAAAAGTGTGTATGGACAGCAGACTGGCCAAGGTCAAGAGATGACCTTGACCTATATTAATCACATACCTTCATCCACTCCATTAGTTGTTTGCATCTACCACTTTTCAGGCCTCGGGCTGCAATAGTTTTAAAAAAATCCATAGTTTTCACTTCTTCTTATGTAAAAGCCTATGTTTCCAATTTGACCTTGCCGTAAAATAGGTCAAGGTCATCATAGGGTCATCATTTTATCAAACTATGATGGGCTGAGGTCCTCGATGCTACATACCAAGTTTCGTGGAAATCGACCCACCGGTTCTGAAGAAGAAGATTTTTGAGTGGTTTTTACCATATATGGGTGTGGCGGCCATCTTGGTCATGTGACCTGGATTTCGCGATCAAACTTTCGTCTCCCCTACCCATGGATGCTCCACATAAAATTTCATTTTGATTGGCCAAGCAGTTTCAGAGAAGAAGATCTTTGAAAAGTGTGTATGGACAACAGACTGGCCAAGGTCAAGAGATGACCTTGACCTATATTAATCACATACCTTCATCTACTCAATTAGTTGTTTGCATCTATCACTTTTCAGGCCTCAGGCTGCAATAGTTTTCAAAAAATCCATAGTTTTCACTTTTTCCTATGTAAAAGCCTATGTTTCCAAATTTGACCTTGCCGTAAAATAGGTCAAGGTCATCCAAGGGTCATCATTTTATCAAACTATGATGGGCTGAAGTCCCCGATGCTACATGCCAAGTTTCGTGGAAATCGGCCCACCGGTTCTGGAGAAGAAGATTTTTGAAGGGTTTTTACCATATATGGGCGTGGCGGCCATCTTGGTCATGTGACCTGGATTTCGCAATCAAACTTGAAATGCCACTACCCAAGGAGGCTCCACATAAAATTTCAACTAGATCGGCCAAGCGGTTTCAGAGAAGAAGATCTTTGAAATTGTGGACGACGGACGACGGACGGACGACGGACGACGGACGGACGGACGCCGGATCATGGCCATCCTATAAGCTCACCTTGTGAGCCTTCGGCTCAGGTGAGCTAAAAAAAGCAGCTATATTTCCTTCTTTCAAATGGATTAGCGGAGAGTCACTATAAGTATCTATGGAATGACTACTACCAATATGCTCTTAAGAAAACAGAACTAAGACAATACAGCATAGATTAAATTTGTGATTTGATCAATAATGATGCTCCAGATGATGATCAGGTGCCCATGCTGGCTGGTGTCATTGGAAAAAAATTCAAAACCGTCTAAAAGCAATAAATCCTCAGATGTTGAAATCTTAAAGAAATTGAATGCAACAGGACAAATATCGAAAATAGACAAACGAATTTACACCTTTCTGTCTTCATTTTGTAATGATGAAAGCAAAAAAGAAGTTGAAATCCTTAAGGTTACAGTATGCAATCAGGGGGTAACCATATTCAAATGCAAATTTTACTATGTTTATAAGTCATAGTGATATTGTTTAATATACCAAATTAAAGGCAAGATTTTGAAGTTTAAGGTGAATGCATTTGTTTTATTGTAAGTTATGAATTAGAGGCTTCCCTAACACTAGATCATTAAAACGGTATCATGGATTTCCGCTAAAGTTCTTTGAAACTGAGATATTGCATTTTAAATTTTCTCTGACAAAATTGATTGGTCATCCTAAACAAAACTCCAATTTACTCAGCAACAAATCATAGTAGAAAAAATTTGAGATACGCTTTTGAAGAGAAGACTTTAATCAACACATGTGCCAAATTTCATTCCACTGGGATGGATAAGGAAGGAATTGAAATGCTTTGAAGATGACAGTTCCAACACAAAGTCTACTTTAAAAGAAGCCACAAAATTCATTTCATCAATCAAATGCAAATTTATTCATGATTGGCAGCTTTCTGACATTCAAATTTCTGGTCAGTACATCCCACAATAGGAAATCTTGAAGGCCATGCATTTGGAGGCGGGCTTTTGCTAAAGAAAACATGAAAAATTCATAAATACTTACATGTATATACTTAACCAATCAGCGAACACTCAAACCGTTAGGCTATTAATCGCCCCCTGTTGTAAATGACCTCACATTATTACCGGAACATTTTATCTCTGGGTTTCAAAGACTGACCATTACCTCCTTTCAATGAAATGGATTTTGCCAGACACCATGAAGAGGAAATTATTTTATTACACTGACCTTTGGCAATTTTGTAATGGTGATGCTGCTATAGAAATGCAGTGAGTCGTGTCATGATAAAACTGGATTTTTGCAAAGGCGAAAACAAAAGCCGCAGATCAGCTTGCAGTAACTACTGGTAACACTATTCCACTTTACTTATTAATTTTTGTGAACTTTAATATAAAAATGCCACTTTCCTTGTGAAAACCAAACCCATTTATTAATTAGCTAAATAAGCATATATGTTCATCAAAGAGAAATTGAACAGCACCACAAGAAAATTCTATTTGCAAAGAAGCATATACACTACACATACTTGCATCATGTATGATCATAATGGTCTTCTTGTTTGTTTAGTTGGTTTAAATCTTTATTTCAAGCCTCTAACCAGCTTCTGCAGCTACACATGCCATTTTTTGTAACCATCTCTACACAACAAATCTCAGACTGGTGTTATTTCGCAATAGTGCCTAACTTATCTACTAAGGCTACCTTGTTGGGAAAGAGCTAGTCCTTCTGCTCTTCGAGTGTGTTGTCGGAAAATGTTTTATTGTGTTTTATGTATTTTCTTTCCCACCCGCTATGTTGGGGGACTTTAAATTTAATTGCATCGATTCCTGGTCCCTCTATTCTTACTTTAGTGATAAACTGGTCATTTACAACAGAAACGATAATAAAAGCAGGTACTGTGAATATGCATAATCAAATGATGATTCATTATCTGATGGCTAACAAATTATTATATAATATCCCCATAGGCCCACAACCTTTGAGAATTCAACAATATACTTACATAAAAGCCACTGCATAACAAAACAATGCATAACAAAAATAATGACTGTATATAATATAATCTGCTCAACCAAAAGACACTGATCAAACCATTGTAGTCATATGTAGAGCCAAAAACATCGGCTGTACAGGATGACCAGACCTTTACACAGGACTTGAGTGGTGTTATAAGAAAACTTGATTTAAAAAGTTAGACAAAAGCAGTTGCAAATCAGGTATGCAACAAAGAATGCTTATTGTTTTCAAAAAAAAAATGATTTTCAATAAATCTTGACCTTTATGTCTGGCTGTTTATCCTTTTGTCGAACACAAAAACGAATAACAAAGATTGTTTTTGTGAAACAAAAAATTTCTTGTGATATGACCCATATGCAGTAAACCAGCTTCCATTCCAATAAATAGCATGGAGATGGGGCATTGCTAATGGGTGCTAAAGAGTTTTACTGACCGTGGATAATTTTATTGACACTGATGGTCATGCTTTGAATTGAAAGCAAAACTAAAGAAGCTCTTTACAGTTATTTTTCTTAGTTTTTCAGTTTCTAAGCTTATAAGTTATTGTGGAAATTTGAGCCTTTGATATAATGTAGGTACCAAAATAATTTATTTGATGAGAGTGATTTTGTAAAATGAACAAAATTTCACCAATTATTGCATACTGTATCCTTAATGCTTACGAGCATTTGTCCAATCTATCCAACATCTATTACATTGGACCATTGAATTTTTGTTTGAACATTCTGTTCCATTTTATAACTGGGAGTAAACAAGTGTTAAAACTAAGGTCAAAGTATTGTCAATCGGGAAGTTACAGTGACTAAAGCTCTAGAATAGCTCAATACAAATTCAGAGACTCCAGTTGAACTTACTCATGAAAAGGATTCTGTTATTGTGTTTGATGATAATCAACTAGCTGGTATGTACAACAGAAATAGGGGTGGGCGTGACTATACCTTGCTGGCGGAGGTTGACTCCTCCGCCAGCAAGGTATAGCCACGCCCACCCCTATTTCCTTAGACAAACATTGTGTTTTTGCATCTATATTTACCTGTAAAAAGCACGTGTTGGTTTGTTTGTCTAACCCACGTGTTGTCTAACCGTCATTGACCGTTAGCTAATGTGCAGATTTGAATGGTCAGTATAAAATGAATATTAATGATGGGTGGTTTGACGGAGGACTCAATTCCAAAGCCATGATCAGTGTCATAACAACAATTGCCTGTCTTGTACCACCCCATGAATCAAATTATCAAAACAATACACAACCGCAACCAAATAAATGGAATGAAACTAAGAAGGAAGTTTCAGCTACAAATCCTACCAGTCAGACAATATTGTGACAGTCCTTTATATTGAATCTCAATTAAAATATAAACGAAGATTTGAAATAAAAAGGCGAATAACCAAGAGTAAAAATCATAACTTGACAGTGTTGCTTATAGTAAACCAGAGCACCATTGGTCCTGAGAACGCTCACCTGAAGCCTGATCTTGGAGTATTAAGTCATCATGAAATGACCTTGAATACTCACACACCTTTATTGACTTCACAAGTTGTCTGCATCTGCAAAGTTTCAGGTCTCAGGCTGCAATAGTTTCCAAACCCAGTGATTTCTGAGAAAACCATAATTTCAATTTTGATATTTAAATGACCTTGGGTCAAGGTCAACAAATGACCTTGGCCTTCATTAATTACTTACCTTCATTGACTCCATTAGTTGTCTGCATCTAGCGACTTTCAGGTCTCAGGCTGCAACAGTTTCCAAAATATCCATTGTTTTCGCCTTTTCACATGTAAAAGCCTATGTTTCCAAAATTGACCTTGCCGTAAAATAGGTCAAGGTCATCCTAGGGTATCATTTCAACAAACTATGATGGGCTGGAGTCTCAAATGCTACATACCAAGTTTCATGAAAATCGGCCAGCCGGTTCTGGAGAAGAAGATTTTTAAGTGGTTTTTACCATAGTTGGGCATGGCGGCCATCTTGGTCATGTGACCCGAATTTCGCGATCACACTTTCGTTCCCCCTACCCATGGACGCTCCACATAAAATTTCACTTTGATTGGCCAAGCAGTTTCAGAGAAGAAGATCTTTGAAAAGTGTGTATGGACGACAGACTGGCCAAGGTCAAGGGATGACCCTGACCTAAATTAATCACATACCTTCATCTACTCCATTGGTTGTTTGCATCTACCACTTTTCAGGCCTCAGGCTGCAATAGTTTACAAAAAGCCATAGTTGTCACTTTTTCCCATGTAAAAGCCTATGTTTCCATACTTGACATTGCCGTAAAATAGGTCAAGGTCATTCTATAGTCATCATTTGATCAAATTATGATTGGCTGGAGTCCCAAATGCTACATACCAAGTTTCATGAAAATCGGCCAGCCGGTTCTGGAGAAGAAGATTTTTGAGTGGTTTTTACCATATATGGGCGTGGCGGCCATCTTGGTCATGTGACCTGGGTTTCGCAATAAAACTTTTGTCTCCCCTACCCATGGCTGCTCCTCATAATATTTCACTTTGATTGGCCAAGCAGTTTCAGAGAAGAAGATCTTTGAAAAGTGTGTATGGACGACAGACTGGCCAAGGTCAAGAGATGACCTTGACCTAAATTAATCACATACCTTCATCTACTCCATTGGTTGTTTGCATCTACCACTTTTCAGACCTCAGGCTGCAATAGTTTTCAAAAAATCCATAGTTTTCACTTTTTCCCATGTAAAAGCATATGTTTCCAAAATTGACATTGCCGTAGAATAGGTCAAGGTCATCCTATGGTCATCATTTGATCAAACTATGATGGGCTGGAGTCTCAAATGCTACATACCAAGTTTCATGAAAATCGGCCAATCGGTTCTTGAGAAGAAGATTTTTGAGTGGTTTTTACCATATATGAGCGTGGCGGCCATCTTGGTCATGTGACTTGGATTTTGCAATCAAACTTTCGTCTCCCCTACCCATGGATGCTCAACATAAAATTTCACTTTGATTGGCCAAGCAGTTTCAGAGAAGAAGATCTTTGAAAAGTGTATATGAACGACATACTGGCCAAGGTCAAGAGATGACCTTGACCTAAATTAATCACATACCTTCATCTACTCCATTAGTTGTTTGCATCTACCACTTTTTAGGCCTCAGGCTGCAATAGTTTTCAAAAAATCCATAGTTTAAACTTTTTCCCATGTAAAAGCCTATGTTTCCAAATTTGACCTTGCCGTAAAATAGGTCAAGGTCATCCAAGGGTCATCATTTTATCAAACTATGATGGGCTGAAATCCCCGATGCTACATACCAAGTTTCGTGGAAATCGGCCCACCGGTTCTGGAGAAGAAGATTTTTGAAGGGTTTTTATCATATATGGTCGTGGCGGCCATCTTGGTCATGTGACCTGGATTTCGCGATCAAACTTAAAATGCCACTACCCAAAGAGGCTCCACTTAAAATTTCAACAAGATCGACCTAGCGGTTTCAGAGCTTGTGGACGACGACGGACGGACGGACGACGGACGGACGGACGCCGGATCATGGCCATCCTATAAGCTCACCTTGTGAACCTTCGGCTCAGGTGAGCTAAAAATATGAAACCATACATAAGGCGCCAACAGCACAAAAAAGCCTTTTTATTGTACGAATATATACTGAGCCAAACATATAACGCAACACTGTTATTGCATGTTTTTCGCATTTTAATGTAACGTATGGCGTTCTACCCGACATACGATGGTCAGCAATTACCAATGAATAAATTGGTTACAAATGTTTTAGATTTCTGGGCATGGGTCACTGAGCTCGAATCTGATTGGTCAAAGCGGTTATTTTGCTGGCATGTGCCCCCTGACATATTCTGGAAATCAATTTGCACACAGATTGCTTCTTTATGGATCGCCCAGTGAGGTTCGATGAGGTAATTGCACTATGGACTCCATTTGTACCCAAAATTACAAATCAAAGTTTGCATCATTGAGAATTGGACGTTTAATACTGCGCATTCCATTGAACACAATAAAAAATGGAGTTAGTGAAAAATTCTAACGGCGAATGTTTTTAACGAAACCTTTGTGAAAACATGTCCATTCCTTCATTCAGCATTGTTCGAAAACACAACAGCGGCCAACTGTTGGGACAGGAACGTCTGTAACAAATCTTAAAATGTGAATAAACTTGAATGGTTTGGAGTAAAAATGAGTCTTCAACTCTGTTTAAAATTGAGTAAAATTGACCCTTTGACTGTAAAATTATTCATTGTCACAAATAGGGCAGGGGTAACCCTGAAAACCGACAGTTATTTCTAGGGTACGAATACACGTCACATGTCGCATGCTGGAAAACCACAATGCATTTGAGTTTTTGCCAATACCCTACCTCTGAAAAATGATTAATTTCTTGAGACGGATAACACAGAATGTTAAAAACAAGATCTTATGGGATGGACCGATCGTCTGGCAATCTTATTCAGTGGAGGAAAAGTTTATTTGATACTGGTATTGTGTATAACAATAAAAATAAACCGATGTTGCGTTATAACTTTGGCTCAGTATATTATGTTTTGAGGGCCCTAAGGAATATTGGTGCTAAACCAATTGGGTTACCCTCTTTAAATAAAGTACTTACTTACTTACTTACTTACTTACTTACTTACTTACTTACTTACTTACTTACTTACTTACTTACTTACTTACTTACTTACTTACTTACAATCAGAAAGAAATTCCCACTCGAAAACACGAGGTTGAAAAAAATAAGTAGACAACTAGGTACTTCTCCTTAGAAAACAAGCTATGTAACTGCAAGTAAATGTTTGTAACTGTAATATATGTTATGTAACATAACAAACTATGTTATGTAATTTTTAATCACATACATATAACTTAAAATGTATCTTCCATTTTTATTAAATGAACCTTAATGTCCGCAGTCTATATTTACATTTAGAGATGTAAGATATGTTCACCGCTCCTGTCCCTCTTTTTAGAGCATGTTTTGGGGCAACACCTTTTGGGTGACTCGTTTTTTTTTTTTTTTGGCTTTCTCATAAGTGTACGGTGTTTATTTCTGAGAACAATACATTTAAAACACAACTTAGTGAACTTACACAAATTTGTTTTTTAAATCTTACAATACAGTGCGTTAGGGTCAGGCTGTAATGTGACTATGGATTTGTTTGTTTTTATGTTCTCTGCTTTGTTAGTACTGTTAGTACTTTGATTTGTGATTTTAGTACTGATAGTACTTTGATTTCTGCTCTGATTCCAGAAACAGCTGCCAGTCTTGACAAAAACATGTCATGTGATCACTAGAAACAACATGGAAGTCCGATGGCGGAAGACAAAAAAACTTCGGGAATTGTAGAGAATTGTGCTATATTTTGAACTTTTTATCTTCATAGGAACGTTTCCTGGTAATATTTTACGACTTTTAATTCACAAAACATACTTAAGGGGCCTCGGTAGTAATAAATAAGACAACTTAATTAGCTCAAAAAGCAAGAGTTATCGTTATTCAATTGTTGTGAAACTATATAGTATGAATTAATATAGACTATACATATTGTGATGAAAATCATATGGTAGATGAAATTTGCATATCCCATCAATCGGAAAAGCAAAACGAATGAAAAAAAAATGAAAAAATAATCGAAATTGCTTGCTTTGTTCTTTTTGATTTCAAAAATATTAATAATTGAATAGATGTTTTAAATTCTGTAACTAGAAGGCTTGTTGGGACTATAGGATCACGATGGATGGCAAGAGGTAGTTTGGGCCTCGTATCTCATCTAATATTTATCAGAATTTAGTAATTTTGGTATCAACAAATGGACAATTTTCTAGTCTTAACATCCATACATCACATGCTTTAAAAACTTATTTTTGAAAAGGTATTATGAGGTTTGATTATACGCCAGGATATGCATCTTTGTAAGAGGTGGGTGTGGGAAAACGCTTACAGCAGCTTAAAAAGCATAGAAACCTATCAATTTATACATTATCTTATTTGATAATCAATTCCCGTTTCAAAAATCAGTTTGTGGTCATTCTAAGTATATTCTCGGAGATGTACTAGACAAATATGTTCAAAAACAATGAAAAAATATTTTCTGCAAAAAAATTGTATTTTTGCCCTAGAATGCATATATTCATTTTTACCTTTCAATTTTGTTATTTGGCAAGTAGTTTGTGAATGCATTTACAGTTTAAAACACATTCCGTTGACATATTTTAGATCTGTTCCGTGAAAAATGAAATTGAAAATATTTCAAATGGTCTATTTTTCTCACTTTTTGAAAATCGATAACTTTTTAAAAAGCATGGATACCCCAACACATTATTTGTTTTTTTTTTGGTAGCATTCCACCTATATTTTAAGCTCTTAAAATTATAGGTTTATTTATCCACAAAAATTGGTATCGAGACTCCTTAATGTAGCAAAATTGAAAAAAGTAATATCAATTCTTACCTCATCCATGATGCTCAAGAAAATTTCACGTTGCGGTTTCACACAAGCACGTTTTTCTCGTAATTGAAGCACATTTGTACTGTGTATTTATAAATACTCTGTAAAATAGTAAGTCTATAAATCAATATCTTTCTGCGAATCAGGTTTTTCTTTCGATTTGTCCGCAATATGTTTTCGACAATTTCCGCCAGTTTATAGGCGTGCCTTCATTTTGAGCGTGCGATGCACATGCGCTACTGGTACATGTAGTTATCCGACAATAAATGCATCATCTTAAAGAGGAGGAATTCTACTTTCCGTACATGTATCACATTAATATGTTTACAAACGCATAAAGGGATTATGATGGCATACTACCTACTTTCCAAATGACCGTCAAATCATTGCGTCGGGTCTGATTAAATCTACACTCAGTGGCCATAAATGAGTTCCCAAAGTGGAAAAATGCAAGATTTTTAGTCAAGATTTTGTCTTCTAAACAATATTAAATCATATATATATTACATTAAAGTTATCATATTACATACCATCGTGTAGGGGAAGCATTTCCAAGCAATATTAAAACATTTGCATCATTTACGATATAAAAGAAATTGGTTGCTAAACAATCTTAGAACACCACCCAAAATTTGCTGTTTGTGGTTGCTATGATTACAGTGGAGAAAATTACCACCTAATATTTTGTGAAATGAAGGGTAAGATATTAGGCTCTTTTGTAAAAGTGGCATGAAGGTTTTAAAATAACGAAGTTCGAAATGGCACTAGTTTAATTGCCTCAGAAATTCTGAGAACACTGACACTCTCATTGGCTTCCATGTTAATTTTGTCTTTTTTGCTTGTCAAAAACCAACCTTGAAGTGTAAATGGTTGCAGTTTCTGTTTGCCTGATTCAACCATGTCCAAACATATTTTTATATAAAGTTTAATACATAATCTTAATTTTCAGTAGTACATGTAAGTCAGCCAGGTTTTCACATGATTGTATGTTACCATGGCAACCATTTAAGTTGAACGGGTATCCATTTTTCAGTCATGTTCTTAAACTGCCTAGCAACCAGCAAAAAATTTAAAACCATGTCAATGGTCAACAAGAATTTATTCCTATGTAATTTTGCTTTACAATGGTATGTATCAAGGGAAGATTAGTTTTAAAATACAATAATAATTAATATTCAAACCGGGATTCAAACCCCCAAAAATGATTTAAAAAACTTGCATTTTTTCACTTTGGGAACTCATTTATGGCCATAACCTGTCCGTGCGAAAAATGGTATAGCCTTATTAACATACATCTTTATTAAAACCTGCATGTTTTTTTTTTTTTTTTTTTTTTTTTTTTTTTTTTTTTTTTTTTTTTTTTTTTTTTTTTTGAGAGTCCAATTAAAACATTTCCATTCAAGCCGGGACGGAGCCACCGCTTTCACGGTATACTAACTTAAACTATTTGGGTGCAAGTGCGCCTTGTTCAAGGACACTGCACGGCACAGGTGAGGTTCAAATCCCCGACGTCTAACAACTTCTCGTTCCGGGGTCCATCTCTCTGACCACTGGGCCATCACGTTACCCGTGTGCGGTGATTCGCATATAACACTTACCGTGTTGTGACAGAAAGTTAAAAACCAGCTCAGCATCTTTATTGTAAGTATGCCAAACTTCAACTGAAAAGTCCGTGGCATCAGATAAATAGTCTATAAATTTTGCCTTCATAAATCCTGCATGACACATGGGAACGCGTGTTATCCGGGTATCATCACTATCTGAACTTAACTCTGTCGTGTCATTTCCACTGGCCATCTTTATTCTCAAGTCCCATTACGAAAACATTCCCATGCAATATATAGATTTTTTTATTCAGTAGCAAAAATTGAAAATTTCATCAGACCATTTTTGATATTTTTCTTATTTTTGCTCAAAACATAGATTGTGGGTACACGTTAGAACCGCCTCGCAGAGGCGGTTCTAACGAGTACCCACAATCTATGTTTTAGAGCAAAAATAAGAAAAATAGGAATACCCCAGCGTACCCCAGTTTTGCTCTATAAAAGTGGGGTATAAGGGGGTATACATTACACGGACATGTTTTCCTGATGCTGTCAGAATCTCTGCTTGTTAGCGGTACATGTATATTATATGGCGCTTGAAAGCACTCGTAATGATGATCAACGTACAAAGTTTGAAATATATATCTTATAAAAGTGAAACAACTTCAAGTTAAGATAAGTTCTGTTATTACTGTTTGTATTTTGTTTCTTCTGATAACGTTTGAACATATCTTTACACCGTGCACACTTTATAGTTTAAGGTTACTCTCAAATCCCACAATAGTAATCGATCGTACAATATTTTTGTTGCTATTTCTCTACAGTAGGCACTGCTTATCAGACTTTATTCTTAATGTTTAAACAACGCTCTTATTTTGTCCACATGAAGTTTGCATATAGTAATAGTTTCTTTTATAACATGTGGATCTTGGCGTGTAGTGTTGTCTAAAATTTAAGTGCCTACAAGCTCTAAATCACATGCATTGTATTGTTGTGGTTTGCTAGCATATCATATATGCATAGTACAGAACCTATGGAGACAAAATTATGATTAATACAGTGAACGAAAATTAAACAATATTGGTTAACTATTTGTTTACATTGAGTTAATCCACACTTTTTAAATGAATTTGTTTTCTTGTCTTCAGTACACATTTACTATTCATAAAGGCCATGGCACAACAAAGTCTATTTTAGTGGCTGTACTTTCCATACAATGAAAACAAAGACATAGAAAAGCTGCACTGTTGTCACAAAGCTGATCTCATTCTTTATTTTGTACTAAAAAGTCAATTTGCTACTAGTTAATTTGCACTGCTGAGTGCTGATAACATTATAGATTCACATAATAGATTTACAGAGGCTTCATTTTCATGATCTGGCTTATTAAAGTAACGCTGAAATTTTGGAAACAGCTGTCACAACATTTTTTTCTTAATGAACAGTACAATTTATACAGTCACGGCAAGACAAAGACACTGATCAACTGCACATTTGTTACAAGCTGATTTGCATCTTACAGCTTAAAGGATAAAACAGATAATCAACTGATTTGACTTCAAGTGCAGGACTGATTTTGGCTTCATGTGCAGGATTGTGCATGTTTATCACATTATAGATTTACAGAGATTTGGCTTGTTACACTATACCCAGTAAAAATAAAACAAAGCTGTGTCACAACAACACTTGTCTTATGAACAGTACTACTTATACAGTAATAGTAAGACAACGACACTGTTCAATTGCACAGTCTGTATCTTACAGCATAAATATAGGATAAAACAGATAAACAACATATTTCTGTTTCAAGTGCAGTGTTTTGTAAATAAAACCAACTTTGATTGATCTCACTCAACGCGTTGCGGCTCGTGAAGACGTAATAAAAAATAATTTACAAAACACTGCGCTTGAAACAAAAATCAGTTGATTATCTATAACTCATTCATAAGGAAGTAAGCTATTTCGCAATGTTTCATGATGTTAAAGATATTATGTACCGGCTACTTTGTTTCGAGCAGGTGTCGAAAAACCGTATACAGTGCACCTACTAAAAAAAAGAATTTCGGCAAAGGTGGCGTTCTGTCACACTACACATTTGTTGAAGACAGCTCAGTCAAGTTAGCAGCGAAGCAGCAAAACAAAGTTAGCAGCAATTTTGCTGCAGCAATAAACGGCCAAGTTAGCAGTACTTTTGCTGCAGCGAAAGCTTTTGTCGCTTATTGTTTTCGTTTAAATATTAGTGAATTAGAAAATAAAGGTGAATTCCACAAACGCACATTTTCTTGCCGTATACAGTAGAGCACAACCGTTAAATCGAAATATAATATTTCCTTTTTAATATAGTATCTAAAACTAGATATCATATCTAAATCTAGATATAACACAAAATATTTAAATTTACATATAGTATCTCCTTCTAGATATATAACTCTACATCCGGGTTATCTATACTTAGTTTTACATATTATATCTAAATTGACATATATTGTCAAAATATCTCCTTTTTAATATAGTATCTAAAACTAGATATCATATCTAAATCTAGATAAAAACACAAAATATTCGAATTTAAATATAATATCTACTTCGAGATATACAGCTCTACATCCGGTTAAAATATATATTTCGTTTGACATATTATGTCTCAATTGACAAAATTTTTCTAAATTTTTCGCCCCATAGCAACATGTATACGTAATTTGTAGTCAGGATGTTCCCATCGGTGTTCCTTGATAACTCAAGTAGAGCTAGGTGACAAAGTGAAACGGATTGCGGCTTATCTAGCTGATCTACGTAATTTGTTGATTTAGATATACTATGGATTGGAATATGCCCGCAACTTTAATAGTCTGCAACTAACATGGCCTAGTTCAACCTGGCGACGGACAAACATCTTAAATATCATCTTGTTGGTGTTTAAACGATTCCATGTGTTCAGATTTTATCTGACAGTCAGGTCTGAAGACTAGGTCCCTTGGACTTAACAAAAGGTCACAAAGTCTGTAGCCTCGTCACAATACGTCCTTGTCATCTGTTTATCATGGAAGATTGTCGTGGGACCTCGGCTTAAAGTCTCACCCGGAGGAGTGGAGAAGGATGGGATTGAATTCATGACTCCTTTTTAGCTCGCCTGCACGAAGTGCATAGAGCTATTGTAGTCACCTCGGTCGTCCGCGTTTACGTTTACGTTTACGTCCGCGTCACACTTTCGATTAAAGTTTTTTAGAAGTCTATATCTCTTGACCATGTTGATGGATCAAGTTGATACTTTGCATGTGGATAGATATTGGTCTGAAGTTTTACGCAGTACCATCATGACCCATCCTGGGTGACCTTGAGGTCAAGGTCACGGACTTAGAAATTCTGTGTTTAAGTTTTTGGTTAAAGTTTTTTGTAAGTCAATATCTCTTGACCATATTGATGGATTGAGTTGATACTTTGCATGTTGCTAGATATTGGTCTGAAGTTTTACGCAGTACCATAATGACCCAACCTGGGTGACCTTCAGGTCAAGGTCACGGACTTAGAAATTTTGTGTTTAAGTTTTTGGTTAAAGCTTTTGTAAGTCTATATCTCTTGACCATATTGATGGATTGAGTTGATACTTTACATGTTGCTAGATATTGGTCTGAAGTTTTATGCAATACCATCATGACCCACTCTCGGTGACCTTGAGGTCAAGGTCACAGACTTCGAAATTTTGTGTTTAAGTTTTTGATTTAAGTTTTTGTAAGTCTATATCTCTTGACCATGTTGATTGATCGAGTTGATACTTTGTATGTTGGTAGATATTGGTCTTAAATTTTATGCAGTACCATCATGACCTACCCTGGGTGACCTTGAGGTCAAGGTCACAGACTTAGAAATTTTGTGTTAAATTTTTTGGTTAAAGTCTAAATCTCTTGAACATGTTAATGTATAAAGTTGATACTTGCATGTTGATAGATATTGGTCTCAGGTTTTATGCCGTACATCACAACTCACCTGGATGACCTCGAGGTCAGGGTCACGGACTTGGAAGTTTTGTGTTTAAGTTTTGGTTAATGTTTTTATAAACCTATATCTCTTGAACATGTAGATTGATCAAGTTGATACTTTGCATTGGTCTGAAGTTTTATGTTGTACCAAGGTGACCCACCTGAGTGACCTTGAGGTCAAGGTCATGGGTCATAGATTTTAACAGATGTAGTGGCAAAGCACAAGTCAGGCGAGCTACGCTGTCCTGCGACAGCTCTTATTTACAGTGCATTTAGCTTATCCGCTGTGCCTTAGAGGACTGTATCACCCCGCCACGCGAACACGATCATCGAGTTGCTTATTTTTGAAAACTCCAGTGTGCTAGAACTCGCCATATCATCGTATGAAGCTTTGCCATCGGTAAACAAGTCCCCACTCCATTAATAATGCTGGTTCATGACCTACTTGTTTTTTTTAGCAATCATTCTTATATATTTCCTTCTCTCGTTTCAATATGTCAGAGATGTTTCGGGATATCAAAAAGTTGAGGCATCCAGACGCAGGAAGCATAAATTTAAATTGGTTCACCGGTACCAGCACCATTCCAATAACGTGTTGATGCTCTCGACATGGATGATAGCCTTGCTGAACCGCTTTTTTAATTTCACATTTTGTAAAAATAGGTAGATCTACCAACAAGGCACATTTTGGAAGTGTGACATTTGTGTATGTTAGATTTCGATGGCGGGGTGGAGGCGGTGAAATTAATACTAAAACTTCAAATGTCTTCAAGATCGATCCAAGGCGATACTTCTGTTGTGGTTCTAATTGTTTTGTGTTTTGGAGTCGAATTTTTGTGCTGTTTGATCCTTATGTGCGTTTTTATATTTTTAGTTCAGTTCGGGTAACTGAGTGGCCGCCTATTAGGGAATAGCTGCTCACTCGCCTTACGACATATTTTCATGGTATAAGTACCTAAGTGTCATTTTAGTTTTTCCCACCCCTCGGTTTATGGAGTGGGAATTTTTTTCTAATTGCCCCATTTCCTGATCATTGCCTATTCGTATTTGGTACAAATTTTTCACATATGAAAATAATACCAGATATTCACAGATTTTATGATTAAGTGCCGCCGATTTCATCGTGTGAAATCTGCGATTCAACAACGCTTTGAAAACGTAGATAAAAGGAGCAAAACATAAAACAAGTAGGACTACAACAGAAGTACCGCATCGGAGCGGTCAGTAATATAAATTTACTGGGTGATACAAACAGTTTTATATATTTTCCATTATCTTTGTTGAACTCGAGCCACAAGACAAGCTTTTCTTCTCGGTCTGATACAAAATGCATGATTTTGCAAGCACCGGGCGGTCTCGGGAGATACAACGTTATGATTTATAAATCCGTGGTTTCCTGCAGATAGAACATAAGCGTATAACCCAAACGCGCCCCGGGTGTATGAAAAATCTCAACACGCTGAAGATTTTGGACGTATAAAAATAAGTTGTTTCTTAAACTCGCTTTAGCAGTCACACATTAGCGCGTGACTGAAGCGTCTGCCAGTCGTATGAAAAAAAAATCTCAAAACGCAAAAAAAATAATAATAATAAATAAAGTACGTTTTGTGTTACGTCGCAGACACACTAAGCAGGAATACCCCGTCCATCGGGACTTAAAGAAATAGATGGACTGCTTGAGCCTCCAGGCAAAGCTTGTTCCACCTGATTACTGGTTAACCGCTCAGGTGTTAGCTTTCCCGGGAAAAGTGGTTACAAGTCAAACCGTCCACACATATAAGCATGTGTGGCTTTGTTGGATGGTTATATTTTAAGCACTTGTTGAATGTCTTGACATCCTCATTTTGGTTAAAAGTCCCATAAAGTGGAGGCAACGTCCCGACATGACCTTAGCTGTTGACTGGGACGTAAAGCATCAATTCAAACAAACAAACAAACAAACACTAAGCAGGTGCTATAGGCGTGCAGCAAACGTTAAACGCGCGTCTCATACACGTTTGGGGCACATTACTCAACAAATATTTGTTTAAAATATGCGCCAAACGCGTCCAAAGCATATTCAAGCGCCTGTAACGCGCGTGGAACTTATTCGAAACGTATTTAATTAACTGGCTAAATTGTTGTAGATGGTATAACCGAGTGACGGTGATTTCCAGCTTAGACACACGACCGATTCACGCCGAGATTCGAGAACATTTTTAAGCATGCTTAAAAAGTCTATTGAGCCCTTACGCGCGTGGAGTGCGCACCGACCTACAGCGACGTCCCAGCAGGCACATGACGTCACATTAGGGTTACATTATGGTGGTCACGTCGTACGACGTTATAACTACGTCAGTGTGACGAAAATATAATGACCTAAAGTGACGTCAGGCGTATAACCTTCATGCAACGTCAGTATGACAAAAATATAATGACCTAATGTGATGTCATAATTATACCCTACATGTAACGTATTTTCATGGTTGCATTTATGTCATGAGCAATCACCTGGCATATACTATATCAACGTACACCGAAGCGTACACCAAGCGTACAAAGCGCGCATGTAACGCGTTTCTAACGTGCTCCGATGTGCGATGTTGAATTTTACATTATTGTCAACACACCCGGCGCGCGTTTGGCTTATATGCTAATGTGTGTCAGCTATTTTTCTCGTTTCCTGTGTGTTGAGACCTCGTTTACTGTCCTTCCATTGGGACCTAAAAGAAATAGATGGGCTGCCTGTGCCTCCAAGCAAAGCTTCTTCGCTACTGACTGACCATCTGATTGCTAGTTAACCGCTCAGGTCTGAGCCTGCCCAGAAAAGTGGTTCGTTTGGTGGTTATATTCGAAGCCCTTATTGGATGTCATGACGTCCTTTTTTGGTAAAAGTCCCAGACAACTCGAGGCAGCGTCCCGACATGACCATTAGCTTTTGACTGGGACGTTAAACACCAATTCAAAAACACCAACAAACATACCAACAAACATAAAATAAATAGGGAGCGTGGTGACGTAGTGGTAAAGCATGGGAATCCGAATCGAGAGGTCATGGGATCGATCACCGTGGCACTGGCAGCACCGTGTTGTCATTGAGCAAGGCATATTAACTCCCCGGAGGACGAGGAGCCATGCAAATAATGTACCCATCGCCATTTAGCGTAACTGCAATCGAGTTTGACTGTCCCTTGCCGAGTTGCATCATGGTACCGCTCTGGCCAGTGTTGATTCGAGCCCCGCGCCGAGCATTTGTGAGACGAGTGTAAATATGTTGTTTGATCCCGGGATTCGATCATATAGGTTTATTGTTTGAATGGGTTGCTTTACGTTCGAGTCAACATCTATGGTCATATTGGGATGTTGCTTCCTTTCAATGGGACTTCTACCCATATATGTCTACCCAACATTGAGATATATGCTTAAAAATACGTGCTGAAGACATATAACCACACAACAACTAAAGCTTATAACTTTTCCTAGGCAGTTTCAGACCTAAGTGGTTAACCAGTTATCGTGTGGTCGATCACTCAGTTATAAGCTCTGTCTGGCAGCCCATCTATTTCTCACGGCCCCAATGGGCGGGGATGGGCAAAGTCGCATCGGTTTGCCGCCCTTATCCGTTTAGTTTAGTTAACATTGAGAGATCGCTGGTTTCATTTGCAGTCACGCTCTCATTGAACAGTATGTTCATCGAGGTAAATGCTTGTTGCCTGGCATTGTGGTAGAGTCGCTCTTTGAAAGAAGAAGAAGAAGAAGAAGTAGAAGAAGAAGAAGAACTAGAAGAATGATTTATTTACGTACAGAGAGGTCCCTGGCGAGATCGTACGTTATCTTGTCGTGAAGAGCCATTTGGCAAAATTTTAAGCTCTCTTGACTTCTGGTTTACATACAGAAAGCGTTAGCTCCTTCCCAATATGACTGAAAAACTGCTAATATGGACGTTAAGTCATATAATCTAACCAGTCCAAACATTTTAGATATAATTAACACTTCTTGGAGCTTCCCTAGTGCTTAATGTCGTTATGTTGAGCAAGTAAAATAGTGTTTACTCATGTCAATCGGACGACGAGCATATTCAAATCCAAACTGTACATAACTTCCCTGGTGAACTTTTCGATGACGCTGGATTTTTTGTTGGAAATTTGTTTCTGCACAAAATTCAAACCTTCGCGCTATGCGAAACTCGATGAGAGACTGCGCATTACGCAAAATGATCACGTGTTCAGATGAAGGAAATGATATATCTCGATCGAAATATATAATGATATTTAGATTGACATATTATATGTCAATTTAGATATATTATAATAGGGTATATTTCGTTCGAAATATATGGTAATTAGGCATATCTCGTTTTAGATATTGTATTTCGATTTTAAATTAACGGTTGTGCTGTACTGGTATAGAGACCTTTTGTATCTCACCTATTACTCGAGTTACGGACAAATGTTCCTTGTCAGCATTAAAAGAGTAAAATTTTTGTCGACATCGTTTTTTATGGCTGTGAGCGCAAAAGAAAACGATGATAAATGCCGCAAACAGGACTTTCTAGGCCAACTTTGATTCGAGTTCTGGACAAAAGTCTTTGTTTGTTTCATAATTAGATTCGAATCGGTAATTATACATGTTTGCGTCGTGACAGTGACAAGAATACAAATGCTTGCTCTCTCGAGGCTTTTTCATAGGGGTCTTGGCAGCATTAAATCCTCTTGTCACACTCTTACTCAGTGGAGTCGTAGAAGTACTAAATCCTTTTGTCACACTCTTACTCAATGGGGTCATGAAAGTATTAAATCCTTTTGTCACACTCTTACTTATTCGTGACTGTGACCCTTCTGCTACCAACAATCTCATCATTTGAAGCACTTGGCCAGGAATGTCATAATTTGTTTAATTAAGTAATTACGGTATATCGTGAAGACTGCAAGGTGGAGGAAGTAGAAAAGTGCGAGTTCCGTATAGCCGAGTGACAAAAGAATTAAAGTTGTTAGTAATAAAACTATCAAAACTACGGAATACGCAATTCTGTCCCTGTTTAAATATTTCTCCAATTTGTGCCTGATTTCCACAATCTGTTTGCTCTGGCTGTGATTCTCATCTCTAATGCGTTCATTTTCATATGTTAAACGTGATATCCTCTTTCCTAACTGACTTTGTTTGTCCTCTGATGCTTGGAACAAATGTCCAAAGTTCTGAGTAGTATCTGATTTTCCCATTAGTTTTCGCAGTGATTTTCGACACGTGTCTCGCGACTGATATTCTACACGTTTCTCGACCATTTCTGTTGTTACGTTCTTTTGCGCCTGAATAGAATTTCGTTCGTCCGTCAGTTCATCGCTAAGTTCAGTTATACGCCGTTTTAGATGTTGATTTTCACTCACTGCTTCGTTTACCTTCCGCCGGAGTACTTCACAAAATGCGTTTAATTTTTGTGTAAGTTCTGCTTGTTGATTGATCGTTTTCTCACTTAATGGGATCTGATCTATGGGCTGCAATTCTCTATCATGCTGTTGAAGTGTTTTAATTTTGTCGCCAATGTCAGATTTGAGACCCATCAGCTTTGCAGTCGTTAGATTCTCATCTGTCTCCAAGTATGTGGAATATATTTCCACTTGTACATTTTTCCCCAACAGCGTAACTGGTCGCTTTTTCAAAACTACATTAACGGAGTAAGCGTCACAAAATTCAATAATTGCTGTCTGGTTGCCGTTTTTAAGCTTAATGTTTGTTACTGTTCCTTTAGATATCTTTTCGAAGGCTTCTTTCAGTTTGTCTTCGCTGATAGATTCTTTCGGTGGTAAATTCTTTGCAATTATCCGTCTTGGTTCATCGTACTGCATGGAAATGGTTTGCCTCCCTGTAATTGGATTTGGAACATTTCATTGACTACGAGTATATTTAAAAATTGAATGTTTTTTTTTTTTTTTTTTTTTTTTTTTTTTTTTTTTTTTTTTTCAAACATCGATAGGACAAATCCTCAAAGCAAAAATCACAATACATGTACATTACGAAAACTTGACCATGCAATATACAGAGATTCTTTTCAGTTGCAAAAACTTGAACCTTTCAATGGTAAAAAATGTTTTTTTTTTAATATATTTGTTCAAAACATAGATTGTGGGTACACGTCAGAACCACCTCGCCGACGCGGTTCTAACGAGTAACCACAAATTATGTTTTGGGTCAAAATTAAGAAAAATAGGTATATCCCTGTAAACACCAGGGGGATGTAAGGGGGTATATATTACATGGTAATATTATCCTGATGAAAGGACATCATACATGAGCTGACGAAAAAAGTTACAGTTTCAGTCAAGGAAATAGCAACCTCTTTGTTTGCAGGGACATAAAAACATTTTTAAGTTAATATTGTAATAATTAAAACGCAAGTAACCTCATCAATTATACATGAACAGATATCGGTATCGGCAGCAAATGAGCCGTCTCGTGGGAAAACCAACAATGTGGTTTCCGAACAGGTTCGACACAAATCAGGCTGTACAGTCACAGAAGCAGGCTAGAAGCTTGAAATTTCGGATTTAAGTAGAAGAGGAATTGTACTATCCGAGTAGCGAAAACAAAGGCGCTGATCAGCGAAGCTGATCTGCGTCTTTGTTTTCGCCTAAGCAGATTGTTGGTTTTCAGGCGGTTCAAATAGTTTAATCTAAATTAGTGCGCAAGCCATGATTCCACTTATGCATCGTTTCATGATGGATTATTATCAAACACGTGTATTTATTAAATGGAACATGTTCCAAGAAAAACCGGACAAATTTAGGACAAAACGTGGGACTTGGAAACGTAGTAAAACGTAGGCCTCGAAACGTGACAGTGTGCCTGTAGCTTAAGTTCGGGTAACTGAGTGGCCGCTTACTGGGAAATAACTGCTCACTCGGCACACGATATTTTTAAAAAGTATAAGTACCTAATTGTTTAGTTTTTTTCCCACCTCGGTTTATTGGAGTGAGAGTTTCTTTCTGACTGCACCTTTTCCTGATCATTGCATATTTGTAACTTTCTTTAAAAGGGTGTCAAAATGACATAAGATGCCAAGCCTTTAGAACCCGCCTTTGGACAACATACAGATAAAAGAGAGAATATGTGTCTGAGTACCTTCAGGTGTACTCAAAACATTCCATACACCTGCAGCAATCGTTGTAACACGGGTGGTAAACTTTGGAACGACCTCCAAAAAGAGGTAGTGAATTTCTGTTCCAATCGCACATCCGGTAACTCGCGAGGTTGGTCCAAAGGCAAGAAACGGATAAACAAAGGTAGGCGTCGGTGGTTCTTTTGATTTTTTTTTTCTAAGTTGCTAGCGAAAAATGGATACTTATGGCAATGCTATGTCGTGTAAAGATGACTTCTCGATGCATACGGCCCAAAACTGCGGTTGAAACCGAAATAATTTCCGCTGGGTCGTTTTTAAAAGGTCGAACACGATGTAGCTTTTTCACAACAGTTTGTCAACAACTGACACCTTTTAGCAAATTTGTGGTTTTCCACAAAGCATACAGCCCCGGTAAGCTCGCCCTGTGGAAACGAGTACTCTGTAAATAGATATCTTGTTAAAATGGCAACGGGCGCATTATTTAAACAAATGATTGAGAAAATTCCAGTAGAGGTCGTTCCAATAAGTTGGAGCTTGTTCCAATTTGAATGAGATCGTTCCCAGTGTTCTCCTGTTTTATACAATGAAATTAATATCTGTGGTATCAGACCAGCCAAACTCAGACAAAAATGATGGCGTTTGAAATAGTGTAATATTTTGGGGTTTGAAAGCGATTCTCCTACGACTGATAGCTTGCTAATGACCGTTTGTAAGCGGTTTCTGGCTTGTGATTTAAACTTGAATTGTTCTTTGCAGAGAACAAATTGTTCTTTGCAGAGACAGTTTCTTATTCCTACTTTTATGTGTAAACCGATTTTCATGTTTTGTTGCTCTTTTAAGACTTTTGGAACGCAAAAGGATTGTGACACGATCATATTGTTTTATGTATTTCAGGGAAGGTTGATTTTGAAAAAAAAAGTATCAAAAAAACTATTGCAAAGACAGTGCATGCGATTCTTGCTTTGTCGGATTTTCGTGTCGTAAATTCTTTCGCTCTTTCTGTTGTTAAATACACTAAACGAAAGTGAAAAGGCTACACATACACTCCAACAAAAACCCATCTGAAATATACAAAAATGCAATTCAAGGGATCCAAGCGTAGAGTTTAAGAAACATGAATGGATCATTTTCATAACGCATCATTTCTTTGTGAGGGTGGACGGAAAAAAGTCACAGGAAAAAAAGTCACAGAAATAAAGTCACGGAAAAAAGTCACAGGACAAAAAGTCACAGGAAAAAAAAATCAGAAAAATAAAACATCAATAGAAATTCGATATAAAATGTATTTACATAAACTAGAAAATCAGTAAGCAATCATTAAGTAAGCAATGATGAGGAACTGTCATAATAAGATATCAAATCCAGCACTTAAAATTGGAAATAACTGAAACAAGGAATATATGAAAACCAACCCAGTATGAGGAACATGGTGGCTCAGTGGTATAACTTAAGGCAATGGAGTCAGAGAGGACACAGGGTTGAGCCATTACCATTACCATTTAGTGTCATTTTACAAGTATTTTAAGCAACCAAAGATCTGATTAAGTTCTCAGGAAAAAGATGGGTCCATCTCAGCATGTTTGAAAATTGTTAACCGGAATGTAAAACATCAATCCAATAAAAATATATTGATTATAAGAGTTATAATAAAAATAATAAAAAAAATCCAAATATAAAGTAGAAAAAACAATTATACTGTTCTGTGACTTTTTTCCTGTGATTTTTTTTCGTACCCAAATCTGTGACTTTTTTCCGTGACTTTTTTCCTGTGACTTTTTTCCTACATTCCTTTGTGAGATGTCTAGTAAAATAAAATAAAACAAATAAAAATAAGCAGTATCAAAGAGGAGTGTATTCTACAATTTAATTTCTATAAAGACGTTACGCAAGATACTGGCGACACTTTGTGAAAACGCTTGCTTTGCTTGCTTGTAAAACTGATAAAATGTTATTATTTGTTGACCATTTTATACTAAAATTTTCAGTGAATTATTTTCTAAAAGAAGGTTTAGAAATTATCGTTATATCTCTGATCCGTTTAAGAACATTTTATTCATAATTGTCGAAAATTATGAAAAAAAAACGGCGTGTCCCATGTTTCATTTAATTGTTTGTGGAGGTAGTTGCATCGGCGGCAAGGTTTTCCTGAAGGTAAAAATCGAAAAAGAGTTTGACAATAGGAAAGCAACATTATTGCATGAAATGGTAGAAAAATGATTTGTCTTAAATGTGGTATAAACCAGATTTCCATTGTGCACATTTTTTACGGATTTTTACCCTTCAAAGTAAGTGTTGGGTTTCTTTTGTCGGTCAGTATATATATTAACCAGTAATGCGTCTTGTCCAAGGACACAGCACGGCGCAGGTGAGGTTCAGTCCCGATATCGTCTCTTTCCGGAGTCAAACATATTTCGTTCCGGAGTCCAACACTTCAACCACCAGGCCACCGCGCCCCCCCCCCCCCCCCCCCCCCGTGCGCGATGTATCGCATGTAGCACTTACCTGGTTGTGACAGAAAGTTAAAAACCAGCTGAGCATCGTTATTGTAAGTATGCCAAATATCAACTGAAAAGTCTGTGGCATCAGATAGATAGTCTATAAGTTTTGCTTTCATAAATCCCGTGTGACACGTTGGAACACATGTTATCCGCGTATCATCCGCCATAGTGATGGCATCACTACCTGAACTTAACTCTGTCATATCATTCCCACTGGCCATTTTTATTCTGAAGACCTGCCGGAGTCTCTGTTTGTAGTATGAAAACTTGCCCATGCAAACTACAGAGATTTTTTAAATTGTTCAAAATGAAAATTTTCAGTAGAAAAACTTGGACATTTTTCTTATTTTTGCTCAAAACATAGATTGTGGGTACAAGTTAGAACCGCCTCGGCGAGGCGGTTCTAACGAGTACCCACAAGCTATGTTTTGAAGCAAAAATAAGAAATATAGATATACCCCTGCATACCCCAGTTTCACTATATAAAAGTGGGGTTTAAGGGGGTATTCATTGCACGGACATGTTTTCCTGATGTTAGCTTTTGTACGACAACAGCAAGGCACTTTAAACGTGAAAATATTCGTAAATATTAAAGTACACACGTTTAAGATATTCAATCCCAATGTGCAAACGCAACGGTGGATTGTTTTGTCACGCAACAGTGGGTTGTTTTGTCAATACTGTTACAGTAGCTTAAACATCATAAAGGTAAATACTTTGGTTATCGATGTGTGATGCAAACGTCGGTAATTGTCTACGCGCCAGCGCGTAGACTACTCTAAAGTTTGAGGTTGACCTACTTTCAAGACAACTCATACACCTCGCTACAACTGCAACTGCACGTTTGAGTCTAGTGGCTTGATCATCGTGTTAGTATGATTCCGTGTCGTTTCGCCAAGGACCGTGTAAACACCCAAAACACCCATGCAAACCTCCTTTTGGTTGGTTACATGGTGCAGTAGGTACCAAAAAGGGGCAAATTGTTAGATTCGTGGAACTGGTGCATGATTGCATTCTATCTAAGCAACATTGGAATGAAATGAACCGACGGTATTGTGTCGCTATATGGTCAGGTATGAAAGCTTTGACCGCGCCCCACCTGCCGTGTAGCCAATTACATTCTATCCAAGCCACAATGGAATGAAATGAACCGACAGTATTGTGACGGTCGATTGTCAGGTATGAATGCTTTGACTGCGCAGCGTTTTATTTCTGTTCAGTCACATGAACCACGATGAAATGGGAGTACGGTCAGATTCTATGACATTCTAGTTTATATATGCGAAGCGTAGACCAAGCTTTTTGTTAAAGCTTATACTTGTTACACTTATATTTCATCACATGGCAGTAGTGTTATTGATTAGTTTAATAGTTTATTTAAGTGTCGCATATCAAATACATACAATATATACAGATTTTCAACATGCTAAAACATATTTGATATCCAGTCTATACAGACTTACGAGACACTATATTTTTTCAATTTGCATTGAAAAAGAATACATGTATCACAGATTTACATACAAAATGTACATCAATTGAAATACACGAAATAAAATATCACAAATGTACAAGATTCACGTTAAAAAAGTAATTAATCTATTTAAAGTGTTCTGTTAAAACTAAAAAAAGGAAAAGAGTACATTGTATAATGAATCTAATAATCATTGTATAAGCAATCTAAAGTATAATCATGATAGAGGAGTTGGTGGGTAGGGAAATTTTTCGTTTCGCACAACACCCTCCACATACTAGGTTTGATACTATGGGTGGCTTCTTTGATCAATATAAAGAGCTTCTAGGCACGTTGTCGCCCTGTGATATGGTGCATTTGTCCTCCAGAAGCCGTTACGTATGTTACTCATTCAAACCAGAAATGTGCTCTAAGTTTGTAAAATACACTATGAATCTCTAATCTAAATTCCAAACCTAAATGTATCAGTATCATCTGATGAAAGAATGTTACGGGCACAAGTATTGATATATTTAATCATTTTCATGCATCGATGGTGTTACGTATGTTACATTCTCAAAACAGCCTGTCTAAATGTTAATTACAGAACAGTAAGCTATTTTGATATACTTCTCTTTGCGAATTTCACTTTTAATACACTACGGGTGGCTTAGTTGATCAATATAAATATTTTCTATGCACGTTTTCGCCCAATGGTATGGTGCATTTGCCCTCCAGAAGCCGTTACGCACATCGTTTGTTACCGATTCAAAACAGAAATATACTCTGAGTTTGAAAAATGCACTATGAATCTCTAAAATAAATTCCAAACCTAAATATATTAATGTCATCTGATGAAAGAATGTTACTGGCACATGTGTTGATACTTTTAATCACATATATGCATCGATTGTGTTACGTTTGTTACATTTTCAAAACAGACTGTTCAGAGTTTAATTACAGAACAGTAAGCTATTTTAATATACTTTTCTTTGCACGTTTATATTTTAGATACACTGGTCTAAAAGACACTTATTCTTTTTCTTTTACAAACCTGAAAAAACTAATCATCATGTCATTCCTTAGTCGAAAGTTTTTGCATATAGTCCACAGTAGCTCACTTCAGATTATGAAAGAATACTATGAAAGTCAACTATGAACAGACAAGTTTGAAGAAAAGAAGAAAACCAAATATACAATCATCTTGTTGTAGATCAATACCATATACGTGCTCGTATGCCTTCTTTAAGTTGAATGCTCACTGCTTTGCCAGAAATGTGTACTTTTGATTGGTAAATATGGTAACGTATGTAACATATGTTTATTAAATATCAACAATCAGTTTTAATGCCGATAAAATGCTCATCGCTGTATGTAATTATGATTTAGCACTAATTTAGAAATCATATAAGATAAAGCAAATATTCAAGAGTGTAATCCGGTTGTCACTGAACTTAAAGCGCGCACACCCAAACCACAAAATCCCAAAGCATGTTTTACACCATTGTTAGTATCCAGTGTTATGAAATGACATTATCAACACCGTCGGTCACTATTTCTTAAGTTACCTTTCACAAAGCTTGCCAATATTAGTAAGCAAATATCAATGCGGGTGACGGGCGATTTAATGGTAACGTATGTAACACATTTTCGCTAAAAATTTTAGGTGTTAAACCTAAGGAAAACAAATAGTAATAAGATATAATAATCGTCACCTTAAGATTGTTTTCCGATTTCCGGATTATGAAACGACTCGCCGACCATACAAAAGCACAACTCTGCGCATGCTAGTTCATTTTGTCTGGGTTCGGGGCACATGTGAGACAAGCCAAGTTCTGCTTGCGCGTGTGCCAGGTGTGTTCTCCCGTTTTCGCCCCACCTACCGGTTGGCCCGTCTCATATGAGCTGAAATAATATTAAAAGGGTCGTTAAACGGAACAAAAAGTGTTCAGTCCTTGGTCATGAGCACTGCTTCAATATAAGTACCATCGATGTTCCAGACATTGCCTGATGCGGTTGTTTTGTTTGATTTTGAGTTGATGCTTAACAGCCTAGTCAACAGCTATTGTCATATTGAGACGTTGACTCTATTTTATGGGACTTTTGTCCGAAAATCGGATGCCATGACATCCAAACAATGCTTTAAATATAACCACCCACTACGGTTGAGCGTTTCTGTTAACTAAAGGCTGAAAACATGTTTTTGAAGTTTTCACGTTATAAATGTGTCATCAAACGATCATGCTTTGGTGGTACATTTTCATTTGTGTAGCGCTAATGGCAACAGAACAACGGACACTATTTACACTTGAACCAGATTGCCCAGCAGAATCGGCAAATGGTTTTTTGTACACCTTCTTATGTGCTGTGGGGAGTGTTATCGTCTGTTTGCACAAGGTAGTTTGTGACTGATCACTTTTCTCAGCAACATTCCAAGCTTTCGTTTTACCAATGCCATTGTGTGGAGTCTCACCTAAATTGACTTATTATGTAGTCATAACTTCTATTTTCTTGAAGATATGGAATGGTCGAGAGTCTCACCAGGACATCAAGGCTTGCTCAAAACGACAGACTGCTAGTATCGTGCTTTTTCAGGATTTCCAGGTGGAACCATAATGTATTGCAATCATTTGGCTAGAATAGACAGCAGCATAAAACCAAGACATCTGATTCAGATGATTGTACCGTCAGAAGCACCGTGGTTATTATGAAAATTCGCGTATCTGTGTCTTCATTGTCTAAAGTGCAGTTACGTCATCCCTGGCAAGAAAGCATTTTCGTTATCTGTAAAAACGCATACACGTTGTTTGCACATCCTGTTCTATGTTCGGATTTCACACCGAGAGCCCCCAAGAACTTCACATTTTGTGTTATTACTGCTTTACACTGGATTTTGCCACTCCCGGGGATCTGGTGTCGCAGGGCTAGATAATGTCCTTCTTTCTCGTTCATCCGATCTGATGGATTTTTCAAATCAATAGTTTTGAAAGGCGCACACAAGCTGTAAGGAATACCACATATAGTATGAAATAAATGGGTCCAGGAGTTTTAGGATAATATCCGCATCTAGTTGGATGCGACTGTCAGTGTGATATTTGCGAAGTCTTTGTCTTCCTAAGTCATTATGTTCGCACATGTGAAAGATTCATCGTGGATCGTGGATCTTGTTCAAGGACACAACATGGCACCGAAGAGGTCGAACAACACAAACTCGCAATCAGGAGCGGACGCTTTAACCATGGGTCACCAACTCATAATAAATACCTTACAGTGCCCTATATGAAAAAGGTGTTACGTACGTTACCATGAGTATACTGGCAAGTCACCAGTGGGTCAACATATTCCAAACACCTTACCGTGTTCTATGCGAAAACCTTTGCAGATAATTATGTGAGACCACTTTCACGTGAGCCGCAGCGCGCGAAAACCCCTCTTCCGACAATATTCCTTCTACACTGTCACAGAATTTAGACGCTTGAAATTTCGAATTTAAGAAGAAGTTTGAATTATCTGTGTAGAGTAAACAAGTGTGCTGATCAGCTGTGCAGTAACTGCATCTTTGTTTTCATATAGGAAGAATCTGGTTTTCGCATGAAGCGGCTCACTATATATACATTTATAATCACCAAAATGAAATCTACCCATGTTTGAACATTAAGGTGTTACATACGTTACCATGACCATACTTGCAAGTCACAGGCTGTGTCTTTTAGCATACTAAACATGTATTTATCATAGGGTGTGTAAAATAGAACTAAACAATTTACACAAACATATAACAGTTATTCATTTTGATATTTTTGTTGAAACGCCTACTTTTCAAATGTTACAGCATACGGCGGTACCCTTAGGAAATGTTAAATTATTTAAATAAAATAAATTAAATATTTAATATAAATATATGATTTTGTGTAATAGCCAAGTTGAACTATTGGTCAGTAATAAAGGACCTATCGTTTTTGGAATATGAAGAAAGAAAGGCCAAAAACAAAAACGTTTTGAACCCAAACCCCTATTTTCACGCCAGAGATGTAGAAGTAACGTTTGTAACACCGTATAATGTCTAATTTTAACTTTTAAAGATCATAAAGCATGTCCGTTAAATTGTTCTAGTACGTGATATAATTAGTGTTGTTGCATGATTAAAATGGGTGGAGCATAGTAGGTTTCGCTATTTTGTTGGTACAAATATATTTTGAACATGTAACTTATGTAACGAGCTACAGAAATGTTGTGCACCACTTGCCGGGGCGACAACGTGCCTAGAACTCATCTAGGATGACCGATAGACCAATTGCATACTGCAAACAAAGTATGTGGAGGGTGTTGTGCGATTTCGTTAAATACGGTAGATACAGAATCTAGCGTCTCGCCTATGAGTGTTCACCGCAAAGTGAAAACACCAGTAGACCTAAAGGAGCGAGTCTGTGAGCCTTCAGGTACTTACTCACCAAGACCTGCTGGCACCGGAGCGTCACATCATGTTGGCGTCTCAAAATTTGTTTGAATTTATACAGTCTTTTGATGTTGATGGACCAAATATTTTGACTGATCACTGTTGTATATCACTTAATTTGGAATTTCCATTGTATGATGCAACACTTGCTGATGAAATATGCTTAAGAAAATGCAAATGGAAAATATTTGTGGAATTCAGACTTATTAAATGATTACAAATAAAACCTTAATTCTGATTAAGTGCAGAATCAGTTTCAACATTTGAATAATAGAGTTTTTAACTGCACAGATCAAAATGGCATAAATTTATATTTAGCTGATTTTAATGACATCTTTTGAATTGTTTGTTTCAGTACAGTAAAGTAAACAATACCTATAAGTACCATGAAAAACGTGAAAATCATTGTGAAAAGATTGTGAAGAAAAACGACGTCTTTTTGCAAAAATTGAATATATACACATGGAAATAAGTTAGGGAACACCTGCAATAATGTGACTACCACCTTTGGACTGTATATATCCTCCTTTGTAAGAATTATAAAGAATAATTTGACAACTTCACAGAATCTGTAGTATCCAAAGTTGTTTCTATGTGAAAATGGTAAGCATCAAACATAAAGTTTAAACTGAGGCGGACAGCGGCCATCCTTGATTCAGAAATTTTTCGCTAAATTTACGAAACGCGCTGATATTTTTTGCGATAACTTCATTCTGTAAACTCGCATTGTGATCAATTTTCTTAAGCATCAAGCTGAGACATTGCTTGTGGATTGGTTATCATTACATGGCATCAATTCTTTATTTTCTGATCGACTGTCGACGGTAGATCCATACTTTTCCGGGGGTAGGTTTTATGATCACGTTTTGTTCTTTGGCTATACATTTTTCAGGTTGTAAACGTTGTGCCAGATATTCGATATGACCCTTTAGGAATTTAAACATGCACGATCTGGTCACAGCGCCATAGCGGAATTATTCTTTTAAGACTTCATTTGCAAAAATTCCACAAATTTTGATTTCCATAGAAATCAAATCAAACTGCAGATTTTGTATGCTCAGTTGGCTTGGAGATGAAACATGAATTTTTAGATCCGAAGTCGTTTATTCATTGAGAACAATCAGATGCAACATTCTATTCCAGTTTCGCATTCAAAAGTTGAGTTTTGCGGAGTGCAGAAGCAAAAAGGCAAACTCTAATTCAGCAAAAGTGGAGTTTTTCATACATGACACATTGTGTCCTCCGTAGTACGTGGAAAAAATCTTGTGAATGTCCATAAATTGGCCTGTAGCTAAGCCAAGGTATGAAATACATGTGATAGAAATTTCAGTATCGCCAGAAAATAGGAAAATGGATTTTTTCAAACTTTTCCCAAGAGCTAAAAGTGTTCCCTAACTTATTTCCATGTGTATATATTTAGAACTTTAAAGAATGACGAATCTAGAATTATGATGACAAGGGAAATGTCAGAGTATAAAAGAACAATCCGATGTGCTAGGTATGAATTTGATAAGCAAAAAACGCTTCGTTTTGAGCAAGCCATTGTAAACACTAAATTATATTGGACAATGCTGAAAGAGTCTGCAAATGTGAAATCCTCCACTACTGTAAACTTAGACATGTTTGAAAAGTATTTTAAAGCTGTAAATGACCCTGACGATCCGTTTTTAGACCAGATGAAGATGTTTTATATTTTAATGAAGGATATTTACAAAGTGAATTACGAATTATGTTTAGTGAGTGTTAAATTTAGAAATTTACAATGCAAGAAATTCAGAAAGCAGTACGTCAGCTTAAACTAGGCCGTAGTGGTGGTACGGATATGTTTATTAATGAATTTTTGTATTACGGAAATGAAAAGTTTGTTGAAGTTTGTTAAATACTTTGCATGTTATGTTTAATAATATTTTTAAAGTTGGATATTTTCCTGCACAATGGTCAGAAGGTCTGGTTGTGTCACTCCATAAAAAAGGTAGTATTAATGATGTAAATAATTACAGATGCATTACTTTATTAAGTTGTGTAGGTAAGCTTTTTACACGAGTTTTGAATAATAGACTTTTTGAGTGGGGAGATACATATAATGTTTTTATAGAAGCTCTGGCTGGATTTAGGCAAGGTACGAGTACTGCTGATAATATTTTTTATCTTACATGGCTTAATTTCACACATGTTGAATCAAGATAAGAAGTTATATTGCGCTTTGATTGATTTTGCCAAGGCCTTTGACTATGTTGTCAGCGATAATCTATGGTTTAAACTCATTGAATTAGGCATTCGTGGAAATATGTTAAACATTATAAAGTCTATGTATGAATCTGTTAAATCAAGAGTAAGGTTTGAAAATCAACTTAGTGGAGAATTCTATGTTAGCAGTCAGGCAGGGTGAATGTCTATCTCCTTTTTTATTTTCTATGTTTTGAAATGATTTAGAGGAAGAATGTTTGATACATGGCATTGAAGGCACCGATATCGGTTTAATTATTTATCTTACTTTACGCAGACGATATAATTATTTTTTCTAGCTCTTCAGTAAGACGGTCTAAATCAGTTGGAAGCTTATTGTAAACGATGGAAATTGAAAGTAAATACAAGTAAAACTAAAGTTATGGTATTTAGGAATGGTGGTTTTCTACCAAGAAACTTGATCTTTACAATTGACAATGTTGTTTTAGAAAGTGTTAAATTCACATATTCAGGTGTTGTGTTTACACCTGGCGGTTCCTTTGCGGAAGCTCAAAACACGTTATCTGGACAAGCTCGGATATTTTTATTAGAAAAATATGTTTATAAATTTACAACAATAACGGTTAGTCATATGATTGATCTGTTTGATAAACTCATTTTCCCATCTTAAGGATTTATCAATATTGACATGAGTGGGTGGGGTATGTAAAACAGAAATCTACTGTTTTCTTGAACCTGTCGATCAAATGATGATGTGCATTTATTGCTAATAGACGTCACAAATACTAGGAATGACTCAATATAGTTATTATTTTAAAATTTTAAATAACTTGGTGTAAAATTGGAAATGTAACTGGTTTTCGTGGGACCCATTTCCTGGAAAATGGAATGCATTTGAATAAAAATTACACAAAGCCTAAATGTGTAGGATACATAATCTGACAAATTAAGTATTATTTTGGGGTCATGGAAATGTATTTCTCTGGGAAAAGTTAGTGTAAACATGTTTTTCTGGAAAATTCTGAAAGTGGGTAACTTGGGGCGGCTCGTGTGCGCTTATTGTATTTGCTGAAAGATGACATGCCTTTTGTTTCAGGTTCTTATATGATTGAAGTCAATGACTACATCGAAAAATCTGGCTTATTGTTTTCAAAAAGCCAAGAAAAATGGGTCCAACGATTTCAACCCGGAAGTAACTGAAAAATGACTCACTTGCTCTGAGCTGACCACTCATTTCACAATCATGTATACACAAATCCATGTATTTGCAACATATTCAACAGTCCCATGATAAAGCATGCTAAAGAATGTAGCATTGTTGACAAAATAAACAATTTTTTTTTTATACAGGTAAATCTTCAATTATGTATATACAGTGACCACCCATGTCCTTAAATTATGGGGGTTTATTAAAGCAAATAAAGTTGAACGGGTTCATCTACATTTTCTTAAGAAGTTATTAGGTGTAAATAAACAATACACAAAATGTTTCGTTTATGGCGAATGTAATCGTAAATCTCTGTTTATAGTTAAAAGACAGTATTGCATCATCAAATACTGGTTTAAAATCTTGCAATGTAATGAACGAAAATATGTATCACATATTTACAAAATGATGTTGGCAGATTTAGAAGTATATCCAAATAAAGTTAATTGGGCATATTTAGTACAAGGCTTATTGTATAGATTGGGGTTTTACCATGTTAGGTTAAATCAGGGTGTTGTAAACGTAAACGCATTTCTTAACCAATTTAAACAAAGGCTAAATGACAATTTTACTCAAAACTGGTACGAACGATTAAGAAATTCCAGTCGAGCAATTTTTTAAATAAATATTGCTGATTTCAAACCAAAATCATACTTAAACTCAATAAAAGTACTTAAATTTCGAAATCCATTAGCAAGGCTTCGTGTTTCATCAATCGACTAGAAATAGAGGCGTGTAGATGGACTCGACCGCGTACGCCGGTCAATGAAAGGTTATGTAATACTTGTAATTGTCTTGAGGACGAATATCATTTTGTCATCGAATGTTGTTTGTATAATTCCCTTAGACGAAAATATATACGTAGATCAAGTTTACTGGGTTAGGCCAAATATGTATAAATTTGTAAACCTCATAACGTCAGATAATACAAGAACTATCAATATTTTAGCTATTTATGTGCACAAAGCTTTCAAAGTAAGAAATACTGCCATTTTTGCTGGTAATGATACTCAATGAATCATCATTATGTATAGAATATAGTGGTTACTGGTTTTATTCTGTAATTTTATATCCTATGAAAATACAATTTTCAGATCATAATATATGTCATAAAGCTACATTTTATTGTAAATGATCACATTGCTTTCTCCGTCTCCTTTGATATTCTTTTGCTTCTATACTCTTCTTCTTTCTCTCCTCTATCTGTATTATACTAAATATTGTGTATTTAATTATTGTTTCAAAGATTAATTTACATGCTTTGTTTAAACTTCTTAATAATGTATGTTATCATGATATTAGAAATTTTCATATGTATTGCTCTGTATTACTATGTGATGTCTGTCATGCTTTATGTATAATTGTTGTATCCTCAAAGTCCTGTCGGGCTATTGGAATTGAATAAACTTACTTAATAATATAGTATTTATAAAGTTAATGACGTATACGGAATTCTTTGTGCGTATTTAGACAACTATTATTCGGTATATCGAACTTCGTGAAGCGTGGAATTTTATAAATACTCTCATATTATTGGAAGTTTCTGCGATAGAATTTTGGTGTAATGGTTAGTCCACAGGACGTAGGATACGCCAGTCGTGGGTTTGCTTGCTTAGTTTTTAACCCAATCATGGTTGATAACTATGCTGCCTTCTTTAATTGCACGCCGGTTGGTCGGGCGTCAGACTATATGATGGCCCCGACTTAAAGCTACTCATTTTAGTTGGTTGGGGCCGGAGCTTGGCCCACCGGGGTCCAACTGGTGTTTTTCTTGTGCTCCGGAGTTAGTAGGTTATTCGGCGCCCAGGGATCTCCATCGTCGGGCAGCTTACTCAATCTGTGAGTCCTGGGTTTTGATTCATCAGGATGTTTTCATGATTTATTTGTTTGTTCTTGATGATTCATTGACTAGTTAAGAGATTCACCACGAGGAACCGGAAAAACTAAATGTAATGAACCACTGCAGAAGCTGAGGGTGAGGTTATGGTCATGTAAAACCGGTTTAAACCCGCCAGTAACTTTGTGCTACTGATCGTTCCAAGGCGATACTTCTGTGGTGGTTCTTTTTGTTTTATGTCTTGGTGTTTAAAATATTTTGTGCTGTTGGCGCCTTATGTATGTTTTCATATACTGATCAAAATAAGTTTATTCCTTCTATAATGTTTTGAAAATTGTGTAAGGTATTAAGTTATTGGAGCAGATTCTCTTTCTCGGAAAGTTAATTTCATCCCTCTAGATGATTGTTACACAAACATAATGGCAAACGATAGGCAGAGAGGAGACCTATCGACCCTCATTCCAAGTAGGGGTCACTATGAAAATTCACACATGAAGCTGCTGAAAAAGCAAGACTTTTCAGCTAGCATCGATCGGATTTTACGCGGACAAAATTTCATCTCTATATTAAGCACAAATGAGCACATGTCAAAGTTTCATTTCCGCTTGGAATTTGGTGTGTATTAATGCGTGTACGCATTACAAGTGACGTCAAATGGTAGTGACAGAAAAGGTGATCATTTCGCTTTAAAACAGAGGTTGGAAATCATTTGGGTTTAGGTCACCGATAAAAACATTTTTTATTCTCATTGATCATTTGTACCATTAAAAGCTGTCTAAATATTGGATTAAGCTGGCGATCAAAGACTAATTTCCGCATTACGTGACTGAAACGTCAAAGCTGACGTTAAAAGTAAAGTCGTCCGTGTTCTTTACTGAGAACGTCATTTTGTGATTTAAACACATCTTTAACAATCTTTATTGTGTATCTTTTGAAAAGCAGTGATTGGTATTTGATTCATTTCAACGTAACCGAACGTCAGTCGCGCAAAATTATGCACGATTTTCTTATTCAGTAGACTATCCAGAAATGTACAGACAAATGTTTTGTCATAATCAGAAGCTCTAGATACAGAGAACAATCATTCAGAGAGAAATTTTTTAAATTGAGAAGTTTTGAACGTTTTTGGGCACATTGAAAAATAAGGCAAATTAACGTCAGAATAACGTAGTCTCTCACGCGTGTCTGAAGAAACAAATTGCAAACCTTTGAGCGGATTCCTGCTTCCTTGACACCAAACAAATGTTTTCAAGCAAGTTTTGTCGAATGTGACAACACATAAAAATGTGGGCACTTGAGTGGTATAAATATGGATAAAATGACGTAAAATGACGTCAAGACAATTTTAAGTCAACTTTTGCCGTGAACCTTTTCTTGAATGTGTTTCTCAATAAGTACATACTACAAATTAAGTAATATCCCACACGTCTAAAAATAATCGACAACTATAAAGTAGGAATAAACTTATTTTGGTCAGTATATTTTTAGTTAAGGTAACCGAGTGGCCACCTATTGGGAAAATAGCTGCTCATTCGGCTTACGATTTCTTTCATGGTATAAGTACCTGATTGTTAGTTTGGTTTTTGGAGTAGGAATCTTTTTCTGATTGCGCCTTTTCCTGATCTTTGCCTACTTGTACCTTTTTCGAATCCCGTTTAAATAGATTTTTTTCTATGATCATATGATAATTTTATTTTATTTTATTTTTTCCCACCATTGTCTGAACATCTCTCATACTCGTACTTTCATGCAATTCGTGTTTTACATGATAACCTAGATTTTTTTCGCATCTCACATGAGAATATAAAATCAATCGTTGTTTAATAATAATAATAGAATTAAAAGAAATATACTCATCAAATGAAGTTTAGCGCCATTTAGATTTTTTTTTTAATTTTTAAGTGACATTTTAACTAACAATTTTAAACCTAGCTTTTTGAAATTGCACAATCTGAAAGAGTTTGATAATGTGTGTGATAAGACCAAAAATCGTTGCGGAAACGATTTTAGAAAACATTGAAAATTCCCATTTTGTGTAAATGCTGAAAATTGGAAAATCGAAAAAATTCCACAAAAACTGCCACAGCATTAAGAGCACATATTTGTTTCCAAATTTACACACAAGAGTTCCAAAGCTAATGATTAAGCCTAAAAACAATTTTAAAAAATCTCAAAATTTTAATGAAAAATCATTTTTTGACAAAATTGCAATTTTTGAGAAAAAATGATAAATATTGGAAATAATGAGTAAAATCAAAATTCATTTCAATTTTTGATCACTATGAGATGTTTTGACACCAAAACCTGCCGCCTGTTTTGTTTCTGTTAAAGGCAATCTCATGTCAAAGATGTTGCATGAGTACTTTTTTGATATGCAGCTTTTTAAAAATTCTGAATTTGGATGGGTTGAAAACCAGTACCTCAAGTTAAACATTAATGGGTGCTACATGCTGTGTTTGAAAGAAAAACAACCCATTTTAATGGAGAGATGAGTTACTAAGCTTTATCTTATAATTAAGACAAAATCTCAAAAATCCTTATTTTTTTGTCAAAAATAGTGTTTTTGTCAAAAAAATCAAGTTTTAGTTTTTTGCTTTAAATGATTGCTTTCAGTATCTCGAATGAGGATGTAAAACGAATTCGGGGTGGGAAGCCCAGAAATAAAGTTGTGGGCTTTTTGCTGCATCCCAAATTTTGGTGTTTACAAAAACATGCATTTTTGCACATTTTTATTTAATTTCTTAAAGAAAAAATATTGAATTGTTATTCAGGAAGTCCAGCCCTTTAAGATGGTATTAAGTTTTAAAAGTTTATTTGATAAATACCTATACTAGACAATATTTTAAATTGAGAAAAATATTAACTGTTGCTAAACTTCTTTTGATGAGTATAGAATTAAAAGAAAAAAAAACAATCAAAACAAATGAAGATAAAGAAGAGCACTCTATAAAACAATAAAAATGGCTTTGACGGGATTCGAACCGGGGTTGCACCCCTTCACGTCAAAATGATCTGTTCATCCTAATGATATTAGCCTGCTCCTCTACCTACTGAGCCAATTTCTTTCTATAATAATTTTAGGAACAACATGCCAATACAGAACTGTAAATAATCGGTGAATTAATTGGAAAACACCTATGATAGACGGCGAACTATAATAAACTGTATGTTGACAAACAATATACAGCCCCGTTTCAAAAAATAACATACCCCTGCAATGTCGCAAAATAAATTGACCCCGTACCCTGCATTGCATGGATCATTGCTGGATGGCTATTGGTCTGGCCTGAATGAAACTTCTACATTTTGCGTATGCATTCATGTGTTTTAAACTGGTATTTATCTTATATTGATCATGAGCAGTCCGATTGGACAGGAAGTTGCCTTCGGCGTGTACCAAAATTCCGGCAGATTCAATGTCAAATTTTCAAGTTTCGGCGATTGGTATTATGTAAGTAGTGTGAATATTGCCACTTTCTGACCTGAATGTTATTCATTGACATCTATTTTATATACCTTAAAATTTGCATTGCATTCGCAATACATTTATAGTATTGAAATAATGATTATACACTATTTCCTTCATTAAATGCATGTTTCGAGGAGGCAAAACTGCTCTTATTGTCTACTTCCATCTTACTGTGCTCTCGTGCATTTAATATTTGATTCGTTGAAGTTTCTCTTGGACGATTACTTATATAAACCGTCTTCATAAAATCGCCTGTCACACTATTTCAATCAAGGGTATTCAAAAACCATCCAATGTCCTTAATAAATATATGTTTAAGAATGTCATTACATGACTTAAACATTTCAAAGGTAGGTATGCATTGCATTCGACACAATTCTATCGTCAGTCTCTTTAATAATCATGTCAACTGTTAATGGTATTCTCAGACGAAAGTTTTTGTTTTTTTTAATTTGATGAACTTGCAGACAATTTATGTACTGAAAACATGCAATTGCACGGTAGCATTATACAAGGCAGTAGGTATAATAAACATTCCATTTCTACTTCTGTACTTTAGCGAATGTGGTGCAAGTTTTAAGGTAATTACAATAGATGTCAATGAACAAAATTCATGTCAGGAAGTGGCAATATTCACAGTACTTACATAATATCAATCGCCAAAACTTGAAAACTTGACATTAAATCTACCAGAATTTTGGTACATGTACATGCCGAAGGTAGCTGCCTGTCCAATCGGACTGCTCATGATCAATATAAACTAAATACCAGTTTAACACACATGAATGTATACACAAAATACAGAAATTTCATTCAGGCCAGAATTATAGCCATCCGGCAATAATAGATACCATGCAGGTGACGGGGTCAACTTATTTTGCGACATTACAGGGGTATATTATACGAGCCTTCGCATGAGAAAACCAACAATTTGCATATGCGAAAACAAAGACGCAGATCAGTTGATCAGCGCCTTTTTTTTCGCCACACGGATAGTACAATTCCTCTTCTACTTATATCCAAAGTTTTAATCTTCTAGCTTTATTCTGTGACTGTACAGCCCCGTTTGTGTCAGACCTGGTCGGAGCCCCAAATTGTTGGTTTTGTCACGCACAGGCTCATATATTTTTGAAACGGAGCTGTAACCATAAAACCGCCAATTTTTCGTGGTCAAGCTATACTCATACCGTCCAAAATTATTTCGTTATATTTTCAGGACTGGGTTACCCAAGCATAGCATGGAAATTAAATTTTAATCACCAGTCCGCGGCTAAAAGCAGTATGTCTGTAAGAATCGAAATGCATGGAGATTTGCTTGTATTCGGCATGCGACTTTAATTCGTACACTTGAAAAACAAACTTCGATAACGTCGAATAGTTTATGTTTACGAAACATCCATATGCATTTGAGCATAAGTGTGTTATTTGTTGCATGTTTGATTTCAATTTTGAGGATCGCTCATCAGTTTACATAACATGATAAGCAATTCGTGGAAGGTTGGCGAAAATTGGATCACAATAAAATTCTAGGAATAAGTTAAATCAGTATAAGTTTAGGAAATGTGCATGTTAGCATTTCTAAGCAGCACAAATTTACATTTTCAGACTTTGAAATTGATGGAAACTATTGTTCCAGCGATTTCCTTGCATTTTGATTTTGCTTTCAATGAACTGGCTTTCGTGAGCGTAACACAGAAGATTTATCCTGTGATAAATAAGGGTGATATTTCCTCATGCAGCAATTTTTATCAGATTAGACAGGCGTCACAGAATGGTAAAGTGCAAGGCCATGGTCATTCAAGCGTGAAGAATACCCGAAAAATGGGGAAATAGCGCATTGACCAATCAGAAAACATCATAGTGATCCCTACGCCGTAGAACAAATTTAACTAGAAGGAGTTTTCAGAGGAAAACATATGTCCCCCCTCTCTGCCCCAACCCACTTTGATTTTGTAAATTTTTACATATAACCCTGAAAAATATATACCAACAGACATTTTAAAATATCACATGTTTCAGCTTTCTGTATTTATAAAGTTTGAAGTTTCTCGAAATTTACCCATCTACAATCCCAAAATAATATGTGCCGGTATCAACCAATATAAGAAAACAAGAACAGTAATCAAATCGATCACAAATTGTACGATTTTGACCAAACAGCCACATGCATTAAGAAGAATGTTTGTAGGAATATTAACCCCCGTGTGGCTGAAGGCTGAAATGTGTTATTTTATCCAAGAGATTGCAGAAAAATTGAAGCTTTGTAAAAATTTGGAAAATTATGCAGAAATTAGATAGTATTTTTCTCAATGCATGTCTTAAGTTTGGATTGAGTATTATGAAAATCATCACGAAAACATGTCCATGTAATGTATACCCCTTAAACCCCACTTTTATATAGAAAAACTGGGGAATGCAGGGGTATACCTATTTTTCTTATTTTTGCTCCAAAACATAGATTGTGGGTACTCGTTAGAACCGCCTCGCCAAGGCGGTTCTAACGTGTACCCACAATCTATGTTTTGAGCAAAAATAAGAAAAATATCAAAAATTTTCCACTAAAAATTTTCATTTTTACAACCAAATTTTTTTCTATATATTGCATGGGCATTTTCGTAATGTGGCGTTAGAATTCGGTTTGGAGTATAGTGATCGCTGGCTGGTTAAACCACAATACATGTAGTTTCACCGCGCTTATCCTGCTGCCATGTTTAAATTCTGCATTACCCACATCACGATAACATGTCCGTGTAATGTATACCCCCTCATACATCATTTTTATATTAGTAAAACTGGGGTATACCTATTTTTTTTTTCTTATTTTGGTTCAAAAACATAGATTGTGGGTACTCGTTAGAACCACCTCGCCGAGCGGGCGGTTCTAACGTGTACCCACAATTAATGTTTTGAGCAAAAATTAAAAAAAAAAATCATCTTTTGTCTTTTTATATATTGCATGGACAAGATTTAGTGATGTTGTTTGCATGGGATGCAATGATATACACGTCGTGATGTGAGGACAATTCAAAACTCGAGCATGTTACTTAACATGGCTATGTCACGGTTCCCGGCCCGAATGTGAACTAAGACAGAGCTGACGACTGGTGAATAAACCAAATGATTAGTTCTAGTTCAGTCTCATGAGAAAACTGCGAAAATGCACAGCGGATCAGCGCCTTTGTTTCCGCTACACGGATAGTATAATCCCTTTTCTTGTTAAATCTGAAATTTCAAGCTCCAAGCTTTTTTCAAGCAGTCACTGTACAGGCCGGTTTGTATCAGACCTGGTCGGAACCCCAAATTGTTGATTCTCTCATGCGTAGGCTTATATGATAGGTATGTAGTTAAGATAGAAAATGAGACCAGAGGACCAATGGTCCTGTAAACGCTCACCTGAGACCTGAGATATATACCAATAAACTTGGTTGATTAGAATGGTAACATAATCTGCGCCTTTGTTTTCGCCTATGCAGATTGTTGGTTTTCCCATGCGGCGGATCATTGTGAATCGACTTGCCCATCATTATCCTTTGGGTGAGCCCGCTTTTTATTTTTAATCACACTACCCTAAAAACCAAAGTGATAAAAAGTCCATAAAAACTGTTTCAACAAAAAGTTCAACGTTGCCAATTCATGAAAATTTTGCGAATTTGCACGAAAGTCATCAAGATTCATCATTTCTAAGGCCAGCCAGCTAAAAAAGATCGAAAATTTCTGGCCATTTTAATAGTTTTGCATGAACAAACTTACACACCATCAATTCTCTATGGGAATTTCATACCACTTTCATTTTAAGGGTAGTCTGATTAAAGGCTGGTCTTGTTGAATGCAAAGACTATTGTTTCGATCCTCAAGTGTAAGCTTTGCTTACAAAATGAACTACCTTGCTGATTGAAATGTTTCATTTTGCTAGCAGTTCGAAATCTTGTAGAAATTGCGCGTTAAAAATTTGATCCCTAACTTTATTTGTCCATTATATTATATTGAAGGCAGCAGCATATAAAAGTATTTGAGCCAATATCCTGTCGGCGTTTGAGCTTGTCTGTTCATAATAACGGCTGTTTTTTTTTTTATTTTTGTTTGCCTGCTTTAACGTCCCACAAACCGCCAAGGTCATAGCTGGATGGGTCTTGTAAAATCTTCACCCAAAAACTGGAAGAAACCCAACAAACACTGGTTTAAAGGTGATCAACTTAACCACTACGCCCAATTGCTAGTTAGAGATGGGACAATTAAAACCGGGGATCAGCACGTATATGTTCTAATTCGTTAATATTCTTGTGAAGACTGTTCCCCTTTCTTTCCCTTCCCGGTCTTCTTTGGCAACAAGACCGCCTGAATATTCGGCAGCACTCCGCCTTCAGAAATCGTCACATTTGCCAAAAGTTTGTTCAGTTCCTCATCATTACGCACAGCCAACTGAATGTGGCGCGGACTGATACGAGTCTTCTTGTTGTCCCGGGCAGCGTTGCCGGACAGTTCCAGAACCTCGGCAGCAAGATACTCCAACACGGCGGCCAGGTACACCGGTGCCCCCGCACCGATCCTCTCAGCGTAGTTGCCTTTGCGCATGAGTCGATGGAGGCGCCCTACGGGAAACTGTAGACCGGCTCTAGCTGACCTAGACTTCTTACTGTCCTTCTTGATTTTACCGCCTTTTCCTCGACCAGACATAGTGAGATAAACGAGCCCTGGAACAAATGTATAAAATATGTGTCTAAACAAGAATATTGTTAAAAATATGTGTTAAACAAGAACACTTCAGAGGTCATCAGGCAAGCTAAGACAATTTCGGCCACAATCAAGCACACACACTCTTCCTCTGAGACTTTCCCACGTTCCTTTCAACAGACTCACTCCTAAGACCAAATTCCATTCCCTGGGCACACTACTGGCCAACCCCCACCGTGCTCAGAGACCCACATTTCCCTGAGCCCTATTCGCAGCCCCGCTTGGTGGAACGTGCAAGTGACCCCTCCACTCCCCCCACCCGAATGCCATGACTAAATTCCCATGGGACACCTAAGGTCCCTGCTCTGACCCTCCAGTCTCCCGCCCTAGTTGGGACCACAGACTCCCCTAGCCCACTTAGAATCCCATATCCCGCTCCCCTGGGACCCGGAGTCCGTCCTGGGACTCCCCTGGGACCCCCAGTTTCCCCTGGGAGCTCCCCGAGTTTCCCCTGATTCTCCCCCTGGGGACCCTTGACTCCCCTGGGCCCACTTAGAACCCCATATCCCCGCTGACCCAGTCCCGCCCTGGCACCCCCTAGGACCCTTGGTACCCCTAGAGTCCCCCTGGGACCCTAAAGTCCCCTTGAGTCCCCCTGGGACCCCTAGAGCCCCCCCCCCTGGGACACCCCGAGTCCCCCCGGCTAAAAGCAGGACATTGTGTCGTGCTCAAGCCAATAAACTGACAATGGAAAAGGTAGCGATTGCCAAGTCTCAGTTGACCCTCATTGACAAAGGCATCGCTTGCAGTAATGCACAGAAAAATAAAACGAATATTATGTAAAGCGAAATTCAAATGGGAAAAGTGTAAATTACATCAACAGTGAAACAAAGGGATTTAGCTTCGGCTTTAACTAAGTCCATGGGAATCTGATTCCATATTCACTACTTATTGTATTTCGCATTTTTCCATTCCAAATAATCACATATCAACAAACTTTGGTTATTTTAAATCAAAGCTATCTAAAAGGACATCATGCAGATTACTTTCCCTTGGACGCGTTCTTCTGTTTTATTATTCAATATTACAGCAATATATAATTAGGCACCCGATAGCCGAGCGGTTTCGTAACACAAAACATCACATGGTTCGATTCGCACCGACACACTTTTCATTTTTTTTAATTTTTTTTTTCGACACACTTCTCATTTTTTTTTTAATAAACAATAAAATAAACCATAAACCTAAATGCACAAATAAATTATGTTAACGAAGTTCGCCATTGCGCAAAAACTCGAAACTGAGCAGCGAGGTTGTATATTTAATTTACTGTTGATGATGCAATAAAACGTCTAGAACTCAATATCAAGACTAATTTGCAGTAACTCGTGACAAATTCAACTTAATAATTCCTTGGCTAGAAAAAGTGAATGCTCTTCACATTATCTGCACATGCGAAAACACAGACGCAGATCAGCTTCGCAGTAGACTGCGAAGCTGATCAGCGTCTTTGCTTTCGCTACACGGATAGTACAATTCCTCTTCTTTATTAGTCCAAACATTCAAGCTTCTAGCCATCTTCTGTTAATGCACAGAGCGGTTTGTGTCGGACCTGTTCGGAAACCACATTGTTGGTTTTCCCTTGACGCAGCTCCTTTTATTCTAAATGGCATTTCGGCATTTCTATCTTATATTTTATTATTGAAAATAAAAATTTCAAAGTGATAAACATTTTGCAATAAATGTTTTGTTTGTATTGAGGCTCAACGTCTTCGTCAACATTTTTCAGTTATATCAGGACGGAGCCATCGCTTCCTGGGTATAAACAGTTTATGTGTCTTACTCAATGACACAACTCGGTGCCGCCAATGGACGACCTCTCCATTCAGAGGCCACTATGCCACAAATCAACCCTCAAAAACTGGGATAAACATGTAATCAGTACAGTTGCTTACTCAGCTTACCGTATGTTGGATGTTTGTATGGGTACCTTATTGTAATTTGGGTTGTTTGTCACATGGTCTTTAGGTTGGGACTTTGGTCCTGATTGTACTAGTTGCTGATCATAGTTACAAATGTACATGCCCAGTATACTATAAAAAATTGAGCCTGTGCGTGAGAATACCGACATTTTGGGTTCCGACCAGGTCTGACACAAACCGGGCTGTACAGTCACAGAAGATGGTTAGAGGCTGGAAATTTTGGAATTACAATGTAGAGGAATTGTACTATCCCTGTAGCGAAATCAAAGGCGCTGATCAGCTTCGCAGTTACTTCGAAGCTGATCTGCGCCTTTGTTTTCACCTATGCAGATTTTTGGTTTTCCCATGCGGCGGCTCAAATAGTATACCAATTTCCTTGTCGGTGGCGGGCATGCCATATAAATATTTTCCGACTCATTATCTTTCACATTTGAAAAACTAAGTTATTAACGTCAATGTACGAGGGAAGATCCAAAATAACGTTAACTTTTGCTGTCACTTCAACATGATTTTAGAAAAAAATGTATATCACGATACATCAGAGCATTCGCTTATCAAGATTAGGTAAAACAATTACACATTTTGCAAATGTTCTGCTTGCGGGTGTGTCAGATGGTTTTTCTCGGGGTTCTCCCGTCACAGTTTTCGCCCCACCTACTGATTGGCCCGTCTCATATGAGCTGAAATAATCTTGAAAGGGACGTAAAACTGAATTTAAAAAAAAAAAATGCAAGTATCGTAAACACGCCGTGCTATTTTAAAACCATGGTGACACATAAGCGGCGCATGCGAATTTTCGGAAATGTACTCTTACGTATATATTTTCGATAAAATATAAAAAGCGCACTTGAATCGCGCCAAAATAAGCCCCAAAGAAGCATAAAGTTGCGAGGATGTTATGGAGAAGTTTGAAATGATTTGGAGTGTGCGTTTTAGAAATATCAATATAATTTGTGGGCTTTTCCACTGCATTTAAAACGTGAAGTCGTCGGCATATTAGGCTTAAATCTGTTGGATTTCTACATGCGCGGATCCAGAGGGGGACCGGGGGTCCGGACCCCCCCCCCTCCCTGGAATTTGAAAATTTTACCTAAAAAAGGGTAATTTCGGGATTTTTTTGGGGGGGTTGGACCCTCCCTCGTCTGTAACCAAAAATTACCATTTTCGTTGGACCCCCTCTCATGAAAATTTCTGGATCCGCGCATGTTCTAAATACCGTGCTTTGAAAACGCCTTAACATAGTGCTAAAATAATTAGATGTAGACGAAACTGGTACATTCAATGTATCAATCATTTTGTTTGTTTTGTTTTCTTGTTACTCCCATCAATCAATTTCTGATTATTCTTGGTAGGCGTACATTGTACACTCCGGTGTGTTTGCAGGATGAGCCTACATGCATGAGGACATTTGAACATAAATAGTCTCGATAAAATAAGAAGGGTGCAACTTTGAAAAAAATGCACTCACCCGAGTTTTGAGAAAATTACACATCTTAATCAAATTCGGTTTATTTTATTTTCATTTTATTTTATTCTTTTTTTTTTTTATTTATTTCATTTTTTTAATTCAGTTTTGCGTCCCTTTCAAGATTATTTTAGCTCATAGACGGGCCAATCAGTAGGTTGTGCGAAAACGGGAGAACACCGAGAAAACCCACCTGACACACCCCGCAAGCAGAACTTGGCTTGTCTAACATGTGGCCAGTGCGGGGCTCGAGCCCACACCAGACACAGCGGTGAGAGTGATTAAGAAACACCGCTCTTAACCGCTCGGCCACGGGGGCCGCTAAATTCGGTTTATGCTATTATACCGCAATTTTCGTTCATGACTTGGCCAAGTTATGCAACATTATCCATGCATTTCTATTTACTCAAGTAAATAGTAGTAATAATAATAATAATAATAATAATAATAATAATCTGATAATAATAATAATGCACAATCATTTGTATCCACGCCCGCCTCCCACCTACAGGGAAAGGGTTGGGGACAGTCGGGTCGAAGTGCGGGGCAATTACCTTTTTATTGTCCCGGCAGTGCAGGCCCGGGAAATGATGGGGTTTTGATCTAACCCCAGGGAGATTTTCTATTGTGAAGGGCAGCGCAAAGAGCATGGTTTTGACATGGTTTGTCCCCTGGGGTGAGGTCTATAGCAGGGCATTGAAAACTGAAAGGTCATAATCCCCGCCCTTCCTCGTAGGTTACAACTGTACAAGTCAGCAAGTGGCTGGTGCATAAAACACAAACAGAATTAAAATTAACAAATAATAATAAATAATAATAAATCCTTTGAAACCATCTCAGCATAATGATCGGTCCCTTATTGAAACGCATGCCTGTTTTGTCGGGGTGTTTCTTTTGCGCGTCAGTATATACATGTATGAATTTGAAAAGTATAGACAGCTGGGCAATATGCCTACTCTGCATATTTAACCGTTCGAAAGGAGGAAGAATAAAATAATGCTTACCTTGCCGTTCGATTGGTCACAATTTATTGTATAATTTCAACTTATAAATAAAGAAATATTGTATTCTTCTTTCCTTCTTGTGTATTTGTTTGCACGGACTTTTCGTGTCTATGGCTTAAGTATGGGACGCTAGGAATGTCGTTTATCATGAATACAGGAATCTCGGAAGTTTCATATCAGAATTGTTTTCTAACCGACTTTTTTGTTCAAATTCTGTCAAACATCTGATCAGCCCTCTGTAGTCTGGTTGACGGTCTTTTTCCCAGCATTTATATTGAGGTATATGGAGGTAACTTGGAATATGTATGTAGAAGAAGCGGCTACCCAAGACAAGCCTATGGTGGTCGGGTGGGAATATGGGTCCCCGCTCATTGGGGCCTAGGAGAAACGAATGGGCTGCTTGTGCCTCCAGGCAAAGCTTCAAATCTACTGACCAACCATCTGGTTACTGGTTAACCGCTCATCACCAGGAAAAGTGGTTTAGTCAAACCATCCATACATATAAGCCATATTTGCTTAGTTGGGTGGTTATACTAGTTTATGAAGCGCATTTTGAGTGTCATGACATCCTAATGTTGGGTAAAAGTCCTATAAAATGGACAACGTCCCGACATGACCATTGCTGTTAACTTGGACGTAAAACATCAACTCAAACAAACAAACAAACAAACAAACAGACAAAGACAAGCCTATATCATGCCTAATGCAAAGTCTTAACTGAAATACGGTTCACTGGCTAACGAAAACACAACTCAATCTGCACACCCATGCAGGGTCATGCAGCCTGATCAGCGTTTGGGTGTAACAAAAAGCTCATCATATTGCCTAGGCATAACAGCATATGCTGACAATGTGTCTTTAACGCTTGTTAGACGAAAACATAATTAAATTGCACAATTTAGTATATGAAAAGTTAGTGATAAGCATGCGTGTTTCTCGCATGTTCAGAACTCAAAATTGGTAATAACGTTAGCTGCCCCACTTTTGTAATAATTGTTCCCAGAAATTTGTCAAAGTTGATCGTTGATTTTGGTATTAAAGGGTTAATATACTGAACAAAAAAAGAAACGCAACAATTATAATTATTCCACTGAATTTTGAGAAAACTATGATACAATAAGAAATCATTGCATTCTCTCCTTATGCATGAGATATCAGGCTTCCGATTCGGAATTCGGTTCCGAATACCGATTTTAATTTTGACGAGTTTTTACAGAGTTATTCGATGCCGACCACAAGCATGCTGAAAGGAGAAAATCACACAGTGCGCATGCGCAAGCATTAAAATAATGGTAATATTTAAATCCGCTATAAACCCCCATCCAAAATCACAATGTACCACTCAGCAGATAACTCACATGTTAAAGAAATATAACAAATAAAATTGAAATTATCCCCCTTTCAATTAAACATATCGAGGGATTTTGATGGTTTGAATTACGGGCTTGTTACTTCTTTTTCATGAATTTTAATTAGGGAGCAGTTGACATTGTTTCTTGATGATTTGGAGGTTCAAAAGTGTGCGCATGCGCTGTGCAAATCTTTCTCGAAATGAAAATCAGTTTTTGCATGGTATACCCTAATATCCCATGAATGAGAATCATACAGCAAAGGACCTGAAATTATCAACGTTTTATTGTCAAAATTTGATTTTATACTGAACACTAGCGAGAAAAAGGGAATTGTATGAGGGGCCCATGACTTTCAACTTACTTCCTTGTCTGTTTGCGAGTTGCAAGTCGGAGCGGTTTTGTCTGAATCACTTTTGCCGTGAGCCACGGCGAGGTAAACAAAGGTCATTTTCTATAATGACCACAGGGTTTCTATTGCTCTTTCTGCATAAATATTACTTATCTTAATGTTTAGACCGTCCGAATGTATGAATTGATTATCTAATCATTACCCACTCACGAAAAACAAAATCTGAATCAAAATAAAAGAAATTGAGAAAAAATAAACAATGGCTCCGTCCATATCGGCCGGCTCTGTCTATATCAGCTGGCTCTGCTGTATGAGGGTGATTTTTAGAAGCGATAGATTTTTTTCGCTATTGGGTTTAGCAGTCAAAAGTGAAATTTTTTGAAAGTTATTTTTGGAATGGTGATGTTTTTCTCGAACCATCTATCATTTCAAAAAGGGCGGCCCCATGATTAAAGTGGTTGACTTCAGGGCTCTTGATCATTCGACCATATCACCCTGTGGGTGCAAGGCACTCTCGGGCAACGTGAACAAGCCAAGTTCTGCTTGCGGGTGTGTCGGGTGTTTTTTCCGGGGTACTCCCGTTTTCGTCCCACTAACCGATCCATTCGTCTCAATACCAGTGAAAAAGATTGGGGCGCAAAACTGAATAAAATCAACATTTGAGAATAACCTATGTAAAAGTTTGGCAAATTTGTCTGGTTGACACTTCAGACTTTGAGTACTTACTCTACGAAGTGCGAAGAGCTATTGTAGTCACCTCGGTCGTCCGCGTTTCCGTGCGCGTCATAGAGGGTCCAAACTTGGACCATAGGTACTCAGTAGGGTTGGCTTTCATTCCATGACATGGGCCCCTGGGTCCTTGTCCGGAGGGTGGGGCTAAGTAGTAACCAAGATCTGGACTTATAAAAAAACTATACTGCAGAAAAGTCAATTTACTAACGTGTTCTAGAATTTAACCCCTAGCCCCACCCTCCGGGCAAGGACCCAGGGGCCCATGTCATGGAATGAAAGCCAACCCTACTGAGTACCTATGGTCCAAGTTTGGACCCTCTATGATAAGTAGTTGCCAAGATCTGGACTTATATATACATCAGTGTGACGCGGACGCGGATGCGCACGGAAACGCGGACGACCGAGGTGACTACAATAGCTCTTCGCACTTCGTGCAGTAAGTACTTAAGTCTGAAGTGTCAACTTCAGACAAACTAACTTGCCAAACTTTTACAAAGGTTATTTTATTCAGTTCCTTTTCACTGGTATTGAGACGAATGGATCGGTACATGTAAGTGGGACGAAAACGGGAGTACCCTGGGAAAACACCCGACACATCCGCAAGCAGAACTTGGCTTGTCCACGTTGCCCGAGAGTGCCTTGCACCCACAGGGTGATATGGTCGAATGATCAAGAGCACTGAAGACAACCACTTTCATCATGAGGCCGCCCTTTTTGAAATGATAGATCACCATTCCAAAAATAACTTTCAAAAAATCTCACTTTTGACTGCTAAACCAAATAGCGAAAAAAAAACTATCACTTCTAAAAATCACCCTCATACAGCAGAGCCAGCCGATATAGACAGAGCCGGCCGATATGGACGAAGCCATTGATTATTTTGTCTCATTTTATTTTATTTTGATTCAAATTTTGTTTTTCGTGAGTGGGGACGGATTAGATAATCAATTCATACATTCGGACGGTCTAAACATTTAGATAAGTAATATTTATGCAGAAAGAGCAATAGAAAGCCTGTGGTCATTATAGAAAATGACCTTTGTTTACCTCGCCGTAGCTCACGACAAACGTGATTCAGACAAAACTGCGCCGACTTGGAACTCGCAAACAGACAAGGAAGTAAGTTGAAAGTCATGGGCCCCTCATACAATTCCCCTTTTCTCGCTAGTGTTCAGTATAAAATCAAATTTTGACAAAAAATAGAAAACTTACGTGTTCGTGTCCACCGAAACAGCCGAGATTGACGGCGCCGCACGTGACCGGAAAAACCCACACAAGATTTCCTTAACAGAGCCAATGGCTCCGTCTATGTCAGAATCAGAATCAGAATCAGAATAGTTTACTGGTGAAACGTCAAACTGACAATACTACACCAGGGGGGATGGGGCTTGACCGGAGGGGATTAGTCCCGAGCTCTCACAAGAGAAGTAAATTTAGACACACAATCATCTGACAATTCAGCAGAGGAGATCAGAGAATCAGGGAGTTCATTCCAATCTCTAATGGTCTGGGGGAAGAAACTGTGTAAATAGGCATTTGTACTTGCTGAAGGTATCTGAAATGCCAAGGAGTGTTGATTCCTACAACGCCTATTTTTGGGGATAAGGTCATCCGTGGGTATTTTTGCTCTCCCTTTTAGACCTTTGTAAAGTAATATAATTCTATTATCCTTCCTTCTTTTCTGCAGGGATTCCCATTTTAGTTTTTTAAGGATGCCAGTCATGCTACCTTTTTCATATGTATAGTTCCTAGTTACAAACCTAGCCGCACGCTTTTGCACCTTCTCCAAATCATCTATCAAACCTTCATAATGAGGGTCCCAAACTGAGCTACCATATTCAAGAATAGGTCTCACCAGACCTTTATAGGCAGCTTCTCTCACATCTTGGGGGCAAGAAAACAGGTTTCGTCTCAAAAAACCAAGGGTCCTATTGGCTTTGGTACACACATTGCTGATGTGAGTATTCCATTTTAAATCCTTAGTTATTGTTACACCAAGATATTTGATACTCTCAACATTTTCCAACACAGTACCCTCAAGCTTGTAAGAAGCCTGAATTTTACTAGTACGTTTATTTGTCAGCTGCATCATGTTGCACTTGACAGGTTGAAATCTCATACCCCATTTCCTGGCCCAACTACCTAATCGATCAATATCCTTCTGAAGTTTCACTGTATCCTCCACATTCTTAATTTCACGATAACAAACACAATCATCAGCAAAGAGTCTGATTTCCGATTCAATATCTGAGGTGATATCATTTATATGCAACGAAAACAACAAGGGGCCAAGAACGGTGCCCTGTGGGACACCAGATACAACAGGAGCCCAGTCTGATTTAACGCCATTAACCACAACTCTTTGTTGTCTATAGCAAAGGAAGGCATCAATCCATTTAATTGTCTTCCCACAAATTCCATAACTGAACAATTTGCTTTTAAGGAGTTCATGCGGAGGAGTGTCAAAAGCTTTTTCGAAATCCAAGATAAATGTGTCAACCTGACCTTGATTGTCTAAGATTTTTGCCCAGTCATCAATCACTGTAGCTAACTGGGTTTCACAACTGTGGGATTTCCTGAATGCATGTTGCCTGTCTGACAAAAGTTTATGATGATCCAAATGGGACATGATATTAGAACACACTATATGTTCCAGAAGTTTGCAGGGTACGCAGGTCAAGGAAACTGGACGATAGTTGCAAGCAAGAGACCTGTCAGCCTTTTTGAACAGGGGACAAATGTTTGCTAAAGACCATTCTTTGGGGATTTCACCCGAGTCTATTGACTGTTGAAAAAGATGTGCAAAAACAGGACCTAGCTCAGATGCCAATTCCTTAAGGACTCTGGGATGAAGCTCATCAGGACCTAAAGCTTTCGACGGGTTCAAACCTTTCAGAAGTTTTGTGACACCTTCTTTGCCCGCCAGTAACTTTGTGTTACTGATCGTTCCAAGTCGATACTTCTGTAGTGGTTCTTTTTGTTTTATGTCTTGGTGTTTAAAATTTTTTGTGCTGTTGGCGCCTTATGTATGTTTTCATATTTTTAGTTAAGTTAAGGTAACTGAGTGGCCACCTATTGGGAAAATAGCTGCTCATTCGGCTTACGATATGTTTCATGGTATAAGTACCTGATTGTTAGTTTGGTTTTTTCCCACCTCGGTTTTTGGAGTGGGAATCTTTTTCTGATTGCGCCTTTTCCTGATCTTTGCCTACTTGTACATTTTTTGGATACCACTATGTCTTCCATAAACGGGGCTTTTCTATTCAGAAGAGGGACCTGGCTATGTTCAGTTTTGGTGAACACATCCGTAAACTGACCATTGAATTCACCAGCCTTTTCAAAATCTGATTCAGCAAGACCACTTCCATTTCGCTTTTTCAAAGGGGGGATACCTTGAACATCTTTTTTCTGACTATTTATGTACCGATAAAAATCTCTTGGATTAGCCTTAACATCACCAACCAAGTTATTTACATACAACTCATGCTGTTTTCTGATATCTGCTTTGATTTCTCTTCTCAAAGTTTCAAATTTCGTTCTAAATTTTGCATTCCCAGTTTTCTTCGCTTTAGCGTGAGTTGCATTTTTTCTACGAATCTTTCTTCTTATTTCAGGAGTTATCCATGGGACTGAGGAAACTGAGCGACTAGTCTTTGATGGGATATGTTTATCCACTGATTCCTGGATAAAAGATGTGATCAAATTAAAGTTTTCTTGAACCGACCGTGTGCCAGAGTAACCGTTGAAATATTTCTCCTTTGCAAATTTAAGGGCATCACCTTTCATAGATTCATAATCACCTTTCTGATATTTATACACCTTTCTCTTAGGTTTCTTGATGGGGGGAATAACTATTTTCAAAGTTCCAGAGACAATGTCATGATCACTAAGCCTGTCCGGGGAATGAATATCAACAAATTGTCCGGGAAGTGAAGTGATAATCAAATCCAATGTGTTTTGTCCTCTTGTGGGGAAGTGCACTACCTGTTCCAATTCGTGGTCACTTATAAGTTCTACCAACTTTGCACCTTCAGACACGCTCAATGAAAAACCTAGTTTGTTGAGTCTATCTGGCCAAACAATATCTCTGAAGTTAAAATCACCCATGACATGGACCGAGGGGGGTTTGTTTCCTTTATGTAAAGTTTTCACCTTTTCAAGTTGGTCTTTGAATAACTCAAGTTCCTCTATCTTACCATCTGGAGGTCGATACCAACTTGCCACAAAATGGGAAGTTTTGTTCGCAAATACCTTTACCCAAACTGATTCGGAGCCGTTTTCCAATTCAGTGATCGGCATATGAGGAATATCTTTGTGTATAAGTAACATCACACCACCGCCGTCAAGAGTTCTATCTTTTCTATACACATTGTAAGGACAAGTTTCTGGGAACAATTCTGAAGTTGAAATAGTGTTGTCAATTTTAGTTTCTTGAATTGCAACAATCTGAGGTTGATGGAGATCAAGAAATGCCAACAACTCAAGTTTTTTACCTCTAATACTATTGATATTTATGCTTGAGAATTTTAACCCACTGATAAATTTATTTTTGTTTGTACCTGAACCACATGTTTTAGTACCACAGCTACTATCGTTTGACAATGGAGCAAATCTATTTTGTTCTTCCAAGTTTAATTGATCAGAAAAGAATGAATCCGAAAAGTTGAAGAAGTCACATTTTGGGCAAATCCATGAACAATTTGAATTTTGTATATTTTCATACTGGTTATCTGAGACAAGGGAGCATTTATTGTGGACCCACATTTCACATTTGTCACATTGAACAGCCTTGTGACTATTTAAGACAGCCCCACTGCAAAGACCACAGTCTGCTTTGCAGTCTGAACAATACCAAGGTTCATTTTTATTTTCCAAACTGGAAAGTTCTTTTTCGCTGGGATTTGCACATGTGGCATGAAAGCGCTTTTCGCAGTCATTGCATGTGACAAATTTGTCGGTAGCTTTACAGTATTTTTTGCATAGCCGACACAGGAACCTGGGACCTGGATTCATTTCAATGTCTCCAGCCAGGATGATGAGGGTGAGCAGGTTGGTTCCCTTGGAGGGCTTAAAGCTTTGAAGACCTTCAGAACTCCTGCGATTGCCAAGCTTCCTTGAGTATGCCAAAAAGTGTGAAATATTGCCAGAAGTTTTTTCGGTACCAATGTTGCAGTCATGGTTCGGGTCCAAGGAACATGTAGAGTTCCACTTCCAAAAACAAAAGCCTAAAGCAAGGAACAAGGCCAACCTGTAGAACATTATGTGATAAATACAATTTGAACAACAACAACAACAACAATCTGAATAAGCAACTACAAGTGACAGTCAAAATATCTAAGATCTACCGGGTTACTTGGGGGGGGGGGAGCTCACAATTCACAATACCAGCCGGTTAGCGATCTAGCTGACCAAACGCGCAAGTTGGCTGGCACTGATCAATGAGCAAGAAATCTTGACAGAAATCCAAAGCACTTCAAACAAGCTGCAAGTAAACACCTGGCTGGGTGGTTTCCCTACCTAATGTGTCACTTACAGGAAATGCAAGAACTGATAAACTCAAAATCCAGTAAACTATTCTGATTCAAAGACTCTGACAGAGCAAAGTCAATTTCTGCACTTTTTTTTTTTTCTCTAATACCCCACCCACTGTATAGTGAATGGCGGGAAAATTTTCAAAGGGCAAAAATCCTCAATAAACTTTGAATTTGTCAATAAATTGGCGACCAGCAAGTATGTTTCACTGGTCTTAATCAACCTAAGCTGAAATCTAAACGATTATAAACACAAATAAAGAAAGAAAACTTCTCTTTTGTGAGAGAGAATTCTGACGATCCTTCTTCGCCGGAACCACAGGCGCTCGACGACTGGACTCATTTTTTTTTTTTTTTTTTTTTTTTTTTTTTTTTGCATTTTCACCCGTTTGGAGACCCTTACGATATGTTCATGCAATTATTTTACCTTTAAAACCTTTTCTATCAATCCTCAATCAACCCTCGTCTATGGGCTACTATATAGACAAGGTCGGAAACGCGGTGTCCTAGTTTAATTGGGGTCATGGGATTCCCCGCATCTCAAACTCGTACTTCACCCTTTACCGTTATTTCAATGCTGGGTGTCTACTTATGAGCGACTATGTAAAAGGTCTCACCCATTGCCTTCGTCAAAAATAAGCATAGTCGCCCGTAAACTTATATTTTATACCACCACCTGTCTACTTGGATGGGATCCCGAATGTTTTTGTATGGTGACCTTTCGTTTCTAGAAATCAGTGGAAGGTCACTGTAAATATCGTATGAAAGAATCAATCCTACTGGATAATTGTATTGCATTGTTGCCATGACACTAGATCACAAAGTGTTTTGACTGGATATAAATCAAGCAACCTATGAAAACCAACGTAACACATATCACGTGCTGGCGTAACACGTCGTGTGAACAGTGTATTTATAGTAATGTCACGGCTAGATTGCCGATTTCATTCGGGATGTCCTCCAATTCTGTTGAATGCTTTAATTGTTAGTTTTTACGGGCGGTGGTGCTTATTTTGAATGAAGGCAATGGGCGAGACCTTTTACAAAGACACTCATGTGTTGACAGCCAGCATTGAAATAACGGTAAAGGGTGAAGAATGAGTTTGAGATGCGGGGAATCCCATGACCCCAATTAAACTAGGACACCGCGTTTCCGACCTTGTCTATATAGTAGCCCATAGACGAGGGTTGATTGAGGATTGATAGAAAAGGTTTTAAAGGTAAAATAATTGCATGAACATATCGTAAGGGTCTCCAAACGGGTGAAAATGCAAAAAAAAAAAAAAAAAAAAAAAAAAAAAAATGAGTCCAGTCGTCGAGCGCCTGTGCCGGAACCGGAACAAATATGTAGTTTCCTCACCGTGGGTAAGCTTCGACAATAACTTTTTAAAAGAAATTTCTTGTACAGTATAAATAGAAAATTTGTCACCGGAAATTCGAATGAAACGACACGTCGACCAAGAGGTCACGACACCAAGTTGAAACCAATCAGCAACGCGGAAGTAGTCACGTTATTCTCGAAGTAAACATCAATGGCGGATTGTTTAGAAGCCTTACATCAGCTACCGATTAGACTGTGTTAAATGACTCATTAGAGCGACTTATAAATGGGATTAAGGAGAGGAAAAAGATGGAATTCTTGTTTGGCGTGGTTTCTAACTTCAGTTGGCGCACTTTGCGTGACCGTTTCATGCATAGGCGCATCGGATGAAACGAAGAGCGAGAATGTGGCTTTTTTCTCCCAGTCAGAAAATGGAATTCCTCGTGGAGAATCGATTCCATCGAGTACATCAACAGATAAGGATGAAAACGTTGCAGAAAGGTATGTGCTTGCTATTTTGCAATTTAATTACGAAATATGTTGTGCATTAAAGCAATGCAAGGTTTCTAAAGACTGTTTTACATGTGTGTAGGACAGTTTAGACGACCATGACATTGTACCTGATGATCGAAACGTTAGATCGGCTTTGATTGGTCGAAATTCCAACTTTGGTTGCTATTCTAATTTTGATTGGCTCTCTGCGAACACACCTTTCAGCAAGTAGTAGCTTTATAGAAAAAGGAAATAATTATAATAATAATGACTTTATTTATAGATGATGCTCAGTTGGACTAATCCAATCTTCCCTGAGGTCCTCTCTTCAACAAAATATATACACAATTATACAAACAAAATAGACAACATTATATAAAGAATCAGCAACATGAGAAATGAATTTAAACTTATTCATTAACTTGTGTTGATGAGGGTACGTAGAATTACCAAAACACACCAAAACACCGGAACACACTGGTAATTACCAAAACACACTTATATTTTGTATTATCTAGTACTGTAGTATATTTATAAGACTCAGATGATAAAAAGTTTTATTCTCTTTTGATGATGTCAGTTGTAAGTGTGAAAAATATTATTTATTTGGTGTGTTTTGGTCTGCCTTGCATAGAATTAATTGTTATTGATTTTCAATGCAACAAACAACATCTTTGACGGTTCAGCGGTCGGCAACTTTAGAAGAATTCTTAAAATTGACAGTGGCCTTAATTATAATTAATGCAATCATTAATCTTTAAATCTCAAATTAAATACATGTCTTCTTCATTAATTGGATTGTTTGACATCTTTTTTTATTTTGATTAATCTTGATTGGTCATACTTTCGTTTTTGATGTCTTCGATCGTTGGTTTTGTGCAGACGAGACAACATGCATCGTTTAGCTAATAAATAAATACATAAAAAATATATACCAATTAAAAAAATCCACGTCCAAAAAAAATGAAAAAAAAAAAAATTAATAGTTAAAATATTAGATAAATGAAAAATAATGCGAAAATATAGAAATTCTCGACGTGCATCATCTTAAGCCTCGGATCCGAGAATGAGCGCAGGTTATAGGCCTATTTTTCTTGTGATTCATTGAAATCAGTATTTTCTCTTTATGTAAATGCTTGCAATTACAACGCAGGACTTATGTCAATCGTCAGGTCCACATACGTGTCAGTTCGTATATCAAGGTAATTCATCTGTTTATTGTATTGGCACGTGCTTATCTATTAGATTACAGTAGCAAAAATGTTGATAACTAATACACAGCGGCCATAAAGTAAGACTGGCGTGTGAAAGCTTTATTGGCGAAAAGCATGTGCGTTCATACATATGTATTTACGCCGGGATTGATAACGTTGCGGAAATAAATTTATTGTAACTTAAATAATTCGTAAAATACTATAACGTTGATTTTTTGACAATTCCATAAGTCGTGTCATTTTCAACAACAATTTTTAAAAATCGTTGCCGAATCAATTTTATTCAATTAAGGTTTCTTTGATGTATAGAACTTCGTCCTTAACTAATTAAACTAAGTTCGAGTCTGATTGGGACAATTAATTACTCCTTCGTTGACGGATAATTACACCAATTAAAAGTCTTGAGTACATCTACTCGACTCAATAGGTGTCAACTGGGTATTATTTAAGCCATTGTTTCTCAAACTTTAACATAACCACGATCAGCATGGCTAGATTCTGTTTGATGGGCGACTCCTACGTCAAGAGGCTACAGAACTTCTGCGACGGCGACCTTCATCTTCCGGGACCTATGAGATTTCTTCGACAAGGGGGGCTGCGCTGCGAAGAACTCGAAGATACTATGAAAACACAAATGAAACAAGCCGCCGCAAAATCCGACTACGTCTTCCTCTCCATCGGCGGCAACGACATCAGTCCCATCTCCGATCCAGAAGTCATCTTCAACAACATCCGTGACCTGGTAGAAAAGCTAGAAGAAACTGACGTGCGCCGAGTGTATATTTCAGAAATTCTACCACGAGGCGATTTTTCAAAAAGTAAACCCCACGGTCTGACCAAAGCAAAGTTTGACAGCGACAAAAAAACTATAAACAAGTTACTGTTCAAGGAATACGGCATGCGGGTCATCAAATTCCATGACATACGATATCCTAGAGACTACCACAGCGACAAGGTCCATTTATCAGAACCAACACAAGACAGCAAAAAATGTGGCCTTCGAAAAAAAATCTTTAGAATAAGACTCACATTCTGCAGTTCCCAAGATTAAATGTCTCACAAACGATCCTTTCCAGGACCACTATACATTATGAAAGAAGCCTTATAATGTCCAAAACAATTACACATGCACTTCCAACCATTCACCCCATCCCACCTCTTCATGAAAGAAGCCTTATAATGTCAAAAATTAACAGCTTATCATCGCTATAGTGACACCTGTCCCATTACACATTTCCAATTACCAATAAAATAAGTGTGTTTTGGTAATTACCAGTGTGTTCCGGTGTTTTGGTGTGTTTTGGTAATTCTACGAACCGTGTTGATGACCACTCTAAATATTTCCTCTTGAAAAGTGGCAGTGATTCACTCTAATATTTTCTGGAATGGAATTCGAAATCTTCGACCCAGAAGAGAGAGTTTCTAAACTGTTCTATATTGGGCTTAGGAACATACAAGAGATTATCAGAGGTTGACCTTAATGCTCTATTGTGTATGTCATTTGTCTGTTGGAATAACTCTTGTAAGTATTTAGGAGCCAGATTGTGGGATATTTTGTACATCATGATGGCTTTCTGGTATTTAATTCTTTCTGGGAATTTCATCCACTTAAGCTCTGCAAACATTTCATATGAAGGTGAGGCAAAATCTCTGTCAAGTATGCACCTAGCTGCTCTCTTTTGGAACTTTAGAATCCAGCAGTTCTGAGTTGGCATTACCCCATATTGTACAGCAGTAGTCAATGTGAGGGAGAATATATGCATTATAAAACATTTTCCTGACAGGTATTGATAAATAGCATTTGATTCTGCTCAGAAGATACAGCAGAGTGTTACATTTCTTAATTGTTGACTCAATTTGCGTAGACCAGGACAGGACATTATCTACATGTATGCCTAGAAGTTTTTCGTTTGTTGAAATGTCAATAGTTTCATTGCCAATTTTTAGTGTTGGAGGGCTTGCCATTATCTGGTTTACTTTATACCTGGTTGAAATAAGCATGGCTTTTGTTTTTGGAACATTTACTTTCATGTCATTTCTGGTACACCAGCTCATAAAATTTTCCAGATCACTGTTTAAGCTGTTAGTTAAGTTTAGAATGGATGAGTCAGAAGATGATAGATGAAAAGCCTGCTAAAAAGTAACAATTATGTTTTTTAAAAGAAAACAAACAAACAAACGGCAATATCATGTTTTACTCCCCGCAACGGAATAAACTGCATCTAAAGTTGTTCCCCTTTACAATTTAATGAGCAAATAATATGCAAATTAGGTTTATTCCGTGTTTAATATTTCATATCTATATAAGTCTGAGAAATCTGGAGGGTGGGTGGGTATGGTGGGAGCTGGTGGAAATATAGCGCAGGGAAAAAATACTTTAAAAAATATTTTAATAGTTGCTTTTGTACAATTTGTAACAAACAGCCAATCTAAGCCACAGCAAACCCCATCAGTGAAGTCCTCAGTGGAAAAGCATGCTCACCCATCAAGGGTGGTTTACTGTGCTATGTATTCCACACATACTAACTCCAACTACAAAGTTGGAAATTTGCATATCTATATTTATAGCACACTGTTGCATTACTCCTCCCTCCGAGAAGTCCCAAGTCTTGGCCTGGGAACTACATGGGTAAGGCAGCTTGGGTCTGACAGTTGTCATTATCCTACCGCTGCCACCAAATGCAATGAACAGCCCAGCTAAGATAAGCAAACCCTGTCAGTGGCCCACTAATGGTGGATTACTGTTCTATATATGCCACACTTACTAACTCCACCACTGAACTACCAATTTGTTAATTTGCATATATTTATAGCACACCCTTACATTTTGATACAGAGGTCTATTCTGCATATATACTGGCTGATTGTCAATGTCTTTTCTTTTCAGATTGATGTTGGTTAGTACACTTGATGGTAAATTGTCTGCCCTTGATGTCAGAGAGGAAGGGAAACTACTCTGGAGTGTACAAGCAGACAGCAGACCCTTGCTCTCATCCAGTATCAGTAAACTGGAGGTAAAACATGTTTTTAGCTCGCCTGCACGAAGTGCACAGAGCTATTGTTGTCACCTCGGTCGTCCGCGTTTACGTGTACGTCCGCGTCCGCGTCATACTTTCGGTTAAAGTTTTTAGAAGTCTATATCTCTTGAACATGTAGATGTATCAAGTTGATACTTTGCATATTGGTAGATATTGGTCTGAAGTTTAATGCGGTACCATCATGACCCATCCTGGGTGACCTTGAGGTCAAGGTCACAGACTTAGAAATTTTATGTTAAAATTTTTCATTAAAGTTTTTAGAAGTCTATATCTCTTGAACATGTTGATGGATCAAGTTGATACTTTGCATGTTGGTAGATATTGGTCTTAAGTTTTATGCAGTACCATCGTGGTCCACCCTGGGTGACCTTGAGGTCAAGGTCATGGACTTAGAAATTTTATGTTAAAGTTTTTCATTAAAGATTTAAGAAGTCTATATCTCTTGAACATGTTGATGGACCAAGTTGATACTTTGCATATTTGAAGATATTGGTCTGAAGTTTTATGGAGTACCATCATGACCCACCCTGGGTGACAGTGAGGTTAAGGTCACAGATTTAGAAATTTTTGTTGAAGTTTTTCATTAAAGTTGTTAGAAGTCTCTTGAACATGTTGATGGATCAAGTTGATAGTTTGCATGTTTGTAGATATTGGTCTGAAATTTTATGCTTTTACGACCCACCTGAGCGACCTTGAGGTCAAGGTCATGAGTCATAGATTTTGATAAATTTAGTGGCAAAACACAAGTCAGGCGAGCTACGCTGTCCTGCGACAGCTCTTATTATACTAGATGTAATTACAGTGGTGGATTAAGTGGGGGTTCGGGTGATTTGCTTGACCCCCTCCTCTGGGACCAAATTGTTTCAATTTCATTGGGAAAGTTATGAAAAATCAGATAAAATGTTGAAAACAAACCCCTCTTGATGGATTTGAACCCCACTTTCAGAAGTTGTGGATCTGCCCCTGAATTAGCAATGGGTACAACACATGACATTTTTTAGACAACTTAATTTTCATTTTTGAAATAAAATTGTTTAGCTTTGTTGTTGCTGTGAGTAACCTAGTGCACAATGTTAAGGCTATATTTCACCTTCCTGTACTTATAGCATTTTGAAATCCTCTGAAATGTGAGTGATACCTGTGATACTGCAATTCAGAATGCAGTTGTGGTATCACAGCTATTACTCATGATTTCCTGATGCTGTTAGGCCTTATGGCTAATATAGCCCTAACAGTATGCACTGCAAGTCTTTTTTCTGAAATATGAAAGTCCACCAAAAAACATCCTTCTTGTACCCTATGATTAGTATTGTCAAGTTGTCATGCGCATTAATTGTCATCTGATATACAGTAATGTTTGCACAGCATTAACCTTTCTAGAGGAAAATGTGCAGTAAGGTACATTGTGGATATTGCTTTGACTTTAAGGAACAATGCTTCTCTCTTATGTTACACTGCTAATATATACAGGTAGTGTCAGGTACATAACTGTTGAACTAACATGTTATATATTTTTATCAATCAGATAATGCATGAAGGTGTACCAACTCGCTATATTCCCTCCCTTGATGGCGGTCTGTACAGATATGATGGTGAGAGTATCGAGGCTGTTCCTATGACAGCTGAGACTTTGCTGAGCTCCTCGTTCAAACTGGCAGATGATACTGTTATGATTGGAGGAAAAGACTTGCTCACTTATGGAATTGACCCTAAAACTGGACAGGTAATGAGTTGGCTGCTGCTCATGAAAATGCTTGTACGTGTACATCCAAGCTTTATTATCAGTAGCCATAATACAGCACAAAACTGAAGCCAAATTATGAATGCAAGCCCACTGGGTCACTTCCTGAGAATGAGTCTAAGTTACTCTAACACTATGTTGTACGAAGACTAATTTTTGATATTAGGTTATTTGCAGACTAATCAGGTTACCTAAATTAAGAGCGAATGTCTAATGGTAATGTGTATGTAAGCTCAAACATTTCTTTTCAGATGCATTACGCCTGTGGTGTGAAAGGTTGTGTAAGATTTGGTGACACCGTGGAAAAGGAAGATGATGTCATCGTGTTGACGAGAAACACACAGACTGTCCGGGCCGTCGACTCGCGCTCAGGGTCAGAAAAGTATGTGTGAATATGCTCTGGAAATCGTAATAGCTTAATTTAATTGCAGTCTTTTATATTTGTGAAGTAGTATCTAGAATACACTGTGCCACTGCAGTGTACTGCGCAGACTGAGGAAATTTTCAATGTAACTGGTTCTGCAAGAAATAAATAGAATCCTTACATTACTAAATATGTTTTGAAAAACTTCATTAAGTGTAAGTGGTGGCTGGTTAGAACTTTTGGCATATATACAATACAAGCTATTGTTAAGTTCGACATGCTTATTATAGATGGAACTTCAGTGTAGGTCAGCATGATATGCAGTTTATCAAGGGTCAGAGACAGGTTATTACAGACCACAGTCAGTGTGAAGATGATGAAGATGGCGTCATCACCTGTCCTGATGATAACACAGGTGAGATTGTTAGTTAAGCTAGGTATGATATCAGGGGTGGGGGTGGGGTAGGGGATTCAGTGTAAGGCAACATGATATGCAGTTTATCAATGGTCAGAGACACGTTATTACAGACCACAGTCAGTGTGAAGATGATGATGGCGTTGTTACTTGTCCTGATGATAACTCAGGTGAGATTTCACCCCAACCTACCCGTCAGGGCTGTGAGAAATAGATGTCCATTTTGATGCCTCCCTACAAAGCCAGGGTTCGACACTAACAGTAGTCCGGGAGTCCGAGACTCCTAATTTATCTTGCAGGACACCCTATGTTTGTTCCGACGGACTCCTTAAATCTTGAGGGAAAATGTGTTTTGTCATATTTCTTATCAATATCAAGTACAATTACTCAGACTTGGTAGGTGTTATGGTCCAAATTTTATTGGATTGTATTTGAATAATAGATTATAACAAGAACTCCGCGGAGGTCGATATCGCACCTGCATCAGGCAAAGTCAACAGACCGTGAATATAGTTCAAGGGCACCGGGTCAAGGTGCGTGCTTGAAGGGCATGTCAAGGACAATTACTATGCAAGGTTTCAGATTTGCAGCTATCTCTGATGTCGAGAAAACCAAACTTCGACGTAAAAATTTTCAAAGTCAGTGGACCGTGAAATATAGGTCAAGGGCACCGGGTTAAGGTGCGTGCTCGAAGGGTATGTCAAGGACAATTACTATGCAAGGTTTCAGACTCGCAACTATCTCTGATGTTGAGAAAACCAAACTTCGACGTAAAAATTTTCAAAGTCAGTGGACCGTGAAATATAGGTCAAGGGCACCGGGTTAAGGTGCGTGCTTGAAGGGTATGTCAAGGACAATTACTATGCAAGGTTTCAGACTCACAGCTATCTCTGATGTCGAGAAACGTAATGTTGACAAAACTTCGACGTAAAAATTTTCAAAGTCAGTGGACCGTGAAATACAGGTCAAAGCCACCGGGTTAAGGTGCGTGCTTAAAGGGTATGTCAAGGACAATTACTATGCAAGGTTTCAGACTCGCAGCTATTTCTGATGTCGAGAAACATAATGTTGACAAAACTTCGACGTAAAAATTTTCAAAGTCAGTGGACCGTGAAATATAGGTCAAAGTCACTGGGTTAAGGTGCGTGCTTGAAGGGTATGTCAGGGACAATTACTATGCAAGGTTTCAGACTCGCAGCTATCTCTGATGTCGAGAAAACCAAACTTCGACGTAAATGTTGACGGACGGACGGACGGACGCACGGACGGACGAACGGACGGACAGAAATTTGGACTCCTATATCGCACCCTGCTATAAGCAGGTGCGATAAAAAGAGCATTATACATCTTGATGATGGTTTTTGAAACAGTTACTTATTTTGACTTAAGACAAAATTAACAGATGACTTGTCTGCATCCAGCCTTCATCCACTTGGACTCCTGACTTTTTGTTTGGACTCCTTGATTTTTATCGCACCTGCTTATAGCGGGTGCAATATAGGAGTCCAAATTTCTGTCCATCCTTTCGTTCGTGCGTCCGTCCGTCCGTCAACATTTACGTCAAAGTTTGGTTTTGTTGACATCAGAGATAGCTGCGAGTTTGAAACCTTGCATAGTAATTGTCCCTGACATACCCTTTAAGCACGCACCTTAACCCCGTGCCCTTGACCTATATTTCACGGTCCACTGACTTTGAAATTTTTTACGTCGAAGTTTTGTCAACATTTACGTCGAAGTTTGGTTTTCTCGACATCAGAGATAGCTACGAGTCTGAAACCTTGCATAGTAATTGTCCTTGACATACCCTTCAAGCACGCACCTTAACCCGGTGCCTTTGACCTATATTTCACGGTCCACTGACTTTGAAAATTTTTACGTCGAAGTTTGGTTTTCTTGACATCAGAGATAGCTGCGAGTCTGAAACCTTGCATAGTAATTGTCCTTGACATACCCTTCAAGCACGCACCTTAACCCGGTGCCCTTGACCTATATTTCATGGTCCACTGACTTTGATAATTTTTACGTTGAAGTTTGGTTTTCTCTACATCAGAGATAGCTGCAAGTCTGAAACCTTGCATAGTAATTGTCCTTGACATACCCTTCAAGCTTGCACCTTAACCCGGTGCCCTTGACCTATATTTCACGGTCCACTGACTTTGAAAATTTTTACGTCGAAGTTTGGTTTTCTCGACATCAGAGATAGCTGCGAGTCTGAAACCTTGCATAGTAATTGTCCTTGACATGCCCTTCAAGCACGCACCTTGACCTGGTGCCCTTGAAATATATTTCACAGTCTATTGACTTTGCCCGATGCAGGTGCGATATCGACCTCCGCGGAGTTCTTATTGGATGTTTGAAGTCCTTCGGACTCCTTACCCTGAAAAGTTAGTGTCAAACCCTGAAAGCTGTTAACGAACTGACTATTGGTTAATCACTCAGTCATTGTGTTCAAGAACAATCTGGCCACAGTACGGATGTTATGTACCCATGAAGCGATGGCCCCATCCCAACAATAAATTGTTGACTTGAATGTAAACCGCAAAACAAACAAACCATACATACATCTAATCTAATCATATTGCCTTCCGTTTATTACAGACGATGATGAGGACATTGAAGCAGCTCTAGATAAATTCTCCAACTCCATCAAGATAGTTGTTCCAGAAGGCATGGTGGTCGGGGTCAACCCTGATAACATGCAATCTGTCACTTGGCAGTACAAGGTAACTTGAACACCAAAATAGTTGTTTTCATCCTGTCCGTACAGAAGGTAGCCAACATGAAAAGATAAGCCTTCTTTGAAATCTGGCGAGAGTTGCATAAGTATAGTGCTTAGTAACTATTTGAGCCCCCACATGGGTAACAATGTGGTTTCCGAACAGGTCCGACACAAACCGACCTGTACAAGCACAGAAGATGGCTGGAGACTGGAAATTTTGGATTTAGAAAGTTGAGGAATTGTACTGTCCGTGTACCGAAAACAAAGGCGCTGATCAGCCAGCTTCGCGGTTACCGCGAAGCTGATCTGCGTCTTTGTTTTCGCCTATGCAGATTGTTGGTTTTCCCATGAGGAGGCTCATTTGCTATGCAATGTTGCATTACAAGAAAGTGCTCGTGAGTGCTACGTAGCATTCCTTGGAGCTGCCTCTCAGCAGCCTGACATTGCTAAGGAACAAAGAAAATCAAAAAAGCGTCATTAATATTTCGACTGCATGAATTTTGACACTGTAAATGTGACACTGAATAGTCCACTGTAAATGTGACACTGAAACTGAAAATTCCACTGTAAATGTGACATTGATAATCCGTTTTGACAGAAACCAAATTTCTAGCCTTCTGAATGAAGAAATACAATGTCTAAAATTTGTTCACGTTTTTGGTATCGTCGATAGGCACCGCCATTTTGTAACAAACTGTTGCATAGAAAGGACAAACCATAGAAAAGCGCTACGAAAAAGAGTTAGCCTTATGCAACTCTCGCATGGTCTTAGGCTTGAAATCTTGAATTGTCAAGCTTCATTTCATATCACAAAAATTCCTGACTGGTGTTTAGTGATTTGCTGTTTGCCTGAACCTATGTTCCCTGCCTGTCTAAAAACATATTGTTGACATAATGAATACATGCCCATGCAATGTATATAGAATATTCTGAAGCTGTAAAAGTTGAAAAATTCCAGGTGAAAATATCTGATAATTTTTCTTGTTTTTACTCCAACCTCAGATTGTGGGTACAAGTTAGAACCCGAAATCTATGTTTTGGATCAAATACAAGATAATTAGGTATTCCACTGTACACCCCAGTTTTACTTTATAAAAGTGGGGTTCAAGGGAGTATACATTACACTGACATGTTATCCTGATGGATGTAACAATTTATTATAACTTGTTTGCAAATTTTTCTTGAGCAATTTACAGGCAGATTTGTTTCTAACTTGTAGTTTAAAAGCCCAGTGTCCAATGCCTGGTTGCTGTACAAAGGGGAGTTACTCCAGATGGACATGTTTGACAACCAGAATATTCCGGCTCTATCCAGCTTTGAACAGGAGGAACAACCACAACAACCGCCACTGCTCTATGTTGGTAAGAATAGACAAGTTTTTGTTTCTTTGTATTTTGGTTTAACATCACAAACAACAATTTTCCAGTCATGTTGGGTTGGTTAGGCAGGCTTTCAAAACTAGTAAGTGTTTATTAAAGGGAATAGATGGATCCATACATGTGATATTTCCCGATATCGGCGTATTCCCCCGATATCAAGGGCCCTTATATGCCCCTTTCCCGCCAGTCCCCCGATATGCCCTGTCTCCCGATATGACAAAAAGTCCGTTATTTTACACTTTTTTTTATCCAAGTGTCCATTTTTATGTAAAGTGTAGTATGAATACGGTACCCAATACAGCCGTGTGTATTCAATATTGACTCGATAATTTGTGTCACTGATACCTGGAGGCTATTTATAGAGCTGTTAATCAGCCTGTGTTGGAGTGTCAAATATCTGTTTTTACAACAAGGATTAATTAAAATAACTGATTAATCAAGCTGGTATCAGCTAGCTATTAAATTGATCACCAAAATAAACAATGTGCCTTCAAGTGACAAGCGCTGTAAAAATAGATACAATTAGAAAGATTTCAATCAATTATGGAATGACCAAAATCTACGGAGCGTATCGCAGTGAGTCCAAAGAAAATCCCATTGTAATGCTGACATTGGATTTAAGCACTTCATATTCAAAATAGTTTGGATGTAATTGTTGCTTTGTTAAAATAAAATGGTGAGAATTTACAACCTATCTAATGTTATCTTTTTTTTTCTACTTCAAACAAAAACATCCCCCAAAACCACTGAGCTCTTGAATGATATTGGTGATGACCACGAGAAAAGAAACCTCCCGATATGACAGCCAAATTTATGATATCAAACTGAAAATCCCCCGACTGTGGAGAAGGAAAATATCACATGTATGGATGGATCTGCTGATTTTATTTGTTCTTGGGACTTGTATATCGAAAACTAAACCCAGATATTCCAATTGGCTCAAAAGTTATGGGACCATATGTAAATATCAACATTATTTTCTTGTGTAAGTAGTCTCCCTCGGTGAAAAAAATTAAAAACCAAAATAATTCACTTAAAATGATCATAAGAAGTTTGGGAATTGATACAATATAAGTTGTATAAATGATTTAAAATTGTTTTCCAATGAAAAATTATTTGTTTTAGTTGTTTGTTTTGATGATATTTCAAATTTTCTATGATCTTCTATGACATCATAGTAGAACTAATGAATATTCATGAGATAATATGCAAACTTTCAAATCAAGCTATCTCCGGAATCAGTCATGATAATTTGGTGAGGTTTTCTGCTATCAGTTCCTTTCATCAATGTCTACTTCAGGTTTACAAAATCAAAACCTTAAGATATGCCCTTTAAGTGTTGCATAAAGGCTTGCCAGGTGATGCTTATGCCAAATCAATATAAAAAGATTAAGTAAATAACTTGTTATAAGGAAAAAAAAACATGCATATGCAATGCATATTCTTCTTGCAGGCTGCCCAGTGCTCCTATTTTTTCCTATATTTTCAGGGCTTCCTATTTTTTATCGCACCTGCTTATAGCAGGGTGCGATATAGGAGTTCAAATTTCCGTCCATCCGTACGTTCGTTCGTTCGTCCGTGCGTTCGTTCGTCCGTTCGTCCGTCAACATTTACGTCGAAGTTTAGTTTTCTCGACATTAGAGATAGCTGCGAGTCTAAAACCTTGCATAGTAATTGTTCCTGACATACCTTTCAAGCACGCACCTTAACCCGGTGCCCTTGACCTATATTTCACGGTCCACTGACTTTGAAAATTTTTACGTCGAAGTTTTGTCAACATTTACGTCGAAGTTTGGTTTTCTCGCCATCAGAGATAGCTGCGAGTCTGAAACCTTGCATAGTAATTGTCCTTGACATACCCTTCAAGCACGCACCTTAATCCAGTGCCCTTGACCTATATTTCACGGTCCACTGACTTTGAAAATTTTTACGTCGAAGTTTGGTTTTCTCGACATCAGAGATAGCTGCGAGTCTGAAACCTTGCATAGTAATTGTCCTTGACATACCCTTCAAGCACGCACTTTAACCCGGTGCCCTTGACCTATATTTCACGGTCCCTGACTTTGATAATTTTTACGTCGAAGTTTGGTTTTCTCGACATCAGAGATAGCTGCAAGTCTGAAACCTTGCATAGTAATTGTCCTTGACATACCCTTCAAGCATGCACCTTAACCCGGTGCCCTTGACCTATATTTCATGGTCCACTGACTTTGAAAATTTTTACGTCGAAGTTTGGTTTTCTCGACATCAGAGATAGCTGCGAGTCTGAAACCTTGCATAGTAATTGTCCTTGACATGCCCTTCAAGCACGCACCTTGACCCGGTGCCCTTGAACTATATTTCACTGTCTAGTGACTTTGCCCGATGCAGGTGCGATATCGACCTCCGCGGAGTTCTTGTTCCTATATTTTGATCCCAAATCCTATATTTTTCCATCAAATTCCTATATTTTTCAAAGTGCTGCAGATAATAATGAAATATAAAGGAAAAATCATGGAATTTTGGTTTGAAATGCCAGTTTTGATGTCTTTTGCATTCATTTTTTTCCTCGCTCGCTTCGCTCTTTCGTAACTTGATAAATAAAGTATTTTTTCTTCATCAGAAAACAAGATATTCCCGTGAAGTAAGTTACTTCTACAACTTGAGTAGGTTTTAAAATAATGGATCACACAAAATTACACCAGTAAGATTTGCCTTCTTGCTGCTATATGTTAATATTTATGGTTTTCAATGCTATAAAAAAGCCATTTTAGGCCAATAATTTCCTATTTTTCTCCTATTTTTTTGACATAAACTTCCTATTTTTTGAAGCCCAAAATATATATTTTGTACCAAACTGCACTGGGCAGCATGTTCTTGCATTTCAGCCTAAAAGTTTGATGTTTTATCCTTTTTCATGGAAATAAGTGAACCCCCTCTGATACAGAGATGAATTGGCTTAGTACTTTAAAGTTAGTTGAGGCTGAGTGCAGTAGCTCTAACATCAGCATGTCTAATTTGCATGGTATTGGACCCTAGACCGACCCTGGTGACCCACAAGTTTGATTAATCCCTTTTGTGAAGTAATTTTAAGACCGTTCTTTCTCTTCTACTGAAGAACATTTGTAAAAGAGCATTTGTGAAGTAGTATTAGCAGTTAGTGTAAAAAAATTGCATCAGGCCATTAGACTTACATTTTATATTCTACAGGTATGCACCAGAGCCAGCTATACGTCCAGCCGTCAGCCGAGATGCAAGAAAGGATGGAGGAGGCCGCCGACAGATACAGTCACGCCAAAGTTCCCGGAGACATCACTGATGTACCCAGGGTGGCCTGGAAACCATACCTAAATACTGGTGAGTTGGTCTTAGAATATATAATAAGCATCTTACATGAGTGTCAGGGATAGATAGTCAAATCTGTCCTGAGGATCACTTTGGCATCACGAGACTCGCAGAGTGATGCCAAACTGTGACACGAGGGACAGATTTGTCTATCCGTCCGTACATGCATGATAGATTCTTTTTCTTGCACACCTTAATGCGGCTAAGCTTGATTTTCATAACATTTTCATTGAAAAATGCTGCAGTCGCTTCCACCATTTTGAAATAGAACGTTTCTGACGCCGTTGTGACATGGGCACTTAACAACAAAGTTACATGACATCCTATAAAACCAATGTTAAAAAGGAACATGACAACCAGGGGTAGATAAGAAGTTATACCCCTGACCAAAAGCTTGGATATACTGATATTTTTAGCTCACCTGAGCCGTCAGGCTCACAAGGTGAGCTTATAGTATACCCATGCTCCGTCGTCCGTCCGTCGTCCGTCCGTCCGTCGTCCACCATTTTCAAAGATCTTCTTCTCTGAAACAGCTTGGCCAATCAAAGCCAAATTTTACATGAAGCATCTATGGGAAGGGGGAACCAATGTGTATATAAATAATCCAGGTCACATGACCAAGATGGCCGCCATGCCCATATATGGTAAAAACCCTTCAAAAATCTTCTTCTCCGGAACCACTGGACCGATTTCAACCAAACTTGGCATGCAGCATCCAAGTACTACAATGTGTGTATAAATCATGACCTTGCGGTGACCTTGACCTATTTTACGGCAAGGTCAACATAGGTCGCCTTTGCATTTGAATGGGAAAAATTGTTAAATTGTCATTTAAAGGAAAAATCTTGCAGAAAATGAGCAGTAGGACTGAATATTAATGATTCTGAAAAAAATTGGGCACCAGGGGCTCATCCGCCCCCACCCCGGGGCAATATACATGTATATTATCATAATATTCAAACATCTTCTTCTCTGAAACCGCTTGGCCAATCAAAGCCAAATTTTACATGAAGCATCTATGGGAAGGGGGAACCAATGTGTATATAAATAATCCAGGTCACATGACCAAGATGGCCGCCATGCCCATATATGGTAAAAACCCTTCAAAAATCTTCTTCTCCAGAACCGGTTGACCGATTTCAACGAAACTTGGCACGAAGCATCGATGGCTCAAGCACTACAATGTATATATAAATCATGACCCTCTGATGACCTTGACCTATTTTACGGCAAGGTCAACATAGGTCACCAATGCATTTGAATGGGGAAAACTTTTAAAATGTCATTTAAAAAGAAAGTCTTGCAGGAAATGGGCAGTAGGACTGGATATTAATGATTCTGAAAAAAATTGGACCCCAGGGGCTCATGTGCCCCCACCCCGGGGCAATATACATGTATATTTCCATAATATTCAAGCGTCTTCTCCTCTGAAACCGCTTGGCCAAACAAAGCCAAATTTTATGTGAAGCATCTATAGAATGGGGGAATCAATGTGTATATAAATAATCTAGGTCACATGACCAAGATGGTCGCCATGCCCATATATGGTAAAAACCCATCAAAAATCATCTTCTCTGAAACCAATAGACTGATTTCAAGAAAACTTGGCGTGAGGCATCGATGGCTAAAATACTCCAATGTATATATAAATCATGACCCTGTGATGACCTTGACCAAGTTTATGGCAAGGTCAACATGGGTTGCCTATGCATCTGAATTGGAAAACTGTTAAAATGTCATTTGAAGGAAAAAGCCAACAGGAAATTGGCAAATGGACAGAATATTGAAGATTTTGAAAAAAGAAAATGGCCCAAGGGCTTCATCTGCCCCTGCACTGGAGTTAAATACCATAATATTCAAACATGTTTATTGGTATATGCAGCTGATCTCAGGTGAGCGTTTACAGGACCATTGGTCCTCTGGTTGTCGGGTGTGCAAGAAATATATTTCTCAATCAAGGGTACATCAAATCAGTGATAAATGATGCATGAGTTTGTTAAAAGATTTACAAGGGGAAGTTATTGCCTTTATGAAGAGATGTACATGACTTCGGATATCAGAATATTAAAATCAGTGGATACAATGTATTTATGTAGTTTTATCTGTAGAAATATTGTAATGTTGGATGCATAGCAAAATATGATATTCTATAGAGCTGATCAGGTTCCTCCATGTTTTAACTATCCAATCCTTTAATACAAGACTAAGCTGTATAAATATAAAGCAAAATCAGTTAAAAATGCCCAGTTTGGTCACATCTATATTCTGTATAACAAATTTTATGAGCTGCCGCATCAGAAAATCAACAAACAATGCGAAAACAAAGTTGCTGATCAGCTGTGCACAGCTGATCAGCGCCTTTGTTTTTGCTACACAGATAGTGCAATCTCTCAATTTACAAATTTCAAGCTTATATTCTGCTTCTCATGAATCTGTGCAGATAGCACAATCTGGTTTGTTTCTGACCTGGTCGGAAATGCAGATTGTTGTTTTTTTTCATGCAAAGGTTCAACTCATGTTCTTGAATTCCTTTGAAAGTTTATGAGGTACATGTGCTAGAACAGCTTAAGCATTGAATGATAAAGGATTAACTTAATCACAATTTACTGTTTTCAGCCCAGTTCCGGACCCCTATTATGCGTAACAGGCCCCAAATTACACAGGTTCCTAAGAAAGACAAAGAGGATATGGACCAGTGTACAGATGATGACCATGCTCTTATTATATGGCATGAAAACTATCCATTTGGTATGTCCATAGTTGGTTTTTCTTTTTACTACAATTTACATTGAACAGACTACTCTGTTGTAAAATGTTTCAAACCAAACAGAATTGGTATTTTCATGATCAAAGATCCTAGTGGTTATAAAGTAATGAAAGGTTTTTCATGCTCAGCTCAAATAAACATGAAATTCTTCCTGCTCTTAAATATTGAATTTCAACCGCATATATGAACACAAAAAATAACGCCCAACTGGATTGAAAATATACCTCCCTCTTTAAATATGATTTGTAAGGTTTGAATTTCTTATGTACCCAGTGTAGTTGAGCATGCAAAAAGAAAAGTCTTAAATATGAGACTTGTCTAATGGTTATATTATATTCCAGACAATGGTTTCTACCTGTACCCAGAATTCTCTCACCCCTTGCCCCTGCCATACCCAGAGGAAGACCCCAATGATGCCAACCAATCACAGGACTATGATTCATTTATACTGGAGGAGTATCTACCTGTCACTCTCTGGAATTGGTGGTAGGTTTTCAGTTATAATGGGACTGGTGGTAGGTTTTCAGAATAGAATGAAGTATGAGTACCAGTCTTGTTCTGATAAGCCCACATGATCCAAAAAGTTTTCATCACCTGGATATCTTAGATTTATATGAAAAGTTACTCTTAAATGATCTAAGACAATTGCCAGAAATGGGAGATTACTTTTATTGCATTGGACAGGTTATGTTTGTTTTCATAATAGTACTCAGTATTTTATGTTTTCTATTGTAGGAAAGAAGTGATGGCAATCAGCATTCTGACATCTGTGATAGTGAACCTACTGATATCCCATTTCCACAAACACACAGCTGCACTCAGACAGGACTCCTCTGGAACACAGGTAATGTCGCATCAGAAAACAAACCATCTGCATATGCGAAAACAAAGGTGCAAATCAGCTGTGCATTTACATCAGCTGTGCAGTAAATGCACAGCTGATCAGCATCTTTGTTTTCGCTGCATGGATAGTGCAATTGCTCCTCTTCTCTAATCTGAAATTTCAAGCCTCTAGCTCTTTCAGTGACTGAAACAGCCTGGTTTGTGATGGACCATGTGAAGGCTAAAATGTCTAATACTGGTACCTTGGATCATTTGAATAGTGCTTTGTTAGATAATCCATGTGCATTGTTCCATGGTTTGGAAAAAAAAGCCATCACAGTTTGCTTTATTTTTTTTTCTAAGTTTTTTCAAAATTTTTCCTAGGATAAGAATGTACAATGTACATGTATACAACAAAACACTTGTTATGTTGTACTCTCAATAATTCTTTACACAATGATGTTCATTTTATAGGGAAGCATGGTGGCTTGGTGGATAAATGTCAGGCTACCAGTCAAGAGGTCCTGGTTTCCAATGCTACTGGCACTGTGTTGTGTCCTTGAGCATTACACATTAACTCCCAATAGAACCAGTGAATACCAAGAAAGTGGTGGCTCTGTCCTGACATGACTGAAAAAGTGTTGACTAAAACCTGAAAAAAGCTCAAAATTCATTACTGCCTTTCTGTATTTGCCAGCTTAATCATACCCAATGATATCCTTTCTCTGTTTGCAGTCATTTGGCTCGGCCAGTGAGGGTACACTGTCATCTGGTATAGAGATAGCAGAAGCTGTAGATATTGATGGCAAAACTCCCAGTAGACAGAACTCGGATGAGGCCAAGACAGAATTTGTCTCCAGGTAAATATGACAATAAATCATGTAGCTGTAGAAAAGTGATCAGTCTGTATGTTCAGACAGTGAGGGGAGGGTACACTGGTATAGAGATAGCAGAAGCTGTAGATATTGATGGTAAAACTCCCAGTAGGCAGAACTCGGACGAGGCCAAGACAGAATTTGTCTCAAGGTAGGGTTCTAATAATTACATCATCTGTAAAAGTATTTAAATAATTCATAAGGATACCCTCTTGAGGATATTTGAACTTCACTGTGGCTACTGAATGGAAATTGAAAGTATGTTTGCCTTTAAATGTCATAATAGTGTAGTTTTGATTTTCTAGTCCATTTGGATTGTTGAACTTGAAACCGAAAAAGCTGATATCAATGTCTTGGCCATTATGAGTTTGTACCTTATGTGATCTATATGATACACAACAGATTAAATAAGCCAGGTCATAAGTAGACATGATTTTTATGCCCCCAACTTTAGAAGAAGTTGAGGGGGCATATTGGTTTGGGTCTGCCTGTGCATTGGTGTGCAGTCAGTCAGTCTGTCTGTCTGTGATGCATGAGTAACGCTTAGCACTCGTTCAGGAATCTTAAGAGCTAGGATCTTGAAATTCGGTATGTAGTTTGTATATGAAAATTAAGAGGACCCATATTTTTTCTTTCAGGTAAATTCAAGGGGCTAGGGGCCCATTCTGTGAGAGTTATTTACCTTTTTAATTCTTTATAGAGTGAATAGATAGTGGGTACCTTGTGTGCGCAATTCCTACAGTTTTATTCTGATTCTCTTGAAACTTTACAGATGTTGTGACCATGCTTTGAAGATATGCATGTGGTTTGGATATAATCCTCAGATTAATTTTTGTCACTTTTTTCGCAATTTGAACTTAGCCATTTTTTCAAGTATTTACCATGAAAGTGAATTGGCAGTGGGTTGATTGTGTGCACAACTCCTCCTACAGTTTCATGCCAATTCATTAAAAACTTTACATGTGTTATGGGCATGGTCTGAAGATATGCATATGGTTTGGATATAATCCTTGGATTATTTTTTGTCATTTTTTCACAATTTGAACTTAGTCATTTTTTCGGGTATTTTAGTGAATGGATAGAGGGTACCTTGTGTGTGCAACTCCTCCTACAATTTAATACAGATACTTTTGAAACTTTGCAGACATTGTGACCATGCTTTGAAGATATGCATGTGGCTTGGATATACTCCTCAGATTAATTTTTGTCACTTTTTTTTACAATTTGGACATAGTCATTTTTTGGACATTTTTACATCTTGAAAGTGACTTACCAGTTGGGGGCATAGTGTTTCATAAACACATTTTCTAGTTGCCTATATGAAAACAAAGGTGCTGCACAGCTGTTCAGCACATTTGTTTTTGCTTCTTATAGTGCAGTCCCTCTCAATCCAAAATTTAAAGCTTCTAGCCCTCTTCTGTGACTGCACAGATAGGTTTGTGTTGGACCTGGTTGGAAATCCCCAAGACTGTTTATCGTGTTGTGAATTACATAATGGAAATAATCTCAATATTCTGTGTATAAGTATCTGTCCTTTTCCAGATATGTGACAGACTTTGAGCACATAGAGACTCTGGGTAAAGGTGGTTTTGGTATCGTGTTTGAGAGTAAGAACAAGGTGGACGAGTGTCACTATGCTGTCAAGAGGATTGCTCTTCCTAACAGGTATGTCCATTACCAAAACTTGCCCATGCATTATACAGAGATTTTTAAAGTTGTAAAAAATGAAAAATTTCAGAAGAAAATTTTTTATATTTTTCTTATTTTTTGCTCAAAACATAGATTGTGGGTACACGTTAGAACCGCCTCTCCGAGGTGGTTCTAACGAGTACCAACAATCCATGTTTTAGACCAAAAATAAGAAAAATTGGTATACCTGCAAACCCCAGTTTTTCTGTGTAAAAGTGGAATTTAAGGGGGTATTCAATATATGGACATGTTTTCCTGATGAAAAGGATTGTTCTGCCCAATAGGTAGCTCCAAACAAGCCGATGTATCTTGAATGAATTTTATGATAGAATTTTGTCTGTAGCAGTTTTGACATTTGGACTCTCGATTTTTACACATAATTAGGGAAACTATGATAATGAAAATTTATAGCATTGATCAGATATATTTAGGATTATTTTCTGGAACATTAGAATAGCTGTCTGTTTTAATCATCAATTATTTATGGTCATGAAATGTTCAACATATGAAGCGTATTTGTTACAAAATCCTTGAAGGTAATTTTTTACAAGTAACATATTTATTTCCAGTGCTGATGCCAAAGAGAAGGTGATGAGGGAAGTGAAAGCGTTGGCTAAGCTCGACCACATCGGCATAGTGAGGTACTTCCATGCCTGGTTAGAGTCACCACCGGCAGGTTGGCAAGAAGAACGGGACAAAGAGATTGAAGACAGGTAAAGTCTGTCATTATCATTTGAGCCACAGCACAAGAAAACCGGTCTTTGGGGTTTCCAACCAGCTCCGACACAAACCGGCTTGTACAGTCACAGAAAAATGCTAGATGCTTGAAATTTTGAATACAAGTGGAAAAGGGATTGTACTATCCATGTAGCGGAAACAAAGGTGCTGATCAGCTTAGCAACTGCAAAGCTGATCTGCGCCTTTGTTTTCGCATAGGCAAAAATCCTGTTTTCTCATGGCGCAGCTCATTTTGTGTTGATTGATATAGTGTTAATATTTTGATGAGCATTTAGTAATGCTGAACTGCCTTTCAGCAGAGTAAGATATTTTTATGCCTGCTTCGAGTCACCTCAAGCAGGCTGGCAAGATGAATGGGAAAAAATTGGAAATGGGTAAAATATTTTGCTACAATAATGGCAGAGAATGAGTTTATGTGTTGATAATGAAAGAGCAAGCATTTTGTGATGGTAAACTGCCTTGGGAAGGTTTATTTTTAGAACTATTTTTCTTGATAAGTTATTAGCAGGACATGACATGTAGGTTGACTAATGTGATGTGAATGATAAAAGCTCACATAGTTGATATCCATATGTATACAATTTAAATGTATTTGACATGTGAGATCTCTGGATATTTGGCTGCTCTTTGTAGTTATCTTGAAAACTTAAATGGAATTGTTCCATATGCATCATTTTCTATTTTGCAGTGAATGTTTGTCAACACCGACCCCATGTAACACTGTGTCTCAGCTAGGCTCCTTGCCTTATGCACCAAGAACTCAAAACACACCATACACCTCTTCAAATAAATACATGTTCGGTTCGTCGCCAAAAGCTAGCCTTTCACCAAAACCAAGCCTTTCACCGAAACCCAAGAGTCCAATGGACTTCCTGCAGAACCCATTTGGCGGAAATGGTCTAGATCTGAGTATGTCGGACGACAAAAAAGGTGGGAGCGAGGAATTCTCCGTTGCCACTAGCAACTGGGAGGATGAGGATGAAAGTGGGTCATTCAGTTGTGGAATCGGTACACCCAATCTGAGTAACTTTGCAGCAGAAGATTCTCTAGATATTGAATTCCGGTTCTCTGAAAGTGAAAGTGAGAATACCAATAATAACTGTGATAGTAAGTCTCAATACATTCCATTTAGTAATAATAGAAATCCAAAAACAGAGAACCAGTCTGTTTCTATGGATGACAACAGCAATTCATGTAAAATTGTGTTTGAAGACTCGGGTTGTGGGGATAAGAGCAGCAAAAGTTCAAGCTGTGCTGATGTTTGCATTGGAATCCCTGGTAGCCAATCAGGAGCTTGTTCAGTGTCACATGATACACTACACACCAACAGTAATTCATATCCAAAAACCCATTCAAGAACCCACTCAAGAACCCATTCAGGGACACATTCACATAGTTCATCCAAAGATTTGGCAAAACTTTTCATTGAAAAAGAAGTTAAATCTGATAAAAGCGACAAGAGAGAACCTGAAAACCAAATTGAAAGCAAGAATAGCAAGAAAAGTGATAAACTGTGTCAACCCAAGCTTTACTTATTCATTCAAATGCAGCTGTGTAAAAGGGAAACTCTAAAAGACTGGTTAAATGCAAATACATTAAACCGTGACAGACACATGGTACTGGACATGTTTGATCAAATAGTGTGCGCAGTAGAGTATGTTCACGACTGTGGACTTATGCACAGAGACTTGAAACCTTCCAATATTTTCTTCTCCCTGGATGGGGTAATCAAGATGGGAGATTTTGGGCTGGCTACCGCACTTCCACAGGAACAGAATGAGGTTGTGTATGGACCTGAGAACCATCCTTACAAGAAACACACGGCACAAGTTGGTACCCAGCTATATATGAGCCCGGAACAGGTAATGTGTGATACTATGATAATTGAAAATTTAGATGCCATGATAGCAGATGGGTTTCTCATGTACATTAAATTCATGCTTTTGTTGTTTTTTTTTCGTCACACACTACAACCTCATAATTACTAGTCGAGCAGTGTACACTTATGGCCTTATGCACATGTTTTTGGGAAAAGACCAGACTGTGCACTTAATTAGAACCAATGCAGTATTGTAAATTGAAGGAAGGCTGTTTTCAATATAATTACAGGGATATTGCACTTAGAATTAAAAGGGGCCATTTCCAGAAACCTTCTCATCAAGAAACATTATCCCCTATCTCCTTTAAAAATGGCCCATACTTGCAAAATGAAGGGGCCATTTCGAAAATAAAAGGGCAATTTTGCCCATTGCCCCTTCCAAAATTACCCCTGTAGCTATTCAAATGTGTTTTCCAATTGAGCCGCCTCATGGGAAAACCAACAATCTGTATATGTGAAAACAAAGACTCAGATCAGCTTCGCGGTAACCGCGAAGCTGATCACGCCTTTGTTTCCGCTACACGGATAGTACACTTCCTCTTCTTCTTAAATCCGAAATTTTAAGCTTTTTTCTGTGACTGTACAGGTCGATTGTGTTGGACCTGTTCGGAAACCACATTGTTGGTTTTCCCACGAGGTGGCATAATTACAATGTCCTCTATTACAGACCGCCGGTAAGGTTTACTCCCAGAAGGTCGACATTTTCTCCCTAGGGGTAATCCTGTTTGAGCTGCTCTACCCCTTTGCTACCCAGATGGAGAGGATCAACACCCTACTAGGGGTCAAAGCTCAGAGATTCCCAGAGAGATTCAATAGGGAAATGCCAAAAGAGGTCTGTATTCCATAAAATTCTCTTAATATGAAACTAAAGTGTGTTTTATAGTGTCTGATAATGGTGTTTTTTTTAGCTCACCTGAGCCGAAGGCTCTCAGGTGAGGTTATAGGATAGGGAGGCACCCGGCGTCCGTCCGTCGTCGTCGTCCGTCGTCCACCATTTTCAAAGATCTTCTTCTCTGAAATCGCTTGGCCAATCAAAGCCAAATTTTATGTGAAGCATCAATAGGAAGGGGGAACCAATGTGTATATAAGAAATCCAGGTCACATGACCAAGATGGCCGCCATGCCCATATATGGTAAAAACCCTTCAAAAATCTTCTCCTCCAGAACCAGTGGACCAATTTCAACGAAACTTATCATGAAGCATTGATGGCTCAAGCACTACAATGTGTATATAAATCATGACCCTGTGATGACCTTGACCTATTTTACGGCAAGGTCAACATAGGTTGCCAATGCATTTGAATGGGGAAAAATTTTTAAGTGTCATTTAAAGTGAAAATCTTGCAGGAAATGGGCAGTAGGACTGAATATTGATGATTCTGAAAAAAATATTGACCCCAGGGGCTCATCTGCCCCCACCCCGGGGCAATATACCTGTACATTACCATAATATTCAAACATCATCTCCTCTGAATTGGCTTGGCCAATCAAAGCCAAATTTTATGTGAAGCATCAAGAGGAAGGGGGAACCAATGTGTAAATAAGAAATCCAGGTCACATGACCAAGATGGCCGCCATGCCCATATATGGTAAAAACCCTTCAAAATCTTCTTCTCCAGAACCAATGGACGGATTTCATCAAAACTTGGAATGAAGCATTGATGGCTCAAGCACTACAATATGTATATAAATCGTGACCCTGAGATGACCTTGACCTTCTTTACGGCAAGGTCAACATAGGTCACCAATGCATTTGAATGGGGAAAAATTTTAAAATGTCATTTAAAGTGAAAATCTTGCAGGAAATGGGTAGTGGGACTGAATATTGATGATTCTGAAAAATTTTGACCCCAGGGGCTCATCTGCCCCCACCCCGGGGCAATATACCTGTACATTACCATAATATTCAAACATCATCTCCTCTGAATTCGATTGGCCAATCAAAGCCAAATTTTATGTGAAGCATCAAGAGGAAGGGGGAACCAATGTGTAAATAAGAAATCCAGGTCACATGACCAAGATGTCCGCCATGCCCATATTTGGTAAAAACCCTTCAAAAATCTTCTTCTCCAGAACCAATGGACGGATTTCATCAAAACTTGGCATGAAGCATTGATGGCTCAAGCACTACAATATGTATATAAATCGTGACCCTGAGATGACCTTGACCTTCTTTACCGCAAGGTCAACATAGGTCACCAATGCATTTGAATGGGGAAAAATTTTAAAATGTCATTTAAAGTGAAAATCTTGCAGGAAATGGGCAGTGGGACTGAATATTGATGATTCCGAAAAATTTTGACGCCAGGGGCTCATCTGCCCCCACCCCGGGGCAATATACCTGTACATTACCATCATATTCAAACATCATCTTCTCTGAAACCGCTTGGCCAATCAAAGCCAAATTTTATGTGAAGCATCAATAGGAAGAGGGAACCAATATATATATTAGAAATCCAGGTCACATGACCAAAATGGCCGCCATGCCCATATATGGTAAAAACCCTTCAAAAATCTTCTCCTCCAGAACCGGTGGACCAATTTCAACGATACTTGGCATGAAGCATCTATGGCTCAAGCACTACAATGTGTATATAAATCATGACACTGTGATGACCGTGACTTTTTTTACGGCAAGGTCAACATAGGTCACCAATGCATTTGAACTGGGAGAACTTTAAAATGTCATATAAAGTGAAAGTCTTACAGGAAATGGGCAGTAGGACTGAATATTAATGATTCTGAAAAAAAATGGAGACCTGGGGCTCATCTTCCCCCACCCTGGGGCATTATACATATAAATTCTTCTCCTCTGAAACCACTTAGCCAATTTAAGCCAAATTTTATCTGAAGCATCTATAGGATGGGGGAACCAATGTGTTTATTAATAATCTAGGTTTCATTACCAAGATGGCTGCAATGCCCATATAAATCTTTTTCTCTGAACCATTTGACAAATTTCCATGAACTTTGGAGTGAAGCATCGATGGCTAAAGTACTACAATGTATATCTAAATCATGACCTGTGACAACCTTGACCCAGTTTATGGCAAGGTCAACATGGGTTGCCCATGAATTTGAATGGGAAAAACTGTTAAAATGTCATTTGAAGGGAAAAGCCAGCAGGAAATTGCCAAATGGACAGAATATTGATTATTCTGAAAAAAGAAAATCGCTCTAGGGCTTCATCTGCCCTTACACTGGGGTTAAATACCATTATATTAAAACATGTTTATTGGTACACGTATATGCAGCAGATCTCAGGTGAGCGTTTACAGGACCATTGGTCCTCTGGTTTTGCAGATATTTTGCAACTGTTTAAATGAAGATGAAAAATTTTCTTGGCACAATTGAGCATTTAGACTAGTATATCGTAAAATGTGTAGCAAAATTTTTAAATTCAATTGACAATTAAAAGATTTTGACAAGAAATAATGTTCATATCATCCTCCACACAAAAGGTTTTCTGTGGATTATCAGAGGCAAGGTTTTGAACTATCATACTTTTCTGAAGGAGAGAAGAAAGCTATATGCAGGAAACTCATTCTTTGTTTTGTCACTGTTATAGTGCAAGCTTAAATAGACCGTCACTATGCTTAACAACCTAGAACCTGATATTTATTTGTGCTGAAAATTGATTAAGCTTAGAGATTCTAAACCAGTTTACTTTTTTAGCTCACCTGAGCCGTTAGGCTCACCAGGTGAGCTTATAGGATGGCCATGATCCGGCGTCCGTCCACAATTTCAAAGATCTTCTCCTCTGAAACCGCTTGGCCAATCAAAGCCAAATTTTATATGAAGCATCTATAGAAAGGGGGAACCAATGTATACATAAATAATCCAGGTCACATGACAAAGATGGCCGCCATGCCCATATATGGTCAAAACCCTTCAAAAATCTTCTTCTCCAGAACCAGTGAACAGATTTCAACGAAACTTGACATGAAGCATTGATGCCTCAAGCACTATAATGTATACATAAATCATGACACTGTGATGACCTTTACCTATTTTACGGTAAGGTCAACATGGGTTGCCAATGCATTTGAATGGGGAAAAATTTTAAAATGTCATTTAAAGTGAATGTCTTGCAGGAAATGGGCAGTGGGACCAAATATTAATGATTCTGCAAAAAATTGGACCCCAGGGGCTCATATGCCCCCACCCCGGGGCAATATACATGTACATTACCATAATATTCAAACATCATCTCCTCTGAAACTGCTTGGCCAATCACAGCCAAATTTTATGTGAAGCATCAATAGGAAAGGGTAACCAATGTGTACATAAATAATCTAGGTCACATGACCAAGATGGCCGCCATGCCCATATATGGTGAAAACCCTTCAAGAGTCTTCTTTTCCAGAACCAGTGAACAGATTTCAACAAAACTTAGCAAGAAGCATCATTGCCTCAAGCACTACAATGTATATATAAATCATGACCCTGTGATGACCTTGACCTATTTTACAGCAAGGTCAACATAGGTTGCCAATGCATTTGAATGGGGAAAACTTTTAAAATGTCATTTAAAGTGAAAGTCTTGCAGGAAATGAGCAGTAGGACTGAATATTAATGATTCTGAAAAAAATTGGACCCCAGGCGCTCATATGCCCCCACCCCGGGGCAATATACATGTACATTACCATAATATTCAAACATCATCTCCTCTGAAACCACTTGGCCAATCAAAGCCAAATTTTATGTGAAGCATCTATAGAATGGGGGAATCAATGTGTATATAAATAATCTAGGTCACATGACCAAGATGGCCGCCATGCCCATATACGGTAAAAACCCTTCAAAAATCTACAACTCTGGAACTGGTGGACGAATTTCAAAGAAACTTGGCATGAAGCATTGATGGCTAAAGTACTACAATGTATATATAAATCATGAACCTGTGGTGACCTTGACCTATTTTATGACAAGGTCAGCATAGGTCGCCTATGCATTTGAATGGATAAAACTTTTAAAAACTCATTTGAGGTGAAAATCTTGCAGGAAATGGGTAGTAGGACTGAATATTAATGATTCTAAAAAAGTTGGACCCAAGGGCTTATATGGCCGCACCCCGGGGCAATATACATGTATATTACCATAATATTCAAACATCTTCTTCTCTGAAACCGCTAGGCCAATTAAAGCCAAATTTTATGTGAAGCATCCATAGGATGGGGGAACCAATGTGTATATTAATAATTTAGGTCACATGACCAAGATGGCCGCCATGCCCATATATGGTAAAAACCCATCAAAAATCTTCTTCTCTGATAGACTGATTTCAAGGAAACTTGGTGTGAAGCATCAATGGTTAAGTACTCCAATGTATATATAAATCATGACCCTGTGATGACCTTGACCAAGTTTATGGCAAGGTCAACATGGGTTGCCTTTGCATTTGAATTGGGAAAACTGTTAAAATGTCATTTGAAGGGAAAAGCCAGCAGGAAAAGTGGCAAATGGACGGAATATTGAAGATTCTAAAAAAACAAAACAGCCCAAGGGCTTCATCTGCCCCTGCACTGGAACTAAATACCATAATATTCAAACATGTTTTTTGGTATAAGCAGCAGATCTCAGGTGAGCGGTTACAGGACCATTGGTCCTCTGGTTTGTATGTAGAGCTTAGTGCAATGTGTCAACAAACAGTCACTCCATCTACTCCTGGTTAAGTACCAATGAAGATGAGGCTCTGTCCTCAGTGATGTAGATAATTATTTTTCACAATGCGTACTGTACGCATCAAAATAAATATTCAGTGCGTACCAACAATACAACTGTGTACAAGTTTTCTGAGGATTCTTATTCAAACCTCTCATTTAGAATCAAACTTAAAGGTACACGTATGGATAAGACCATTTAATCGAGTATGAAAATTTAAGTAAACTGGTTGATAATCCTGTAATAACGTCATTCTATCATTTAGGCATGTTAAACTATACTTTTGTCCCCTGCCTAGATAATAAGACACAAATGAGGAAAACATTAGAGACTGGGATGGCTGTAGAAAATGGATACATTTTCAATTGAAAACAATGACCAGAAATCAATGCAAAATGCCTATTCAATAAACCAAAGTGACAGACTATCATTAAACTTCATGAATAAACCTTTGATAAACAATTTGTCTGGTCAAAGTACTGAATGGCGAGCACACATATGGTATAACTACATAATATATTGCATTATATATAATATGGAACGATCAAAAGAAGCTGCATTAATATTGTATCTACTTTTCGATTGTTGACAAGCAGCCAGACAAAACTAGTTGAAAAATTGTCATTTTGGTGAAAATTTTAAAGGTATTTTATCTGAGTACGCATAAAACCGAAAACTGTTAGCGTACCGCTGATTTTTACTGCGTACATGGTACGCACAGGTCTGAATTATTTATGCGTACAGTGCGAAAAATAGTGCGTACATACGCAGTACGCATCGTTATCTATTTCGCTGGTCCTGTCTTGACTTAAACACAGTTCACTGGGACCTATTCATTACGAAAACTTGCCCATGCAATATAGTGATTTTAAAAGTTGTAAAAAATTAAAATTTTCAGTTGAATTTTTTTTATATTTTTCTTACTTTGCTCAAAACATAGATTGTGGGTACATGTTAGAACCGCCTCGCTGAGGCGGTTCTAACAAGTACCCACAATCCATATTTTGGAGCAAAAATGAGAAAAATAGGTATACCCCTGTACACTCCAGTTTTACTATATAAAAGTGGGGTTTCACTGCACGGACATGTTTTCCTGATGTTAAAAACATCAACTTTACAATATTAATATTTAGTAACCATTTCATGCGATGTTTTCCTATTTTCAGAGTGAGTTCGTGAAATTGTTACTATCCCCCCATCCTGAAGAGAGGCCGGCAGCTAAACAAATTCTGGAGTGTGAGTTATTGAAGGAGTTTGAGAGTCGTAGAATGCCAAGGAGGTTTAGGACCAGAACTGTCTCACAAAACAGTAGTTAACGACTGGGCGGAATTAGGTCTCGGATATTATAGTTGAATTACTGCCCAGTATTAACTAACGTAACTCAGCATTGAGCCTAGAGGGAAAATTTATGAACATTGATTATCATTTATATGTAAAGAAGATTCAGGAACCAAAATGAAGCGATTCTTTTCTTATACTCAATGTAAATGAGGATTTTTTGGTACAATATCTTTGTCACAGTTAGGAATGGTATGCATAATATTAGAAGAATGCATGTACAATGGACTCAATTTCATCATTTGTTCAGAATTGAATTGCAGTTGAGATTGTATTTTTGTTTCAAAGTTTATTTCCATAACTCAGTTACAAAAACATAACATGAGCAGTAATACTGCATTTGATTCTGAAACAATTTTAAATACAGCATGATAACCATGTAGACGAAATATTTCCGTAGGTATTCCGTTAAATCTCTCCATACCGACGGCAATGGGATGTATTCAGCCGTTGGTTGAAAATGAAAATTCAGCAAAACTGCAAAACTGTGTTATTCTAATTTATGTTAGATCTATTCTTGCATATATGACATGAATTACAAATATTCTAATTGTAAAAGTATGCAGAATCATAAATTCTAACACACCTCGCCTATATAGCCAATAGTAAAAAAACGTGTTATATTGTGCAACAATTTCACTGGGCGAATAAGCGTGACGTTACTTTGCGGCATATGTGACGTCAGCTATCCCACAAAGCAGCGTTAGACGGTGAAACGTCGTTTTGGCGCACAACAAACGTAATAAATATGTGTAAATACCAGCATTACAGTCAAATATTTGGCGGGATATCTGCAATGCAATGGCGGAAAGCTGAACGATATCAACAGTTTCAGCAACATTTACCGCGTTTATTGTATGTTAGAATCGAAATAGATCAGCTCAAGTGCGTGAATTGTTGAGTAATAATTCACTGTTTGTTGGTCAGTTGTAATAAGATAAATCACTCGTGCTATGCTTTGATCTTCTTTACAACTGACCTCCAAACAGTGAATTATTACTCAACAGTTCACTGCTAGAGCTGATCTATTTCTTAAATACTTCATTTTTTCTGTGGAAAGTTTCACAGATTTTATAAATAGATCAGGGGAGACTACTGTAGAATTAGCGACTCAAAGTGGAAAATTGTTTGTTTTTCTACATTAATTTGAACTTTTTAGGCAATTTTATGTGTTAACTGGAAGTTCTTCGGCACTGTTACAAATACATAACAAAAATAATACAATTAATAGCAAAATAACATAGCTGCAAGTCGCTTACGAAATCCGCAATCAGTTCGACATTGGTTTAAATGCAACCTATCTTAAGCTGTCAGGGAAGTGGAACGAGGTACCAAAGAAGAGCGGAGTGACAGTTAGCCAGCTGATCTAGATAACCATGCAAACAATGTCAATTATTAAACCTGTTTTTAAGAACAGAATTTTGAGGTTTAGTAAATTTACGTTGGAGAAAGGGGAAACACACCTTCAGTGTGTATGCTGTCCGATCATTCACATTACGCAAACACGCCCATGTAATATACAATGATTTTTAAAGTTGTAAAAAATGAAATATTCCCGTAGAAAATTTTTGATATTTTTCTTGTTTTTGCTCAAAACATAGATTGTGGGTACACGTTAGAACCGCCTCGCCGAGGCGGTTCTAACGAGTACCCACAATCTATGTTTTGGAGCAAAAATAAGAAAAATAGGTATACCCCTGCATACCCCAGTTTTTCTATATAAAAGTGGGGTCAGGGGGGGTATACTTCACACGGACATGTTTTCGTGATGGAGACTGTAGTAAGTCTGATTTTCTTTAGTGGGCTCATATATAGGCTATGTAACAAGGGCATTATAGAAATTGGACCTCTCACCAACATGGTATTCATACTTTGCCTGACCTCAGATTTCTACCTTTTCTATAATATGAGGTTGCTTCAAAAAATCTGTGTTAGGTTTCTGACTAGGCCAGTAACAAACTTGATGGTATAGGCCATAAAAGATGGCTATTGGTATTAATTGTTTTTAGTACAGAAGAAACGGAATCAAACCATCTATTTAGCCAAGACAAGAAAGCTCTTTTTAGCGGTGACGTGAGAAAACTGGTCTTCAGGTTTTTGACAAGGTCTGACACAAACCGGCCTGTGCAGCTACAGAAGATGCATAGAAGCTTGAAATTTCGGATTTTAGAAGAAGAGGAATTTTACTATCCGTTTAGCAAAAACAATGGTGCTGATCAGCTGTGCAGTTACTGCAAAAACCCAGTTTTCCCATGATTCGGCTCTTTTGGTCCATGCCATTTCAATGTTTGATGCTATCTGCTTTGGGAAAACCAACAATGTGGTTTCAGAACAGGTCTGACACAAACCGGCCTGTACAGCTACACAAGCAGGCTAGAAGCTTGAAATTGTGGAGTTAAGTAGAGGAGGAATTGTACTATCTGAGTAGCGAAAACAAGGGCACTGATCAGCTTCACAGTTACTGCGAAGCTGATGTGCGCCTTTGTTTTCGCCTACTAGATTGTTGGTTTTCCCATGGGGCGGCTTATATATAAGCCACATCATGAGAAAACGGGATTTGCCTATGCAAAAACAAAGGCACAGATCAGCTGTGCAGTTAGATCAGCTGTGCAGTTATCAGCTGTACAGTAACTGCATAGCTGATCAATGTCTTTGTTTTTGCAACACAGATAGTACCATCCTCCTCCTTAAATCAAAAATTTCTAGCCTTCATATGTGACTGTATAGGCTGATTTGTGTTCGACCTGTTTGGAAATTCTCAAGACCAGTTTTCTCATGTCATGGCTCATATGGTTGAGAGCTTGGTGGCTCAATGGTGGGTAAAGTGTCTGGCTTCTGACCAAGCGGTATAGAGTTAACAGATCTACTGCTGCTATGTTGTGACACTGCAAGCTCCCTATTATACTAGTTGAGTACACTGTCCTAATATATATGAGCCGCCTCGTGGGAAAACCAACAATGTGGTTTCCGAACAGGCCTGACACAAACCAGCCTGTACAGCTACAGAAGCAGGCTAGAAGCTTGAAATTTCGGATTTAAGAAGAAGAGAAATTGTACTATCCGTGTAGCGAAAACAAAGGCGCTGATCAGCTTCGCGGTTACCGCGAAGCTGATCTGCGCCTTTGTTTTCGCCTAGGCAAAAATCCGGTTTTCTCACAATGCGGATCATACTACATGTAGTTGAGTACACTGTCCTAATATATATGATTGAGGCAATCTTTGACTTGGATTGAAACAAAAACAAATTAAATCAATTTGCTTTTGTCCATGAATGAAAGTGAAAAATGCTTTTTTTGTATCAATGTAATAGTGACCATCTTTATACATGTAGATGTAAAATCATGTTGCTATCTATTTTGTTAACGAGTTTGTTTTTTGTTTTTTTCTTTTTGATAATTTCTTGATTTCATTTTACTTTCATATCTTGACCAAAGGATTTGATTTCTCAAAAGTTTTGTTATACATATCAATTTTATTTGATAATTGTTCATGCATGTACCATTTTACCAGATCGGAGAAAGAAAAATAAAATAAAGCTAAAGCCAATACACCTTTTCTCCAAAAACTTTTAACTGTTTGGTCAGCAATGACTACTTGAAAAAAAAAGTTCTTGGCTTCTTACATGTATATAGGTCCCAAGAAAGGTTATATATGAGCCGCCCCATGGGAAAACCAACAATCTGCATAGGCGAAAACAAAGACGCAGATCAGCTTCGCGGTAACCGCGAAGCTGATCAGCGCCTTTGTTTTCGCTACTCGGATAGTACAATTCCTCCTCTACTTAACTACAAAATTTCAAGTCTCTAGCCATCTTCTGTGATTGTACAGGTCGGTTTGTGTCGGACCTGTTCGGAAACCACATTGTTGGTTTTCTCACGAGACGGCTCATATGTAATAGAGTAGTAAGACTGCTGCTTGCATTTCAGTCTTCCCCTAGTGTTTGTCATGTCAAGGTGCTTGTTGTATTAAATCTATTGTACAGAATTTTTCCTTTATTTTAAGGGATCAAATAATGTGTACTAAAATTTATTAAACTTGTAAATGCAGTGTGAAAACCTGCTTCAATAAAGGCATAAACCATACAGTGCTTCTCCAGCCTTTAGATGAGGCTTTAAACAAAGTTCCAGTCTTCATATGACCATAGCTGTTTACAGGACATAAGACTACAAACTCAAACATTTTTCTAGCAACAAACATGAAAAGTACTGGACTCACGGGGTCCTAGTCCCAAGGTTATAAACATATTTTCATGCTCAACTCAGCTGAGCATAAAATTAAAACTGCTTATAAATAAGCAAATAGCCCAAATATATTGAAATTGAAGGTTTAGAACTCAAAAGCCTATCATTTATCCTGCTCATAAATGTTAAAATGCCAACATTGTTGGCATTTTAACATTTATGAGCAGGATAAATTACTAGTCTTGGCTGAGTTGCGCATGAAAAGTTTTATAATCTGGGGTCCTGGTCACACCATCTAAAGGTTATTCAGAATCTTTTGTGCTTTTTGAGACAAGGCAGGTTTTCATATAAAGTGGCCCAATGTATTTTACTTTTATTTAGATTGCTTAAATGGCTCAAATAATGTAGATAATTGTTATTGTTTATCACTTGTTGGTTAAAATGTGGTCAAACACAATAAAGTTGTTAAACTTATTGAAAGTTTGTGATTCTTGTTTCACCTTGGTTTGTTATAAGTCAAGAAATCGGACACTCGCCCAATATTTACTTAGCAAAATTACCATGACATACATGTAAAACCTCCAAAAGAATATTTATCCCCTACTTTGCTAGAGTAATAAGCAGGATTTTTTTTTTCAGTTTAACATCCCTTTCAGGATTATTTCAGCTCATATGAGACGGGCCAGTCAGTAGGTGTGGCAAAAACGGAAACCACCTGGCACACCTGCAAGCAGAACTTGGCTTGTCAATAAGCAGGTTTGAAAACTTGACTGAAAATTGTATACAGCAGACAACAAAGGGCAGTCGTTTGACTAGTTGTGTGTCTAAAATAAAATCAAGTACAAGTATATCCAAGATTGATATTGTATATGTATATTTTCAATGCTTCCATTGATTGAAGAAGCACTGTCATATGAAAAGAGTTCACTATAACAGTAAACTGCCTTCCATTTCTGTTTTCACAGGCCAAGTTCCAAAAATAGCGTCTGTAATCAGCATAGTCTTTGCTCACTTGAGCATTATATGCCCAATGGTGTTAGCTAAATAAGATAGGGAATAAAAGAAGAAGCAAGGTGAACGATAGGGAATAAAAGAATAAGCAAGGCTAACTGAATGTTTCAGTACTTTACTGTGTACTTAGTACATTATTTGTACATATTCATGAAACAAAATATTCAAAAAATCTTGAAACATTTACCCTGATTAACCATTCAGTCCATATCAGTCATACAATACTTTCCTGTGAGCAGTGACACGAGAAAAGCGGTCTTTAGAATTTCCAGGTCGTACACAAACCAGTCTATACCCCCACTGAAGAAAGCTAGAATCTGTTTGGGGTATGAGTAGAGAAGGAATTGTACTATGTAGTGAAAACAAAGGTGTGATCAGCTGTGCAGTTGTTGCACAGCTTTGTTTTCGCAGAGGCAAAAATCTTTTTTCTCTTGATGAGGCTCTAAACTGTAGCAGTCCTCATGTAACTGATACTAGGATCATTAGACATCAGCTTCAGTTAAACTGGGAACTTAAGTAATAAGAGCTGTCGCAGGACAGCGTAGCTCGCCTGACTTGTGCTTTGCCACTACATCTGTTAAAATCTATGACCCATGACCTTGACCTCAAGGTCACTCAGGTGGGTCATGATGGTACAACATAAAACTTCAGACCAATGCAAAGTATCAACTTGATCAATCTACATGTTCAAGAGATATAGACTTATAAAAACATTAACCAAAACTTAAACACAAAACTTCCAAGTCCGTGACCCTGACCTGAAGGTCATTCAGGTGAGTTGTGATGTACAGCATAAAACCTGAGACCAATATCTATCAACATGCAAGTATCAACTTTATCCATCAACATGTTCAAGAGATTTAGACTTTAACCAAAAAATTTAACACAAAATTTCTAAGTATGTGACCTTGACCTCAAGGTCACCCACGGTAGGTCATGATGGTACTGCATAAAACTTGAGTTCAGACCAATATCTACCAACATGCAAAGTATCAACTCGATCAATCAACATGGTCAAGAGATATATACTTACAAAAACTTAATCAAAAACTTAAACACAAAATTTCTAAGTCTGTGACCTTGAGTTGTGACCTTGACCTCAAGGTCACCGAGAGTGGGTCATGATGGTACTGCATAAAACTTCAGACCAATATCTAGCAACATGCAAAGTATCAACTCAATCCATCAATATGGTCAAGAGATATAGACTTGCAAAAACTTTAACCAAAAACTTAAACACAAAATTTCTAAGTCCGTGACCTTGACCTCAAGGTCACCCAGGGTGGGTCATGATGGTACTGCGTAAAACTTCAGACCAATATCTACCAACATGCAAAGTATCAACTTGATCCATCAACATGGTCAAGAAATATAGACTTATAAAAAACTTTAACCAAAAGTGTGACGCGGACATACACGTAAACGTAAACGGGGACGACTGAGGTGACTACACTAGCTCTATGCACTTTGTGCAGGCGAGCTAATAATAATAATTTAGTTATCTCGAAAACTATTCCAGCTTTTTTCCCATTATTTTTTCAACAAACTTCCACTTTTCTGATTTGATGTAAAATATAAGAATTTTAAGATAAACTAATGATTGTATTCAATGAAAAAACTGCAAACTGAAAATGCAAACTCTGTATAAAATGCCAAAATACTTTAAAGTTTACAAACATGAAAATGGGAAAAGAATTCCAAAAAAGAAAATGTTAACACACTATGCCAACAGTAGTAAGAAGTTGCTATGAAGATCACACTTACTACTGTGGGCTCCATTCCCAAAAATGAACCCAAATGCTTTTTAACAGATTGATTTATTCTTAAGCATTATATGTTTATTGATATTAAGATGAAAATTACATAAATCTAGAAAAAAATTCTAAAGTTTAAAACCTTGCCTCTGATAATGGTTTTTCTCAGAAAGTTTTTGTGTGGAGGACGAAAGGAAAGTTTTTTCATGTCAAATTCTTGATCTTAGTACATGCATTGTCCTAATAGGACCTGCAAAAATTTTGAATATCGGTCAACAGATACATTTTTAATGGCCGAAATGAATTTTGAATCGTGACTTTGCATTGGCAAGGGAGATAATCAATGAGCATTTCAAAAAACAGTTTCACTTATCATGAAGATTTTGTCTCGGGGTAAGTCATTTGTGTCATTTTATAATGATTTTGAACAATCATAATGAAATACAAAGAATTTTAAATTTTTACCGGAGAATATTTACCTCCCTTTCATTACTATGAGTTTTGGACCAAAAATCCCTTTCAAAAATGTTTTTGACCAGAACATTTTTATGTCAACTGATTTTCAAAATGTTTGCTACACATTTTGCAACAATGCTCAATTGTGCCAAGAAAATATTTCATCTAGATTTATGCAATTGCAAAATATCTGCTAAAAACCATTATCAGACAACAGGAAACGCACTTGAAAAAGATGCAGTCATTTTATCATTAAAGTCCAAACAATCAAAAATATTTCTCTTTCATTTATCCAAGTATTTGTAAATAATAGAAACCTTCCTAACTCAGAAAATAAAAGAATTAAAATGCTTTAAGAAGAAAACCTTAAAATACCCATCACCTTTTGAATAAAATTTACCTCAAAAGAATTATTTGTAACTCTAACTTTTAAAGAGCAACCTTGTAACCTAAACAAATACGAGTATAAGTATTTCTTAAATGCATACTTGTTGTCTAAAACTCATATTGGTCAGCAGTATGCAATTTGTACAGTAACACTACACAAATGAACTTGAATTGTATTTGAAGCCCTCTTATTTCTTGCATACTAATTAGGGACCCTAAGATTTTGGACACACCAATTGTGTGGACAAACCCAAAACATGACAGAGTACTACCTGTATCTTATAGCAAGATACTGCAACAAATGATGTGATCCAGTTTTACTATGCTCAACAATATTGCAACCAAAATAAAGCATAAAAATATCACCATCTAAATATCTACCAATAGTTACCCTGTTTGATCAAAGAAGTATTGCAGTTCACCAAAATTGTACTGAGTACATGTATTGCAGTTCACCAAAATTGTACTGAGTACATGTATTGCAGTTCACCAAAATTGTACTGAGTACATGTATAGCAGTTCGCCAAAATTGTACTGTGTACATGTATTGCAGTTCGCCAAAATTGTACTGTGTACATGTACTGCAGTTTGCTATATTTGTAATAAATCACAATACATTTCTATTAAATTACACATTCTTTGCATTTATACTTCCCTCACATTATGATGAAAACATTTTTTCCTCTGAACAGACAATTGAATAACAATAACAGTATAACAGCCTTACACCTAAAAACATGATTTCAAGAATATTTCAATCATATAGAGCACATTTGTAAGACCAGAGGACCAATGGTCCTGTAAACGCTCACCTGAGACCTGAGATATATACCAATAACTTTGTTTGACTAGAATGGTAATATACATGTATATAACCCCAGGGCAAGGTCAGGGCAACCTCTGGAGCCAATTTCTTTAATAAATCATAAAGATTCAGTCATTTGCAAATTTACTGCAAGTTTTGCCCTTCAAATGACATTATAACAATTTTCCCCATTCAAATGCTTAGGCAACCTAAGTTGACCTTGCCATAAAAAAGGTCAAGGTCATCCCAGGGTCATGATTTATATAAACTTTGAAGAGCTCCATTGCTTGATGCTTCATGCCAAGTTTCAAAATCATAGGCCTTCTAGTACTGGAGAAGAAGATTTTTAAAGGCTTTTGCTATTTATAGCCATGGCGGCCATCTTGGTCATGTGACCTTGACCATTTATACAAACATTCATTCACTCTTCCTAAGAATGCTCCACATAAAGTTTGGCTTTGATTGGCCAAGTGGTTTCAGAGAAGAAGATCTTTGAATATCACTGTAATATACATGTATATTGCCCCGGGGTGGGGACAGGCAGATCCCTGGGGTCCAAATGTTTTCAGAATCATCAATCTTAAGTCCATTTGACCATTTCCTGCAAGTTTTTCCCTAAAAATGACATTTTAACACTTTTCCCCATTCAAATGCATGAGCAACCTATGTTGACCTTGCCGTAAAATAGGTCAAGGTCATCCCAGGGTCATGATTTATATAAACTTTGTAGAGCTCCAGTCACTGATGCTTCACACCAAGTTTCAAAATCATTGGCCTTCTGGTTCTGGAGAAGAAGATTTTTAAAGGTTTTTTTCTATTTATAGCCATGGCAGCCATCTTGGTCATGTGACCTTGACCATTTATATATACTTTCTTTCACCCTTCCCAAGGATGCTCCCTATGAAGTTTGGCTTTGATTGGCCAAGCGGTTTCAGGGGAGAAGATGTTTCATTATTATGAAAATATACATGTATATAGCCCGGGGCAGGGGCAGACAACCCCCAAGGGGCTAAAATGTTCCATTAACATTAATCTTCTGTCCACTTGCCTATTCCCAGTAAGTTTTACCCATTAAATAGCATCTTACCATTTTTTCCCATTCAAATGCATTGGCGACCTAAGTTGACCTTGCCGTAAAATAGGTCAAGGTCATCGCAGGGTCATGATTTATATAAACTATGATGGGCACACATCCCTAATGGTACATACCAAGTTTCGTGGAAATCGGCCCACTGGTTCCGGAGAAGAAGATTTTTAAAGGTTTTTGCTATTTATAGCCATGGCGGCCATCTTGGTCATGTGACCTTGACCATTTATATAATCTTTTGTTCCCCCTTCCTAAGGATGCTCCATATGAAGTTTGGCTTTGATTGGCCAAGTGGTTTCAGAGGAGAAGATCTTTGAAAATGGTGGACGACGGACGGACGCCGGAGCATGGGTATACTATAAGCTCACCTGTGAGCCTTCGGCTCAGGTGAGCTAAAAAAAAAACCCCTCCCATATGAGCCGTGTCATGAAAACATAAACATGATTTTCGCCAATGCAAAAACAAATACGCAGATCAGCTTTGTTTTCACTATTATACTACAGATAATACAAGTCTTCTACTTACAACCAAATTTTCAAGCTTTGATTTAGCCTTCATCTGTGACTGTACAGGATGGATTGTGTCGGACCTGGTTGGAAAACCCTAAGACCAGTTCTCTCATGACACGGCTCATATGATCTTCAAGCAATCACATAATCACACAATCATTAAGGCAGTATTCACTGCTATCACATCATACACAATGATCGTCATTTACAAATAACACATGACTCAGAATTGTGATATCCTAAACTGGTTATCCAGAGATAACCAATGCAACTGAGAATACCAAAGCAGATGAAATCAATAAATGAGCCACATCATGAGGAAACCAACATTTTGCATGTGCGGAAACAAAGGCACAGATCAGCTTTGCAGCGCCTTTGTTTTTGTTACATGAATAGTATATTCCTCTACTTTCTATATCCAAACTTTCCAGTCTGTAGCTATCTCTGTGCTTTTACAGCTCGGTTTGTGTATGACCTGTTCAAAAACACCATTGTGGGATTTCTCATGATTAAAAAAAAAGGTAGATATATGTACCTGTACTGGAACTTGTTTCCAGACAGGTATCCAGACAGGTATTTGCACCATACAGCCATATATTGATTCCATTTGATTGTCCTCAGTCTTGTTGGTTGTCTCTGGGTAATACACAGATATTGTTTCCTGACATGCATTAATAACATGCAAAACAAAATACACATTTCAGACAAAAAATATTATTGCCGTAGAAATACATGAACGAAGATAGCACATTTTTTATGATATTTACAAGAAATGTGAGAAAATACTGTTAAATGTTTGTATCTTGTTAATCTAGTGAAATGAGACATTAAAATTTGGACAGTGCATGCATATGAGACTATGGAATATCTATTTGTTTGCTAAAATAAAACTTGTATAAAGTATTTAGGTTCAACATTTTGTGTCATATGGCTTAAAATAAATATTTGTATCAAAATGCTAAAATACCAAAACAATTCTGTGCAGCAAAAATAGAAAGGCAGCTATTGCTTGTATAGGCCAACCTCATTATAATGCTATCTTTGGGGTTCATGGAAATAGACTGTGTTATAAGTGAAACCATGTTATAATGAGGTTGTTTACAATAGAAATAAAGCAAAATAATCATTTTGGGTTCCATGACATGGCCATGTTATATTGAAAACCGCACTATCATGAGGCGTGTTACAATGAGGTTGACCTGTAATATGAGCCGCCTCGTGGGAAACCCAACAATGTGGTTTCCGAACAGGTCTGACACAAACCGGCCTGTACAAGCACAGAAGATGGTTAGAGACTTGAAATTTTTTATCTAGAAAGTAGAGGAATTGTACTATCCGTGTAGCGAAAACAAAGGCGCTGATCAGCTTCGCGGTAACCACGAAGCTGATCTGCGTCTTTGTTTTCCCATATGAAGGTTGTTGGTTTTATCATGAGGCGGCTCATATGATTCAGTGGTTAGAGCATCCCCTTCAGCAAAGATTGAGGGTTCAAACCATATGAGCCTCAACGCGAGAAAATCGGCTTTCAGGGTTTCCGACCAGTTCTGACAATAACTGGCCTGTACAGTCATGGAAAAGGACTGGAAGCTGGAATTTTTGGATAAATGTAGAAGAGGAATTGTACTATCCGTGTAGCAAAAACAAAGGCGCTGATCAGCTGTGCAGTTACTGCACAGCTGATCTGCGCCTTTGTTTTCGCATAGGCCAAAATCCTGTTTTCTCATGACGCGGCTCATACCAAAGATTGAAACTATGAAATGCAGGGACTCAAAATATAAAGACTTTGTTTTACTGTAGGACCAAAATTCAGACTTAAATCTTTCGCCAGATGATGAAAAACAGTAGGCTGTTTTAATGTCTATGAAGCCCAAAGGCAGTGAAAGGAATTTTCTTGTGTAGCTTTCTATTAATACTGTAATTTGTTCTTTACTTAGGTATATACGACATTAAATAAATAGGCAGCACTATTTACAAATGTACAAACTATTTACAGTAGAAAGAAACATGGCCTCTAAACTAAATACTCCAACACAAAAGTCTGAAAATGAGGCATTTGTATTAGAGCTGGGACAATGTATATGCTTTGTTCATTTGTTTGTATTGGCGGACCCCATGGCCGAGCAGTTCAGAGCGCTGTTTCTTAATCACACGATCATCTCACCACTGTGTCTGGCGTGGGTTTGAGCCCCACACTGGCAACATGTGAGACAAGCCCAGTTCAATCTTTTTACAGGCTTGTCATGACAGAGCCACCTGTCTCGCTCAAACATACAACTCAAGGCTAATTCTAACATGTACCCACAATGTTTGTTTTGAGTGAAAATATTTAAAAAAAAAATCCAATGAAAATTTCAATTTTCGCTTTTGAAAAAATCTCTAAATATTGCAGGGGCATGTTTCTGTAATGACATACAACGCTTTGTATCGGGGTAATAAATGATAGAAATTTGGTTCTGACAGCCACAAATATACATTCAAAACACATAGCATGGTCAAAGTGTAATATCATTTCAGAATTGAATACAACGTAATGCTGTTATGCCATATACGTAATGAAATCTAAATGGTTACAAGAGATTTTAATATCAAATACAATGTGTCATTATAAAAAAAGAAACAAGTTTCTCGAAAACAAAAATCAGAAATGCTTAGTCGAAACAAATGCTTTTAAAAAATGGTGGTACATTGTGTCAAAAACATAGCAAAACATTGTCATTACGATGAACTTTGTCAGTTGAAAACCTAATGTTTTAAAACTTTTTTCATGCGCTACTCAGCTGAGCATGAAATCAAAATTCCTCATAAATACTGAAATATCCCAAATTAATAGAAAATTTCCATTAAAACCTTCAAAGCCAGTAATTCATCCTGCTGATAAATGTTAAAATGCCAACAATTATTGTTGGCATAATTGTTGGGAATTTAACATTTATAAGCAAGATAAATTTTTAATTCTCAACTGAACTGAGTATGAAAAAGTTTTACAATCTCGAGGCCTGGTTTTGTAAATACTGAAAATCAGCTTCAAAGAAAACAGGGGCACTTTTAGCCCCTTTGTGTTTGCCACACACATGTATACAGCTCAATCACTTTTCTTCTAAACTCAAAATGTAAGGAAATGTAAGCCTTTAATACAGCTCAATTTTCGTAAGGCCTAATAGTTTTTCAACTTCAGGTTCAAATTATCCTTACTTCTGAAGCAAAAAGCTTACCAAGCTGCTTACAGCCGCGAGCCGCGTCATGAGAAAACCAGTTTTTTGCCAAGGTGAAAACAAAGGACTGGTGCAGATCAGCTTCGCAGTTACTGCGAAGCTGATCAGCGCCTTTGTTTTCGCTACACGGATAGCACAATCCCTCTACTTTCTAAATCTAAAATTTCCACTCTCTAGTCATCTTCTGTGCTTGTACAGCTCAGTTTGTGTCAGACTTGGTCGGAAACCCCAAAGACCGGTTTTCTCGTGTCGCGGCTCATTTGTGATAAAATTTTAATCATTTCTTGTAGAAAATCTCAAATTTGCATTCTACAAGCTTGACCAGTAAAAAAAATCTAGTAATGGCACCAAAAAACATCTTTGGCTAATCTAATTCCAGAAGAAAGATTAAGGTGTGCCTAACCGTTCCTTCTGAAAATCTAAAGCTAAACTGTAAACTTTGTAGACTAATTGTCTTGAGTAATAGAAGTATGTACATATGAATGCATTTGTTACATGTGTTATGTTTGTTATATGAGCCGCCTGATGGGAAAACCAACAATCTGCATATGCGAAAACAAAGACGCAGATCAGCTTCGCGGTAACCGCGAAGCTGATCAGCGCCTTTGTTTTCGCTACACGGATAGTACAATTCCTCTACTTGATAAATCCAAAATTTCAAGCTTCTAGCCTGCTTCTGTGCTTGTACAGGTGGGTTTGTGTCGGACTTGTTCGGAAACCACATTGTTGGTTTTTCCAAAAAGGCGGCTCAATTATGTGTTATGTATGTGTTTTATAATACTACTATCACAGTAAAAGAGAAACATTAAAGTCAATGCTTCATGCTTGTAGCACTAGGATGATTACCCGCATCACTAAAATGTCTGCTAGGAAATGGCCGTCGCAACAGAACTATGCTGCCAATATCTATGAAATTTGTTTGCAGCTCAATGCTGTCTTAAGACCCACAAAAGTTTGTTTTCTTTATACAATGTATACAAGAGCCTCAAAGACGGAGCATGTAAGCTTTCAAACACTACACGAGACAGCAAGTATGCACAAGCTGATGCTGATCCACTCTATAACATCAATTAACCAATTAATGACTAATGGATTCTCTCATTAATATCATTTGGATGAGTCCACTTTCATTTTCAGGGGCATCAGTTTTAGATTTTTATTTCATTTTTTGATGAAATTCCTCTTAGCAAACAGAATAGCCCCAGATGGGACGCCGCGTTCTGCGGCGTCACATCTGGGGCTATACTGTTTGCCTAGGTCCCATAAAAAGGATGCCATGAGTTAATGTGATCAACTACTATTCAGCCATGGCTTTATGTCTGACATTGTGTTTGTTCTCTTAACCTCCTCCAAGATATCTTCCTCTGAAAGCATCTCTCCTTATATATGCACTATTCATATTGCCATTTCTATTTAAAGCATAATCTCGTTATTCAATATCTAAGTTTAAGGAGCAGCAGCCCAAGTTTTTACCCTATTTAAAGCACATATAAATCTACGAAACAGTCCTTTCGATTCTAAGCCAGCTAGATCATAAAAACACTATAAACTCTGTTTATCACCTGAACTATTTTAGCACCAACAGACAAAACTTCTCCTAAATACACAGGCCTCATAGCCTGAAAGTCAAAATGACTGCCATAAACAAAATCGCGGCCATCATAATTAAAATGGCTGCCATAACTGACTGGCTTACACCATACTGTATCTTCTTAGATCTGAAACACGCACTATTTTGTGTATATTTCACCTATCACATTTCAGTAGCCATATTGCAGATTATTGTGTTGTTGCTGATGATGACACCGCGACACTGAAGAAATATCTGAGTAAAAATCTAAACTACGGTTATTTGACACTTTATCCCCTGTCCGAATACTGGTAGGTGCTGATGGTGGCAGCATGTGAGGGTTTGTATGAACTGGCGTAGGAAACGTTTGTTGCTCCTGTTGGGGAACAGGGTTGAACCGTGTGGTTCTGTGCGAGTTCGACCTCGCGTTAAAACACCTCCTCCGCTGAAGAATACATATAGCTATTGTCACGGCGATAATGGCGACTCCCGCGGGAATGGCGATCATTAGCGGGAGACTGCCGTCACTGGAAGCGTCATTTTCGCTACTGGCGCCATCTTGATCAGCTGATTGGGCGGGCATTTCTATCTGCACCTTGCTGGAAATGTCCGCCGAATGTTGTTTTATCTCTCTGTCTGGCTTTATGACAGGCTCTGAAATGGTAATATATAAAGGGCAATCATTTATAAATGGAATTTTAAAGGTCTTAGAAAAATTGCAGGGTCATTGGAGCAGTACTATTGCGCTTTAAGTCATTTGCTAAAATTTGTATCAACTAGAAATTGGCTGCAAGCAAGGCTTTCAGTATACCCCCCGCAAAATTATCTGAAGCTGGCCAATAACTTCCTAAGTCAAACATGCAAAAAATTTGTCAAAGATATCTTTTCAGCATTATAATCCTTCATGTACATCCCCAGTATGCCAGTCACATCTATAAGATATTAAAAGAATATATTGAAAGCTTGAGGTTGATTTCACTGCATGCACTATGATCATTGTTTATCATGAGAAATGGTAAAAATTGGCTAAGTTAAATAAAAGCTGTAAGTTTGTCAAAAATTAAATTTTCAGCATGAAAATTATTCATGCACATCTCAAATTTATCTGGAACAAATCTACAAAGAATCTTAAAGAAACATTGAAAGCCCTAGGAGGAGTTGATTTGACAAAGTATGCATTACCAACCATTATTGTATATAAGCAATGGTCAAGAAATGGCTATGTTGAAAAATGATGTAAATTTGTCAAATATCACTTTTTCAGTATTATAATTATTCATGCACATCTTCAATATGTGTGGAACATGTCTGCAAAGTATTGAAAAGAAATACTGAAAGCCCCAGGAGGAGTTGATTTCACAAACCATCATTGTATAAAAGCAATGGTCAAAAAATGGCTATGTTAAAAAATGCTGTAAATTTGTCAAAAATTAATTTTTCAGTATTATAATTCTTCATGCACATCTTCAATATGTGAGGAACATGTCTGAAAAGTATCAAAAAGAAATACTGAAAGCCCTTGGAGGAGTTGATTTCACAAAATGTGCACTACCAACCATTTTTGTATATAAGTAATGGTCAAAAAATGGCTATGTTGAAAAATGCTGTAAATTTGTCAAAAATTATTTTTTCAGCATTATAATTCTTCATGCACATCTTCATTACGTGTGGAACATATCTGCAAAGTATTGAAAAGAAATACTGAAAGCCCTAGGAGGAGTTGATTTCACAAAATATGCACTACCAACCATTATTGTTTAAGCAATGGTCAAAAAATGGCTATGTTAAAAAATGCTGTAAATTTGTCAAAAATTATTTTTTCAGCATTATAATTCTTCATGCACATCTTCAATATGTGTGGAACATGTCTGCAAAGTATTGAAAAGAAATACTGAAAGCCCTAGGAGGAGTTGATTTCACAAACTATGAACTACCAATCATTATTGTATATAAGCAATGGTCAAAAAATGGCTATGTTGAAAAATGCTGTAAATTTGTCAAAAATTATTTTTTCAGCATTATAATTCTTCATGCACATCTTCAATATGTGTGGAACATGTCTGCAAAGTATTGAAAAGAAATACTGAAAGCCCTAGGAGGAGTTGATTTCACAAACTATGCACTACCAACCATTATTGAATATGGCAATTATCGAAAATTGGCTAAGTTCAAAATGCCGTAAATTTGTCAAAATTCATTTTTTCAGCATAATACTTCTTCATGCATATCTTCAATATCTCTGGCACATATCTGCAAAGTATCAAAAGAGAATATTGAAAGCTGTAGGAGGAGTTGATTTCACAAAGTATGCACTATTAGCACTATGGCAAACATTCTATGTATAGGTTTAAAAAGTCCCATAACTCTTGCAAAACTGACCCTTTGGCCCCTAAATTCATATCACACATGTGTTGTCTAATGGTGCAGGTGTGTTGAAAATTTGAAGAACATCGGGCAAAAACTACTTAAGTTATTCAGCAAAGATGTCAAAATGTTGACGGAATGACGGAATGACGGAATTACGGACAGACTGAAAACAGTATACCCCCCTAAAACTTCGTTTTGCGGGGGGTATAATGATGGTTTAGCATCCCGCTCATCAATATCATTCAGTCATGTCAAGACAGACCTTCCTTGGTATTAATCAGTATATTGGGGAAAATACTTGTACAAGGTGTCATTGGCTAGATGAGCAAAGGCCCCACTCCCCACACATCCCCCCCCCCCCAAAAAAAAAGAAGAAAAAAAAAAAAGGATTTGAAGGCCACCAAAAAAGCTTTAAAATAGTTTCAAAAGAAGTGAATCATACTCACTAGAACTAACAGTTAGGAAGGCACTTCTAAAACTGTATCCCATGGTATTAGCTCCGAGACAAATATACATCCCTGCATCTGATGGCAGTATATTCCGTATTATCAACTTGTTGAGATAAAACCCTTCAGTGTCCTTCCAAACCTCACCAGTCTTTAATACTGAAAACTTCTGTCCCTTCACTTCAATAATTGCACTGTTGTTCAATATATCTTCTGTCTGAACGTCTAGGCGTTTTAACCACTGTAAAAAATATAAAACCAGTATTAAATAGTGAAGCCAAAAATTAAGACTATTTTTGTGTGAATCATACTCTTTGACAAAAAAGTGTACTCAAATGACAGACATAGACATATATTCATCTTGTCAGTTATCAGCATTCTAATACCAGTTTTGGAATGAAGTTATCAAACTCTTCTCTCATTTCAAATATTGTAGAGTAGTACATTAGCTCCCTTGGGCTGCATTTTTAGTCCTACCTGAATATGTGGTGTGACAACACTCTTCACCTTACACTGGAATGATGCTACACCCCCTAGTACCACGGTCTCATTCTCAGGGTGGGGCCCTATCAACACTGGCTTAGTCTTCATCTTACCTGAAAATAGAATATGAATCATATTATGAGAAAAATGAATTTTTGCCTATGCGAAAACAAAGACGCAGATCAGCTGTGCAGTAACTGCACAGCTGATCAGTGCCTTTGTTCTCGCTTCACTGTTAGTACAATTCCTCCTCTACTTATATCCAAATTTCAAGCTTTTGTGTCAGGCTGGGTTAGAGTCCCTGAATGCCAATTTTATTTTGTCGTATATGGCAATGTGAAATGTTTAATGCTTTACGTCCACAGTCAATAGCAAAGGTTACGTCTGGTCGGTCAAGCAGTAATGCTTTCCACATCCTTCCTGGGCAGGCCTTCTAGGAGCTGTTTACCAGAATTTAATGCACATATTTTTACCACTAACTGCCAAATGCTTTTCATGAATAAGCCAAAATGAGAACAGATCACAATTCGGCTTCAAACTGAATTGGACACCCTACTATCCGAGCAATCGAACATTAAAGGAATAGGCTTACAAACATCATCCTTTATTTCAAAAGAAATAGATCAGGGAAACAAACATTTTGACAACACATTTATTAAAATCGGTTTAGTGGTTTTGAAGACATGAAAGTTTTAAGATTCAACAATGGCAGCCTATGGTGGCCGCCATTTTGTTTAGCTAGTCACGTGACCAAAACGGAAAAATGCTTATTTACAGTAGTAGGCTTACTTTTTAGATTCGAAAACATATCAGTATGATTCAATTAAGTGAATGAAAGTATTTCAACAGCTTTCGTACTTTAATTTGCATGGAAATGGCAGATATTTATAATTCCATGATTATGAGGGAGTGACGTCATACCCTCACAGTCTCGTTCTGGATTTGGGCCATCTAAATTTTTAAACCGCTATAATTTTCTTATACCTTGGTTGATTTTCATGAAATTTGATGCAAACTGTTCAGCTACATAAAGGCTTTCATAAAACGCACATACATTAGTTTGTGAGCCTATTCCTTTAAATATTTTCCAATGGCTTTTACTCATATTTTGTTGTATGGTAATTTTGGATTGTCTTCCCTACTGCTTTGATCTGTCATGAAAACAAAGCATACTTGTTATCATTTGAAAATTATTGCAATCAAAATGTCTGTGCAATGGCATTTAATGACAACTTAAAAAAATACAAGTCTCAAAAAATGCAAGAAAATGTGCATCATTTTGTCATATTCTATGTCAATGAGTGCTTATGAAAAACTCAAAAAAGCATCTTCAGAATGAACATCATTCTATCTTCAGTATGTCCGAAAATTGTTTCCTTATGCACCAGTCACCCCCCCCCCCCCCCCCTCTTCCAAAGTCCTGGGGAATAGCGGGGACAGTCATATGGTAAAAACCTTGCTAATTTTCCCTGCAGTCTGTTAAGCTTTCATTGCACTGCTGTTTTTGCTAGTATAGAGAAAACCTTGTATTTCTCCTGCATTGTGGGGACAATAAAAAGGTAAAACTGCCACAATTTCCATGGCTATCCCCATCCTCCCCACAGGACTTGGGAAGGGTGGGGGGGAGAGTGGTTATACTGGTGCATTACAAAGTTGTGAAAACAAAACAGTTTGAAAATGTTTTAAGCTAATTTTCGAACAACTAAATTTAGATCAGCTTGTGTATAATGACTTTATTTCTAATTTTCAAGATTCTAGCCAGCATCTGTCACTGAACACTGTCATTATTAGTCTGGCTGGTCATATTATAAAGTAACATGCCAGAAAAGATCAGAAAGCTCCTGATAAAACTGGCTTTTTCGGTTGAAACTTAGCCAGATGGCTACATTGTTGGAAAAGAGCTACTCATTCTGCTCTTCCAGTGTGTTGTCGGAAAAATGTTCTATGTATTTTCTTTCCCACCTGAATTCTATGTTAATACTTTAAATTTAATTGCATGGATTCCTGGTCCCTCTATTCTTACTTTTTGTCAGGCCCATATGTTTTCTGAATTTTTCCTTGTCAGTGATGGATACGATCATATAACATAGATGTCAGAATGTGACATACATAAGTAGGTCAACATTTATTGTTTTAACTTTATTAAGAAATACAAATGTAGTGACCCACTTATGTTGAACATGAGAAATAACATTTCTGTATAGCACATGCCAACATTTGAGCCGCATCGTGAGAAAACCGGATTTTTGCCTAGGCGAAAACAAAGGCGCAGATCAGCTTCGCGGTAACCGCGAAGCTGATCAGCGCCTTTGTTTTCACTACTCGGATAGTACAATTCCTCTTCTACTTAAATCCGAAATTTCAAGCTTCTAGCTCTTTTCTGAGCTTGTACAGGCCGGTTTGTGTCGGACCTGGTCGGAAACCCCGAAGACCGGTTTTCTCGCGTCGAGGCTCATTTGAGAAACAGTTTCCTGGTAGCCCTGACAGTTTTCGGTCAAACGCTTAAAGAAAATGTATTTTTCTATAGCATACTGCCTCAAAAATTTCACAAGTTGCAAATAGAAATGCTGTATTATAAATGAAAAATAGTTTGCTTGTTTCAGGCTTTTCAGTGAGTGGGATCTTACAATGTACAGTTTATCAATTTTGTTCGAAAATCTCAGTCAAAGGGCAGGCTTAGTTAGGTCAGCAAAAGTATGGGACCCTGGCTATGGGACATGCAATCTGAAATGTGTTTTGGCATGAGGAAAGCTTAGTATGTCAATCATGCAAATTTCATGCTAATTTGATTCATAAAGAGTCCATGCAAAACTGACAGAATGTTCAGAAGTCACTATATTAGTACTAACATGACAGACTTTCACATTCCTGTTATACTTTTGAGCGGACAGAGGAAACAAAAACTGCAATGAATTGTTCTCATTTTTTCCTCCATGTTTCCAACTTTCTAGCTGAGCTTGAAATTGGTTGCCATTAAACCTACCTATAACTTCTAGAGAATATGTAAAATTGATAGTTCCTAATCTGTTTGTAACTTTGCACACGTAAGTCCCCGAGTCCTCTTCCTGCAAGTTCCGTAACTTCAGTGTCCATTTCCGTTTATTGCTGTCTTCCTCATCTTCAGTTGACTCCAGAGTTACCTTCCCTTGCATGCTATCTCTGATCCAGAGTACGTGAGGCGGGGGATTGCCATCCGCCCGACAACGTAGCCTGACTGAGCTGCCGACGGGACGGACGACGGCGCTGTTACGGAGCATTTTTTGCTCTTCCATAAAATGAGGTGAGACTGAAGAGAAAATACACATGCAAATGTTGGAACAGAAGAGAAGCAAAATAAAATAAAACAAGTTGAAGCTCTTTAATAGGACTAAGATGGAGTGATTTTTTATACATTGTGATATGCAATTTTCAGACTTGACAAAACAGGAAAACTGTTGTTGTTAGTAAACTAACAAAGATTGAGTCATGCATAGTAGAAAAACAAGTATTCTATTACAAATTGCAGCATCAAGTTTAGAAGTGTACAGCTTTTCAAAAACACAATTTGAAAAAGACATGCAAATCATGAATAAGTTCTCCATCTTGTCTGAATAAGAGAAGTGTCATTACGAAAACACGTCCATGCAATAAACAGGGATTTTTTTAGCTTTGAAATAGAACATTTTCAGCTGATAAATTTTGATATTTTTCTTATTTTTGCTCAAAACATAGATTGTGGGTACACGTTAGAACCGCCTCGGTGAGGCGGTAACGAGTACCCACAATCTATGTTTTGAAGCAAAAATAAGAAAAATAGGTATACCCCTCCATACCCCAGTTTTGCTATATAAAAGTGGGGTTCAAGGGGGTATACATTGCACGGACATGTTTTCCTGATGTATGCATAAAATAACAAAAGTAGTCAGTGCAATTAATACCATCTTCAATTATCAGTGATGAAAAAGTTTGATACAAAGTTAGTATAATTAGTATAAAACAAAGTGCAGCCACATATCAAATCAGTATATAAACTAAACGAAACACAGATTGGTGCATTTCGAGAAAACAAAGAATAAATATAAAGATATTTTAGATGACATCAATTTGAGCAGTTTGCATGGCAAATAAACTGATTAAATGGAAAGCTGAAATGCATGCCTTTAAGTTAAAAAGTGATTTTCTGAACAAAACAATACAATGTGTATTTATGTGTTTGTACACATTTGCAAGTTGTATGTAAAAAGTGATTGGTTCCACATACAGCTAGCAACCTTTGAATGGTTAAGATTGGACAAATTAAAATGCCATTTCGAATACAGTACTTAACAATTCAACCTGCATCAAGAAATTGTATCTTTTTAGGCAGTGAAAAACTTAATAAGGCAATATAACTACCCATGATTTGCATTTGTTAGCAGGGGCAAAACTGATCATCATATATAAATTTTGTATATAATATTGTTATGTATCCACATTGCTTGAATGTCCGATCTATGATCGTTCCAAGGTTACTATGCTGGGACCCACCATCATCTGTCACCCATAACTGATGCACAATACGAGAAAACCGATCTTCGGAGTCTCCAACCAGGTCCGACATAACCCTGCCTGTACAATCTCAGAAGGCTAGAAGCTTGAAATTTTAGATTTAACAAGAGGAGACATTGTACTATCTATGTAGCGAAAACAAAGGCGCTGATCAGCTTCGCAGTTACTGCGAAGCTGATCTGCGCTTTTGTTTTCGCATATGAAAATTGTTGGTTTTCTCATGCGATGGCCTAATTCGCTTTGTGGGTTTGTCCAATCTATGATCACTCAGAGGTTACAGTGCTGGGATCGACCATTAACTGTCAACCATAAATGTGGTGTACCCACCTCCTTCCTTAGTGAAATCTTCCCCCTCGTCTTGCGTGAAGAGATTACTGTTGTCCATCTTTACCATACCAGATTCCTTGTCTGAAAATACAGATGGACGCCCAATTATAAGAGCAACAAGAACAATGTGGTTTCCGAAGAGGTCCGACAGAAATCAGGCTGAACAGTCACAGATGCAGGCTAGAAAGCTTGAAATTTTGGATTTAAATAGAAAAGGGATTGTACTCTCTGTTTAGAGAAAACAAAGGCACAGATCAGCTTCGCGGTTACCGCGAAGCTGATCTGCGTCCTTGTTTACGTATATGTAGATTGTTGGTTTTCTCATGAGGTGGCGCATAATTATGTTATTTTTGTTGTTTTTTTGTAATGCTCTAATGTCCCAATGGTGAACAGCCTAAGAGTCATGTAGGTTGGTTGATTTAGGGCTTTTTGTCACTGGTCAACAGCTTGTCATGTTGGGGCAGTCAATACTACTTGGCAAACCTTCTGGCGGCAGATCAGCAGTACTTAGTGCATATTTCTGTCACCACTAACTGGCATTTAATGAAACGCCCATGAATCAGCGATAAAGAATGGCCTAGAAATATTTTCATGAATTGTCAACTATGCAGCTGACCTGCTTATTGCCTTTATTTTTTTTCTAGACAACCCCTTGGCTTTCATATCTTTTATGGTCATCCAGTCAGGTTCTGTCATTCTTGTCAGACCTTGTCAGAAACCTCAAGGCAGGCTTTTACATCTTATGACATGACTCATTGCTTAATAAAGGTGTAATCTAAGATCAAAGTAACGTTTATGCAAAGACATAACCCAAGATATACATTTACTGACATGAGCCACCTCATGAGAAAACCAACATTCTGCATATGCGAAAACAAACCCCTGCGAAAATTAGTTCTTAAGTGAAGAACTGTTCATGAACTGCTCTTAAGAGTTCTTAATCTGTTCATAAAGGATTTCAAGAACATTTGTACTTGAACTGTTCAAAAACACACTTCAAGAACAGTTCAAAAACTTTTTAAGAACTCCTCAAGTTCGTAAATTGTTCTTAAATAGTTCTTGAACATATTAAGGACTTTTGTTGAACATATTATTGACTTAGATGTTCTTGAACTGTTCCTAAATTTGTTCTTGAACATTTTAAGGACTTTTCTTGAACAACTTGTCAATTTAGGTGTTCTTGAACTGTTCTTAAATTTGCTCTCGAGTCATTTCAAAGACTTTTCTTGAACAAGGGTTATAAGGTAAATGTTCTTGATTTGTCTGAATGATTAAGAAGGAAGTCATGTGACTCCTAGGCATGCTGGGACTTTCCTTTCCTAAATGTCTTCTGCAGAAGAAAGGTCAGATTCAACAGAAATCTCTATTTAGTAGGTTTTTACATACGCTCAAGATCTGACTGATGAGGGAAAATGACAGAAACATGTCTAGAAAATATTTTAGAATTAGGTTGCTGCTTGTACATGGCTATTGTTCATGTATTGCTCTGAAATTCATTTTTGTAGCTAAATATCCCTACCCCACCCACTTCAAATACATGTAATACACTCACTTGGCTTGAAAATTGAATATCTTTTGAACCAGTGGGTGGATTTTGACCAAACTTTCATAGATGACATGGTTGGGAGAGGGGAAAGAGTTGATTAGATTTTGGGGACCGTGACCTAATTTTTAAGGTCACTGGCCCATGAAAAATGTTCAAATTAGCTTTTGTGATTCAACATTTTCAGAACAAATCGATGGTTTCTGACCAAACTTACACAGAAACATTCTTAGTAGGAGACCTAGAGTTGATTGGATTTTGGTGACCGCTGTAAAAATTACAGCACATTTTCAAGGTCACCAGACTATTAAATATGTTGAAATTAGCAGGTTAAAAACAGTTCAAAAACTGATTCTGAGTAGTTCAAGAAAAAAGATTCTTGAAAAGTTCATGAACTGCTCTTAAAGTGTTCAAGAACAGTTCAAATATATTTTAAGAAATGTTAAATTGGACAAATTTTAAGAATGATTTTTCTTGAAAAGTTCATGAAAGCTGTTCTTAATCTGTTCAAGATCAATTCAAGAACAATTGCTCTTGAAAAGTTCTTAAAAATTGTTCTTGAACTGCTTAAGAACTTTCAGGAAAATTGATTCTTGAACTGTGCAAGAACTTAATTCTTGAAATGTTCAAGAACAGTCTTTAAGAACATTTCAAGAATATCTGTTCTTACAAATTTGTCCAATTTAACATTTCTTAAAATGTACTTGAACTGTTCTTGAACACTTTAAGAACAGTTCATGTCCAGTTCTTGAACGATGTTCTTGAACAGTGAAAGAACTTTTCATGTGCTGTTCTTAAAAATTTCGCAGGGGAAAGACGCAGATCAGCTTCGCGGTAACCAGCACCTTTGTTTTTGCTACACAGATTAGTAACACTTAATTTGTCTTCTTAAATCCGAAATTTCAAGCCTCTAGCCATCTTCTGCGACTATACAGCCTGATTTGTGTTGGACCTGTTCGGAAACCACATTGTTGGTTTTCTCATGATGCTGCTCACATGTTCCGAAAGCTCCCAGAACCTTATACAATGTTGAGAAATTAGGCTCACAGCAGCCAGTAGACAGCTCTTGTGGGTTTAACACTTTCATGTTAAAAACATTTTGACAACCAAATCTGTATGTGGGCTGAGAGGGTTTTGTTAAATACTGATTTTACAAGAGAAAACATGAGTATGAATATAAGAATATGATAATAATCTGTCAGATACATTCGAGCCCCAACGAGTGAAGACCAGTCTTGCGGGGTTTCCGACCGGGTTCGACACCTAGCAGCCTGTACGGTCACAAGAGAAGACTAGAAGCTTGTAATTTCAGATTTATTAAGTAGAGGGATTTGTAGCGGAAACAAAGGCACTGATCAGCTGTGCAGTTACTGCACAGCTGATCTGTGTCTTTGTTTTCGCATATACAAAACATTTTTTTTTTTTTATGAGGCTCATTAATGAAATTTGAATATGCCTGCTGAGTTTAATCATTCCATCTTACAAATTGGTAATCTATTGGAACATTTTGTAATTTAAAGGGTGGCTAAATCTTTTTACGATTTAACAGAATATTAAAATCAAATAAACATGATAAAAATATGATAACTGCTTCATTTTCAGCAATGAACCACAAGATCAACTTTTATCGCCCCAAATTCCCAACCCCACTATACAAACACACTCTCTCATCATGATGATCAAAAAAGGCCATTGCATTTGGGCAATATTAAGATTTAAAAAGTCAGATTGCGAAGGAAAGCAATATTAGTAAAATTGATAAATTTGCTGCTTGAATAACATGTATTATACAGTAAAATGCTTCATCCTTCAATAAAATTTTATTACAAAAAAATGAGCCGCATCATGAGAAAACCAACAATTTGCAAAGGCGAAAACAAAGACGTAGATCAGCTTTGCGGTTACCACAAAGCTGATCATCGCCTTTGTTTTCGCTACATGGGTTACAGTACAATTCCTCGACTGTCTAAATCCAAAATTTCAAGCTTCTAGCCTCTTCTGTGACGGTATACAGACCAGTTTGTGTCAGACCCGTTCAAAAACCACATTGTTGGTTTTCTCATGAGACGACTCAAATAGCAAGCTGAACTGATTTTCTCCATGCTAAATCATGATAAGCATTTAATGGAGTGTGATAAAATAAATCATTAGAAAGCTTATCTCCCAAAAGAAATTCTATTACCATGTTACAGGATATTTAATGGATGAATTTGCATAATAGAATGATCTATTTTCTTTCCATTTTATGTCATAAATTTTTTGCAAGAACTTTTTCCAGTCAGTAGTTGAACATAGCAAAAAGACCACCCTAAGATACAAAAACAATTTAAGGGTGCAGCTGATCACAGTGCCTTTCTTTTTTGTTCACATAAAGAATAATCCAGAGCTTAGACTGGTTTGCCCCGAGCCAGACTGGAAACTCGAAATTTTATAAACACTGCATATATATATTAATTTTGTGACGCAGAATATAATGAGCAAGTTTTGTCAAGCTGTAGACTTCATTAACATTAAAACAAAAGCCAAATCCCAGTTTAGCTCTCAATTCCCAGCTACATTTAATTCTGCATGTACCAGTAATTAATGATGGGCAAGACAAACGGGATTATTGCCTATGCGAAAACAAAGGCGCAGATCAGCTGTGCAGTAACTGCACAGCTGATCAGCGCCTTTGTTTTCGCTACACGGATAGTATAGTTCCTTTTCTTCCTAAATCCGTAATTTCAAGCTTCTAGCCTTTTTCTGAGATTGTACAGACCTGTTTGTGTCGGACCTGGTCAGAAACCCTGAAGACTGGTTTTCTCGCGTCGCGGCTTAATTAATGATGGGATAGAATCAATGTGTCACACAGCGGGGGCTCTTATGACACTTGAATACAGAGCTGCTTGTTTAAGTATGATGTAACTTTTTTAATTTAATCAAGCAAGCAAGTGTCAACTTTTTTCAGTATTGATTCCATCTCTTGGTTAAACTTGATTTAGAAATGCAATCGAAGAACATTTCCTTAATGATACCTATTAGACTTGTCTCCAGTTGTTGCTGCAGCCAGCACTGGGACAATTATAAACATTGCATTCATCAAAATTGCTATGAAAGGATATATTTCATAAAACAGAAATACCGTATTCATTCTTATTAGTGCACATGCTCCAATAAGCACACACCCCGGTCTTTCTCCGAAAAACATATGCATCATCATGCAGCGCACACTGCTCGAATAGTATATTGGTATATTACACCAATGCAACACATTAATACCGCATTAGAAGCATTAAAACTTGACCTTAAATGATCGAAAACTACTTTCCAACCATTTGAATACTAGAATGTCATCACCATTGATAGATTTGACGTGGTTATTTCAGCATTTTGATGAGTAGTTTTCCTTCATAGTGTGCGCTAATTAGAACGATATTTTGTTACCTTAACTTTTAGTTATTTTGAAAAGTTAAGAGCACTGTGAGCTAATTAGAATGAATACGGTACATTAAAAATACTGTAAAAGATTATTTTTGTTCAGAAGGATCAGAAATAAAAAGGCAACACTGCTACTTACAGTCTGCAAATTTATCACAAGGCCTATGTCTTTAATGATCCGCGACACAAGAAAATCAGTTTTTTTGGTTTCCGACTAGGTCTGATATAAACCATATAATAAAACCAGTTTTTACTGTTGCAGAAAATGGATAATTCTTGAAATTTTGGTTTTAAGAAGAATTAAGAGTGTACTATCCGTGTAGCAAAAACAAAGGTGCTGATCAGTTGTGCAGTAACTGCACAGCTGATCTGCACCTTTGTTTTCACATAGGCAAACACCTGTTTTCTCATGATGCACAACAGTTGTTTGGGATCCACAAAATGTTTGTCTTAAATTTCAAAAACACCCTGTTTTCAGATCAACCTAGGCCTATAATTCATACTGAAGAAAAACCTTATACAATTTTTAGCCACATTTGAAAAGTGACTTTTTGTTTAGATAAAATATTATTTGCTACCTTATACAGGAAGCACTAGGAAATACAAATAGAGATTCCTAAATCAATTTCAAGACAGCCCACTAAATTTAATTTAATGAGAAAGTTAGGCCTTATTCACAAAAAGTAAACATTGGTTATTTGATAAAAGGCTTTAAGATTTATTGAAAGTCTGCATTATGAAAGTTTTCTTTGGGAATTTACAAAGTACACAATAGTGTGACATATGCTCTTACATTCAATGGCTTATCATCCATTAATTTGTACATCAAAATACAGACTTAAATTGAGGAAGGTTTTCAAGATAATTGATATTTTTGAATGTTTTTTGTTGTTGTTTTTTTACCTAATTTTTGAAGATGCACCATGCACAGTCTTAATGGAATGCCACAAGAATAAATTTTAAAAATCATAATTGTGTTATAATTCATTTTATGAATACCTACAACTGTAGAAAGTGCAGCAAACAACCATAGAAACACAATGTAAATATGTCAGCACTTTTGACATGTCCCATGAGTCAGAACTGCATGTGACAAAAGCATTTGCCTCCATTGAGGACAGATTCGCCCAAAGGGCTTGCTACAGAATAAATGTAGCTCATTATCACATGTCAGGCTTGGTAGGTAACAATACACTTGACTTATTGGAGTCTTTGCTAAATTGTCCACTATTTTCAGGAAATAAATTTGTCATGCCGCTGCTGATGAAGCTCCCGATTCTGCATCATCAATTGAGCCTCGACGCGAGAAAACCGGTCTTCGGGGTTTCCGACCAGGTCCGACATAAACCGGCCTGTACAAGCTCAGAAAAGAGCTAGAAGCTTGAAATTTCGGTTTTAAGTAGAAGAGAAATTGTACTATCCGAGTAGCGAAAACAAAGGCGCTGATCAGCTTCGCAGTTACTGCGAAGCTGATCTGCGCCTTTGTTTTCGCATAGGCAAAATTCCGGTTTTTTCACGATGCGGCTCAATTTACTTACATTAACAAGGCAATAAAATAATTTATCAGCCTCAAACCTTTAACTGATAATCCATTAACTTATTAAGCTTACTATTACAAAGTTCCATTTACTAATTTGATGCAACAGCAAGTGAATTGATTGTTGGTAATGCATGTTTCTGCTGTCACAATGTGACAAAATGGCTCCATCCTTTTCATTTGTATGAGTTTATGAGAATTGAGCCTAGATAGAATGCACAGGCAGGCTATTTGAATTGGGTTATAGGGGAACATGGAGGCATAGTGGTACAGCATCTAACTCCAAATCGAGAACCTGGGTTTGATCCCCACTGGTGACACCATGTTGTGTCCTTCAGCAAGACACATTAACTCCCCAGAGTACTGTTTTATATCCAGGAACCATTTCCTCTGTCCTGACATGACTGAAAAACTGTTGACTGGAAAGTTAAACCTCAAAACAAACAAACAAATCAGTTACTTGATAACAGAAACTTGAAATTCTTGAATCCACTTGTGCTTGGCTTGCTGTGTGTTCTCTTTATAACAGTGCCTATTTTGTCATTTTGGATGTTTCCCCATCTCTGAGCTTTTAGGGTGGAACTTTGCTTTAAGGTGGGTCTTTGTTTTAGGGTGGAACTTTGCTTTAGGGTGGGTCGTTGTTTTAGGGTGGGTCTTTGTTTTAGGATGGGTCTTTGTTTTAGGCTGGGTCTTTGTTTTAGGCTGGGTCTTTGTTTTAGGCTGGGTCTTTGTTTTAGGATGGGTCTTTGTGTTAGGGTGGGTCTTTGTTGTGGGGCTTTGCTTTAGGGTGGGTCATTGGTTTAGGATGGGTCTTTGTTTTATGGTGGGTCTTTGATTTAGGATGGGTCTTTGTTTTACAGTGGGTCTTTATTTTAGGACGGGTCTTTGTTTTAGGATGGGTCTTTGTTTTAGAATGGGTCTTTCTTTTCGGGTGGATCTTTGTTTTAGGGTGGGTCTTTGTTTTAGAATGAGTCTTTGTTTTAGGGGTGGGTCTTTGTTTTAGGATGCATCTTTGTTTTAGGATGGGTCTTTGTTTTAGGGTGGGTCTTTGTTTTAGGGTCAGTATTTGTTTCTGATTATCCAGTTCCTGATCATAGCTCACTTAATCCTGGAAAAGATTTGAGTGGCCTCATGAGAAAACCAACAATGTGGATTTTGAACACGTCCCGACATAAACCGGGCTAGAAGCTGGAAATTTTGGTTTTAGATAGAAGAGGAATTGTACTATCCCTGTATCGAAAACAAAGGCGCTGATCAGCTTCGCAGTTACTGCTAAGCTGATCTGCACCTTTGTTTTCGCATGTTGGTTTTCTCATGAGGTGGCTCATTTAGTTCAGTATACAGAGTCGAAATTGCTGCATTCCAACACAAATGTCATCCTTAACATTTTAATATTAAACTTTTTTCAAAACAAATTACTCAGATAAATGATTTACAATCTTAATATCAGGGCATTTCTTCAGCAGTTATGGATCGTCTTTTTTCAATTATTTTTACAATTCAATACACTGTCCTGTCTCCAAAGTTATGCTTTTTATCCTCCAAATGGTGCATTTGGTGCTTTGACAGATAATGGAATGCTCAAAATGAAAAGAAAAATGCTTTATGCCTTTCTCAGCACTGCAGTCTGGATGAAACCATATAAGCAGCATATGCAAAGTTGGAACTTTGAGTAGGCCATTTTTTAAACTAAATTTTAGTTAATATTGTGGGCTTCTTGTGTGGCTGTATTTTCATTTTACATAAAATTAAATGCCATTATACATGGTGTCCATGTGTCCATGACTTTTCCCTCACTTTTTAGCTGACTTAAATCAAATTTCCCGGACTCCTATTTGTGTTTTTGCATGTTAATTTCTCACATCTGGATGGCACCACTTGTTTTGGTTTCTTTGCAAAGAACAATTTGAAATATAATGTATAATACTTTATTATTTACTAAAATATACCTCTCTTATTTCTTAATTTAATTATTATGAAATCTAAACATGAAGAAACTGCCATAGCCATTTTGTTAGATACATGTAAGTTGTGCAATTCATAAACCTGTCTTTTCAAAATTCCATGACATTTCCCTGACCATATATTGGCTAAAAAAGCAAAATTCCCTGATTGATGTCCAATTCCCTGACCTTGAAAAAATATTTTTTTTCCCTGACTTTTTCCCTGACAGTGGACACCTTGTAATCTAATGTAACCTTGAAATGAAACAGTATTGTGGTTGCTTTAATGTTGTGGTTGCTTTTACTTACTTAAAGAAACTGTAAAGACATCCTCAAATCAAAGCGGACATCTATTGAAAGCCATTATTTATCTCCGTGTCAACAAGTGTGCTGACAGGGAATTGACTGCGGATTAAGCCCGCTGGCAGCGTAATTATTTTGCTCTTCTTTGCAACAAATTACCTTGCCAATCGGAAGGAATTGGATCCCCGCAACCTCAGAGCTCATTTATTCTCCCCTGAAATCTCATATTTATCACAAGATTAAGCTTTTCCTCACAAGCCTAGACTTCTAAAATAATAGGTTTCGAGCCATTATTACAGAAAAGAGGCTTACTCAGATATTTCTAATTTCCAGTCAGGGACATCATTACGAAAATTGCCCATGCAATATACAGAGATTTTTTTTTCATTAAAAAAATATTGATATTTGTAATACCATAATGTTTGCTCAAAACATATATTGTGGTTACACGTTAGAGCCGCCTCACTGAGGTAGTTCTATCGAGTACCCACAATTTATGTTTTGGATCAAAAATAATTTATACCCCAGTTTTAGGTATAAGGGGGTATTTATTTCACGGATATGTTTTCTTGATGATTCATTTATCAAAATTTTGTCTACCTTACTCCATGTTATTTCTTCCTATATATTCGAAACTTATTTGATTTTCAACTTAAGTCCAATTCGCATGCGCCAAAAATACACACGTGTAAATATACTCCGGTGTGCAAATTTTACTCTGGGTTAGTAAATGGTGCATGCGAACGCAAATACACACCGGAGTATATTTACATATGGGTAAATTTACTCCTGGGCCTGACCAGATGCAAATTTTATTTTTACAAATACACACGTGTAAATTTACTATTATGTCCCATGCGAATGCAAAGTAAAATTTACCCATGAGTATTTTTATTTCAAGTCAATATTCTGCTTTTAGATAACGAATTTTCACATTTTTTGTTCCTAACAGATTATATGACAGTTGCTGAAACTGTGGACATTGTTACTAAATAAGAGTTTATAGCCATTCATAACATTTTAGATCATATGGAGTGCAAACAGCCACACTATTTCTTCATCATTCTTGGTTAGGATTCTTCAGGGTTGGGGCATTTTAACAGTAATTCCTTGTAAAAGGATGAAAAAAGGGAACTGTATAACTGCTAAGGTTATGCCTGACCATTACATGATTCCCCTCTGCTGCCAAAGTCTACAAGAACACCTTGAAGCAGCCTCTTCTTATTTTGCAAATACAGAAAACTTAACCCCAGAGAAAATGTAACTGAAATTTCAGTGAAATTTTGATGAATTTCAGTGAAATTTCACTGAAATCCTTATATTTTGGTAAATTTCACCGAAATGATCAAAATTTGAAAAAATTTGAGTGAAATTTTATTGAGATTTCAATAAATTTTAATGTCACAGGAGTTTCAATGAAATTTTCAACAAATTTCATTGATATTTCAATGTCATAGAAATTATAAATTTCAATGAAATTTCAACGGAATTTCAGTCTAGAGATTTCACTGAAATTTCAGTATAGAAATTTTATTGAAATTTTCAGCAAATAGATCTCAGTGAAATTTCAAAAAAAAATTGATGTCAGCAGAAAAAATTCAGCAGAAAAATAAAATAGTTTTTTTTTTTTTTCCAGCTAAAAATTAATGACATTTTACATAACACATGGTACATGATAATAATAACAGTAACTGGTGATTATATAATGTACTTTTTACTATCAACAAGCATGAAAAGTAAGCATTTCTGTACAGTACACAACCATAATTGCTATGACTTTAGTCTCATTTATCAGCATATTTCAGTGCTCATATCTGTATAGTTCAGCTATGCTCTACAAGATTTGGTGGTTCAGAAACATAGGTTCTGTTTTTATTTAGGTGCATATAAACACACTTTGTTACCATTTTGTCCACAGAGATCATTTGGTATTGTTTTGATGACTTCACTGAAATTTCAGTGTAATATCAGCTTGTAAACTTTCATCAAAATTTCACCGAAATTTCACTGCACCGAAATTTCACTGAAAAAAATCCTGAGCATGCTCATAGCAACTCTATGACATCACTTCCTGTCTAAAATGGAGGGAAAGAAAACAGACACAATATATGTTTTTTCAAGTTTAAAGAGAAGGTGCTCAATAATAAGAAGTTAATTTCATTCAAGATTGATGCAGTAAGTGACATGTACAATGTTTACATGTATTAATTTTAACTGTATATATCTTTTCCTTCAGATCATGTGACTTGTATTGATGCTTTTTCTGTTAAATTGCATCATTCCAATTCCCCACCCACACAAATCATTGTGTGAGAGTGTAGAACCATATTTTGATTCAAGAGTCATTTGGACAATCTTTACTGTCAAACCCAGTGCCTAGGTAGTTTGATTGTTTGAATTATGGCTTAACATCCCAGTCAACAGCGAAGGTCATATTGGGACATTGCCTCCTTTTTTATATGGGACATCCACCCAAAATTGGGATGATGTGACATTCCAAAGTGCAGCAATAAAGCACCATAGTGCATCCAAGTAAAAAAAGGCTTATATGCGTGGATGGTTTTACTTTCAACACTTCTCCTGGGCAGGCTTTAAAAGTCCTTCTAATTAAGCAGGTGACCATATTGGATATTCTCCAATTGTCAGTGAAAATTTCATTATTATTTCAATGAAATAACAGTGAAATCTCAGTGAAAGAATTGGTCAAAATAACACTGAAATTCAGCGAAATTTCACTAATTATTTCAATGAAATAACACTGAAATCTCAGTGAAAGAAATGGTCAAAATAACACTGAAATTCAGTAAAATCTTGTTGAGATTTCGCTGAATTTCAGCATTATTTTGACCAATTCTTTCGCTGAGATTTCAGTGTTATTTCATTGAAATAATAACAAAATTTCATTGAAAATCTTAATGTTATTTCAGTGTTATTTTGACCAATTCTTTCACTGAGATTTCACTGTTATTTCATTGAAATAACACTGAAATCTCAGTGAAATTTCAGTTGCATTTTCACTGGGGAAATGAACAGGTTTTAATCCAGAAATGATAAATTTACCTACAAAAATACTCCTGGCGATAAAACCCATGCGAACGCAATTTAAATTTACTCTCAGGTTGATTTGCACACCGGAGTATAAATACACACCGGAGTATATTTACACACGTGTATTTTTTGCGCATGGACTTTACTGGTGCTTTATGAATTTAAGTCTCTTCAACAGACATGGTTGTGTCATAAGCCTCCATGATGAAATTACTAGCATTTTGTGCTTATTTTCTTTACCATCTATTAAAAATGTTCTTGAAAAAAATCAGGTGAGTAGAGAAATGAGTGCTAGACATGTCATTATTATTGAGTCTTTTCATGTTTTCGGTAGTCAGAAATTTTAGACCAACAGGGACATTAGATACCTTTCTTATGAATGTCCTATATACATTTCTGGGCGTTATTAAAATGCACCAACAAAATCTTAAGTTCGGTTAAAGATGAAAATCCAGTGATATTTAAGCGATAAGATGTCAATATTGATATTGTAGTCCACAGAAACAGTGGCAGCTTCTGGCAACTTTCACTGCACTCTCTTATTTAAGCCAGATTATGGCGGAACCTGCTTTAATTGTACATGTGCGTCAACAAAGACGCAGATCAGCTGTGCAGTAACTGCACAGCTGATCAGCGCCTTTGTTTTCGCTTCAGAGAATAGTACAATCCCTCTTCTTCTTAATAATAATCCAAAATTTCAAGTTTTCTCCAATCTTCTCCGACTGTAATATTACAGGCTAGTTTGTGTCAGACCTGGTCTGAACCCACCTGAAGAAAGGTTTTCTTGTGATTCGGCACAATTATAGGTGCTGTCAATCCCTACAAATTAATGAGAAAACTTTTCCCCAGGAATTTTCCTAGGAAGAATTTTGTGCTATAGCTGACAGTGATTAGGTGGACTTATTCCAATCTTGTCAACTGAGCCGCGTCATGAGAAAACCGAATTTTTGCATATGCGAAAACAAAGATGCAGATCAGCTGTGCAGTAACTGCACAGCTGATCAGCGCCATTGTTTTCGCTTCACCAATTATAATTGTACAATTATTCTTCTTCTTAAATTCAAAATTTCAAGCTTCTAGTCATCTTCTGTGACTGCACAGGTCGGGTTGTCAGACCTAGTCAGAAAACCCGAAGACCAGTTTTCTAACATCACGGCTCAAATGTGCCCTGACATGTCAGTATCTGCATCAGCTCAGTTAAACTGAGCATAATCAATCTAAAACATGTCTGACACTGAATTTCTGAGGAGAATTTTTTTCTATTATGAGTCTGGGTGAAACATATTTTCTTGTCAAAAAATCTCCAAACATGTCTTAGAAATGGAATATGATTCATTCAACAGATAAAAGTTTAAATGTCTAATGAATTTTTGCAAAGGAGATAAATTACTTTATTAATACTTTTTTTTGGCACCCAAATATGATAAGGACCATAGTTAATTGCTTAATCTTACAAAATAATCCCATTAAACTCTTGTTTTATTTTAATATAGCCTAGATTATATATGTTAGCCTTTTAAATTAAAGGAGTTAGGACCACTAAAACTGAAGAAAAATACCTACCAACTACAATGAGTGAATAGTTGACCATGATGCTTCCGAAGCCGTTTGTCGCTTTGCAAACATATTTCCCCGCATCCTCCAACTCTATATCCTTGATTCGCAGGGAACCGTCGTTGTCATTGACACGGAACCGGGTCCAAACATCACTGACCGGGTCCCCGTCTTTCAGCCACTGTATGAAGATGGGTGGGGGGTCCGCATCTACTGGGCATAGGAACTTCTTTTTGGACTGTCCTACCTTGGCTACTTGTCTCGCTTGGTGTGGGCTGATCTGCTTTGGTGGGCCTGAAGAGATATTAAAGAACCATTTAAGTAATTGTGAATATGTATAGTTTCATTTTGAATGTATGTACAGGAACAGGTACAGCAAAAAGAGATAGATAGCAACCACCTGGGCCCAGTTATTCAAAACTTTGTTAGCTTAATGTCATCAATAAGACCTTAACTTGTTAAGTAAATGCCGACTACATAAGCCAATACTCTGTTATTATGTAAGAATCCTTTGCAATGCATTGCAAAGGATTCTTACATTTTTTCAACAAAAAAATAACTGTGTTACTTGTAATATTGCCATTTGAAATTCTAACTAATTGTTAACTAATGACATCGTTAATTTTGAACAACTGCATGGCCCGGGGCTGGAAGCCAAAGTGTACAATCCTGTAACAAAGAAATGCACAGAAGCTAGAATGTCTGAAGGCTCTTGTACACTCAGTTTCTACCAACTTTTGAGTGCAATTCGTCTAGAAAAAATTTCCAAAAAACTGAAAGGCAATATTATATTATAGGTCACAAAAGTAATGACAAACAACAATCCCTTATGCATATTACAAAAAAAAAGTTAAATTATATCCTAAACACCTGGGATTTACAAGGACTTATATATAAGTACATGCACTTATCACATTATAAGTATAATGTACTTATAAAACAATAAAATTCATTAAATAGAGATAAACATCTGCTTCATAACATATATTTCCTTTCATATTTGAGCCGCCGCATGGGAAAACCGACAAAATGCTTGGGCGAAAACAAAGACGCAGATCAGCTTCGCAGTAACTGTGAAGCTGATCAGCGCCTTTGTTTTCGCTACATGGGTTGTACAATTCCTCTTCTTTCTAAATCCAAAATTTCCAGCTTCTAACCATCCTCAGTGTGACTGTACAGCCCAGTTTGTGTCGGATCGACCTGGTCAGAACCCAAATTGTTGGTTTTCTCACGCACAGGCTCATTTATTATTACTGCTGTTTCCAGCAACAATGTCACACCATCCAATTTGATCTAATTGATGGACATACATAATTTGTAAATTTCATCATTCTAGTCAGGATTGTGCATTAGTTTGCAAATGACTGTTCGTTTGAAAGGGGGTTGAGTTACTCACTACTTTGATTCAAAACTCACAACTAAAAATAAAACAAACCAGAGAAAAATCAACATTGATTACACTGACAATCTATTTAGTTGATTGTTCTGAACATGAGACAGACCCTGTTTGGTTTGTTTCTCATCAAACATTATGCCATCAGACACTTGCCATATGACAGCCTCATACAAGTGGACATTTGTCAGACAGAATAGTATGAAATTTCCGTCAATATGGCATGAAATTTCTCTAGCTGCAGTCCCAAGAGTTCCAAGTAATCTGGTCAGCCAAAATTGATGAAACACTGATGAGCCGCCTCGTGGGAAAACCAACAATGTGGTTTCCGAACAGGCCCAACACAAATCAGGCTGCACAGTCAGAGAAAAGAGCTAGAAGCTTGAAATTTTGAAGTTAAGTAGAGGAGGAATTGTACTATCCGAGTGGTGAAAACAAAGGCACTGATCAGCTTCGCGGTTACCGCGAAGCTGATCTGTGCCTTTTTTTTTCGCATATGCAGATTGTTGGTTTTCACATGAGGCGGCTCAAATGACAATGAAGCAACAAGAGCATCATGAGCCGAAGAGAAAACCCTCTTTGGACATGTTTCCAAGTTTCCTGGACATCCAGACACTGAGGTTCTAAAACATTTTTCATGCTCAACTCATCTGAGCATGAAATCTAAACAGCTCATAAACCCTGGAATAGCCAATTTAATTTAAATTTCAGATCTATATCACCAAAGTTGGTAATTTATCCTGCTAATAAATCACCAAATTATGCACCAGTCATTTGCATCCCCGGCTCCCCCGGGGCCGGGGAATAGCGGGGCTTTTAACTTTTCAATTTTTAATGCCCGGCTAAAAGCCCGGCACTGCCGGGCAAGAATTTTGGTAAAACCCCTGCTAAAAGCCCCGGCTCTCCAGGGGCTGACAATAACGTGGAACAACAGCTGGGAGTTGTTCTGATGAAACTGAAACATGAGAGAAGGGCCTCAATTTATGCATGTGAATGTTTAGCTGCATTTGGAAATTAAATAAGTACCATAAAGATAATTAAATGTTAAAAATATCATTAAAATCTAATTTGAATTAATGTGACAGTGTATTGGCGGGAAATCATAACCCCGGCAAATCCCCGGCACTGCCGGGACACATCAGAGGTTAAAGCCTGGCACTTTAGCCCAGCTATCCCCGGCCCCGGGGGAGCCGGGGATACAAATGACTAGTGCATTAAGTTGGTAATTTTTGCTGCTAATAAATGTTAAAATGCCAACAATAACAACTGTTGGCATTTTAACATTATGAGCAGGATAAATTTTAGCATAAGCTGAGCTGAGCATCAAAAAAGTTAACGAGGTCTTGTCTGACAAAACTGGTCTATCTGCAGTTAAAAAGACCATGGTAGACTATGTTCTACCATGGTCATTTTAAAGATCATCAAAAAAACTCTGGTGCCATTTAACAAAACATCAATTAGTCATCCATGATTTTCCATGGTTGTATGATGATGAACTGTCATGGTAGTCCATGGTAGTTCATGGTCATGTTGCCATCGTTTTCCCTTGGGTGGGTATCATTTTTACCCTGCTGCTTACTTATTTGAACCAGAAGAGAATAAGTTCTGTCATTTGTCCAAACATGGCATTAAATTGATTACTGGCGATATCAAATACAATTATGGAAATTACAAATGAAATTGTATCTTAAACTAGCCACAGGCAGAATGATGCCAAATGTATGAAATCTATATTTTACATGGCTATGAAAACCTGTTAATTTTACAACATTGGTCAATGGTCATGGAGTCTCAGGGTAGTACACCAAACTTGTTACAAACCATCCACCCTATTAGCTGTAAGATGATATTTTGTTTATATTTCATACAATTTCTGTGATGGATGAGTGACTTGGGTGTCAAAGGGGTCCAAAACCATTTATCAATGGTGTCAGATCTTTTAGAGACCACAAAACAGATTTTTATCACAATTTTCTGCTATGAATAGTGATAGACCTGACCTTCTGTAAAACATATTTTTCAGTCATTGTCAAAAAGTTTAATTTGAAAAACAAATTTTCTTCAGATAGTTTTACACAATAAGCATTTGTTACACCAACTAGCTCCAGGTCAGAATTGATTCAGCAATACATGAGCCACAACCATACAAAAAACAACACTTTTTTACCCCCGCCCATTGGGGCCTGGAGAAATAGATGGGCTGCTTGTGCCTCCAGGCAAAGCTTGTTTCACTGTTGACTGACTACCTGATTACTGGTTAACTGCTCAGGTCTGAGCTTGCCCAGGAAAAGTGGTTTCAAGTCAAATCATCTGCACCAATAAGCCTTTATGGCTTGGTTGGATGGTTGTTATATTTCAAGCACTTGTTGGATGTCATGACATCCTCATTTTGGGTAAAAGTCCCATAAAGTGGAGGCAGCGTCCCGACATGACCTTGGCTGTTGACTGGGACGTAAAGCATCAACTCAAACAAACAAACAAACAAATTTAATGTCTGTTTAAAGTTTAAACCTTTGATTTGAAGTCTAGTGGCAGAGCATCAAACTCCACAGCAAGAGGTCCTCAATTGAACCCCATTGCCAATCCAGTATGAGCCATGTCATGAGAAAACCAGATTTTTAACTTTGTAAAAACAAAGGTGCAGATCAGCTGTGCAGTAACTGCACCGCTGATCAGAGCCTTTGTTTTCGCTACACAGAAAGTTCTATTTCCCTTCTACTTGTGTTCAAAATTTCAAGCTTCTTATAATAAGCTTCCTTCTGTTACTGTGCAGGACCTGATCGGAACTCTGAAAGACCTGTTTTCTTGATCATGTCCAGGCTGTACGCTGTATGTATGATGTACCTGTAACCAGAAGAATTATGTCTCTGTCCCAACATGACTGAAACATCAGTCAATGGGACATTAAACTCAACCAAATTGAACAGTTTCGACTACTTCAAATTCAACTGAAATAAACTCTGCACCAAATTACCTGAAATTTTCAGGTTAAAAATGATTTAATATGCCAGGAAGTACTAAAACTCAAAGATTCCAATCCAATAATCAATCTTAAGTTTGATGTCTGATCAATGATTGCTTCAACCTTGGCAATGATTACATTGATATAACCTACAGGAGTTTTAAAACAGTGGAAATGTCGAACATTTCAATGAAATCAAGACAAAATTAATAAGCTGCCAGTTTGCTGTTCTGTACGTGTTTTGAACAGTGTTATCATATTATGGCTTAACATCCCGGTTGACAATTCTTCAGTCATGCCGGTTGACAATTCTTCAGTCATGACGAAACAGAGCCACCTAAACGGAGCCTAAAACATTTTGCAGGACCGTGTATTATTTTACACAGCAGAAGTATGTATCATGCTCTTGATTTGGAGTTTTACCCTCTAGCACTAGGCCACCACACCCCTAATAGCCTGGGCCCCAGGTTATAAAACTTTTTTATGCTCAGCTCAGCTGAGCACAAAATATAAACTGCTTATAAATACTGAAATAGCCCAAATACATACATGTATATTGAAATAAAAGGTTTAGAACTCCAAAGCCTGTAATTTATCCTCCTAATAAATGTTAAAATGTCAACAATTGTTGGCATTTTAACATTTATGAGCAGGATAAATTTTAGTATCAGCTGAGTTGAGCATGAAAACAGTCTTATAACCTTGGGGCTGATCAGAGCCTGATGTCAATACAGGTATATATTTTGAATGGCGCTTGGATTTTGTTATCAGTCTCAAGAGTTCTCTTTCCTTACATGCTGGGTCGGTTCTAGAAGCTCTCAGAGTTTGATTGATTGAATTGTATTCATGGATGAATTATTTATTTCATGTATTCCAAAAAGATATGTTATAACATTTACATGCCAGAAATTTTATACATCAGAATCTCTGAAGAATTTGCTTTGGTTGCAGATTTGAGAAAGGAATTTTAGGCTTGTTTTATAATTTTATAAAACATTAGTTAATAATTATATAACCATTGCAATCTTCATCTTTGATTTAATTGGTTTTGGTAAATATCATTGTCAATTTTTTTGCAGTCAATTGTCAGGTCACAGAGACCCCATGGTATATAACTGGGTAATTTTACCACTACAAGTCCTGTGAGGAGCTGAAAGTGTCTTCAAGTGGTCCAGTAGTGGTAGTGGTAGCCCAGCGGGCACATGACGTCAAAATGACATCATATCAACGTCGATGCGACGTCGACATGACGTCAAAATGACATCATATCAACGTCGATGCGACGTCATGACGTCCATTGACGTTGATATGACGTCATTGTGACGTCATGTGCCTGCTGGGTAGGTATCAAATCCAGGACCTCACACTCAGTAGTCCTGGTCCCGTCAGGTTATAAAACTTTTTTCATGCTCAACTCAGCTGAGCATAAAATTTAAACTGCAAATCAATACCGAAATAGCCCAAATATATTGAAATTAAAGGTTTAAAGGTTGAAAACTCCAAAGCCTGTAATTTATCCTGCTAATAAATGTTAAAATGTCAACAGTTTTAACATTTATGAGCAGGATGAATTTCAGTCTCAGCTGATCGAGCTGAGCATGAAACAAGTTTTATAACCTCGGGCCCTGTACTGTAACACTAGGAAACTGGGCTGACCACAAATCAGATCTATATAGAATATGGCCTTGACCACTCCAACAGTGTGGTTGGGGAGAGAGGGGTTCTCACATCTTACTTGACGAAGAATGACACTTTCATCTAATTGCTGAGGGGAGTCACTAGATCATTCAATAACGATAATGATGAAATGTCATTTCCTTCTTGTCAGCCCTAACACAATTAACAGTCGATGACAAAAGGAGAAAACTGGTCTTCAGGATTCCAACCAAGTCCGACATAAGCCCTCCTGTTGGGTCACAGACGAAGGCTAGAAGCTTGACATTTTGAATTTAAGAAGAAGAAGGATCGTATTGTCTGTGTAGTGAAAAAGAAAGGCGCTGATCAGCTGTGCAGGTCCTGCACCATTGTTTTCGACTAGGTACGAAGCGGCTCAATTAACAGTCGATGACAAAAGGCGATAATAAAATGTCACGACCACTTTGTCAATGAGACTGTAAGATGCAGCAGGTCTATTAAAAACACAATAGCTAACAATGATTGAAGTGAAATTAAAGATTGTGGTGATAAAACCTGCCTTTATCATTTAATTTAGAAAGAAAAATGGCAGTAACTCCATAGATGATCGGCCCCATTGTTTTCTCTTTCTAGAACTATTGATCCTGCTACTCCCAGACTCCAGAGTTCCAAGCCTCACTGTCCTCTAGCACCGTAGCTGTACAATTCACTTTGTGTCCGACCTGGTAAGAAACCACTTAGCCGGAATTTCTCACACTGCTGGCTCAAATTAAAGATGGTCTTGATATAGTCCATGCTGCATACATCAAAGGTTGACACTGTCCATCTAGAGCTACTGTGAACAGATAACCAGCTGATCAATTTTAACCAATCAGTATCAATCAGAACTTTCAATTCAAGATAAAATTCCTGCTTTAATGAGCTAGTTTCCCTACCTGATTCTTGATTCTTGACAAGAACATTTGTTAAGATGTCTAATATAAGAAGATGGGTCTTAGAGGAAGCTACACACATCAAGAGTAAATCAATTGAAGGATATACAAAGGTCAGGCTGACACACAATGTGTTGCAGTCAGCCCCTGAAGATGGTGGGTTGGCATTTTCAATTAAGGAATGCTAGAGATTGAACTGACACAACAATTCTAATCTATCGCGCTGACCCTGCAACTATGTGGTCTGATCATGGCTGATCCACAATGCGGGCTTTACATGCTATGTAAAAGGAGGTTTTTCTACAAAACAGCTCAAGACTGAAATCTTTCATAAAATGAGCCGCATCGTGAGAAAATCGGATTTTTGCCTATGCGAAAACAAAGGCGCAGATCAGCTTCGCAGTAACTGCGAAGCTGATCAGCGCCTTTGTTTTCGCCACTCGGATAGTACAATTTCTCTTCTTCCTAAATCCAAAATTTCATGCTTCTAACCATTTTCTGAGACTGCACAGACCGGTTTATGTCGGACCTGGTCGGAAACCCCGAAGACCGGTTTTCTCGCGTCGCGGCTCCTTTCATAAAATTGGAATGATTAGAATTTTTTCAGAAATTCTTGACAGGCAAAGCTTGTTAGCGGTACAACAAAAACAGAATGGTGCCAAGTCTGAGAGGAAACTTCTGGTGTCATTCCAATGCATTGCAGAGATCAGCAGTAAGTTTAATTAATCATGTATTTCATATTTTTAAGGCCAAAGAGAACATATTATTTGTGTCACTGGGTTTCAGACTGTTTTGTCCTCCACAGAATCTGACACACAGACACACACATTGAAAAATTAAAAGAAAGAAAATAAAATGATTTCAATGAATAGTTGAGAATTTTGAAAAAAAAAAATATATTGGGCTATTTTGAGCTGATTATCCAGGCAAAATATCTTTATTCTGAGTCCCCCACTCCCCGCCAAGTTTGCTCCATTTGAAACTGGTTCTAAAAAATAAAATTTTGAATTAAGTAACTGAAACAAGAGTTAAATATATGAATTTTGTACACATCTAGACAGATTTTGATTTATTTTCCCCTGTAACTAATACCATGTAAGGTAGCTTTCTACGTGTCACCTCTCATTATAAAGAAGACAAAAGGGTCACAGAAGGATGAGCCAACTTGGTAAGTTGACACCGCTAACAACATCTTGTCAGGAGAGATAAACCATGATACGAGACACAATCTGCGAAAACATGTTTTTATGGATTTCTAACTGGGACCGACACAAACCGGGCTGGACATGCAGGGACAGAAGATGGCTAAATGCTTGAAATTTCAGATTTAGAAAGTGGACGGCTTCTACAATATACCTACAGTGGGAAAACAATGGTGCTGATCCGAGCTTTAGCTTTTCCTATATGCAAATTTCAGATTTTGTCATGAGAAATAAACCATGATTTAGCAAATGATATGATTGTTTACATTTAAGATGACATACACACACAGATGTTCTCTCAATCTTAACATTTGAAAATCTTTCCAAATTCATAATGTATTTAAATATTACTCTATATTTTAAGTACAATAATGTCAATCTGTTTTAGTCCGAATTTAATTTGTGTAAAATTTAAGGCCTGGTGTTTACACATTCATGATTTTTGGCTACGGTGCCGCTACGATTCGCCACGATTTGTAAAATCGTCGTGTACCATGGTGTACTGTGGTGATGTGTAGTAGAACCGTGGTGAATCATGGTGAATTTTGTTGAATTGTGATGATTCCGGAAACTCCACGGTAGCGCTACGGAAGTTTTAAACTGTTTAAAACATTCATCGTGTATCGTTGCGAATCGTGGTGGTTATTGCACGCCCGGTAAAGTGCAAATTGACCACCGCCGGTGGTCAACGTAAAAAAAGTTGATATACATCCGGTGGTCGTTTTGAGCGATTCCTGTTATTAGTTTTCGCGAGTTTGGTGGATGTGGAAGGTAAGATGTTTTTTGATCAAAAACGTATTATAAAAATCAAAGAATGTCAGGCTATCAGTTTTTTGCCGTTGAATGTCTAGCCGAAGTGGTAGTTGAAAAAATTAAACCGTTTTACTGCAATCCTTTCCGGCCCGTTTGATAGGTAGTGAAAACGAAAGTAGAATCTGGTCAAACACAGGTTAAAATGCCCTGATCGTGCCTTTGCAAGCTTTCTGAAACCAATGGTCGTTGCAGTTAGTTAAATGAACACTAAATTAGTTTTTCAGACATAATTTTAAAATATTCCAAGCCTTCCTTTCAACACTTAGATCGATTTTGTACCGGCGGTCAACTTGAAGTTGCGGTGGTCGTATTGATCAATGGGGATTACAATGTAAATTTTCATCGTGAGAGAAAGCCAGCAAAAATGCAACGTGATGTCGTTTTCTGTTAGGGGGCACGGCAACATTAATGGAGATGCATTCTAGACACAACTAAATCCAAATCAATGCCGTCGGTGACCTCATAATTCAATTTCGTTTGTCCATTAGCCATTCAGCCACATAGTTTAGCAATATCGGATGTATTTATTACTAATGTTTGGTAACCCCAACAATACAAATACTACCTCATGCAAGATGCATTGAATTTATATACATAATTCGCATTGACTCGAAGAAAACCCACTAGAATAACAGTGTGGGCAATTTGCAAACTAGGTGGTCAATTTGACCTTAAAATGAGCAATTTTGAAATGATTTACTGTCCAATTTGAGAAGTATTGAAGGACATGCCTGCTGTTTAATGTTGAGCAGGCTAAGTCTTGCAGATTCGACAATTATAGGAGTAACATTAAGCAAAGCGTTCATTGTGTTGTTCATATGAAATCCATCTCCTGTTTTGCAATATCAATTCTTTGAATATGTAAAGGTAAATAATCACGTGGTTTATATCAATTATATCAGAAGTTCTTCGGGAACAACAGCTTGTGAATGCTGGTGCCAATAGATTCTGTATTAGCTTGTGCATAGCTATGGTCTATCATAATCAAACTTCGTTTTGATTTCTTTGGGGTGCTAGTATACGGACTTAATACTTTTGATTTAGTCCCTGTTTTTATGTTTTTCTTCTTAGGAAATCCGAACATTCCTTTCGGTGTATAGATTTTAGGACAAATTGTCTTTTGTAGTGATGAGCCAATAGCTCTATAGGGTGATGAACTGTATTTTGGCTTTTTCTTAGATGACGATTTGAACGGACTCTGGACAACGTCTTGGATGTCCTGTCCACGCCAGAGATATATTTTTTTGTTCGTCAGGTAATGACACTTGGTTCGTTTCCCTTTAAATCGACTCATCTGGAAACGTATAAAGGAAAACATAAGGTCAGTAGGCGCACCTGGAACTGACGAGGCCAGTTATTCTTCAGCATTAATACATGCATTCATTCTACACTTTGCAGTGGTCAATCACGTGATCTCGACTCGTTGGGCTTAACCAGCGAGCCAATCGACTACTGGCAAAATCCAGAGACATTATGAATCTATTATTCCAACTGCTCGTGACAATGTGATGAAGAGGTACATGCATGTGTAATTTTACACGCCAATTCATTTAGCATTGGCAATTTTATTATGACCAATGTTTCTAAATATTTCGTCTAAAATTGATATAAACCAAGTGAATCATTATTCACCTTAACATATTCAAAGAACTGAACGCTTTGCTTAGTGTTACTCCTATAATTGTCAAATCTGCAAGACTGAGCCTGCTCAACATTAAACAGCAGGCATGTCCTTCAATACTTCTCAAATTGGACAGTAAATCATTTCAAAATTGCTCATTTTTAAGGTCAAATTGACCACCTAGTTTGCAAATTGCCCACACTGTTATTCTAGAGGGTTTTCTTCGAGTCATTGCGAATTATGTATATAAATTCAATGCATCTTGCATGAGGTAGTATTTGTATTGTTGGGGTTACCAAAAATTAGTAATAAATACATCCAATATTGCTAAACTATGTGACTGAATGGCTAATGGACAAACGAAATTGAATTATGAGGTCACCGACGGCATTGATTTGGATTTGGTTGTGTCTAGAATGCATCTCCATTAATGTTGCCGTCCCCCCTGACAGAAAACGACATCAAGTTGCATTTTTGCTGGCTTTCTCTCACGATGAAAATTTACATTGTACATAATCCCCATTGATCAATACGACCACCGCAACTTCAAGTTGACCGCCGGTACAAAATCGATCTAAGTGTTGAAAGGAAAGCTTGAAATATTTTAAAATTATGTCTGAAAAGCTAATTTAGTGTTCATTTTACTATCTGCAACGACCATTGGTTACAGAAAGCTTGCAAAGGCACGATCAGGGCATTTTAACCTGTGTTTGACCAGATTCTACTTTCGTTTTCACTACCGATCAAACGGGCCGGAAAGGATTGCAGTAAAACGGTTTAATTTTTTCAACTACCACTTCGGCTAGACATTCAACGGCAAAAAACTGATAGCCTGACATTCTTTGATTTTTATAATACGCTTTTGATAAAAAAACATCTTACCTTCCACATCCACCAAACTCGCGAAAACTAATAACAGGAACCGCTCAAAACGACCACCGGATGTATATCAACTTTTTTTACGTTGACCACCGGCGGTGGTCAATTTGCACTTTACCGGGCGTGTTATTGGGCATGGCCTAATTTGTAGCGCAACCGTAGCGGAAACATGCTTATTCGTACTGACACTGTAGCTATATTCGCGGCTATTCGTGAGAGATCGTAGCCAATTGTGGAGCTCCGTAGCGAAACCGTGGAATCTTTGATACCACAAACTCTCATGATTCACCACGTATTGTGTACGGTTGTCTTAGGAATCATCCACGGTTTCGCTACGGAGCTCCACGATTGGCCACGTACGACGGCTACCGCCGTGAATCGTACTAGTACCATTATAGAACCGTACAAGCGCAGTGAGCATTCGTTGTGCCACCGTGGTTAATCCTCATTGACCGTAGCGTTGCCGTCATGAATCGTCATTGATTCATAGCAATACCTTACAGACACCTTACTAATATCATGGACATTCTTACTGGAATTGTAGTTGCACTGAAAATTTCCACTTTTCACCACGATTTATCCCGATCAATACCAATTTTTTTGACCATGAGAAATCGGGGTGAATCATAGAGAAAATCGTGAATGTGTAAACGGGGCTTAATTTGGAGGTGTTATAAAATAAAAAAATTAAAAACCTAAAACACAATACTGAAGAAAATCACAACCTTGATGCCTTGACACTACGGTAGAGATACCCAGTGAGATGCATCTGTATTGCATAATGTGAGCATGTGATTTAAACCAGACTTGTAGTTTCTTAAATAATAAATAACATCAAAGAATAATCTAATGATGTACTTAATGGATTTTAACTAATTTTCTTTATTCTGCAACATATGAGCCACCTCGTTGAAAAACCAACAATGTGGTTTCCGAACAGGTCCGACACAAATCAGGCTGTACAGTCATAGAAAAGAGCTAGAAGCTTGAAATTTCGGATTTAAGTAGAAGAGGAATTGTACTATCCGTGTAGCGAAAACAAAGGCGCTGATCAGCTTTGCGGTTACCGCGAAGCTGATCTGCGCCTTTGTTTTCGCCTATGCAGATTGTTGGTTTTCCCATGAGGCGGCTCATATATTTCCTGCTGGGAACATAACCAAATTTCAGACGCCATTCACTCATATTCTCACTGTTTTAATCTTTTCTTGCAGGATAAAATGTTTCATAAATCCATTCCATCTTGGTAATGTGTCAAGTGGAATTTCATGCAATAAAATAGAAACAGAAAAGGGATTTTACGCTCATAATTCTAATCAAATTGTTCTGCAGGAAGATTACCTGTACTTAGTGCACACCCATCTACAGTGACCTGAACACTGCTCCTTAGCTAATGCATCCAATCTTTAGTAACCATTGTATACTGCTTTATCAGCTGTTTGTGGAAGAAAAGAAAGATCACTAAACTCCACCATCACACACCAACCAATGTGACTGCGAGACCAATGATATCAATGAGCCGCGTCGTGAGAAAACCAGAGTTTTGCCTTTGCGAAAACGAAGGTGCATATCAGCTGTAACTGCACAGCTGATCAGCGCCTTTGTTTTCCCTACACAGGTAAGTATTCTAAAATACAAAATTTCAAGCTTCTGTCTGTCTTCTGTGGTTGCACAGACCGGTTTGTGTCATACCTAGTCAGAAATCCCGAAGACCATTTTTCTCGCGTCACGGCTCCATGATACAAATACCTTTTTGGGAAAATACCTCTTTGGTAACAACTTGCCATGGATCAGAAAGAGAACCATGTTGTTCCAAAACAGATATCTATCCCATTTTGTCGCTCGAATAATAATCGAATGTTGCAAATAATAATATTCCAGTCTTATTTCTGGATAACTTTATAGTGTGCAGTAGATCAGCTGAGAAAGCAGGTTTATTAATTAATGATGATAAATTGCATGTTGGCATGATATGGATAAGTAAAAACCAAAATAGTGAGTCTGTAGAATGGAAAAAAAAATTTGGGCAGATCTGTATCATCATATTGATCGTTGTTGATGTATTTGGAATAAAATCAACATTCCCACCAACAGCAGGGGTCATATGGAGACCTAGACCTACATTTAACATTTCACCAGAAAGAGGCTGACTTAATGTAGAAGTCTCATGGTTCAAACTCATAATCCCTAATTTACAAGACAGTGGGTTTACCACTATACTACAAAGACTTCTGTCTCTGATTGTGTCCAGAATTTCTTTTTGCATGAAGACGAGCAATTTAGTTTCCAGAGGTATATTGCTAGGAATAATCAAGACAGAAGCTTCTGAGAAAACCTGAGAGTGACTATCTAAAACGACAAAATTAATATGGTTATGCAAGTCATAAAATTTTATAGCAAATTATTGAACTGCAGTCTAGAAAAAAAAAAGATAATAGATTAAATGGGTGATAGAAAATGCTGGCAAGCTGTTAAGCAATACATTTTAAGATAAATGATTAGCTTAAAAAGATTTATGAATAATTAAGAAGATATCCAAGAATATGCAAAGATGCCAATTACAAGAAAAAATCAATTATCCAGGTAACAGGCCGGAATCTTTTCCAATCAACACAAACTAGAATTGTCAGAGAATCTGACTATAGCCCCGCTTCTCAGCTTTTTTTGCAGGGTGAAAAAAAACAATGACAGGTAACTATCACAGGCTATCATAAGCTAGATCTCATCAATATTGATGCTCATACAAAATTTGGTCTGATTATGTCAATTCGTTCTCTGTCAAAATTTTGCGAAAAATGACGGTAATAATCCAAAGCTAGATCTTGTCAATGATGATGTGCATACAAAATTAAGACGGATTCTGTCAATTCGTTCTGAAGATATTGAGCGGAAACAAAATTCTGAAGTCAATCAAGGGCTGTTAACTCCATCAAAATTTTGTGAAAAATGAAGGGTAACAATCCCAAGCCAGATCTTGTCAATGTTGATGTGCATACAAAATTTGGTTGGATTCTGTCAATTCGTTCTCAAGATATTGAGCGGAAACGAAATTCTGACGTTAATTAAGGGCCATAACTCTGTCAAAATTTAACAAAAACTGAAGGGTATTACAATCCCAAGCTAGATCTTGTCAATGTTGATGTGCATACAAAATTTGGTCGGATTCTGTCAATGCGTTCTCAAGATATTGAGCGGAAACGAAATTCTGACGTCAATTAAGGGCCGTAACTCCGTCAAAATTTTGCGAAAAATGACGGGTAACAATCCCAAGCTAGATCTTGTCAATGATGATGTGCATACAAAATTTGGTCCGATTCTGTCAATTTGTTCTCGAGATATTGAGCGGAAACGAAATTCTGACGTCAATCAAGGGCCATAACTCCGTCAAAATTTTGCGAAAAATGACGGGCAACAATCCCAAGCTAGATCTTGTCAATGTTGATGTGCATACAAAATTTGGTCGGATTCTGTCAATTTGTTCTCAAGATATTGAGCGGAAACGAAATTCTGATGTCAATCAAGGGCCGTAACTCCGTCAAAATTTTGCAAATAATAACAGGTAACAATCCCAAGCTAGATCATGTCAATGTTGATGTGCATACAAAATTTGGTCGGATTCTGTCAATGCGTTCTCAAGATATTGAGCGGAAACGAAATTCTGACGTTAATCAAGGGCCATAACTCCGTCAAAATTTTGCGAAAAATGACGGGTAACAATCCCAAGCTAGGTCCTGTCAATGATGATGTGCATACAAAATTTGGTCCGATTCTGTCAATTCGTTCTCAAGATATTGAGCGGAAACGAAATTCTGACGTCAATCAAGGGCCATAACTCCGTCAAAATTTTGCGAAAAATGACGGGTAACAATCCCAAGCAAGATCTTGTCAATGATGATATGCATACAAAATTTGGTCCGATTCTGTCAATTTATTCTCAAGATATTGAGCGGAAACGAAATTCTGACGTCAATCAAGGGCCATAACTCCGTCAAAATTTTGCGATAAACGATGGGTAACAATCCCAAGCTAGATCTTGTCAATGATGATGTGCATACAAAATTTGGTCAGATTCTGTCAATTCGTTCTCAAGATATTGAGCGGAAACGAAATTCTGACATCAATCAAGGGCCATAACTCCGTCAAAATTTTGCGAAAAATGACGGGTAACAATCCCAAGCTAGATCTTGTCAATGTTGATGTGCATACAAAATTTGGTCAGATTCTGTCGAGCCATTCTCAAGATAATGAATGGAAACAAGAATGTCGGAAGGACGGAAGGACGGAAGGACAGAAGGACGGAATAATAGAATAACGGAACTACGGAAGGACAGGGTGAATCCAGTATAGCCCCCACTTTTTCAAAGCGGGGCTATAATAATCAGTTACCACTGAATGCATTTCATCTCTTGACATAAATTAGGTAATTTGCTGCTGTATTTTTTCTGCAAGTTTTTCATTTCCAGCTGCTTCCATCAATGTATCTGTCAACACATCACAAAATATCAGGAAATTAGAGGAATCTCAGAGCTGGAAAATAAGCCACAGCATGAGGAAAAAAAAACTACATTTGGCGTTTCCAAGAAGGTCCTAGACAAACTGAGTATGGTGACAGGACAGGCAAAGGAATTGATGAGCCTCATGCTTGAATAAACTTTTGGTAAATGATAGGAGAGGGATTGAACAATATCTATAAATCAGCTGATTAGATGCCCTGAGTATAGTTGGCCTGAGCATTCAAAAGAGCACATCATACAACTTTTTTTTTTTTTTCAAAAATGTCAGCCAAAAAAACGTCACCGTGATGTTATCTCTGAGTGCAAATTATGTGCAAGTAGCCGCACACTACTTTGCATCAGGAAAACATGTCCGTGCAATGTATACCCCCTTAATTAAACCCCACTTTTATATAGTAAAACTGGGGTATGCAGGGGTATACCTATTTTTCTTATTTTTGCTCCAAAACATAGATTGTGGGTACTCATTCGAGTTCTAACGTGTACCCACAATCTATGTTTTGAGCAAAAATAAGATAAATATTAAATTTTTAGCTGAAAATTTTTACTTTTTGAAGCTAAAAAAATCTCTGGTTTATTGCATGGGCAAGTTTTCGTTATGAAAAAAAACGTCATCATCATGTTATCTCTGATCATCTTTGGGTAGCCAATAATGTGCACTACTTTGTACCTGTTTTGTGTTCTCAAATGTTCAAAGGCAATTTTTTAAAGGCAAGTTAACTCACAAAACGCTCAAACCATGAAAATTAACCTCATGTGAGTGACAGACAAGTTGGATTTTTACATATAAAACATTTTTTATCATAAATATTTTCTTACATCAAAGGGAGATAAGCTGACAGATCGTGAAAGAATGTCAACAAAAACTGTCAATGGAGCTAGATAGAAGTGACCTTGCTTTTTTGAGGTATTCCAAATTGTCCCTGCATCCTGCATTTTCAACATCATCTTAATAAATGTCAAAAATAATACAAAGTTAAAGGCAAGCACTGAATCATCAGGAAGTAGGTAACAACCAAAGTCCCAACCTAAATCCCAAGTGTTGGTCCAACCAAACTTACAAATAGTTCCTGCAGAGATCATACAGTAAGCAGAGTCAGAGTAGCTATTTCCTAAAAGGTGGCCACTCAGAGAAAAGTTGCTTTACTGAAAATGGCTAAAACTTTTCAGTGAGATTTAAAGACTTGAATTAGTATTGGTTGAGTTTGCTGAAAATAATTGCACTGCAATCGATCAAAACCGAACTCAACTCAGAAACACTAAAATCCAACAAGAACTATTAAACCATCCATTCATTAGAGAAAAGCCTGATACAATCCATGGATTCCAAGCCGACAGAAACAGCCCATCTATTTAGCAAGCATATGATGGTAATGTCTCGTCTAATGATGGTTACAGAATGATTTACATGATCTTAATAGAGCCGTGACACGAGAAAACCGGTCTTCGGGGCTTCCGACCAGGTCTGACACAAACCGGTCTTTGCAGCTAAAGAAGGTGGCTAGAAACTTAAAATTTCAGATTTAGGAAGAAGAGGAATTGTACTATCCATAGAGCGAAAACAAAGGCGCTGATCAGCTTCGCAGTAACTGCAAAGCTGATCTGAGCCTTTGTTTTCGCATAGGCAAAAATCCGGTTTTCTCATGACGCGGCCCAATAGGTGTGGAGAAGCTAAGGAGCAATATTTCATGAAATAACAAGCTACAAAACTTCAAAGTATGGAGTTTTGCACCAGCTTTTCAAAAACATAAAGCAAAAAAAGAAGAAAAATGACATTAGTGAGGAATATAATTGCTGAACATGTTCAGAATGTTGTTTAAACTTGCACTCAGTTTTTCTAATGTTACTGAAGGTAAAGTACAAGTTACTGCAGATTCAAGTATAATATATATAAGTGCATATGATATCTCCTGTTTTCAGAGTATTTACCCGATTTCAGGACTCCACTCCTGAGTGTTGTCCCGATATGCCATGTCTCCCAGTTCCCTACACCAAAGGCTAAACTAAACTGTATGTTGTAATTGTGTCAGCGAAATTTTCACTTAAATCTTCAAGCGTTGTCAGATGTTTTCAGCTGTGTGCATGCAATTTCCATAGACTGGCTGTGGACCCGTCGTCAAACTTGTTTTTATCAGAAAAACATGCACAAAATCTTCTGATGGCTATGTTCTGTGCCTAAGAAGAGGGGTAACTCATACAAGAAAATATTTATGGAGGTTATAGAACATGGTATGATAGGATGATAGTGAACACAGGACGGGGGCCAGTCTAGCAATTTCCATTGCCACCACCAGCATTCTTTTCCCATATCAGTACTTGTTTAGTCAAAAAAATTATTTAAAATTCAATCATATTCGTGATATATTCTCTTAAGCCCGTCTCACACAGAACACACGGTTTACACGGTTGGCCACCCGTGTAAACCGTACATACAACCGAATAAACCGTGGCCTTATCCGACTTACACTCGGGCCATTCCGGGCCATTCGAGTGTATCCGTGTAAGCCGTGTATGATTTTTAAAAATTTAAAAAAACTGGCACGGGTGCGACGTCCGTGTATAATCGTATAATCGATCGTACAAGACCGTGAGAGACCGTGTCAGCCCGTACGAGACCGTATATACGACCGTACATGAAGCACAAAGCACGAGTGAGCTCAACCGTGTCAAAATCGTATATAAATCGTATGGAATAAATGTCCAGTAAATCATGTAAACGTCGTGTTTAATCGTACTAGGCCGTAACAGACCGAACTAGACCGTACTTGGAACCGTAAAACAATCGTATGAAAATCGTTTGCAAATCGTGTTCAAACCGTGACAAACATTGCTTGATCGAGTATATCCGTGCTTTGTTCGTACTCACTCTTGCTACATTCGAGTCTAAATCGTACCAACGGTAAGGTTGGAGCTCAACACCCGTACCAGTCAATCCGTGTATAACCGAGTAAACCGTATTGGAACCGTGTGCCCAACCGTGTTCTGTGTGAGACGGCCTTTAGGGAGCATGGAAATAGATGCCAGACTGATGGACAGACACACTATGACTTCTAACAGAATATGATAGAGAAATGACAACCACTGGAAACAATGTTTGGATAAACTAAATACTCCAGGGAGCTAATTGGAAGAGAGGAAAGCACTAATTGACAACTACCAGTAATGACTGGCTAAAACACATGATTCTGACAGGCTTGTTATGATGTGAGCCACATCATGAGAAAACCGGGTTTTTTGCCCAAGCGAAAACAAAGGCACAGATCAGCTTCGCAGTAACTGCGAAGCTAATCAGCGCCTTTGTTTTTGCTACTCAGTAAAATTAATCTTCTTCTTAAATCCAAACTTTCAAGCTTCTAATCTTCTTCTGTGACTGCAAAAGCCGGTTTGTGTTGGACCTGGTCGGAAACCCTGAAGAACAGTTTTCTCACGTCGTGGCTCATGTTATCTACAATAAATGCAATTTTGCTATGTCATGCAATAATTTCTGCCACAGGAAAGCCTAAAAAACATAGAGAATCATTCAAGTTTCCTATAAATGATATTTCATTTCTGAAGGACACAGTAGAGCACCTGGGTACTTATAAAAGACTGTAAAAGATGTACTAGGATGGCCTTCTTATACCTGGAAATTGATGGCAGTTCAGTGCATACCAAACTGAAAGAAGACTGTAAAACATATGGATGATAGAATGCAAGACAGAGCTAATGAAGGAATTACTTCATCAAGGCTATTATATTAACCATGCATGTATTACACAACAAACAATTAGCTATGTTTTTACTAAGCTGAAAATATTGTGAGCTGGCGAAAAATTCAAACAGATTCTACAGAATAACTGCAAGACACATCCAAAACTAGGTTTCCTGACTGTTCCCTACCATTTAAGAAACCTGAAAATCAGTTATGGCCTGAACTACTTCCTTTTACCATCTTTCAGAAGCCACATGTTTCAAAATCACCCTCTTCTGAAACACACCCAAAAAGAATGACCCTGTCATCCTTTTGCAACCCAAAAGTTTTAAAATGTGCAGCAAAAATTTTGAAAATTGGTTGACTAATAAAAATTATATGTGGAAAAAAAAATCAAACCTGGAATATGCCTTTTGCATGTATAAGGGAGGTAATCCAAGAACCTTAAAATTGAAATTTGGAATAATGGAATAATTTTAAGTGTTTGGACCTATAAAAGTTATGTATATTGCATGATTTGCTTTGCTTTGGTGCATTTTAAACCAAAAAATAATCAATTAAATCAAAGTTTTTCCGGGGAAAATAGTTACTTCCCTTGCTCACATTTTTACAATGGAAAAAGCCCTATTCAAAAAATATTTTTTGGCGTTCCACATATCTATCTAAGCACTTTTTTGTCCTGTCATCATAATACTACCACTTACAATTTCCCACTGTTTTTGGGAACCAAGTGCAATTTATTTCGGCAAATTTAAAAAGATACACAAGATCAATCTGCCATCAGGAAAATATGTCCGTGCAATATGTATACCCCCTAAAACCCCACTTTTATATAGTAAAACTGGGGTTTGCAGGGGTATACCTATTTTTCTTATTTTTGCTCCAAAACATAGATTGTGGGTACTCGTTAGAACCGCCTCGGCGAGGCGGTTCTAACGTGCACCCACAATCTATGTTTTGAGCAAAAATAAGAAAAATATCATTTTTTTTCTCATGAAATTTTAAATTTTTACAGGTGAAAAAATCTCTGTATATTGCATGGGCAAGTTTTCGTAATGTTAAAATCTTCCAAAATGATTCAGCTAGTCCCATGCAGGGGACTATCAAGTTTTAATTTGTCTGCCTTTAAACACAAAATGATAAAAAGCATCGAAATCACAGTCAGAACTGAAAGAATAACATTGTCGATTCCGATTCTATAAAATTCATCGCAGTTTGAGTCTATCTCGAATTGATAAGAATTTCATCAAAAGATTTTAACTCCTGAAACTGTAAGATTTCTTATCAAATTAAAACGTGAACATTGTAAGATTTCTGAGAAATTCTCAACACTTTAATAAAGACTTCATCAGCGAGGGTGCTATCGATTCTGCAAAATAAATACATAAAACTGAAGTGAATTTCTAATGCAATTTATATAAGAACACATAAAAGAAGGCTGTTATGTACTTTTTAAACTTTTAACTTTTATTCCATTTAACATTTGATTCAATTTGCTGACTGTTTCTCAAATCCTACATTTTGACTGTTCAAAGGTATTTTTGGGGCATTTAAACGATCAATTTCAGGGTTAGAAATAAGCAGTTGCCCCCTTGCCCGTCACAGGTTAAATTTGTTGGGGGCAACCTGACCTTACTGGAAAGTTGCCCCCAGGACAACTTGAAATTTTCCAACAAGTTTTTTGCCTGATATAATATTCTTAGTGGAGCTAAAGTACAAATTCTTCATATTTTTGAAGTTAAGCAGTAACATTAATACAGTAAAAACTATATGACATTTGCTAGGGGGCAAGTTCAAAACTCGAGGGGCAAGTTCAGATTGATTTCAGTTCCCTGAGTCTTATTTCTAACACTGAATTATTTGGTATATGCCTGCCTTGGTAAGCAACATGGGTAAGACCAACCACTGACTATACTATACAATTCGCTCCTGTGACTTTAAAATGTTAAAAACAATCACGTTCACTTTGTCATCCTAATTGTAATTAAGAACATGGTCAGGATACATAACCCCTACCTCGTAAAAAAAAGGAAGCGTTATATAACATATATGCTGTCAGTTTTGTCCATAACAACCATGAGTATTAATTGCATGGTCTTCGTGCAGAATTTTTTAACATGTTGTCTATGTTCACAAATATTTACAGACAATATTCAAAAAGATCAGCACAACTTTAACCCACACATGATAGGGTGTGAAGAAAAAATTAATTGGATATAGGTAATAAGCTTCAGACCATCTGCTCAGATGCTATAGTATCTTAGCAATAGCTAAAATGAGCCAAAGATGATCATGTTAATTTGCTACAAAATCTAGCAAATGAATCATTTGCCAACGAAGACACAAATGAGGCTGAGCTATTGCACAACAAGACTTATTCACACAGTCTTAAATTAAAGTTGGTCTCTTTTTCAAAAGGCGATCAAGACAGTCCTGTCCACTGCAACTTATAATATCTTAGCATGTAGCAGGTCATTTTGTTGCTGTCATGTTCCAAGACTTGTATGATTCCACTGAACCCAGTTCATGCTATTTCTCTCTGAGGCTGGGAAGGGCAATTGGTTTCTGAATTAGTATTTAGCACTACTAATTAGTGGTAAGAACACATGTTTCCTCATTATGATGGTTTCCCCTCTATATCCAGATGATAATACCATAGTCTTTATATGAGCCGCAACGTGAAAAAACTGGTCTTCGGGGTTTCCGACCAAGTCTGACACAAACCGGCCTATGCAGCTATCGAAGATGGACAGAAGCTTGAAATTTCGGATTTAACAAGAAGAGGAATTGTACTATCCGTGTAGCGAAAACAAAGGCGCTGATCAGCTTCGCGGTTACCGCGAAGCTGATCTGCGCCTTTGTTTTCGCCTATGCAGATTGCTGGCTTTCCCATGGGGCAGCTCATTATATACAAAGAACAGCAGGAAAAGAAAATATTGACAATTATCACTTACAGATTGTCTTTCCATACCCAATTCTGTCAGATCAAATGATCTTCTCTTTTTAAGTTCATTCTTAAACATTCTACGTCAACAATTTTTCAGTAATATCAGGACATTATAAGCCACCTCGTCCCTGATACTTAACCTGAGCACATTTTATTTTCTTTATTTATTTTAATTCAGTTTTACGTCCCTTTCAAGATTATTTCAGCTCATATGAGACAGGCCAATCAGTAGGTGAGGCGAAAACGGGAGAACCCCGAGAAAAACCACCTGGCACACCCGCAAGCAGAACTTGGCTTGTCTCACATGTGGCCAGAGCGGGGCCCAGGGACCCACACTAGACACAGTGGTGAGATAATCGAGTGATTAAGAAACAGCGCTCTTAACCAGTCGGCCACGGGGGCTGCCAAGCACATTTTAAATAGTTATAAAAGGAGTAGTTTAATGTTAAAGGATAAAGGACCGACGTAAGCCCGAAAACTTTTCAAACCCCAGCTTTTGCAACCTCCACCACTAAGTTTCTGTACTTCAGAGAGGACAACGGACAACATAACAGATATGATGATGACTTCACAAAAAGACTTCATACATTGCGATATATCATGTATAAGTTAAGCTTAACATGTTACTGCTATACTAGCTACATACAATGGCAAATCCTAATTGGTTTATTCAGATCAAAAGTTAATCACAGTGCACCTAATAGAGTTTTAATTAACAATGTGCCTGTCTTCTGAGCAAAGATAATCAACTTCTAATAAGATGGCTGTGTTTCATAATTCCAAGGCATGCACTGGGTATGAGAAACATGTATTTAAGAAAGGGAAACATGTATCTTAGCCTTTCATCATAAAAATTTGCCTCTTGGATAATAAAAACAAAGGATCCATTAATCCGCTGGGAGTTATATTTCTTATCAGTGCCTTCATTTCAATTCAATATGAAAGTCTACAATTCACTTCTTAAACCTGAAATTTCCAACTTGACTCTAACACAGTCGTAATATTGACGACTCTCGTTCTCAAGAACGATAACTTTGAAAGAGTCAAATTTCCAACCTCCGTGATAGCAACCTCCTGAGCCGCCCTATAGAGCCTGATTTGTGTAACTTTGACGCGGAAAATGAACAAGACCAAAACAAAGGTTTTCTCAAGACATGGCTCATCTAATGGTCTCCCCAGGTATGTAAAACCAAAGCAAAAACAAGGAACCGGTTTGATGGTGAAATACAATAGGGCTGTTCTTCAGACCAAATGGAATATCTTGGATTCTGAACTGTTGATATAAGCATCAGGTATTTGTTATCATTAGATTTAGATGGTGAGATGAGTATAATATGATTGCTAGGATGAGCTTTGTCACGAGAAAACTTGTCTTTGGGGTTAGTGATAGTAGGCTAGAAGCTTGAAATTTCATGTTAAAGCAGTCTCAGGAGGGGTTAATTATACTATCTGTGAAGCGAAAACAAAGGCGGCAGGCAGATCAGCTGTGCAGTAGCTGATGTAAGCCAACTCATGGTGCTTAACCTGAGCTGCGTCTTTGTTTTTGCTTATGCAAAAAGCCAGATTTTCACTATTACTTGGGGATAATATATGAGCCGCCTCATGGGAAAACCAACAATCTGCACAGGCGAAAACAAAGACGCAGATCAGCTTCGCGGTGATCAGCGCCTTTGTTTTAGCTACTCGGATAGTACAATTCCCCTTAATTCTACTTAAATCGGAAATTTCAAGCTTCTAGCTCTTTTCTGTGCTTGTACAGGCCGGTTTGTGTCGGACCTGTTCGGAAACCACATTGTTGGTTTTCCCACAAGGCGGCTCATATATCAGGCACCAGATCTTTTATCACAGTTTGGTAAGCTCAATGATCTCTTGGATTTAAATTGGCAGCTGGAACCTTTTCCCCTCTAGAAATGAAAATTAAAGAAAAGTGATGAATTTTGCTTCATTGAATAATATTAAACAAAGCTGAAACAAATATGACAGCACTTATGAGAATGCACAAAGAGCTCAAACCTTTTTACCATCTTCATGCAATCACAGCCTGAGTGCCCAGTGGTTGGGCACTCACTTCTGCTGCACTTATAATTAACTCTTTTTCACTGCCCAAACTCAATTCCTCAAAATTCAAAAACTCCACCAACTAACATGATTGTGATCACTGTGATATTAATATAGATTTTTTTCTTACAGTACAAGTATTATTTTATCTGCATTCTGACTCATGTCACTACTGCATTACCATTTTTGACTGACGCCTGTCTGTCAAAAAACAGAGACCCTTTTCATTGCAGTTCATTGCAGTTACGATTCTGCCTAGTTTTCCTCGCACAGAACTGCATAATTCAGAAATCAATTGTAAGAACTACAGACAAGCAGTAATGATAGCAGTAAACTGATGTTTATTATCCTGAATGGTTTATAAAGTATAAGTTACAACCTTTTTATGAGACTGTATGCTTATATAGCCATCATTAAAGGAGTCAGGTTGTTTATTCTGTCTCTGATTTTATATGGAATCAAGTGGCCTGGCCTGCCTGGGGTTTGGTAAGATGGTCATAAAACAAGATTTAAGACATTTTTTAAGGATTTTGTCATGGGATTCAACTAAACTTGTCAAGTTTGATTTACTATATAATACTTAAGTTTGGAAGTTTTTTGCACAGTGGTGGAACTGGGACTTTTTAAATGGCTTCAGGTTGTGGAGCACAACAATTGCAGGTTACAAACCAAAGCTTCTAGCTCTGTTTAATATGGGTAAAATGCTGATTGTGCCTTTCTTTTTGACAATCCAAAAATCTTTGTTGTTTTCCTTTAATGATAAAGCTATATTAATTGCATTCAAGCCCAAATTAAAGCAGCTTATACTTATAAGTCAATCTCTAAGTACAAACCGCTATCTTGTCATGCCTGCTGACAAGTAATGAAAAATATATTAACCTCCCTCATTAAGGACTTAATATAAGCCTCTGATTAAAAGGAGCCCTGAAAAATCTCTTCATAAGTCTGTACACATCTAAATCAGTAGAAACAGACATTAAGGCTATCATAAGACTTCCTAAAGTAGGCTATAAGACATTCTTACCGGAGATAAGAGGCTTCAGAAGATGACTGGATGACAGTTAAAAGGACACAAATGATTACATTTAATGGGAGATATAGACACAGACTCTCTCTTTGGTTTGTCTGTGATGGAAAGTTCCGAATTAGGACATGCAAAATAAGGGTAATTGTTTATGGCAGACCAATGAAGAAATAAACTGTAAACTGAAGGAGATTTGAGCTGTTTGAGTGACCACCTTTAGGGAAATAGCTGGCTCCTCACTCAGCTTGCAATAATGTTTTCTTTGTATCAGAACCTAATTGTTTTTTTCCACCTAGGTTTTAGGATGGGGTTTTTACCTAGGTTTTACCTGCAGTCACATGATTGCACCAGTTCCTGATCATTGCATGTTCCCAGCGGGCACATGGCATCAAAATGACGTCATATCGACGTTATGACGTCGCATCGAGACGTTATGACGTCGCATCGACGTCGATCTGACGTCATTTTGACGTCATGTGCCTGCTGGGTTTACTTATACCTTCCTTACACCTCAGATATTGGTGTATCGAAATTTTCATGCACGGGATATGCCGCTGATATGTGAAGGTGTGATAGTAGCTTTAGATTCTGTGCAGCCAGAAAACAGTTATATAGATAATGGGCAGTGTAATTACAATTATGGTCTGATAATTGTTTTGTGTCTGAGGTTTATGGCCACCAGTAACAGTAAAGTTGACAAGAAAATGTGTTTTTGTGACAGAAAGATAATGATACCATCAGTAAAACACTTAAGACTGACCAAACCTGGTTGACTGGCTGTCATCTATTATAAATCATTGTATTAAATTAGATTTTCCACACCTTTTTTCTTGGGGATCATAATTTGGGATTTTCACAGAAAGGTCAGCGGTAGCAGACTGTGGTCATACATACAAGCTCAACAATGTCAATGTCTACAGCTGGGGCCCTGTGAAATTAGCACTAGGAACTTCTCACAGATATTTCAATGATGCAGCATAATATTACCTATAGGACATACAGTTTATCAGCTACTAGGATCTACTTCTGCAAACTCTTGGCGTGAGTCTCTATGGTAATATGCTGCATCATACATATTCTGCAATAAAGATCTAAACGTCTGTGAGTGGAGTCACATCATTACGAAAGCTTGCCCATGCAATATACAGAGATTTTTTTCCATTTTAAAAAATGAAAATTTCATCAGAAAAATTTTGATATTTTTCTTATTTTTGCTCAAAACATAGATTGTGTGCACACGTTAGAACCGCCTCGCCGAGGCGGTTCTAACGAGTACCCACAATCTATGTTTTGGAGCAAAAATAAGAAAAATAGGTATACCCCTGCATACCCCAGTTTTGCTATATAAAAGTGGGGTTTGAGTTGGTATACATTACACGGACATGTTTTCCTGATGTAATTATGCTACTAACATTCAAATTTTACAAATTGCAATATAATCCCCACAAGTCACGTAAAATTGTCAAAATTTGATGATTCTCAATTTCCTTTTGTCACCTCATCAGAAATGTTACACTTATTACTGGTATACAACTACATGTACTTTTACCAAAACATATTTACATAATTTTCTAATTATATATAAATCTGTTAAGTTTCTTTCGCTGAAAGTTGAATATTATCATATAATAATGTGATTGCAACTGTGCAATGTAAATGATACTGAAAATGAATAACACTTTCTTCTTATTTGCCCAATTACATGATTTTTTTTTAAATTTTCCTCATGCTTTTACAAGTGATATGAGCATTTTGGCAAGAGCAAATTTGCCAGTGGCTGCAAAGTTTTCATACACTACAATACAGCTCATTTTCCTATGAAGTAGAACACTGAAATGACACCCTATACCATCTCATGACACTTGGGAAACCCCTAGTGGTCAATGTGGGTTACTATTTCAGTAACAATAATTAACAAATTTATGGAATGTTTATGTTGTATTCAACAGCCACACCTGTCTTGGTGACCACATTAAATGAGCCACCGAGAAGAAAAACCACCTTCTGGCATTCTAAACAAAACTGATGGCTAAAACAGCATTCTGCTCTGCTCTGAAAGAAGCTTGAAAAGGATTATCTTATTTTACATAGAATTAAAAAGAAAGATAAGCTGATGGACCCAGACTGTAAGATGAAGGGACTTAATGACTGTCAAAATGTCCATATAGCAGTGTTTCACAAGATCAGCTTAGAATTTAAATGCTTGGTTTTGCATGTGAACTTCGGCATAAATTTTAAAATAACAATTTCTGTTTGTTTTCAATTAGTTGCAGCTACTCATACTGTGCTACTGGTGTTCTCTAAAGTCAAAAGGGCAGCGGCTGTTTTTCTTTAACTCATTTAAGCCTGGCGTCCCTTTTATGGGACGTAGGCAAACAGAATAGCCCCAGATGTGACGCCGCAGAACACGGCGTCCCATCTGGGGCTATTCTGTTTGCTTAGAGAATTTTTATCGAAAAATTGAATAAAATATAAAAATCACTCCTGACGCCCCTAAAAATGAGAGTGAACTCACCCAAATGATAAAGAAGGGAAAATCCATTTGTCAAATATGGGTTAATAAAAACTTAAGCACACTATAGACTACTAAGGGCTCTAAGACAACTCTAATTACTGTCCCAGCTCATATTCACCAATTATAACCTTTAAAATGTGGAGTGGTATACTATACAGAGTGATTTCCATGAAAACACTTTCAATTTGCTCTTGCCAAAATGCTCATATCACTTTAATTGTAAAAGCATGAGGAAAATTTAAAAAAAATTCATGTAATTGGGCAAATAAGAAGAAAGTGGTATTCATTTTCAGTATCACTTCAAAAATTTGCACAGTTGCAATCACATTATTATATATGATATTATTCAACTTTCAGCGATCGAAAGAAACTTAACAGATTTATATATAAAGTAAATTAAGAAAGTGCTGTATGTTTGGATATGTTTATAATTGTTTGCTAGAACTTAATTTTTCATGAATTTGTTGTCTTGCAAATTCCACTTGTTCTTGCAAATATAGACTTTCTGAGCTTTACAGGCTGAACAAATTGCTACTCTGTTTAAAATAATCTTTTTATATAAAAGTAACAGTCAAACGAAAATTTCTGAATAATTAATTGTCTCCAAAAGGATATGAAACAATTAACAAGATCACTAAATCAAATTGCAAAAACGTTTCATCATTACAGACAGACATATTACAACTGACCTTTTTTTAACAACTCTATTTTTCACCTGTCACACATTTTTTGCTTCATATTCTCATCAGACAGCAAGTGTCAGTGGTTAAGTGGCATGTTTATTTTGACTTTACAAGTCATGCCAGACCATTGACCAGTGGGCCATGCTGATGGTATGCAATTTCAAGTTGCCATTTTTTTAATGTTAAAAAAAGGTAAACCTACAAAAATTTTCATAAAGCTGTAAAACACAAATTTGAGCCATCTTATTTTCTGGGACTTTGAGAGTTTGATCAATAGTCTAGGAGCAAATATATTGTTGTAGGTCTTTATGTCTATACTGTCACATCACACACAGCCCAAAGGGTGGGTGAGCTTATTTTTTGACATCGAAACAACCATCTAAAAATACTTTCAGAAGATGATAAGTTGGTATACTGTGCAATGTTTTCTGTACCATGAAGGCAGAACTCAAAACATTACTCAATTTCAACTTTCTGGAGTTAGGTTACAAATCTTCCATTGGGTATTTTTAGAGACAAAATGTTCAATCATTCACAAAAACATCCAATTATTTTGACCAATTACAGTTTGTACAGTCAGTGCCCTCATTTAGCAGTTGTCAGCAAGTTAAAACTATATTTTTTGTGGAGGACAATGTTATTAGCTTTAACTCATTTAGGCCTGGCGTCCTTTTTATGGGACATAGGCAAACAGAATAGCCCCAGATGTGACGCCGCAGAACGCGGCGTCACATCTGGGGCTATTCTGTTTGCTTAGAGAATTTTCATCAAAAAATTGAAAATTTAAAAATCACACCTGATGCCCCTCCGAAGAACTGAAGTTATGATGATGGGAAAATCCATTTGTCAAATGTGGGTTGAGCAACATGACATCAGGTTGTCAGCTCCTTGACCAAATTTATGTGTTTTCTGATGTGTCCTATTTTTAAGCTACATACTGAAAAAAATTGATATTTCTTATCAGTGCTGAAGGGAATAATATGTACAACTGCAGATAGATGGAAATTTTGGATTCTGGAAGTAGAACAGCCCTGTACATCAGTTTTCATTTGTTACAGTTTAAACATGCTTGGTATTAACCATCAAGTTCGAGGGGGACATGCATAACAACAACACCATTGGGCACTTCTTCCAGCTTCCATTATCTCTGGTTAGCAAAGGGAACAAGGGAAACCCCATTCTCGGAGAGAGGACCATGTTCTGCCATTCTACATGGGAGACTTAGGCCATTTGTTTGGAAAAGTGCATGAGCACTGTATTTCCCCTACATTTAAGATTACAGCTTTACTAGATTCTAGTAATCAATAAGCCATATATATGTCCTCTTTAATTAAATATTCGTTCCAGACCTTGAGCATGAAAGTCCTACAGGTCGGCTACACCTGAGTTCAGAAAAGTCTGTATATAACAAAACATTATGCAAGCAAGCCTAGGCCGGGTACAACAAAACAATTAATTCAGTTCCTCCACTTTAAATAAATCAAGTTTGTTCCCTAAATCAGTTCTGTCACATCTATGGACCCCAAGAGTCAATTAACCAAATCAAATGAACTCTCAAGCTCATACAATGACTCTTCAAAAATCTCTTTTACCCTCTCAGTCATTGTGTGTTTGTGATTTGTTGGACAATGGTAGCCCAGACTGGCACTGGGACAGTGACAAACAAGAGAGCCGTGTCTGGAGAACCGGGTTTTGTGGGTTTCACCTGAGGTCCAAGAGACAGAAACTGAACTGTAGTATAGAACATGGCTAGAGGCTTGAAGCTTTGGAGTTAAGAAGTAACTAAGATACATTATATGACCTACCTGGGCAAAAAAGGCGCTTTATCAGTTGTGTGGACCCTTATTTTCATAATACTGGTACTCAAATGTTGGTTACTAAACCATGCGGCTCACACTGGCTGACAACTCTTTTTAATTAGAGTTTACAAAAGATTCCGGCAATGGTACAAAGATATCCTGGCTAGTTTGTGAAAACAGCAATGGACTATTTGATGAAGTGGTCCAGGGGTCAGAGTGAGTGGGCCTGAGGAGTTGACAACTTGATTTGTATGAAATGAATGGTAATCAGAAAGTGAAAGAGTGAATAATAGATTCACAGGTGGGTCTGAAACACCATCCAAATGCTCTGTAAAAATGGTTTCAATTAACCCAGAAAAGAGTATGGTTTTGATGGAAGTTTGGTGGAATGTGTTACAATAAAACTCAGACTAGACCTTTTTCTCTATTTTCTACACAATGTTTACCCCCCACCCCCCACCAATACCTGACTTCCGAAATTTTGTCTCATTGCAATGATCAATATGTGACAAAATATTTGGATTGAAACATTCAGCAAGTCGACGAATTTTGCTGCAACTTGCATCATATGAACTTAATTTTTCGCGCATAGTGGCTCAAATAAGTGTCAACAGAGAAAATGTCTGACCAATTAGGCCTAATTGAATTGATGAAAACATCAAGCTGACATTATTGAGAAATTTTGTTCAAATAATATGTTTCTTCATGCGCTCCCTGCCTACAGTAATGTGACATGTGACAATTTGAAACTTTTTTCTCCTATCTGATTAGTTTCACACTGAGAAGATGATGTGCAAACCAGAGCAGAAAAAGAACCAAAAAAAGATCATGCAGTAGCTATAGGGCGGTGGCTACTCAGATCGGCATGGGCATCTCGATTAATAGTACCCAATCTCATGTTTTAAAGGCATTTAACTTCATGAAATTTCAATTAGCTTATCAAATGGCACACAGACTATCAGATGCTGATCCAAATCTTTGCTAAAACCACCAATGTCAGATTTTCTTGGACATCACCTTTTGTGATTGTCTTCAAGCAGTTTAGCTACCACCTACAGTTTAGAATCAGTTTTAATAGACTCATTTCTCACAAATAATGAGAAAATGGTAGCTGAACATGGGAAAAATCAACAACATAATGAGACAATATATTGGAGGGTTCCAGAATACCAAAGGTAAGACTGAAGTTGATGCCTTTAAATAGTTGTCCAAGTCAACAACTTTTCAGTCATTGATGACAGAGGATCCGAGGCAACAGGCATGGAAGGGAGAAGAACTGACGCTGACATTTTAGAGCCTGGTGGAGTGTACAATAATAATAATACAATGTACATAAAGCCGAATAAGGTGTACCATCTTGCATGAGTGACTGAGTCTGTTCCATACAAAACACCATAACTAAACAGCCCAGCCACTGGATGCCTGAATTTTAAGCATAATACAGTATATAAGTTTGGGAAGACAAAAAGTGTAATAATCACTTGAAAAAGACCCCATTATGACAGCATTATTGTGCAATTTACACTGAACAGTATCATCATGTGAGAGCGGGCTAGATAAACTATAGAAGGAGATGAGCTGACACACAAGATTTTGATGCTTTCTGCTTTTCATTTTTGGTCTACTGGAGCTTGCCAGCACAGCAATGGGACGAGGCAAGACTGGCTTAATTGATGATTGCAGGAATACCTGATCCTCAAAACTGTATACTTCATGTAAAGGAGCAGATGGCCAGCAAATATTAATATAAAGCACCTGAGCCTTCAATGGAGGTGTTCCAGGCTTTAATATTATGTGCTGGCCCACACATTAATGGTAATAAACAGTTGTTACATGATAATAACCAGAACACACTTCCTATGTGTTTACCTAATCTTTTATTGTTACCTGTCTCAATAAAAAAGAATCAAGAGTTCATTCAAAATAAAATATGGCTCTAACTTTGCTCCAGTTTATTTAATTGTGATAGATTATCTTGTCTCTTGGGAAGGAAGTTCAACCCCAGAGAAAATGTAACTGAAATTTCAGTGAAATTTTGATGAATTTCGGTGAAATTTCACTGAAATCCTTATATTTTGGTAAATTTCACCGAAATGATCAAAATTTGAAAAAATTTGAGTGAAATTGTATTGAGATTTCAATAAATTTTAATGTCACAGGAATTTCAATGAAATTTTCAACGAAATTTCATCGAGATTTCAATGTCATAGAAAATATAAATTTCAATGAAATTTCAACTGAATTTCAGTCTAGAGATTTCACTGAAATTTCAGTATAGAAATTTTATTGAAATTTTCAGCAAATAGATCTCAGTGAAATTTCAAAAAAAAATTGATGTCAGCAGAAAAAATTCAGCAGAAAAATAAAATAGTTTTTTTTTTTCAGCTAAAAATTAATGACATTTTACATAACACATGGTACATGATAATAATAACAGTAACTGGTGATTATATAATGTACTTTTTACTATCAACAAGCATGAAAAGTAAGCATTTCTGTACAGTACACAACCATAATTGCTATGACTTTAGTCTCATTTATCAGCATATTTCAGTGCTCATATCTGTATAGTTCAGCTATGCTCTACAAGATTTGGTGGTTCAGAAACGTAGGTTCTGTTTTTATTTAGGTGCATTTAAACACACTTTGTTACCATTTTGTCCACAGAGATCATTTGGTATTGTTTTGATGACTTCACTGAAATTTCAGTGTAATATCAGCTTGTAAACTTTCACCAAAATTTCACCGAAATTTCACTGCACCGAAATTTCACTGAAAAAAATCCTGAGCATGCTCATAGCAACTCTATGACATCACTTCCTGTCTAAAATGGAGGGAAAGTAAACAGACACAATATATGTTTTTTCAAGTTTAAAGAGAAGGTGCTCAATAATAAGAAGTTAATTTCATTCAAGATTGATGCAGTAAGTGACATGTACAATGTTTACATGTATTTTAACTGTATATATCTTTTCCTTCAGATCATGTGACTTGTATTGATGCTTTTTCTGTTAAATTGCATCATTCCAATTCCCCACCCACACAAATCATTGTGTGAGAGTGTAGAAACCATATTTTGATTCAAGAGTCATTTGGACAATCTTTACTGTCAAACCCAGTGCCTAGGTAGTTTGATTGTTTGAATTATGGCTTAACATCCCAGTCAACAGCGAAGGTCATATTGGGACATTGCCTCCTTTTTTATATGGGACATCCACCCAAAATTGGGATGATGTGACATTCCAAAGTGCAGCAATAAAGCACCATAGTGCATCCAAGTAAAAAAAGGCTTATATGCATGGATGGTTTTACTTTCAACACTTCTCCTGGGCAGGCTTTAAAAGTCCTTCTAATTATTAGCAGGTGACCATATTGGATATTCTCCAATTGTTAGTGAAAATTTCATTATTATTTCAATGAAATAACAGTGAAATCTCAGTGAAAGAATTGGTCAAAATAACACTGAAATTCAGTGAAATTTCACTCATTATTTCAATGAAATAACACTGAAATCTCAGTGAAAGAAATGGTCAAAATAACACTGAAATTGAGATTTCGCTGAATTTCAGCATTATTTTGACCAATTCTTTCGCTGAGATTTCAGTGTTATTTCATTGAAATAATAACAAAATTTCAACAAAATTTCATTGAAAATCTTAATGTTATTTCAGTGTTATTTTGACCAATTCTTTCACTGAGATTTCACTGTTATTTCATTGAAATAACACTGAAATCTCAGTGAAGTTTCAGTTGCATTTTCACTGGGGAAGCACTTTAAAAATTGAAGATTTATTGATCTAGTATCTACAGTAAAAACTGTTTTATGTGACCACCTACTATTGAGTGCTTGCTTACAGTCTAACCTCTTTTTAGCGACCATCAAAGGAATATCTTTTTTTTTTTTTTTTTTTTATTTATTTATTTTTTTTTATTTTTTTTTTGGGGGGGGGGGCAGTGGAGGGGGGGGGGCTGCTAATTATTATATGGATTAATGACTACTTTATTGATGATTTTGTAATAATAAGATACATCATTGACTTAAAAATGCAGGTATGCTGCTTAATACAGGTGACTGCTGTACTAATACTGACCCCTCCTGACGGATCCAAGTTTGTCTAATCTAAGTTATGAACACTCAGATTAAATGAATATGCCATGCCAAAACAGCATGTCTGAGTTGCATAAAATACTAGCAAAACCAAGGCAGATATTCTTGTTTAGACGAGTACATCTGGATCATTATTTTCCTTTTCTCCTAATTTCTGAAAAAGCTTAAAACTAATTGTTTAAGTTTTGACAGATTCACAGCTAATGCATGCACCTGCATGAAAACAAAACATGCTCTGTAATCTTTTGGCAGTCAAACTTTTTTCACACCGTTTCTTCTGTCATAATCTCAGATAATGTGAGGCACAAGATGAAACAAATTGTTTCTGTACAAGTGCAAACGAAAGACATCACAACATGGGTTTACATTCACATTGACTATCGTTCACTTACTGCATAGTGGTTGTATTTAGTCTCGTCTACTTTAGAAATTTCAAAACTAAGGCTTGCCCTTGTATGTAGGTGCGTAGAGAGTTTGAGCCCTACCATTCTAAATACTTCTAAACATGTTTTCCTAATACAAGGCTCTTATAAATCTCCTCCTAATGTGTGTGTCTATAAAACAATTATACAGATGTTGCAGTGATGCATTTCTGCCGACAAGCTCTGGAGTTACAATGTTAAATGATTTACCAGACTCCAGGTAAAACAAATGAGCAAAGATGCTAGAATACCTACTTTCGAAATTCCATATTTTCTGAACCAGCTCAAATGTTAATTAACAGACTGTACATTTTCAAAATAAAGTAGGAGTCTTGAAATTTCAGGTTTAGAAAGTTGATCAATATAACAAGAACATATGCTGATGCTGAGTTGTGCTGTTACAGAGCAATTAAAGTAAACTTTTATTTTTGTATTCCTGACTGTGAAAAGCAGTTTTTCTCATCAAGTAATGCTCAAACAACCCTTAACTCTAATAATCATCAAAGAAACAAGCAGACAATACAAGATATATGCAAAAACAGAATATCAAAATTATGAAAATGGATGATATAGTCACCTGGGTCCATTTATACCTAAATGAAAACAGACATAATACTTCTCCTTGTGGAACTCCCTGTAACTGAGCTAACATTAGTGGCAATTTAAATAACCCTAAGATCATCAAATTCAGTCATCAGCTCTTATTAGTCATTAGGTATTGGTTCAATGGTTTTATACATTGATCCATCAGCCTTTTGTAACTACCCCTTTCCAAACCAATAACATTAGCACTCTCCAAGTGGCTGCTGGCATATAAGCAACTTGCACTCTGTTTTTCTGTTTAGATGGGACAGGATTGAAGTCTTCTTTTTTCGGTGACAATAATCCTTAGATATTTTGTCCACATTGTTTGTTTTTAAATGCCTTTGATTCTGTTGTTAAGGCATGCAAGGTGAACCCCTCAAAGAAAGTTGGCATGATTATAAAAGCCTCTCAGACAATTCTTAGACAGCAGAATTGCATCAACAGGATGAAGAAATAATAGACAGGTAATTATATACAGAGGATCCTGTTCTATGCAAGTTGTTCTCTTACAACCAACCACTGGTAAACATTTTGTTTGTTTGTTCGGGTTTAACGTCGCTTTCAACATTATCTGTCATATCACGATGGTGTCTGGTTGTGACAGGGAGCTCAATGCTCACTTTTATAGTGCTGCCTCACTGTGGTATCAGATCCCAGACACTTTACCTGATATCGCACCTCTAGGCACATTATACTGACACCGGAGCGACCAGTCCTAGCCCTACCCCGAAAATCTGAGTGCCAAGCGGGGAGCAACTAGTACCATTGTTAATGACTTTGGTATGTCGCGGCCTGGGATCGAACCTGGTACCTCCCGATCTCGGAGCGGACACTCTAAGGCCGGTAAACATTTTGGTCAACCCATCATAATATTATATGTTCTTACCATCTGTCCAAAGTCTGTATTATTTAAGTTCCAGCTGCTTCTAGAATCTTAAGCACGTCATCCATTTTCCTTATTATGGTTTCAGCTAATTGCAATATCTACTTAGGTCTAACTAAAACTGGATTACCCGTTTTCATTCAATTTAGTTGGCAATAAAACCCTATTAGAAACATAAAATACTGAGTTCTTGAACTTCCAAGAAAACTATAGCAAATTGAAATCGGATTGGAAAAAGTAAGCCCCACTCTAAATTAATTTTCTCTCTGCATGACATACTGATACATATACGAAAAGAATGTTTCGAAATTATAAGCAGATGAAATGTTTTTAAAGGAATTTCTTTTAAATATACTGAGATATAAGTCCTTAACTTTAAAAAAGAAGTCCTTCAACAGCATAGCTTAACTTGATCGACTCTGCTTTAGGCCATTTAAAGATTCAGAAATCAGCTCAAGGTGAGATGCATCTTCTACAATGCTAGAACTGGTCTGCTTGTCAATTAAAAGAATTCATTTGAGTTGCAAAGAACAAATTGGCATCTCTCTCATTATTTTTCTGGAAATGCTAAATTAAAAATACATTTTCAATTACATACAATATGTTATACACCAGTAATTTCATTTGTATTGAAAACACATTCTTTAATCATGATATTAGAAAGCTGTGGGAGGATCATTTAAAAGAACCCAGGTGTTGAGAATATTTACTTAATGAAATTTTTACTCACATTTTACTTTCATTTGAGCCGCATCGTGAGAAAACGGGATTATTGCCTATGCGAAAACAAAGGCGCAGATCAGCTTCGCGGTAACCGCGAAGCTGATCAGCGCCTTTGTTTTCGCTACTCGGATAGTACAATTCCTCTTCTACTTAAATCCGAAATTTCAAGCTTCTAGCTCTTTTCTGAGCTGGTACAGGTCGGTTTGTGTCGGACCTGGTCGGAAACCCCGAAGACCGGTTTTCTCGCGTCGCGGCTCATTTAATGGAAAGAAACATTTCTTAATGCATATATTCTTGAAACAATGACTAAAAACAGATCTCATGTTTTACAATATGCCAATATCAAACAAACTACATGTACAATTTACGGTATTCTAATATTGACAAAGGAAAAATAAATGAAATTTTGCATCTGAAAACTATTATAATTTAGCTACATGTAAAATCAAAGAATATTACATAAGTGTGTTAACATAATGTATTTTTCATTGGTAAGGGTAAGTGAACTGGAGCACATTTCAAGAACTTACTAGAAAATTATGTGAGTGAGTCCTTTGGGGGCATTTTCACAAGTGCAGTTATATGACTGTTTGAGAGTCCCTGCATAAACCTGCCATAAAATGAGCTCAAAAATACATTCTATGCCATAAACCATGAGCCTCCATAGGCATAAAATGGCACTAAAATAAATTTAGATGCTTCCCTAGATGTAACAATTATGGTAGAAATTTCACAAGATGTAATGAATGAATGAACACACATTTTCGGCATCTTGGGCTGTGATAGCATTGTTTAATGAGCCTCATCGTGAGAAAACCGGATTATTGCCTAAGCGAAAACAAAGGCGCAGATCAGCTTCGCAGTAACTGCGAAGCTGATCAGCGCCTTTGTTTTCGCTACACAGATAGTATATTTCCTCTTCGTCTTATATCCGAAATTTCAAGCGTCTAGCTCTTTTCTGAGCTTGTACAGCCCGGTTTGTGTCAGACCTGGTCGGAAACCCCGAAGACCGGTTTTCTCATGTCGCGGCTCTAATAATGTTTGTGTATATGCAAAAAGTCACAGAGTCTTTCCTCCTGGCTAGGCCGATTCAAGATTTAATTTCAATATCAGATTCTGGTCACACATTTATATTAGATCGCCAGGAATGGTATCTTTAGGCTCTCACTTTTCATCTTATGATACATGTGGAACTTAATCAACTTCAGGGGCTGACATTTTTGCACTTACATCAGGAAAACATATCCATGCAATATATACCCCCTTAAGGCCACACCAAATAAATTAGTAGATGCTCATCCAATTTTTATGAAAAAATGGGGCGGGTGGGAGGTTTTTATTTTTTATTTTTTATTTTTCACACCTTCAGTCGATATTGTCAAACACCTACCAGTTCTGCATGTCAAATGGAAATAAATGAGTATAATCAAAAACGTGTTGTTGTTTATTAACACCAGTTGTTTTGTTACTGCAAGAAATACAGAAATGACTAGGTTTTGGACTAGATTTGCTAATTAAATCTGGACTGAATTACAGTAAATGAAATAAGCAATGACTAGATGGTCTATGGCTTTCAAGATACTAACTATTCTGGACAGCATAAAATATGCCAAAGTAAGCAATATCTTTCCACAGAGGAACATACTGAGAATGAATTACCAACAGTATAGTCTGGCAGGTCAGCCGTCAAAATGAATTTTTGATAACTGATTTATCATTTTGACGTCTGGCTCCAACACTATCAAAATTTCCCAAGTTCTATTAAAATCTCTGCAAGCTGTTTTTAGACATTGATTTTATGGGAATTCCTAATCTGATTGGTTAATGGCTGGGTGCTGAGGTCATGCACTCTCTAAGAGCCAATCAGAAGCTTGCAGTTAGAATTGTCTCCCCTCTCGAGATGACTTTTTGAAGAAAAAACATGTCAGCTATGTTGAATGGATTCTTTTAAAAATCATCAAAATAAACAAAGTTTGGATAATGTTTTATGAATTTTTAAATGGAGGTTTGTTTATTATTTTGTTTTACAGTGTTTTACACCATTTGTTTTGCATAAAAACTTGTTATTCTGTAAAAAATGACTTTCACCCAAAAGTGGCCGACAGCTTGGCTTTTTGATAATGTGCTGGAGTCAGACGGCAAAATGAACCACTGGGTATGATACTTCATTTTGACAGCTGACCAGTCAGACTACCAACAGTAAAGATCCTGATCAGACCGCTTAATACAGAAGAATTTATGTCAATTGGTGTGCTGCTGTCCAATGTTCCATTCCTGAACTCGTCAAAGAGATCGGCAAACGTAAGGTTTTCACAGGCCCTTTTCACCCCATACCAGTCTTTGATGATACTACAGCCTTTGCGAATACGCAGTAGCACAAACATGTCTACTTGGTTAGATTTCTAGGTGAATTGTGCCTCAAAACTCGCAAAAATTTGCACAAAAACTGAAAAAGGCAAGTCTACTTTTATTTTCAAGTTTGCTCACATGGACGCTTTATGATTGCAAGCGTCTTCCGGTTTTGATGGTTTCGGGTCGTTTCGACCCTGGTCCATTGCAACACCCCAAAAAGAATTTTTTTTTTCCAAATAAAAAAGTTCGGGGCGGGGGATTTTTCGGGGGGCGGGCGGGGATGAGCATCTACTAATTTATTTGGTGTGGCCTAAACCCCACTTTTATATAGAAAAACTGGGGTATGCAGGGGTATACCTATTTTTCTTATTTTTGCTCCAAAACATAGATTGTGGGTACTCGTTAGAACCGCCTCGCCGAGGCGGTTCTAACATGCACCCACAATCTATGTTTTGAGCAAAAATAAGAAAAATATCAAAATTTTTCAGCTGAAAATTGTCAATTTTTAAAGCTCAAAAACCTCTATTTATTGCATGGGAAAGTTTTCAGGTGATAATTTTGCACTATTGGACTTTAACCTTCACATTAGGGACAGCAAAGAGTGGAAAACATTAGAAATAAGAACCACTTGGACCTGTGACAGGCTGCAATAATCAAAACAGGAAATGCAACAAGAAGACACAAGAGCCAACTGCACTGACTGCAATATATCATTACCTCGAGGGCCACTACAAATCTGAGCTATCCAAAGAAAGTCAAACTTTTGGGCACGATCGAAATATCACCAACCCCTCAAGGTCAGAAAAGGTGTAGTGTTTTAAGCAGACCTGGGTTAATCTTAATCGTTAATCATGATTACATTTATTCGATTGAAATTTTTTTCAATCGAAAATTATTCATTAATCTTAGATATTTGCGATTAAAATTAATCTTATTCTTATTCGAATACTTTTCAAAAATGCCTGTAATCGTGATTGATTTTATGAATAAATTTCGATTGATTTCCAAGATATGCTGAAAATTCTTTTCTGAAAAAAAAAGAGAGTAAAAGAAAGAAAGTAAATAAATATCTAAGATTATGTTCACAACAAGAATTCTGTAATTTTCAAGAATTTTTAATATATCAAATGGGAATTCTGATAAAGAATCAGATCAGACTGTGCAGAGTGCCATTATTTTGGTTTTTATCTCTAAATGTGAAGAAAAAAAAAACGCAACAAAACACAAAAACTTAATCTATATGAAAATGATATAGGCACATAATAAGGATGCATACTGGTCATCAAATTTAACATATTTATATTTTGTTGTCCTCTTTGGGTATTTTTTTTTGTCAAAATTCTCTCTGGCATTTTCCATATTGTTTCAGAAGTCTTACATTTCTTTGGCATCACCATGCTTTTAAACATAGAATTGACCTATTGCAAGAGTTTAAACCTATTGTTACCTGGTTGTTCACACCTTTACAGATTAACTAATATACAGGTGTCATATGGCTTGTGTTGTCAAAACACCATAGAGCAAGTTAGTGACAATATACAAAGGATAAACAGAATCAATGTATCTCTATCTATAGAGAGACCATGACAGAATCAACAACTTTGAGAGTATTACAAAATTGATGTCAAAATTACTGCAACATTCAAATCAAGTAACATTGTTTCGTCCAATTTGTTATTAGCCAAGTTATAAACACACACACAGCACCATGAGACCTCAAATTATGTTTATGATTCACTGTTTTGTAAAGACAACAATCTGAAGATAAAGTGCCCAATACACCAAGAGGATTCCTATAATTATGCCATCATAATACCATATACAGTTAAATAATAACTGCATAATTCAAGACTGGCTGGATTATTATAAATGCAAAACTAATCGATTGATTATTTGATTACTTTTGCAAATCAATTGTAATCGTTAATCGATTACATTGTGGATAAAATTATTTTTAATCGTAATCGTTAATCGTAAGATTGAAAGTAATTGTAATCGTTAGTGATTAACTTTGAAAGTAATCGATAACAGGTCTGGTTTTAAGATAAAGAAACTTAAATTATCTTTATTATATTATGCAAAGACTAGCAAGATTTCTCATCATGGAAGCCTGAGCTGCATGTTTATAGCAACAGTGATATGCAAAAAGCACACTATTTTATGAGTATGCCTACTTTAAGTGTTTTGCAGCTAGCAAATGAAGAGCACTTAGACTGTTTTCAGTATTTTGATCAAAACCAGACTGCAAGAAAGAATGCTAAATACAGGAGAAACACCATAGAAACTGACATTATTATGGCATAATGAGCTGCAGTTTCAGATCAGTCAAACTCTGCCCAGGTACTGGACCAGAAATACTGCCATGATGATTAAATAATAACTAGTTTTATATTCAAATTTGACAATGGTCCTGTTTATTTTCAATACTTTGTGCCTAAAACTGCATGATTTTTAGAAATTTGGTCCCAAAAAAAATGTTCGAAGCCCCGTCCTGAAGTGCAACTTTCAGATTCTCACAATTTTTATATACTGTCTAGACCCCCAATTCTGTGCAGACTTTGTAAGCAAAATGAAGTGGCTGGCATTGACATTTCTCATATATCTCTCTTGAATGTCTACTTTTTTTCTCCATAACTGTTTAACTTATCCTTTATTGTTGATAAACTTGCTGCAACTGTTTACTTTCTGCCCATTAGAAGAAATTTATTTGGTAATCTGGTTGAATTCAGTTAAGTGAAAGTGTCAATAGACTCTGCTACTGTGTGCTACTGTGTGGCAAATGGGATTTCGCAAGTTCAAAATGGTAATGCATACAGACATTCAAGATTAAAGGACTTGATTAAAAACAAAACAGAAAACTAAGACAAGCGAAAGACAATTTGTGCAGTGCAGCACCAATTTTGATTTAACAAATGAGCCGCCTCATGGGAAAACCAACAATCTGCATAGGCAAAAACAAAGACGCAGATCAGCTTCGCGGTAACCGCGAAGCTGATCAGCGCCTTTGTTTTTGCTACACGGATAATACAATTCCTCCTCTACTTAACTCCAAAATTTCAAGCTTCTAGCCTGCCTCAGTAGCTGTACAGGCCGGTTTGTGTCAGACCTGTTCGGAAACCACATTGTTGGTTTTGCCACGAGGCGGCTCAAATTTCTTTGCAAAATTTTATGATAACTCAGGTAGCTCACATAGCGGTAGTGCACTTGTGTTTTTGCATGTTAAAAATGCATGTTTTCTTAGTTGTGTCACAAAATTATTGTTACTATATATTCAATCTGTTATGTCAAAAGCAGACCAGAAAAAAACAAACATAAAGAGTATTGATGGTTTCTGTCAAAAAGGAAACTTAACAATGAATCAAAGAATGAAATGTTATATACGAAACATCAGGAAAACATGTCCATGTAATGTATTCCCCCTCATACCCCACTTTTATATAGTAAAACTGGGGAATGCAGGGGTATACCTATTTTTCTTATTTTTGCTCCAAAACATAGATTGTGGGTACTAACGTGTACCCACAATCTATGTTTTTAGCAAAAATTAGAAAAATATCAAAATATTAAAATTTTTCCAGTTAAAATTTCTTTTTTTTTTAGAACCAATTTTTTTTCTGTATATTGCATGGGCAAGTTTTCGTAATGAATATTGCCATTTTTTAAGCAACACATGACAAAGCCAGAGTTGGGGTTTGACACAAACAAAACTGTATTGAATCAAATGTAGTAGTCAGGTTATATACTTTCTGAAAACAAAGATGCTCATATGAGTTGCTTGACGACTGGCATACTGTACTTATTCCACTTAATCCTTTGTTTTATATCACAGTAAAATTAAGGATTTTGAAAAGCTAATTCATTTCACTTTAAAAACTATTTATCATGATTTTACAGCCGAATTTTACTATTTAACTCATATATGATGAATGGACTTTCCCATCGTTGCTATTTGGGTGAGTACACTTTCAATTTTATGGGCTTAAGGATTGATTTTGTTTTTTTATTCCATTTTCCTCCAAGCAAACAGAAAAGCCCCAAATGGGATGTTGCGTTCTGCGGCGTAACATCTGGGGCTATCATATATACTGTTTGCCTATGTCCCAGAAAAAGGACACCAGGTTATATGAGTTAACAGCATTTTCAGTCCATTATAGCATCACTGAGGATGTTACTGCTCAATGACTTTCAATGATTTTATAAATTTGAGATTTGCACGCACATAAATATTTTTTTTTCTGTTTTGGCATTACTGTTTATAAGCAGGAACTATACTCAAAACAGCTAAAAATGCAACTCAGTGGAAATAATGAAATGAACTGTGAATATAAACACAAAAAACGTTTAGGAGTCAACCTGAATGCAATCTTACATGTAAGAAGCATGTTAAACTTTACACATGAACTTCTCCGAGTCCCATTTAAATTAATTTGCATGTAAAACAAGCACCTCATTTTCCTTTTATTCAACTGAATACATTTTATCTTAATTATATGTAAAATGCTGTTCCTGAGCCTTTGAAGTTCAGTTGTAACTTGACAGTTATTTTACTTTGCTATTTGAAGCAGATCTTATGACCATAATTCTTTCTTCTTGAGACAACAGTGATCTATGGCTTGATTATTCAACAGTGGGGCAGATATTTTGTCCCCAGATAAATGCAGGATAAGTTATATCATTTCTCAATGAAAATGCATGCTTTGGGTACTCACTAAAATCACCTTACCAAGAATGTTCTAGTGTGAACACGTAAAGTGCTCTCGGGTCATGATGAAGGAACAAAAAAACACCACTTTTTCTGTTTATCCGTTCTCTATCCATCTTAAAATATGACTTGATTATGAATATGAGCCACCGCACCAGAAAACCAACAATTTGCATAGGCGAAAACAAAGCCACAGATCAGCTTCGCGGTAACCGCGAAGCTGATCAGCGCCTTTGTTTTCACTCCATAGATAGAATGATACCTCTGCTATCTTAGTATATCTGAAATTTCAAGCTTCTAGCCAGCTTCTGTGACTGTACAGGCCGGTCCGTGTCGGACCTGGTCGGAAACCCAAATTGTTGGTTTTCCCATGTGGAGGCTCATATAGTATTATGCTGTATCATAACAAAACCATCTAAACAACATAAAAATCATGGCTCTAAGAGTGGTGGCACCACCTGACCAGCGTAGTTGTTTTTCCTTTGTGCATACTACTGGGGAAAATTACATGACTAGTATGGGTCTCTAATAGTCAGAATAATCTGAAACCACCAAGTCTGATTTTAGCATTCGCTGGTTGCAAGAAGAACATTAATTGCCTATTTTGTCATACTGACGCTCATTAATATGGCGAACATGATATAATTCATAACCTTACATTTTAAAAATATTCTAATGTTAAAGATATGGCTAACAATAACATGTTAAAAGTACCCATGCCCATAAAAATTGTAAAGATATTTGCTTTAAATAATGTGAGAACCAAAGTTTCAAATAAAAACATGATTTTTATGGAAAAGATATCTCACAAGAGCTAGATTGTTTGTTGCAAAACATGGCCATAACTGCCTTTTTATGGCCGTAAAAGTTTTAAGGTCAGAGTCCAGGTCACTGACCAAAAGGTAACACTGTGGCATTTGTTTCTACAATGTAACGTGTTTGACGAAAAATAAATGGTTGTTTTCAAATTAACCTTTTTCTATAATGTAATGGATATGAAAAAATATGAATAGAAAAAATCATATGGCACAGTATAACTATCAATCATTCACTGTATTCTTTTTTTTTCAAGAATTGAAGTGGCTCTTCTATTTATACCCGCATATATATAATGGCATGCAAAAAAATACCATTTCAGTATTTCAAATTTACTCGTCCAATTTCTATCAAATCACTGTCTATATTTAGTGAGTCTGGACAATTTGTGACAGTGCATTGACGTGTCTGTCGATAATTCAATATTGAGATTCCATCTAATTTATCATTAATGTCCTGATTACATTCATGCAATTAATACATATCGCCTAATTGGGAAGATAGGAAGTTTCATTTTAATAATTGCATGAACATGTATGGCAAGCAAAAAGAGGTCTCCTCCTCCATGCTGGTGGGATGGCTACCTGGCTGGGAAAGAGCTGGGCATTTTGCTCTTCAATCTTCATGCGTCGTATTAAAATTTTGTGATGCCTCCTAGTATTGTCCTTTCTTTCCCCCTGAAGTCAGGATTTGGATTTTAAATGAGCCACTGCATGAGAAAACCACAAAATTCTCAGGTGAAAACAAAGGCACAGATCAGCTGTGCAGTAACTGCACAGCTGATTGGCACCTTTGTTTTCACTACACAGATAGTAAAATATCTCTTCTACTTTAACCCAAAATTTCAAGCTTCTAGCCTGCTTCTGTGGTTGCACAGGGCGGTTTGTGTCTGACCTGGTCAAAAAATTGTTTGTTTTCTCATGCGAAGGCTCAAATTTCATTGTAACAATTCCAGGACCTTCTATTCTTATTGCCTTGAAGTTGAGCAGGTGGTTCTTGTTCATAGGTGGTCATTAAAACAGGTTGGACTGTATCAGCAAATTTGAATAAAGCAAAACCTCTGTGTGGCCAATTAGTGTTAAAATTTGTTAACAAAGACTATAAAATCATATTAATGTTATAAGAAAGAAAAGGTAAAAAACTAGCAACATGAAAAACAGGTGTTTAGGGTAGATAAATAAGTATTAAAGAGAGGGTTAAGCCATTTAATGATTTAATTAAATTCAGTTGTCAATTTATTAATCCCACCCATCTATTATGACTTTTAAGGCATTTTTTGCTTTGTGCATGCTGCTTTTTAAATTTGAGCATTTGCTAATTATTGTCTGTCAGCTAAAGATTCAATATCTGCCCCACAGCATAGATCATTGTTTAGTTGTCTCAAGAAGTCCATAAATGCCAATTAAAACTGTGAAAGAAGCTACCAAAATATACTGATCAACCATCCAAAATGCAAGACTGTACTACAGATGTTTTTTTCTATAAGAAAAAAATCTAATTCCCTAGCTGTACATTGAATCTTGCTGCAGCCCAGCTAATATATCTAACTGTATTTCACTTCATCTTCTACCACTTACTGTACAGGCTGCCCTTCTCCAAGCCTTATTTTGGGTTGACTGTCCGTGTCAAGCAAGTTAAGTAAGAAAGCTTATATAGACTAGTTTTCATATGATGTGGCTCATTTGAATTTTCATCTTTCCCATCTTCAGTCAATTACACCGATCATTAGCTTGTTCAATTCCAATTTCAATAAAGCTATCCTGGGAGTTTTGATTTTCCATTTACACAAGTCTGTTATTTAATTATTTTAACATACAGATGCTGTCCTTTGAGGCCTGTTGGTTTGTCACAAAAGATGAATCCCATTATGTTGTGATACTATCTTCAAACATTATAACCTTTATAATGATCCACTTTAAAATACAATTTTGAAAGCTCTCTGTCATGCCTTTATCCATTTTCTTTCTTTTTTTTCACAAGCCTTGGTGGTGCCCCTTGACCACACTGGCAAACTGCCCCCCCCCTACTCACACACTTTAAAAGTGGGGTTTACCCCCTTAAACCCCACTTCTATATAGAAAAACTGGGGTTTGCAGGGGTATACCTATTTTTTCTTATTTTTGCTCCAAAACATAGATTGTGGGTACTCGTTAGAACCGCCTTTAACGTGTACCCACAATCTTTGTTTTGTGCAAAAATAAGAAAAATATCAAAAATTTTCTAGTTAAAACTTTACAAGAAAAAAGATTCTGTATATTGCATTGGTGTATTTTCATAATGGTCTGCATGTGCCATTAAGGCTATTTCATTAAATCTTATTAAGCACAATTTCTGAAAGGGACAATTTTACTACAAACACATCAAAATTTGAAACTTCATTTTTTGTTTTGATTGCCCCTTCTTCCAGTTATTGTCCAAAAGACTGACATTCATGTGGCATAACACAATAAACAGTAGTCTGCTGAACAGTGGCATTTCATGAAAAGTGACAAAGTCATCATCCAATTTAATTAAATTATGACTTTTTAATGTGATATTGGAGTCAGACAGGCTAATGTAACATGCTTGCAGCTTGTCAGTTAATTGTTTATCCATGACATCATGCAAAATTACAGTTATACAAACAACAAAACACAGCAGTCCGAACAGCAATTCAGCATCTTAAATGCATCTAGAAAACTGTATAAAATGAGCCGCAATGCTAGAAATCCGGTCTTCAGGAATTTACATCCCTTTCAACGCCTAACGTCCCAACATGACCATAGCTGTTGACTGGGACATAAAGCAATAAATCAAACAAACATAACACTAATTTTCACAATTAAACGCAAGTCTACATCGAGAGATTCTTGCTTATGTGCAACGAGGCCTTGCGAAGCACAAACTCAAACAAACTAAACAATTTTCATAACTCAAGAAAGAGAAAGAGTCACAGGCAGAAAGATGAAAATTTCCACCAATGGACAATCAGTTCCCCCAATTGTAACAAGTTTTTGTACCAAACAAAGGGCTGGGCTACCACCTGAAGGATAGCTGAAATTCTATCTGATCATTATGAAAACATGCCCATGCAATATACAGAGATTTTTTTCAAAAGCAAAAATTGAAAATTTTATTGGAAAAATTTTGATATTTTTCTTATTTTTGCTCAAAATATAGATTGTAGGCGGTTCTAACGAGTACCCACAATCTATGTTTTGGGGCAAAAATAAGAAAAAAAGGTATACCACTGCATACCCCAGTTTTGCTATATAAAAGTGGGGTTTAAGGGGGTATTTTTTACACGGACATGTTATCCTGATGATCAGGGCTACACAGCTTTGTCAAACCATTGTCATACTTGAAGCATCAGCGGAACTAATTGCTGTCTTATCAGCACAAGGGTTGTAATGGGGAATGAATTCTGTCATGACTTTGATGCTTACATTGTATTTTTTAAAATACTGATATTTGGAGATATATTTTATGTTTACAAACTAAGCTAGGTCCTTAGAAAACTGTGTTTTGCAAGCCCTTATTAAACCAAAGGTGCACAGAGTAACCATAAAGCTTATAAATCAGCCTAGGCTGAAAATAAAATTTTGTTTGTTTGTCCTTTACCTACCTACCCACAATTTACCCCCCTACTCAAAAAATTATGTTGCCATTTCCTAAAGAAAAATATTTTTATTTTCCTATGGCTGAAATGTGATTTGTGTTTTATTATGCCAGTAAATAGACTTATTGAAGTTGCTTTTGTTGGAAAATCTGTATGCTTTTTGTGAAATTCTATTATTTTAAATTCATAATTTGCCTATATTACATGTAATATTTTATGTTTTCTTGACTAAACTGTTGAAAGTTAAATATAATATAATATTTACCCTACCTACCTACCCAAGGTTAAAATGATGGGTAGGTAAAGGACAAACCAACAATCTTTTAATTCAGGCCCTACATAACTACATGTATAAGCTACCAAAGAAATCACAAAGTTCTCAAATCTTTAATTCCAAGCTTCTGTTCTTATAAATTGTCACAGTTTGCAATGCATTTATGGCAACATGATCAGATACATGAGACAGGTTTGCTCATGAAGCCACTCTTGTGTTGGACAATTTGAATTAATATGGCCAACAATGGGAGCTGGCAGAAGTTTTGACCAACTATTTAGTCTTTAACCCTCAGTTGGCGGGCCTGATATTATAACATCTAACAAAGATTTAAGAAACAATTGTACAATTCATACTGATATAGCATTTAAACCTAATTTATTATTTGACAATGACCAATAAATTTTACAATTGGTCGATCATTTCATATGAAATTCATGTAGGAACATACAACTTTAAAACCTAGCTTTGAAGTAGCAAATTTCATATGAAATGACCACTCACATAATCATGTGATCCTCCATATCAGTATCAAACAATATACTGGGAAGAATCCAGACTTGATCATGGCCCTGTAATTTTGAAATCCTGACACTGAGAAATGAACAGGAAATTTACAAATTGCTGTTTTCACATGTGGAAATCATGACACAAAGTTCTCAGCTGACAAATGAATCTATCATCTAAATCAGGGAAGCTATCAACAGCATTAGTTTTACATTTCAACTAATTCCTAAAAATGAGTTTATAATTAAAGCCCTCTGTTTGAAATGTAACAACATGGAGAAAGCAAGAACAAAGGTCAAGTGAAGATGATCTATGATCTAAAGGCATGTTTTTGTGATGGAACTGATGTTGTTATTATTCTCTTTTGATAAAATTGTCAGCTAATTTGAAATGAATATGTATTTCAAGTATACATTTTGAGCATACACTTTTGTTGTTGCTTGCACTTGCTCAATATGCAAAACAAAGGTGCAGATCAGCTGTGCAGTTACTGCACAGCTGATCAGCCCCTTTGTTTTCGCTACATGGATAGTACAATTCCTCCTCTACTTACATCCAAAATTTCAAGATTCTAGCTTTATTCTTGCTTTCTTCTGTGAGTGTATAGGCCTGTTTGTGTTCAAGACCTGCAGCTGCTTGGAAATCCCGAAGACCAGTTTTATCATGTCATGGCTCATCATCAATGTAATTGCATGCAAGCTCCTGTTACATGAAGAAACATGGTTTCAATGTGTCTTAGCTTGATTATCTGATTTTGATACAATTTCGCCAAATGCATTTTCTCTCAATTTGGTTTTGCAAAAATGTTTAACATAATCAACCACCCCTCAACAGAGTATACATCTTTATTTGGTCCAAAGAAAAAGATTTATGAATTATATCCAGAAGGTGCTGACTTTTGTGCTCATTTGGAATTTGTGTCATTAGAAAAAATAATATTCTTAAAATTATTGAGACCATATTCCAAAGAGAACTTTTAAAATTTTATAAGCTCTGGGATTGGGATAAAACTAAAATTTGAAAAATTCAAGCATAAACAGAACTACATCTTCTCAAAGCCTTTGACAAAAAAATTGATATCATATTTGCAAAAAAAAAAATGCACATTAATGTGCACTATAATATATTCAAATCAATTCTAATAGAAGTAATCAATTTTACAAACCAACACCATAAATACAAAACAACTTAAATTTTAACTAAACATGGTATGAACAAGCATAACCAATCCACCACCAAAGTCAAAATAATGACCATCAAGACAAATCATACTCGGAACCTTCCCGGCCCGTGTGCACCACAGACCGATAACATTTTTAAGAAACTCTTTTATTTCTGATCTTAATAGTATACTGACTAGTTTTTGTGATATTGACCTCTGAAGCCGGGTATACCAGTTTGTATCTTGCAAAGGTCAGAAACCACAGCGACAAGTTTTCTCTGACAAAACCTTAGATTTTAATCCCCTCTCTGTATGCTTTTGAAATACTTGAGAGATGAAAGGGGCGGTTGAGTACAAGAAGGCATATAATGAACTTCATGAATTAAAATTTGAATGCAAACTTTGATTTGAAATGGGTTTAGAATTATGAACCTTAGTGGCTTGTTAATCCAGGTGTCCCCTTCACAAAAGCTCACATCATGACCTTTTCTACGCTGGGTCAAGCTAGGCCCTTGGAAAGATTGCAATTAAAATATTTTTGTAAAATTTTAATAGTGAAGTGAAATTAGACTAAAAATGTTGTGAGAAAAAAACCAGTATATAGCTATTTAGCACTCTTAGGATACAGATTCTGAAATTTTATTTCACAAACTGTATGGTACAGTGAGACTACTACGAAACAAACAACTAAACAACAACGAAGTCAAATTTCTTCTCCATTCTTTCAAATAAAGACATTCAAAAGATCAGGCATTAAATGATACAAAAGTAGGTTAAGGAAGGTTTGTCCTGTGCATCATCTTTTAATAACAATATGAACCGCAGCATGAGAAAACCGGATTTTTGCCTATGCGGAAACAAAGGTGCAGATCAGCTGTGCAGTAACTGCACAGCTGATCAGAACCTTTGTTTTTTGCTGCTGAGATAGCACAATTCCTCCTTTTCTAAAATTTCAAATTTCAAGCTTATTAGTCATCTTCTGTGACTGCACAGGCCGGCTTGTGTCGGACGGTCGGAAATCCCGGAGACCGGTTTTCTAACATCCAACTCATCTTTAAAGTTGCTTCAGTTATGGATAAGGTCAATGAAGCCATAAACAAGTTGTCTATCTGTAAAAACCACATCTATAAAAGGCAAAAACATCTTGTCTACTTCACTTGTTCCCTGTCATAATTCAACATGAGACACATAAATTTTACATGTCATGACCAAGAGTAAATAGCTTCTTAAATCTTCCATAAAGAGACAGGGAAACTCTCCATTCTGTCATCAAAAACACACAAATGTTATTTACAATACAACCTTTTGAAGGGATTTATTTGCATTTCAGTATCAGTAATGGTTAGGTTTTAAATTACAAGTCTTTATTCCTTTCATACACTGATACTCAATGTTCAAGTTAAAGTGTTTTTCACCATGCAACTGTATATTCTCCCAATAGGCCCAAAACATTATTATGATGAGCTATATGGTTACATCTGATTGCAGTCTTTAGAGTGATAGTGGTTATCAAAATGGTATAAATTGCACATTTTAAATGGCGCAATATTTGCTTAAAGTTAAGTGATTTAGATGTACCCTCTTTTATTCAACATTTATAACAACACAATTCCCAGATTCTGAAGCAAATGAATTGGACTTAATATCATGTATGAGGTAAATCAGTTGAATGGTCAAATGCATGTCAATGAGTAGAACAAAAACATGTTTAACTAACTGATTCGCTGGAAACAGCCACAATAGAAATTTCATGATTTTCAGCATGCAGAAATATGCGAATATCATCTGCACAGTAACATTGCAGTTTAAGCATCTTTAATTTTGCTACATACATTACTCAGTAAATCCCTCTCTTCAGTGGTACAGCCCAATTTGTGCTGAGCATGGCTCTCAATGGAACACAAGCCATGTAAAATGGGGTATAAGTTATTTGTATCACAGAAAACAAAAGCCTGCACTTACCGACTGCTGACCCAAGACCAACCAACAGCCCAAGGATCAGAAGCAGGCCTAGAGGAGACAGCGCCAACATACTGTTAATAATTTATCCTGCAACAAAATATGCATAGTTACATAGTATATAATAGTACTAAGGAACTAAACTAATTACTTTTCTGTTTAATTTTAAAATTATAGTTCATTAATTGGCAGTGCAAATATGTAAAGGTATTTGGGTTTCTGAAGTAAAATTGGTCCTTACTACTTAATAAATCATTTGGTGAGGAAGCCAACATAAGGTCAGTGAACAGAACTGACCAAATTAAGAATTGTTCCAAAATCTGTGCATCAGGAAATTTCAAACAGTGAAGACATGATTAAAACAGTATCATAATGTTGCATCTGACATACTTTTCCAGCTTGGCCAAGTGATCAGAGGCTAAACAGTCACATGGTGTAGAGTCTAAGACACTGCATGGATTAGGAAACAAAGATACATATACTAAAAAGACATTAAGGTTATTTTTACTGTAAAAATGTTTGTCTATTGTTACAGTACCTGTTTGACAAATTATCATCATTTTATTTTGACAAAATTTATATGAAATTACAAGCTATGGAATATAAAACCAGTTTTAAAACAGCTGATGTTTTTTTCTCATTCAGTAAAGATGCATTACTTAAACAAGAAATTCAAACACTGTAAATTTCATATTAAATCTAGAACATGGAATTTTGTACTTGGAGGAACATTTTTCTGCATTTTTTAATCCTTTGGCAAATTAGTTTTCATTTATGAAATCCAGAAGTTTGTTTGTTTGTGGCTTAGCATCAGTTCAGTTGACATCTATCATGTATGGTCATATCGGGACTATGTCCTCAGTTTATGGTTTTTTGGGGACAAAATAGCCTTGAAGCATCAGTGGCGGATTTAGAGGGGGTTCAAGGGGTTCGCTCGAACCCCCCTCTGGAACCAAATTATTTCGTTTTCATGGGGAATTTAAAGAAATTTTGAGTGAAATTAGGCTGACGAACCCCCCTTTTCTACATTTGAACCCCCTTTTAAAAAATCCTGGATCCGCCCCTGAGCATGGATCAAACTTTATTTTATCAATATCATGCAAAGAGCGTTTCAAAGGCTTCTAGTCTGACCTATTTAGACAGTGCAGTTCCAAGACATTTCAAAAGTTTAGCACCACGACCCACGTCAAGGGTTGAAATCGCTGGCTATCAAATAAATCATAAATAGGCATGAAAACATGGATTTTGGAAGTGAAAATTAACCTTCTGCTGCGAAAACTAGTGACGGGCACTTGTTGCCAATTAGTTGAAACAACGGACGTTTTGATTGGTCACTCGCTTTTTGACGGGTTGCAAGAACTTTCGGACGCGGTAAAATTTAATTGCCAATTAAGAAAAGACGGTACTACCGGTACCAAGAGACGACCCGATATCGAGTGGACCCACTCCAACCCACGGGTATATGCATGGGGAAGGATGCGAAGCACTTAATCAGCGAGTTTACATGTGTAGGTCTTTGTTCTGAAAAAAAAAATGTTTCACTGCATGCTGGGTACATGTAACTCGGGCTACTTCAGGTGCATGTTTCATTCACAGGTTCTTAGCTTCATTGCCTGAATGAGTAGCTGTTTTTGCAATTTTCTATCTCATATCTAATGTGTATTAAAATAAAATACCTGAGATAATTTAGCTAACAATTTATGTCACATCATCAATCAATCTCTTGGAATAGGAAATATCCTTTGTGAAGAACACAACCGGTTTTTTTGTGTTTTAAGCTCTTTAACACTACTTTTAATGTTCAACCATAATCACATAACATCCAAAAACATATTTTCACTATTATCTAATTGTTTTCGCAATTAAAGCACATAATAATCACTCAGATGCTCCAGAAACGATCCAAATATCAACTATTTTCTATTGTGTTGTTGGTAAGAAATTTAAACATTAAACTTTTCATAAAGATGATCGATGTACAAATATACGCGTCAGTGTTATCTTTGCAACCGTACACAGAGGAAAATCACTGATAGTAAACTGTCACAAAGGTTATGTCAAAGTTCGCCCGTTATCCACAATACGCTACTCTTTAGCAACTAAAACATTGCCGTTCTCCTCCCAACAGTTGAACTGAATTTGTTATAAACACTGACGTTTTTATTTCTGCAACTTGAACTTTTTAAATTTAAACACAGAGAGAATCTCTCGAAACAATGTTACAAGTTCGCGTGTATAAGAGTAATGATTGCGGTAGTTTAGAGTCACTGTATAATAGCCGCTTAATTCATCCTACGCTCTGCATCAGTACGTCTATTCTTGTGCTCTGCCACAGCAGAAATGGTTAACCAGTCACCGCGGTGTATACACTACCTTATTATTGGTAGCCGTATCTTGTGCGCTCAAGCGTTATTTTGTTATCATTTCCATTGAGCCTCCTTACAACAACATTAGAACATTTTAACAGATAAAATTTGGTTTCTCTTTATCGTTTTTATCATTTTGCAGTCTGCATATGCAACACACCACCCTCCAGAAGATAGCTAGTTAGATAATCGTTGAAATCGTGTCGATCTTTTTCCAAGTTCTTGACGTTTTATTTCTTTCTTTTAATACCAGTGCCTGCAGCGCGTTCTGTGAAAAATTGAAAACTAACATGCTGGTGAAAGTTGGTCATGAAATGTCAAATTTGTGGATTTCCTTGTTTTGTAAAGGTCACCCTTTTTTTTCTCAGTGTATTTAAAAAAAGGTTATCATAAAACAGTCAAGGGTCGAGGTAGATCTGAAATGACAAGAGTTTGATACGCTTTATTTGAGCCGCCACGTGGGAAAACAAACAATCTGCCGCATGATAGGCGAAAACAAAGGCGCAGATCAACTTCGCAGTAACTGCGAAGCTGATCAGCGCCTTTGTTTTCGCTACTTGGATAGTACAATTCCTCTTCTATTTAAATCCGAAATTTCAAGCTTCTAGCTCTTTTCTGTGACTGTACAGGTCGGTTTGTGTCGGACCTGTTCGGAAACCACATTGTTGGTTTTCCCACGAGGCGGCTCATTTGTTATAAAGGCAGTGGGACGGTTGGGATTCTCAGAAAGGCTTAAAATGAGAGTAGTCCCGATGTTTAACTGTTAGATGATGGCCGACACTTGAACATATCCGTGTTATCATGTATACCCACTTTTGCTTTAAATGTTTGTTTGTTTGTTTGGGTTTAACGTCGCTTTCAACATTATCTGTCATATCACGACGGTGTCTGGTTGTGGCAGGGAGCTCAATGCTCACTTTAATAGTGCTGCCTCACTGTGGTATCAGACACTTTACCACCCCCAGTCACATTATACTGACACCGGAGCGACCTGTCCTAGCCCTATCCCGACAAAAATCCGAGTGCAAAGAGCAACTAGTACCATTGTTAACGACTTTGGTATGTCGCGGCCCGGGATCGAACCCGGTACCTCCCGATCTCGAAGCGGACACTCTACCTACTGAGCTACCGAGGCCGGTTTGCTTTAAAAAGTAAAATTGGGGTATACAGGGGTATACCTATTTTTCTTATGTTTGACCCAAAGCATAGATTGTGGGTACTCGTTAGAACTCTATTTTGGAAAAATATCAAATTTTTCAAATTTTACAGCTGAAACAAATTTTTGTATACTGCATGGGGAAGTTTTCGTTATGTTTATACGGCGCTATGTCAGTCTGTTCCACGACAGTGCCGCACACTGCGATTTGGGAGGGGCATAACTTTGTCAATGTCAAGATTTTGCTTAATTACAAGAAAACAGTAGCAAGAAAACAAAAACACAACTTCCAGTTTCTTGTTATCTTAAGTATTCTCTGGACCGTGAAGTTTGCTACCGATCTGTCACTGACAGACAAGGTGAATTTGATATGAAGCTAAGAGTAAGATGGATGAGGGAACAGCCGAGTGAACACAACGTCAGCTTGTCGACGATAGACAAGAAACACTGTGATTCATTCTCTAATCCGTAAAAAATACACACAACGAATTTTCCCATCCTATGTTTTCGATTTAGGGCCGCCGTGTGGTCCCCTTTTTCGATTTAGGGCCGCCGTGTGGTCCCATTTTCGATTTAGGGCCGCCGTGTTGTCCCTTTTTGCGATTAAGGGCCGCCGTGCCGTGGTCCCTTTTACGATTTAGGGCCGCCGTGTTGTCCGTTTTTGCGATTTAGGGCCGCCGTGTGGTCCCTTTTTCTATTTAGGGCCGCCGTGTGGTCCCTTTTTAATTGAAGAACATGTATTAATCGCGAACATCCTGTTCGTAACCAACATTTTGAATGTTAATTGCCGGGATGCTGTCAATGATCAGAGAAAGGCTAGAAAGTTGGCCTACTGCAATGTATGGAAATATCATGGCATCAGGAAACAATGATGTCCGTGCAATGAATACCTTTTATATAGTAAAACTGGGGTTTGCAGGGTTATACCTTATTTTCTTATTTTTGGTCCAAAACATAGATTGTGGGTACTCGTTAGAACCGCCTCGGCGAGGCGGTTCTAACGTGTACCCACAATCTATGTTGTTTTTTTTTGTTTTTTTTTGTTTTTGTTTTTTTTTTTTTTTTTTTTTCAGGTGAATTTTTCTATTTTTACAGCTGAAACAAATCTCTGTATATTGCATGAGCAAGTTTTCGTATTATGAAAACTGAGGTTAATCATCTTGTTTGACAGAATCTTTAATAGACGAAAACATCAAATTCTGATATACTGCATCATTTTCTACTTCGGTAAGTATTGATGGAAACATGAAAGATAGTAATGGATATTTTCTAGGTGCTGAGAGGCAATAAAGGCCTGGCATTAACGTGCACTTATGGTCAGAGATCTACATTGTATGTGAAAATAATGAAGAAAATATAACTTTTCTCTGGTAAAGCATTGGCAAAATCAGGACTTTCTCACGTTTTGTGAATAACATACATGGCGGTCAAAGAAAATATTTACATGTGATTATACTTATTTAAATGCATATTTCATAAACTTAGCACGCAGAATTTAAATGTTCGGGCCGACTGTGTCTAATCCCTACACCGAGTTTGCAATTGAAATAATTTTCAAGGTAAAAAGGCTTACTGAATCTTTTCTAATCGAATCATATGGTAAAGAATTTCGAATTAAATGAATTTACTTCGTAACCCCGTAGAAAATAAGTGCGTCTGTAAATTTTGCAAGACATGGAAAATAACAATATAACATGTGTTTTGCTACAAATAAACCGCAAAAATGAAAACCCGGCAATCTAGCCCCGCGAAAAACATTAAGGGTTCGACCGATTCTCTGTATAGCATGGAATGACCCTAAACTTTTGTTAGTCTATGATAATCATGGTAAGGAATGGCGATTTCATAAAATCTATATAAAAAAGGAACATCCAGAATATTTAATACAGGCAGTAGCAACTTTTTTCACACTTTAGTACTTGCTGTTATGCAAATCATGTCTTGTAATTTGCATATTAAATTTCATTTATCAAGAGATCAGCGGCATGTTTATGGAGTTGAAGTAAGTTTAATACCATTATTAGCCAAGATTTGCATTTATAATGACCGCGAATACCACATATCTTTGTAATTAAAACTCTGCGACCACATTTAAAACTTGCTTCATGAGAGCGCAATGTTGAAACTCTTCATGATAGCGCAGCTTCGGGCTTTAAGGGACAATATGTTACTACGCAAAGTTCTATTGAAAAAAACAAAAAAAAAAAAAAAAAAAAAAAACATGTATAAACTATTAGCACGTGTGCATTAGCAGAGATATTGAAGCAAAATGTTGCACCAAAATCATTAGATGAAGTATTCTCTCATCGTAAAATTTATTCATGAAGAAGTAACCACCCTATGTCAATACCATTATCATGAAAGAGTGCTTTCATAACTGGAAAATTATAAACGTAGATTATCACATCTCGCTGAAATTATGCGTAACAAATTCAAACTTCGGTTTACATTACCATGACAATGCTTTTAATATTTATAAGCATGTGTTTCCATTGTATGAACTATGTTGGGAGCAATGTTAAACCACTGAAACATGATCAGGGTGTCACATCGACAGTGCACACTGGGCTAAATGAATGGTAACAGATTTCAAAGATAGGCTTCGTGAATAATAATTCAAAAAGATATAAAGAATAAATTGATTCATTTTTCCGGGCTCATCTTCTGTACTGATTATATCACACAAGAATTTAAGTTTAAAAGAGTCGATGTCGAAAAACATGTGCGAAAGGATGGTGCGCTATCGCTAGCAAAAGCATGTGGACAGTGACTTTAGGATACAAGACAAGACAATCGCACCACGAAGCTATCGCCGTAGACTGGTTGTAACACTTTTATAATTTGGACAGAACCAAGTCAGTCTAGTTTCCGTTATTCATGACCAGTGGACATGAATAGTCGGCATTTGCTGTCGGACCGTGTTGTACTCTCGAGTAAGCTAAAACATGTTCGTAAAATGGTTTGGCTGAACAGCGTCAACAAACATCATAGTTCTAAAACAATGCGAAATGGCTGTTGGAAATAATGTTTCGAATAAAACTGTACAGAGTACTAAGGAAATATCCCATAACTGTTTTGATAAGATAATGATGGTATGATGATTGTTTCGATATCGAAACTACAAAAATCCATTATTGCTATCGTTAGCTATTACCAAAATTACGAAAATATCCAAGATTGCTTGTATAAACAGCGTTTCATCGAGTTATATGATAAGATAAGGAATTGGCTTAATGCATTTTAGACAGAAAAACAAGCATTGGGTTTAAAACTTCTGTTTTGATACTTGTTGATGAAAGTGATATTGAGATGCACTGATAGAATTTAAGGTAACCTACTTAACTGATGTCGCCACCATGGGGGAAGCTATAATATCATGATCATTATTTGTATCACGACTAGGCTATTTTGACAAAGGAACTTTAAGTGACGGTTTAACCACCATAGAAGTGAGTAGTCCATTTGATCAACCGTTCTCCCCAAAGAACAAAAGTCTAAACCCATATTTGACGAATGGATTTTCCCATTTTTATCATTTGGGTGAGTCCACTTTCATTTTTAGGGGTGTTAGGAGTGAGTTTCAATTTTTATCTCACTTTTCGATGAAATTCCTCCAAGCAAACAGAATAGCCCCGGATGTGACGCCGCGTTCTGCGGCGTCACATCCGGGGCTATTCTGTTTGCCTAATTCCCATAAAAGGGACAGCAGGCTTAAATGAGTTAAATAAGTACACACTTTTTGAATGGAATAATAAATATTTACATGTACCACGAAACTGTAGCTTTGATTTGTAAGTGTTTTCACATCGTCTTAAATCACTTATTTTGTGTAGCTGATGGTTTCGGTGTTTGTTTAGGAAACCCTCTTCACTACGACACGACCTACTTTTTCAATTTAACATGTTATGGACAGTGTGTGTGTGTGTGTGTGTGTGTGTGTGTGTGTGTGTGTGTGCGCGCGCGCGCGCCTGCGCATGGAACAGAAATCATTGGAGCTCAGAAAACAGTTTATTCCCGACGGTCCATGTTTTGAAAATGATTGCAACGGCTGCCCATAAAATCATGTTTTCGCTTCAAAGTTTACTTAAGTCCAATTCGCATGCGCCAAAAATACACACGTGTAAATATACTCCGGTGTGCAAATTTTACTCGGGGTAAGTAAATGGCGCATGCGAACGCAAATACACACCGGAGTATATTTACATATGGGTAAATTTACTCCTGGGTCTGACCAGATGCAAATTTTATTTTTACAAATACACACGTGTAAATTTACTATAATGTCCCATGCGAACGCAAAGTAAAATTTACCCATGAGTATTTTTATTTCAAGTCAATATTCTGCTTTTAGATAACAAATTTTCACATTTTTTGTTCCAAACTGATTATATGACAGTTGCTGAAACTTACTTTAGCTCACAAGCTACATTTCTGAATTTTCTTCAACTAGAAGCATGAAATTATTTACACAGATTAGTGATAAGATCACTGTGGCCTGTTAATGGCCTCATAAAACTGCCCATTGCTCCAAGAGGATTCTTAGCAGGTGGTGATTTCTACTGTCTGAAAAATTTATTGCTTGCGGGTGTGCCAGCTTTGTTTTTCTCGGGGTTCTCCGGTTTTCACCCCCACCTTCTGATTGGCCCGTCTCATATGAGCTGAAATAAACTTGAAAGGGACGTTAAACTGAATAAAAAATGTGTTAACACACTGAGGTCATAACAATTTTTATTACATGACGTTATCCACTGGATAAAAAGCTATGTCATATGAGCCGCCGCATGGGAAATTCCAACAATCTGCATATGCGAAAACAAAGGCACAGAACACTACAAACCTGATGTGTCTTTGTTTTCGCTACATAAACTGTTTAACCCTTTTTCTCTCTCTTTTTCTCGAATTGAATTCAAGCATGTTACATAATCTGCAAGTGCACATCCCGGTTTGTAAAATACCTGATTAAAGCACTACAAAAGGTTTTCTTGAGACATGGCCTCAATATAAATGGGGTTATAAACTCTTTGAATGGGAGGGAGGATAAAATTTGGGTTTCCACTGCAGCCAGTTCACAGCTGGAGTTTATTTAGTTAATTTCTGTGAAAATCTGTAACTGTACAAGTGCCATTAGTGATTAGATAGGGTAATTTGAGCTCTCCTCAAAATGAGGGAATTCTTGAGCTTGTGGTATATAGTAAAACTGTGGACATTGTTGCTAAATAAGAGTTTATTGCCATTCATAACATTTTTGATCATATGGAGTGCAAACAGCCACACTATTTCTTCATCATTTTTGGTTAGGATTCTTGGGGCATTTTAACAGTAATTCCTTGTGAAAGGATGAAAAAAGGGAACTGTATAACTGCTAAGGTTATGCCTAACCATTACATGATTCCCTTCTGCTGCCAAAGTCTACATGAACACCTTGAAGCAGCCTCTTCTTGTTTTGCAAATACAGAAAACTTAAATGAACAGGTTTTAATCCAGAAATGATAAATTTACCTACAAAAATACTCCTGGCGATAAAACCCATGCGAACGCAATTTAAATTTACTCTCAGGTTGATTTGCACACCGGAGTATAAATACACACCGGAGTATATCTACACGCGTGTATTTTTTGCGCATGCGAATTGGACTTTAGAGTTTCTTACATCAAACCGACATGAGAGATAAATATAATGTGTCCACATACTTCATGTAACACTGTTTATCTTAACTAATGGACTTCAATGGGTTTGAAATTTAAACCTGATTTCAATTTAATTTTGATAGTCAATAGATGATACGCAAGGTATACATACTGCATTGATCCATTATTTGTATAAACTAGCCAGAAGTGTCCACCAAAGTGCAGTTGAAGTGTACACCTCAGTTCTCATTAGTCTTTCGTTTGCACCGGATGTCCATTATAATAAACAATCTTGGAGTCAAATTAAAAAGGGCCATGAGTACATACTTCCGAACAGTTTTAACCGTACATCAAAACACAAGTTATATTTGCATTAATGACCATTTTGGACAGGAACAATCTACATTATTATTGTGGACCAGTAAAACCACAGAATATTGCATGGGACAAATTGATAGTGTCGTTTTATGTATTTTATCTCCTTAAACATGCGAAAGTATTTTAAACTCGGTATCGATATCATGTCACCTTTCATAGCTACCGCCAACAACAAAATAAAACGAACACTTGAATTTGAGACCAGCCCCCTCAATAAATCCCAAGTTTTATTGTCATTTTAGCACTATTAAACATCCATAAACTACCCTTCATGTGACGACCAGAGGAACACAAGATACAATACAATAATTGCAAGGTCACGTGCCTCAGTGAAGACGGTTGTAATTTATGGGCATGTGAAGTCACTAGAACTTTTATTATTAGTTCATTATTAGATAAGCAAATGACATGTAATGATTTAATTTAATTCGAAGAATATCAGTTAAAATGAAACGCCGATCAAAACCTTCTGTGGCAAATGAAAGAATAAGAGGCATGATCGGCGACCTGCTATTAAGCCGAGGTAGTTCCAATGACAATGTCCGGGCGAGAATCAAGCCCTTCCGTGTGGTCAAGATCTAATGACATTTATACTTGTTTCACGCGTGTAAAAGCAAAATTAATTATAATTGTTCAAAGATAAAGCACGTTTATGTATGTTTATTCATGTTCACCAAGCTAATGTATGTTCTAATTGTTTAGCAATATCAAAGGAACACATGAAAAAGTTATATGACAAAGATGTGTAGGAAGGGACAAAATGATGTCAAACAGGGAAAGGGTGTAAGGTTTTCCCCAGTATGAATATAAAATTAAAGCGCACAATATGGACGAAGAAACCTCTGATGGCACTGTTAGAAAATCTGTATGGGGGAAAATGAACTACTGAACGAAAAAATGCTATTTATTTATTTATTTATTTATTTATTTATTTATTCCTATCTACTTATGGATATGATTGACCCGAACAGACGAAAAACTTCGCTTTGAACAATAGAATTACAACAGAATAAAATACAGCATGCTGCAATGCAATTTTTATGTGGTTTTATTTTTCGAAGATAGTTAGTGTTAAAAACTGAACTGATTGCAATGTGTAAATAGTGTCAGGACTGTCCGTAAATATATAATTTGGTAGAAGAATAAATGAATGCAGTAAGGTTCTGATAGTAAAATTGCATAAATCATTGAACATCAAAATGAAATAAATACATGTGACATATTTTTTTCTATAAATAAATAAATAAATAAATAAATAAATAAATAAATAAATAATGAAGGTTTAAGAAGTTAAGCTAGTGTTAAGATAATATTTTAAATTAACATTTTGATAGAGATTTGCTTACCTTTCAGTCTTTATACTTATTATACTTGTAGTAAATTTAAAATCCAACACATACAACTTCATTGAATCCCTCAAAAACATTCAAAATTAATTCCTGATGTTGCAACATGCATTTTTTCAAGCCGCTATTTAAAGATTTATTAATAGTAAGAATTTGTATACACGTAATACAGTATTAACAATATTCCAGCACATAACGCAAGATATCACACAATTTCTGAGGTCACATGATCAAGGTAAACCACGTGCCAGGGAAGACAAGCAATAGAAGTATGTGCGCGGCCATGATGGATTTAACTGTTTGCACAAGCAAACCTCGCAAACTAGTCGCCTGCCGTTTCGAGACCGAGTGTGTCAAACGATTATCGAAATTCTGTAATCCTGAAAATATTCTCTTTGCCGCCCTACGTGATGGTTATATATATAGACTGTTTTAGCCTAATTAAATGATGATAAATTATTATTTATCAACTGTACATCCTCAGCAACCTTTGCATTATGAAAACTTGCCCATGCAATATACAGAGATTTTTTTAGCTTTAAAAACTGAACATTTTCAGCTGAAAAAGTTTGACATTTTTCTTATTTTTGCTCAAAATATAGATTGTGGGTACACGTTAGAACCGCCTCGCCGAGGCGGTTCTAACGAGTACCCACAATCTATGTTTTGAAGCAAAAATAAGAAAAATAGGTAAACCCCTGCTTACCCCAGTTTTGTTATATAAAAGTTGGGTATAAGGGGGTATATATTACACGTAAATGTTTTCCTGATGGTTTTAGCCTACTTAAATGATGACAAGTTATTATTTGTCAACAGTACATCCTCAGCAACCTTTGAATGCCCAAAAATACACTTTAATTTTTCGTTTTGGAACTATTGTATCTATAGACAAATATACAAGTGCTACATAGTACGCATTCTACTCGTCCCTATAAATGACACTTATACTTGCTCAATTAATAATTGTGACATCGTCCATTTGCTAACAAGGGTTAAACGTTAATGAATCAACTCAAAGATAAAAGAATACATAATATGCCCATGGGCAATGATGACGTTTGCATCAAAGATATGCATGAAGTCAATTTATAATTTTGAAACAATGTCGAGTCTTATCTTTATTGCATATTATAAAAAAGAAGTCAATCTATTTGTGTAATTTGCATAAACCTGAAGCAGTTTTATGTGTGCAAACATTGTAAAATGACAAGTCAATGCGCTTTTGATAGCTGACGCCGACGCCCAATAAAATATTTTGATCGTCTAATGACAAATAATTCAAACTAATATACATGTATGAAATATGAGTGCGTCCACAGTAGACATTTTAATCCGAATTTAGACCGATCCAGATTAACTTGACCCGGATGAAATTTTCGTTCACAGTAGACATAGTTTATTATTATTATTATTATTATTATTATTAAGTATGGATCAATGGCGCACATGTTTTGTAAATAAAGAATGTCTACTTTGAACACAAATTTAATTCGGGTCATGTTGATCCGGATTAATTCGACCCGGATTAAAATCTTTAGTGTGAACGTAAATTTACTTCGTAATTTGATTCGGATCAGTCCGGATTAAATTTGTCTAGTTATAGTGTGAAATCGTTAATTCAGGTCAAGAATTAATTCAGTACGGGGATCAGTCCGATCCGAATTAATCTGATCCGGATTAAAAATAAATAAAATTTTTTGTATGATCCGTTTGCCAGTTTTCTATTTCAAGTGCCATGGTGATCCATCTTTACATTACGCGTTTAATTAATCTGTCTGCCTCGCTGGGAAACCTTGCTTGGAAAGGGCTAGTCGTCTTGCTCTTCCTATACATATTTGTTTTAATGTGGTGTCTTTTCATTACGAAAACTTGCCCATGCAATATACAGAGATTTTTTTAGTCGTAAAAAATGAAAATTTCATCACAAAAATGTTGATATTTTTCTTATTTTTGCTCAAAACATAGATTGTGGGTACACGTTAGAACCGCCTCGTCGAGGCGGTTCTAACGAGTACCCACAATCTATGTTTTGGAGCAAAAATAAGAAAAATAGGTATACCCCTGCAAACCCCATTTTCACTATCATGTATATAAAGGTGGGTTTTAATGGGGTATTCATTGCACGGACATGTTTTCCTGATGTCTTGCTATTTCATTTATGCCATGTACACGTATGTAGTTGACGTTAAAATTTATTTTATATAATACATGTATCATTTCTAAAATCCTTTCAAAATGTTTAATGCCAGGGATAGAGCTACCGTGCTACAGACATAGCAAGACAAATTTTGCTCCATTATACGCCAGGTCTAATTAAAGATAGTTAATCAAATTATCAAAATAGATTTAATGGCTGGGGAAGGGCAAAATCTAAAATTCAAATAGAATGTGTAAGAACCTTAATAAATCTGTCAGAAACGCACATCGCACCAGATTATTAAAAAAACTTGGTTAATTTCAGCTTAATATCCTCTTCGAAACGGAACCTTAATAAATCTGTCAGAAACGCACATCGCACCAGATTATTAAAAAAATCTTGGTTAATTTCAGCTTAATATCCTCTTCGAAACGTATGGAATGATATGTTTATTGAACCAGATGCCCAATAGCACAGCAAATGCTCACCTGATGTCGGACCTAAATCAAATTTAACCTCATTTATTTACACTTCCGGTAAATACGATGTAAGCGAAGGTCAGCCAGTGGCGATTAGGAAGTCTTGAGTCCCCAACTACGTCATGCGTAGTCTCAAAACCACGAAATGTAGTGTCTAGAAGGATTTGGAGTTACTGGACCTCGACGTCAACCATGTCTTCATGACTTCTATAGACGTTTCTTGATGGGTGTTCTCCCTCTGTTTCTTGGAAAGAATTTTACCATGATAAATTGATATAGCGACCATATTGGCCATGCGACGATAATTTGTAAAAAAAAATAATCAGGGACGGAAATTTAAATAGGAAATAATTACTGATATTGCAAGAAAACAGATAGAAATACACTAGTATAAAGAACTGAGAGAATCACAAGGGAAGCATAAACATGGAACAGCGAGTAGCAGCAAAAATGTCAACATAAATCGTAAGCGGTGCATGTTTACATGGTTGATAGTTTCGTCTCTCACTAATGAGAAAGACCATCATTATTTCTTGAATAGTGCTGATGTGTGTTGGTGAGTTCTTTGATGGCTGACTAGGCCAATTCTGGCTCTAAACTGTCGGTTGCAAGTAGAGCAAGTCAATGTCATAGAGTCTGCTGGTGGCACATTTGTTTTGGCTTTGCGCTCTCTTCGCTTTCTTTCAGCTTCACAGATTCTCTTCTTTTCATAGAGAGCTGCTCCTTTGTTGATGAGACCTCGCCACTTTGATCGCTCCTGTGCAGTCTGTTCCCAGGACCCCATTGGTATTTCGAAATCCTTCAGAGAGGCTTTGAGGGTGTCTTTGTAGCGTTTCTTCTGGCCACCTTGAGAGCGCTTTCCCTCCTGTAGTTCTCCATAGAAAACTTTCTTTGGAAGTCGCGCATCAGGCATTCTTATAACATGGCCAGTCCATCTTAGCTGTGCTAGCTTTAAGACTGTATGCATGCTTTGCATCCCTGCTTTCCTCAGGACCTCTGTGTCTGGAATCTTGTCCTGCCACTTGATTTTTAACAACTTTCTCAAACAGCTTAAGTGGAAATGGTTAAGTCTCTTTGCATGGCGTTGGTATACTGTCCAGGTCTCACATGCATACAAGAGGGTTGGCAGTACCACAGCCTTGTAGACTTTCAGCTTGGTGTCAAGCTTGATTCCATTTCGCTCCCAGACATTTGCACGGAGTCTTCCGAATGCCACACTAGCTTTTGCAATTCTGGCAGTGATCTCATCATCAATATGCACTGCTCTGGAGAGAGTGCTTCCCAGGTAGGTGAACTTGTCAACAACTTTCAGTTTTTGCCCATTCACAGTGATGGTTGGTTCATTATATGGTTTTCCGGGGGCTGGTTGGTGTACAACCTCTGTCTTTTTTGTGCTGATTGTGAGATCATAGTTGTCACATGACTGTGAGACTTGATCCATGGCTCTTTGCATTTTTGCCTCTGTGTTGGCATTCTTATCATCTGCATACATGGTTACCCCCATTCGACGCACACTACCCCCATTCCACGCACACACCATCATCGGCAATCCCATATAATCATTAACCAATGAAACATGTGTAAATGCCCACCCAAACAACTTGCTAACACGATAATGCAAATCACAGACTGGATAATGTATAAAACGTTCATGCCGGCGAGGAAATTGGAATCTGGCAGCTTCAAGCTTCATAAGTTTTATGAAACATGCCTCAGTGAATGAAATTGAACGTGAATTCCTTGAAGAGATCGAACTTTTTCACCCTCAAAACATAGGCGGGAGGCAAAATAAATATTTTGCCAATTATCGAAAGTGTATCTTAACGGATGTTTTCACTCATTATTGCATGACACCCAAAGGTAAATCGCAGTGATGGGTTCTTAGTAAAACAAAGCTGCAAAATACACGTAGAACCGAATATCGAACGTAATAACTTGAACCACATTGACTGCAGAAGCTGTGGGCAAGTCTGGGTGCGCGGTAAACAATTTTTAGACCCCACCCCGCGGTTACTTCATATTAAAAACTGCTCCAAGGCGGTACATCTGTTGTGGTTTTCTTTGTTTCTTGTTTTAGTGTATATTGTTGTAGTGTTTGTACAATACGAATGTACGTGTATAAATACATTTAGTACGAAGTTAGTTTTGATAGCTGAGTTGCTGCCCTTTAGGGAAAGAGCTGCTCACTCAGATAATCGATTATTCCCTTTGTATCATTATTATTTTTTTTTCCAACGTGGGTTTTGGGTTTTTAAGTTTGCTCTGCTTGTGCCGGTTTTTGGTCTTTGCATCGTGACTTTATCACTAAATTGTAATAAATGGTACAAGATGGTGATATTTTCTATAAAAACCTTGCTAGACAGTCTTAACATTTTCCTCGTTCCTGACAAATTACTCACATCATACGAACTGTCAGGATAATTGTCAGTGTAACGTAAAATGACATAAGTGACCAAAATGTACTTGCTTCAAAATAACCTTGCTTCATCAGGAAAACACGTCCGTGTAAAGTATACCCCCTCATACCCCACATTTATATAACAAAACTGGGGTATGCAGGGGTATACCTATTTTTCTTATTTTTGCTCCAAAACATAGATTGTGGGTACTCGTTATAACCGCCTCGCCGAGGCGGTTCTAACGTGTACCCACAATCTTTGTTTTGAGCAAAAATAAGAAAAATATCAAAATTTTTCCGATTAAATTTATAATTTTTACAGATGAAAAAAATCTCTGTATATTGCATGGGCAAGTTTTCGTAATGTTTTGACAATTTAGAATGCACACAAAATATGAGTTTTTGTTTGAAATTATTTCTGAAAACACTTTTCCAACGACATGTAATGAATGGGATTATCACTTGCAGGGTATTGAGTTGTAGTGAGAATGAGGCGGATTTTTTCTTTCGATTTTTACGACACATAAACGTACACTTTTTCACGTATGCCATCAGAAAGGCGTTTCAACTGATTTTGTTTTTTCGCTTTAGATGTGAAGTCTTTGATGAATCGTATGCAATCAGTAATTCGTTACCCTGCGGCCATCTTGGAACAGATGGCGTAACAAGTCTTCATTTCCAGAACATGATTAGAATTTTTAATATATCCATTAGAACTTAGTCACATCACTGATCAGGATAACGTTTTCGTGAGATATATACCTCTTATACCCAACATTTATGTAGTAAAACTGGGGTGTAGCGGGTCCCATCCCCAGGGACATCCAACCCTGGTCCCGATCCCCTAAGAACCCAAACCCTGGTTTACATCCCCAACCCTGGTCCCATCCCCAGGGACACCAACCCTGTCCTAATCCACAGAGACCACCAACCCTGATTCCAATCCCAGGGTACCCTTGTCCACAGACCCAGATTCCCACCCCAGGTATCCAAACCCTTGTCTCCCTACCCAGGGAACCCCAAATTTTGGTCCCCATCCACAAGGGCGCCCAACCCTGGTCCCCGTTCCTAGGAAACCCCCCAACCTTTGTCCCCTCCCGAGGAACCCTCAACCCTGGTCCCATCCCCAGTCATTCTCAAACCCTGGCCCCAATCCCCAGGGAGCCCTCAACCCTGGTCCCATCCCCAGGAAACCTCCAAACCTGGTCCCCGTCACCATCCCAAAGAGACCCCCCAACCATAGTCCGATCCTCAGGAAGCCCCAAAGCTGGTGCCATCCCCCGGATACCCCCAAACCTGGAACAACAGCCCAGGAAGCCCCAACCCTGATCCCCATCCTAAGGAAACCCCCCAACCTGGTCCCATTCCCAGGAAACCCCCAACCATGGTCCCCAAACTCAGGGGACCACCAAACCCAAGGAACACAACCCCGTTCCACCTGCAGGATCCCCATCCGCCGGGACGGGACACTGGATAGAGGCGGTTATCATCCCATCCAGTCCCATTCCCCAAGATTCGGATTCTGTCAAACAGAAGCATAATTTACTGCCCATAAGTAGCGATTCCCAGTTTTACTCATCGGTATAAAATATGTTTAACTATTAAGTAAATATTAAACAGGGAAGGTGTTAATCATGGAGCTAAACAATGTAACTACGCTGCTGCCGTAGCAAAGGCGGAACATTTATATGCTCTCATGTTTTATTCTTACTACAATTTTAAAATTACTTTTATATCAAAATATTTTTGGAAATCATAGGAACATCATTTTAATACATTTATGTTCTTAAGGTATTCTCATTTCAGTCTTGGAGTTATAAGTCGACTAACGCCGCTAATTTATCAGGGCCTACTAGTCGAGCGATTCTTAGAACATAACTAGAAAGTGTAGGTTCGGGTTCGAATCCCGTTGACGGTATAAATTGAATAACTTTGTCCATTTTGTATATGCATTATGGTTCTATTTGTTTTATGCTCTATTAGCAATGGTGATGTTTGTATTGTTTGCGCATTTTACATATTAAACTAAGTTCAGGTACAGTAAACTGTGACCTATTTGTGGTTTCGGTTGTTTACCACTTAGGTTTTGGAGTGGTCATTGGTTCTGATTGCACCAGTTTCTGTTCATTGCTTACCTTTTCTGACATTTTGACAATGAGCTGCTGCTAATGCTTCACAAGCACTAATTGAGCGGAAATAATTTTCGGTTTTAAAAAATTATAACCATATTCCGGCCACTTTAAATCTGAAGTGATTGTTGCAGATTAGTCAATATAGACATGTAATACAGTATTTGCATAACAAAACAAGCGTTTCATTGAAAACTCAGGTCGGTACTGGCAAACGCCCGAAGGCTAGTCAATGTCCTCTGTCCAACGTAGAAAGAATGAGATGTAGTCCGAATAAACTTTATAAAATATAGAGTGACAGCCAGACTGCTCTAAGTCTGTGGTCATCATTGTTTGCTAACTGTTACATGTAATTATTTTCAAGTCCACGTTGAAGGAGTTTCAAACTCATAATTAAGATGCAGTACTTTTGAAGCTTTTTAAGGATTTTGACATATGCACCCACAATCTTGTGACATGATTGCAGCCGCTTCAGAAGAAAAGACACTCACATTGTCACTTTGGAGCAATAAAACTTGATAGCTCTCTTTTCGTTGCATATGTCACTGTCAAAAGCGCGCAAAAGATAAAACTGTAAAATTTCAAAATCTTGGTTCCTTCCTTGATATCTCGCCGTGTGGGTATGTTCTCGAAATATCTCGCATACTATATGGCTGGTGATGTTCCCCGCTATCAGCTATGTTAATACCCTGTGTACGACAGGGAGCCCAAGAAATTATACACAGATCGATAAACTTATCATGCTTTTGACACCTGTTTTGCCATCTTAACATTCTCTCCCAAAAGGCGATGGTAGTGATTATTTTACGTCCCACTCAATAGCTACAGTCCGCAAAGAGACGGGACCTCGGCCTAAGCACTGGAGAAGTCCGGGTGACCATAAGGGACAATTGTGATTTGGGCTTGTCAAATGCATCCAATTTTGTTTAGACGTATACCCTGCTCTAAAAGAGCCAGCATCATGAACTACACCTGCCCGCCCTTATTTTCTTGGAAGCGGCATTTGACTACTGAGCTTGAGGTACATCGGTTAAACCCCCTTAGAAAGTTCATCGATTAAGAACCCACTCAAAGTTTTAAGATGATGTAAAAAATGGCAAAGAAGTACATTAAACGCCAAGATGATAAATCTAAAAATGGTGATCATATTGGGTGATGCCGATTGAAGGTTGATTATGTCAAAATATTTGTTTATTGATGACCTACTCAACAGATAGTGAATATTTATCAAACAATTTCAGATAGCAGAAGGACTCCCAGGTGAGACGCTGATAATTTTGAAACACTAATCTCAACTTTTGGTCTGCACACGCCAAAGGACACAATTACGTAGAAAATGTCCCCGAGGTGTACGTATTCTGCTTCCAGTATAGGTGCAAGGTCTACCGAATTTCATTTGCAGCGGATTTAAAGAATTCCGTTCAAGCTTAATTATTTTAAAGAGGCTTTTCGATGAATTTAGCCATTTGTTTTAAAATGAAATAAATAATATACAATGTACGTGTTGTTGTTTTCTGTTTGTTGTGAAGAAAAGTTGACAGTTTTGTGTCATTCTGATAAAAGCCAAAATTTTATCTGTTGATGTTTGTTTTGTATTCTTCAACTTACGTTTTGATGATTCGAAACAGATTGGTCAACCTAGGTACTCTGGTACATGCAACCCATATTATCTCATTTAAGCCTGGCGTCCCTTTTATGTAAGTAAGTAAGTAAGTAAGTAAGTAAGTAAGTAATAGTTTATTAAAGTGTCACATCATGAATATATACATATAAAACATCCAACACAAATAAAAATATTCAAGATCCTGCCTATATAGGCAAATGAGACACTGTTCATACTAAGAGATGCATTAAGTACATGTATATAAAATGTGAATAATTTTACAAATGAAATATACATATAAACATTTCACAGTAAAATAACATCATATTTACACCAGGGGTTTGCTCAGACTATCAATGACAGAATCTATGTTGCCAAAAATCTTCTCTTATTCATCTTGAATAAAACTTTTGCTAACTGACATTGTAGATCATTACAGTTCATAAGCCAAATCAGTTTATCAATGGATTCATAATACTTAAATCTGTCATTAATATTCTGAGCGAATTGAAATAAAGTAAATCTTAAATCGCTATAAAATTCACAATCAATTAAAAAGTGGGTTTCATCCTCAATTGCATGTGTATTACAATATTTACATAGTCGCTCATTTATGGGAGTTTTCGGTCGGGTATATCTGCCTGTTTCAATTGCTAGTGGTAAGTTGCAACTGCGAAATTTGGCAAGAACGCGTCTATGACCCCTATTCATGTTACACTTAATATAATGTTCCGTCTTAATAACGCTTTTGTATTGTCTATAAGTTCTTAATTTGTTTCCGTTTTCAGCATTACCGTTGCTCATCAGCTTCTGATGCCATCTTTCATTGTCCAATTCAATCAGTCTATTACGAACAGTGGACACACATAGAGATTTACTAGGATTTTCAACCATCATAATGTTCTCGATATTATGTGAACCACTAAATTTTTGCATTTTACTCTCCCATGACCTGCTTTTAGGTAGAGACCATTCATGAACACGCCGTATAATCCTGTGCCCAGGCATATTTCTTAAACGACACCACAAACGTACTGTTTCTACCTTTTGTTTAACTTCACACGAGCTCCACCCGAGATCCCCCCCTCGATGAAACATTGGAACAATGTTTTGTAACACCCAAGAAGTAACGTCCCGCTTTATTTAGGACAGATTCAAGTTCAGAAAAGTTTGTGTGACCCCATATGCCTGAACAAAAGAATAACACAGGTTCCACCATAGTCTCTACCAATTTTGTATAAACAGAAATATTCATGCCTACAGCACACAAAAATTTCGAGTAAATCGCACCAAGAGCTCTACTGGCTGATTTCGCTATATTTCATATCTAAGAACTCATTCATCCAAAAGCCCAGATATTTATAACAACTGTCAACATCTATGTTTTGATCACCACATTTGAAAGTATAATCTGTTAAATATGGGACATAGGCAAACATAATAGCCCCAGATGTGACGCCGTAGAACGCGGCGTCCCATCTGGGGCTATTGTGTTTGCTTCTAGAAATTCCATCGAAAAATAAGAGCTGTCGCAGGACAGCGTAGCTCGCCTGACTTGTGCTTTGCCACTACATCTGTTAAAATCTATGACCCATGACCTTGACCTCAAGGTCACTCAGGTGGGTCATGATGGTACAACATAAAACTTCAGACCAATGCAAAGTATCAACTTGATCAATCTACATGTTCAAGAGATATAGACTTATAAAGACATTAACCAAAACTTAAACACAAAACTTCCAAGTCCGTGACCCTGACCTCAAGGTCATCCAGTGAGTTGTGATGTACAGCATAAAACCTGAGACCAATATCTATCAACATGCAAGTATCAACTTTATCCATCAACATGTTCAAGAGATTTAGACTTTAACCAAAAAAGTTAACACAAAATTTCTAAGTCTGTGACCTTGACCTCAAGGTCACCCAGGGTAGGTCATGATGGTACTGCATACAACTTCAGACCAATATCTACCATCATGCAAAGTATCAACTCGATCAATCAACATGGTCAAGAGATATAGACTTACAAAAACTTATATCAAAAACTTAAACACAAAATTTAAGTCTGTGACCTTGACCTCAAGTTCACCGAGAGTATGTCATGATGGTCCTGCATAAAACTTCAGACCAATATCTAGCAACATGCAAAGTATCAACTCAATCCATCAATATGGTCAAGAGATATAGACTTACAAAAACTTTAACCAAAAACTTAAACCTAAACACAAAATTTCTAAGTCCGTGACCTTGACCTCAAGGTCACCCAGGGTGGGTCATGATGGTACCGCGTAAAACTTCAGACCAATATCTAGCAACATGCAAAGTATCAACTCGATCCATCAACATGGTCAAGAGATATAAACTTATAAAAAAAAACTTTAACCGAAAGTGTGACGCGGACGTACACGTAAACGTAAACGGGGACGACCGAGGTGACTACAATAGCTCTATACACTTCGTGCACTTTGCTTTGAGAGGGTAGCGAACGTATTCTCAGGTTAAGTTTTTCGTTTTTTTTTTTTTTTTTTTTTTTTTTTTTTTTTTTTTTTTTTTTTAACAAAATTTCTTCTCAAAATGCAAATTTAGTGAGTACGTGTATCCTTTATGGCAGTGGGGAGGGGGGGGGGGGTCTACTATGTAAACATATGCACGGTTGTTATATGACAGTGACTGCGCTCATTTGCTTTTATATCATACCAACGTTCGTCAATACTTTGACTGAATAAAAAACCAGAGGACCAATGGTCCTGTTAGCGCTCACCTGAGATCTGAGATATATACCAATAAACTTGTTTGACTATGAAGGTCACATACATGTATATAACCACAGGACAGGGTCAGAATACCCAAGGGGCACCATTCATACATATTCTTTCCACTTCTCCATTTCCTGGAAGTTTTTCCTTCAGTGTCATTTTAACAGTTTTCTGCATATGTGACCTATGTTGACCTTGCCGTAAAGTCTGTCAAGGTCATCACACGATCATGATTTATACACATATTGTTGTACTCTAGTCTTAATTGCTACATATCAGTTTTTGTTGCAATAGGTTCAGCAGATCCTGCGAAGAAGATTTCTGAAGGGTTTTTACCAAATATGGATATGGCGGCCATCTTGGTAATGTGAGCTGGTTTATTTATAATCACATTGGTTCCCCCTTCATACAGCTGCTTCCTATAAAATTTGACTTCGAATGGCCAAGCGGCTTTAAAGAAGAAGAAGAATATTTATGGTTATATACATGTATAATGCCACGGGGCAGGGGCAGACCCACCCCAGGGATCCATATTTTTTTCAAAATCTTATATCTCCAGTTCATTTACTCATTTCTTGCAAGTTTTGTCCTTCAAATTCCATTTTAACAATTTTCCCTATTCAAATGCATAGGCGACCTATGTTGACCTTGCCGTAAAATAGGTCAAGGTCACCCCAAGGTCATGGTTTATACAAGCTTTGTAGAGCTCTATTGCCTGATGCTTCATGCCAAGTTTCAAAATCATCGGCCTACTTCTGGAGAAGAAGTTTTTTTTTTATAGACATGGCGGCCATCTTGGTATTGTGGCCTTGACCATTTATACAAACTTTCATTCCCCCTACCTAACGATGCTCCACATAAAGTTCGGCTTTGATTGGCCGAGCGGTTTCAGAGAAGAATCGTATACATGTATATAGCCCCGGGGCAGGGGCATACAACCCCCTGGGGACAAAATATTTTCATAAACATAAATATTCTATCCATTTGCCCATTTCCTGCAAGAATCATATTTTAACAATTTTCCCCATTTAAATGCATGGGCGACCTAGGTTGACATTGCCGTAAAATAGGTCAAGGTCATCAGAGGGTCATGGTTTACATAAACTTTATAAAGCTCTATAGCCTGATGTTTCATGCCAAGTTTCAAAATCATAGGCCTTCTGGTTCTGGAGAAGAAGATTTTTAAAACTGATTGCTATTTATGGCCATGGCGACCATCTTGGTCATGTGGCCTGGACCATTTATACAAATTTTCGTTCCCCCTTCCTAAGGATACTCCACATGAAGTTTGGCTTTGATTGGCCAAGCGGTTTCAGAGGAGATGTTTGAAAAGTGTGGACGACGACAACGACGGAGCATGGGCATACTATAAGCTCACCTTTGAGCCTTCGGCTCAGGTGAGCTAAAATATGTAAGCCGACATAAGCCAGCTCGTGACTAACCATGAGCGTGAGAAAATCCATTAAAGATTATCGTGATATAGTAAGGGTTGTCGATTTAAGACCGTGTTGAAGTTAGCAGCGTGAGCTAATCTCGAGTGGGCTTCTCCAGTATGCTAGGGCAAGTCAGGGTTATCATATGGCGGATGGTAAAAATCGAAATGTACATATCGAAGTATGGGTGACAGTGATAAAGCAGAAGCGACGCTTGACTTTCAAACCCAGATTTGGAATGTGTGTACAGGCACGCCTAAATAACATGATCAAGATGCATTACGTGATCGCTTTTGTCCTTACAAAGGCTGTACATAGACAAGATGAAGTAGGGGTTTTCGACGTGATTCCGGAAGATCAGTGATTGCCGATTCATAAACTCGTCCGTTAAATATAAACGTAAAAGAAGTACCGTGAATGGACGATGCGATTACAAAACAGGCAATGGGTATTCCAACAAATCTCAGAGCATCTCAAGACAGCCATGCCGGTTGTTCTCTCATCCGTGAAATGTATACCCCCGGCTCATGCGGCTGATAGCAAAACTGGGATATGCAGGGGTATACCTATTTTTCATATTTTGATCCAAAACATACATTGTGGGTACTCGTTAGAACCGCCGTTAGAACCGCCTCACCGAGGCGGTTCTACATGTAACGTGTACCCACGATGCATGTTTTGAGTAAAAATATTAAAAATGTCAATTTTTTTCTTCTGAAAATTTTCAATTTTTACAACTTAAGAAAAATCTGTATATGACATGGGCATGTTTTCGTATTTAAGAAAATCTCAGAGCATCTCAAGACAGCCGTGTCGATTGTGCTCCCAGGTAGCAAAATTTCCGAATATGGTTTTGGAGACTCCAGCTTCAATTACTGCATTCAGCAAATGCTTTCTAAACAAAACATTAACATTTTGTTAATTAAGAGTTATTGCTTATTGGTATAATTGCAATGAAAAATATGTTCCGTACTTATTTATAGAAAAACTGAAGCAAAAAGTAAATTGTAAACAAGCGTGTTTTATATATCGTAGTGATAGACAGGCGAAGAGCTTCTGCTATAATGAGGCCGAGTGATGACAGGATTTTCTTGTTAATTTGATGCCAAAAGATAAAATAGATGTTCGTCAGTTCTAGAGGATAGGTAACAGCTCTCGCGAGATATGTTTTTTTTTTTCTTCTTCAGTTTTACGTCCCTTTCAAGATTATTTCAGCACATATGAGACGGGACAATCGGTAGGTGGGGCGAAAACGGGAGAACACCGAGAAAAAACACCTGGCACACGCGCAAGCAGAACTTGGCTTGTCTCACATGTGGCCAGTGCGGGGCTCGAACCCACACAAGACACAGCGGTGAGATGATCGAGTAATTAAGAAACTTTAACCGCTCGGCCACGGGGGCCGCCTCGTGAGATAAGAGACGTCTCGTGAGAAAACCAACAAAGTGGATTCCGAACAAGTTCGACACAAACCAAGCTACATACAGTCACAGAAGCCGGCTAGGAGCTTGCGGATTTTTAAAAGAAGAGTGATTGTACTATCCGTGTAACGAAAACAAAGGCGCTGATCAGCTGTGCAGTTACTGCACAGCTGATCTGCGTCTTTGTTTGCGCCTAAGCATTTTGTTGGTTTTCTTGCGCGGCGACTGAGGGTAGTTACAAGGGTGTCGATTCCGTCAGCTGCTCACCTCTTGGTGACTTGTACAAAACGGTGCATCTGAGATAAAAATCAGATTCTCCAAGAGGGTTTGTCGTTGTAGTAGGAAAGAGCTTTTTAGGAGAGAAAGTTTTACATTCTCAGGAAATGGCCCGCAAAGAACTTGTCAAAATATAAGCAGAGCTCTGAAAAACACCACTTTAGCAATGGCACGAAACTTTACGAAAACGTGACGATGCGATAAACAGAGATTTTTTAAGTTGTAAAAAATGAAATTTTTCAGTAGATATTTTTTTTTTTATATTTTTCTTATTTTTGCTCAAAACATAGATTGTGGGTTCACGTTAGAACCGCCTCGCCGAATCTATGTTTTGGAGCAAAAATAAGAAAAATAGGTATGCCCCCGCATACCCCAATTTTACTATATAAAAGTGGGGTATGAGGGGGTATTCATTACAAGGACATGTTTTCCTGGTGATAACGTGCGCATCTTGGAAATTTTTCGCCAACTCTCAGGCACTGTAGACTGCCCAGTATATCTAACTAAACTATCAAGGCCAACTAAAAAGACTACATGTAGTTTTCTCATGACACGGGTGATATATATGGAAGTGGGATCTATATGATAGTATGAATTATTGAGATATAGTGGAGGAAAAACCGGCATGCACTGTAACAGAAAAGAGCTAGAAGCTCGGATTTAAGAAGAAGAGGAATTGTACTATCTGAATAGCGAAAACAAAAGTGCTGATCAGCTTCGCGGTTACCGCGAAGCTGATCTGCGTCTTTGTTTTCGCCTATGCAGATTGTTGGTTTTCCCATGAGGCGGCTCATTCAAAGTCCTAGCTTATCTAGCTAGGAAAACCATGATAACTATCTATAGTTAAATGAATGGAAGTTCCAGGGAGTATCACAATAAACGTCTCTCTCTCTCTCTCTCTCTCTCTCTCTCTCTCTCTCTCTGTTGCTTTACACAAAAATGAGGCTTGGTTAGTGGGGTAGGCAATATCCCATATCCCGTCCAAAAATAAACCGTCCAAAATATCCCATATCCCAAAATTAATTTAACTCGTATCCCAAAATAAATTCCAATATCCCATATCCCAAAATTCCTGAATATCCCATATCCCAAAATAAATAGGGTCAATATCCCATATCCTAAAATAAAAATGGGTGAATATCCCGTATCCCAAAAAACCCTAAACAAGCCTCAGTAATATTCTTCGTTTCGGGGCACCTTATTGTTAGTTGATTCTATTGATGTCGCGGATTATATGAACAGTAGGACCTGTATTTAGTTTTCTTGTCAGAAACTTTCAATACATGTATAAAATTACAAATTTCTGACAAGTACTTCTTTACTGTCATGTGTCAGTGGTTGGTTGAACAGCTGACGATCTGTTGTGGGGTCTTGTAAAGAAGTGATGGTATATTTGCGTAAATTTTAAAACAGAGGTGCAAAGCGGCTGTGCGATTACCGCTCAACAGATCAGCATCTTTTTTTTTTTCACTTTTAGAATACGGGTATTTCATTGTTCCTTATCATTTAAATTCGAAATTTCATGCCTACTCTGGCCATCTTTTTTTCTGTTTGATAACAAGAGCCAACGTTGTAGGGGTTGGTCTAGCTAGAAACAAGAAGACAGGTTTTTGCACTGGTAGAAATGGTGATTTCGCTGTCCTAGTAAAAATAGTTTATTAATGATTATCTTAATCTCTGTATTTCTAGTGTCTTTGGTTGGGATTTTAACTTAATTACATCAAAAGTCATTGTTACATGTGTTCGCCAGTTCGCCAGTTGAACACTGTGTTTGTTTTTATTTAAATTTCTTTCTTTATGAAATCGAGGATGTCCCCAGGAAAAATAGAGTCCCCAGGAAAAATAGTTTTCGGCGTTGTCCTTAGTAAAAACGGCAATCGGTGTCCCAGGAAAAGTGGTTTGTCTTCATTATGCTACTGTTTGTTGTGCCTGTCCCTCTGTCGCGCTCGTCTTTCGTTTTGGTTGAAACTTAGCCAGATAGCTACCTTGTTGGGAAAGAGCTAGTCATTCTGCACTTCGTGTGTGTGTCGGAAAATGTTTTGTTGTGTTATATATATTTTCTTTCCCACCTGGTGTCTATGTTGGGACTTTGAATTTAATGGCATCGATTCCTGTCCTTCTATTCTTACCTCAGTCATAACATGGCATTATGTCATTTTAATGTGGCCACCTTAAGTTTTATTAGCCTAGTAGCTAGTCTACGTTCTTATCTGTTGCCAAATTTCAACATCAGGAAAACAGTCCATCAGGAAAACATGTCCGTGTAATGTATACCCCCTTAAACCCCACTTTTATATAGTAAAACTGGGGTACGCAGAGGTATACCTATTTTTCTTATTTTTGCTCCAAAACATAGATTGTGGGTACTCGTTAGAACCGCCTCGCCGAGGCGGTTCTAACGTGTACCCACAATCTATGTTTTGAGCAAAAATAAGAAAAATATCCAAAAAAATCTAATGAAATTTTACTGATTTTCACAACCAAAAAAAATTCTGTATAGTGCACGGGCGTGTTTTCGTAATGCCATGAAAAGTACAGGCGGTTCTAATGTGTAACCACAATCAAAGTTTTGAGCAAAAATATTAAAAATGTCAAAATTTTGCTATTGAAAGTTTCAATTTTACAGCTTAAAGAATCTTAGTATATTCAATGGGCAAGTTTTCGTAATAAAATTGTGCTTTGGATGCATCCCATCTTGACTACAGATTTACAACCGATTTGTACAATTCAGATGCTAAAATGAATAACTAACAATATCATGCATATTTAAACTATTGTAAGGGGCGTTTGGTGCTTGCTTACAAATTCCTGCAAGTACAAATATAAATCTGTGTTTTCTTTAAAAAAAAAAAAAAAAAAAAAAAAAAAAAAAAAAAAAAAGTCGTGTTTAAGATAAAATTCATTATGATTGAAATTTTATCAAATCTTACCTCATACACAATGTTTGATCATACCATCTTATCTTTGAGAAGATTCAGTTTTATAAGAATTTGTCATTTTTTACAATTGCATGCTAGTGTTTCTTCTCAAGAATATGTTTAATGTTGAGTTGCTTTACATTTGATTTCAAAAACGCAGCATTTTCTTAACTGTGTTCAACCTTGATAGAGTTATCAGGCAAAACGACGAAAATACCTCAACAATTTGAAAACATAAGCTTCTTTTCCTTTAGAGAAGTACGAACGTATAAAATTGCAGGGTAATAGCTCAAAAATTAAATTGGATTGGAAGAAGCAAACCACGTGTTGTTGCTTTTAAGTCGTCCACGTTCGTGCCTTATTAAACAGAACTCTGATTTTGTCTGATTCGAGTAAAGCAATGACGAATGCATTGCCATGTTATTCCACGGTTTAATTTCACCGCATGATAAATCCTTAGAAACTTGGGTCAACGAAGACAGCTTGTCAGTTAAAGAAGAACAAGTGCGAGGAAGACTCATAAAATCAGGGAATGAAATTACTTTGTACAACTGATAATAAAATTCGTGAAATTGTTTAACAAGAAGAGAGGAGTCAATAATCTGACTTACGAAAACTTCGCGTCCATTTTCATCCAACTTCTACAAAACCATGACACCCTCAACGTACAGTACCGGTCTATCAAAGTTTCTGGACAGGCTCAGGCCTTATTAGCTCGCTAAGCCTTGTCATTCTGATACCAGCTTTGAGTTGAGGAATCAAGCAGTTCATCTGTTTAACATCGACTTGATGTGCGGGAGCGACGGAACTGAGTGGTATAGCAAACCAAGAACAGAGGCAGTCGGAGCTTCCATTGGCGATGCTCATATTGGATCATATTGGTACATGTATGCCATTAAAATGTTTTCACATGCAGTATTTAAAAAGGTACAAGTAGGCAAAGATCAGGAAAAGGCGCAATCAGAAAAAGATTCCCACTCCAAAAACCGAGATGTGCAGTTATTTCCCAATTGGTGGCCACTCAGTTACACGGACTTAACTAAATATATGAAAAACTTAACTAAATATATGAAAAATGTACATAAGATGCAAACAACACAAAATTCTACATCAAAAACTAAATTAACAATCAGGTACTTATACCATGAAAACATATCGTAAGCCGAATGGGCAGCTATTTTCCAATAGGTGGCCACTCAGTTACCTAAACTTAACTAAAAATATGAAAACATACATAAGGCGCCAACAGCACAAAACAAATTTAAACACCAAGACATAAAACGAAAGAACCACCACAGAAGTCTATGCATACTTGTATTTATTTGATTAATCCTCCAACTTTTTAACCGAGAGTTGTATATACAAATAGAGTGTCAACGTTGAGATGTTTGCTTGTTGAGTTTGACGTTAGTTTCATTACTTTGACTGACGTATCTTGATTTCCAGACAATGCAAAGTAATCACTGAAGACATAACAATCGCTAAAATTCTTGGCAAAGGAAAGGGGATTATTTGGTTACCAGGATTTTCATTTCAATTTATATAGACTGTAAATAAGAATTTTATTGAAGTACTCGGAATTGACGAGCGGAGAATCTAGTTTGTTCTGCCTAGGTATTCGCTAGCTTTGCCGCGATCCCTATATACAGACTAGGTGATGTCATTTGGTTAATGTAGAATCAAATTGGCAGACTGGCCTTAAGTGATTCACCAATAACAGGAATTATCACTCAAATACTTGATAAAAGGCAGAAACGACTTGTTGCGATGCCATAACGTCCTTTTAATGAGAAAATGTATGTTAAAAATCACTGAGACACGCGGTGGGGTGTTCTGAACGGATCAGACACATTGACGCACCAGGCGTAACAGAAGATTGTGAAAGGTAAAAAGTAGCAATATTCAGGGTATGGCATACTAACTCAAAATCACAGGTTGGAACAATTAGGTACAATACAAAGAGAACATAATGTAAGCCGAGTGTGCAGCTATTTCCCAATTGGTGGCCACTCAGTTACACGGACTTAACTAAATATATGAAAACCTTAACTAAATATATGAAAAATGTACATAAGATGCAAACAACACAAAATTCTACATCAAAACATAAAACAATTAGAACCACAATTGATCGATCAGTAGTTTAAATCACTGGGGATGGACTTTAATCGATTTGACTTGTACCTAACCTCATCCACAGCTTCTGCAGTGGTTTACAAGTTCGTTAGTTGTTCGGTCCTCGTGGTGAATCTCTAACTACATGTAGTCAATAAATCATCAGTACAGAGAAATAAATTAACCACTATGATGAATCAAAAGCGTTAAGCTCCCCAGTAATTTTATAGTACTGATCGTTCCAAGGCGATACTTCTGTTTTGTGGTTATATTTGTTTATGTTTTGAAGTCGAATTCTTGGGCAGTTTGAACCTTATGTATGTTTTCATAGTGAAGTTAGGGTAATTGCGTGGCCGCCTATTGGAAAATAGCCGTTCACTCGGCTTACGATATGTTTTCTACCTATAAGTACCTAATTGTCAATTTAGTTTTTTCCCACCTCCGTTTTTGGAGTGGGAATCTCTCTGATTGCCTTTTCCTGATCGTTGCCTACGTGTACCTTTGTACTCGGGCCTGTAGCACAGTAGACGGACAAAAATTCAAACGGTGTTCCGTTAGACCTATCCAGAAGTAGAGGTGACGAAGTGTATCAGAGTGCAGGTTAGCCAGCTGATGTAGTAACACAGGTGTTACACCGATGTCTCATTATACAAAGAAAGAGCTTGTTTGGCAATATAGGAATGCGTGTTGTTTATAAATTATCAACATTATGCAATACGCGTGTAATGCATGCATCACAAAAATCTAGACAATTCCTAATTAACGAGATGTGCTGCCAGATATGTAGCAAGGAAACCAATTAACATTCTGTATATAGATTAACTCGCCATACACCACCCCCTATCATTTTGCATGCTGTTTGTAAATTTTACCAGTCGAACTCGAGTTGCCTTTCAAACACAAGTGCTAATTCATGAAACATATGGTTATTAGCCAAATATTATTTGTTTCTCGCAGAGTTAAAGCTGAAAAATAAATCTGGTTGAATATTTTCTTACACTTAACACTGATGTTTAAGAAGCAATAAGTAATTAATATTGCCAATTACTCAACCATGGTACTTAACTCATTTAAGCCTGGCGTCCCTTTTATGGTACACAGACAAACAACATATAGCCCCAGATGTGACGTCGCGGAATGCGGCGTTCCATCTGTGGTTATTCTGTTTCCATAGAGAAAGTTTCGTGGAAAATGAGATAAAAATTAAGAATCACTCCTAATGCCCCTTAAATTGAAAGTTGACTCACCCAATTGATAATGATGGACAAGTCCGTTCGTCATATATGGGTCAAAAATCTGGTATAGCGCAGTTCTTGGTGCCAGAGTCGCCAGACCTATAAATGTAATTTGGTCTCGTTTTGAGAAAGGCCGTCATCGGCGTTTCTGACAGCCTTTGGGTCAAACCACGCCGGCGTATTATAGACACTCGTATATAAACTTTGGGACGTTTCAGAAAAGCTGTGGCTCTTTGACAGTCCTTTCCCATATAATCAATTGTTAGTATCAACTCTTGGCCATTGTTTTCACTTTCCTGAGGCTCAAAACGTTAATTTAGCGAAGCATTTTTGTATGTAATAAAGCATAAATATGTCCTTACTCATCCACGGTCACCATAAAAGAATTTTAATCACCTAATTCTCATGCAGTTATGGTAATATAAGGCCATCTGGCATTAGGATCTCTGTAAAATAGTTGAAAATTAGGAAATTAAGACATTTCACATTTATTCAATTCGCTTCAAATGCTAAAACGACTTTTAACATCAAAGGGTTACTTCAAGATTGACCGCATACTTATTAGAATAGCAGTAAGCGGTAAAACAAAGTGATTCTTTCCTTTAAAGAAACAGTATGACAAATGGATGTACATATTATTTCGTGCCCCTTGGCTTATGCGAGAACCAAGGCATACAACACATATTAATTCGGTAATTTGGTGGCGTAAACATGTCATATCTCCCCGTACATCATCCATAGTGCAGATTATATTTTCCTTTTGGTCCTTTGAGATCAGCGGGGGTATTCAGTTTGGCTCCATTTTGCAAAATATAGAGAGTCACTGAAGAGGCTTAAGTAGCCGAAACCGCGGTATGGCCCATCACTATTCTCATTAGTATGCTCTTAGTTTTATTTCTATTCATGCTTTCGCTTTTTTTGGTTTTGCTTCATCTACGGTTTGGGGGACTTTTACCGGAATTTCTTTTTCGAATTAAAATAAAATTGCATCACAATTTTCACGTGCGAGGGTATTGTGCGTCAGGCTACTCTGCTGGTGTATGTTCATCGCATACACACCTGCCAAATACCTTGGATAAACATCCATTACAAATGACCCAAATCAACGTGATCTGTTCTAAAGCCAACTCTTACGAAGAAATATGAATAAAGGATCAGTAGCCACAAAGCAACAAGCATATTTCACCCTTTGCAGAACCGTGGTGTAATATGGAAGGACATTTTGGGAACCCATACTCGACAAAAACATGAGGCTGGTGAATGTACACAGACGGACAGCACGTTTTTGCGGCACCAGCAGACACTGAAACAGATCGAGTGAAAAGCGACATAATTGGAAATCGCAATTAGGTGTCGGTCAATATGAAGCAATACGAGTTAGTTCCCTTGACATACATTGTATCAAGTATTGATAACACACCTTATTTATTTATTTATTTATAGACGAATATAACACTATCTGCTGATTAAACAGTTTTATTTGCAAGTCTGAGCATATGACACAGTTGAAAATATGATATAATTATACAAACTGGGAAACAGGAACATTCTGTCTCACAGGTAAGTGATACATGTAGTTATACGAACAACAATAAATCATGCTATGTTCGGTGCTTTTCAAAATATATGAGTATTCACCAGTCAATGAATAGTAATACAGGGTGTCCCAAAAAACGTAGCCGCTACAAAAAAGTGCATAGATTTTTAAATAATACAGATATAAGCAAGATAATTTACACAGTGGTAGTGCTATTATAATTGATTCTGAATCTAACATCCATTTTGCTAGGTGGTGCTTTGTTAGCAAGTGGCGTCATATCAAATCGATGATGTCATTTCTGCTATCTGCTGCAACTTGCATTGCTGAAAATTGAAAAAAAGTAACAAAATACAAAATCCAAGCATTTTCCAGCCTTTTATATTCTCCCTTAAAATGTTATAAAGAGGAGGAAGCAACAATTATCATCAGAAAAAAACAAATGAGTTTGTTAAACATGGACAAAATGTGATGAAAAATAGAAATTTTATTCCAAAATGGAGAGAACTTGACCATAAAACGTGTCATGTAAAATTTCTATTGCTCCAAAAGGGGTCATTTAAACTAATGGTGGTCATTTCGGATATTAGGCGTAGTACATAATTGCAATTGATATATAGGTAAAGACATTGTTTTTAAGCATACTGTTACTAAGTTTGATTGAGTTTTCTGTAAAAAATGAAATAAATAGTAAACATGTATTATAGCGGACACGATTTCTACTTGATTAAACAAACCTTTAGAAAACTAAGCCGTTTCGTGGTATCTTCACCGTCATAGGTTTTCACAAACGTATGCGGTCTTTGAAATAGACATGTTCTTTTGACGTTAAATCAAGCCAACATGGGGAATGTTGCCCACCATATCATCGAAATAATATAAAAATACTAACATTGTTATTTACAGAATATTTGACGATTTATACAAAGAACTTATGAAATACCACGATCTTTTTCTGATTGCGCCTTTTCCTGATCTTTGCCTACTTGTACCTTTTTACAGAATGGCTAAACGACTTAAAGTCAAAGATACAAGGCCCAAGCGTGGACATACCATAGCAACGAAAGATGAAGACGATAATGAACCTGTGCTATTCTGTGAATTTTGCAATTATGAATCGGACAAGAGAGTGAAATGTAAAGCTTTTTGCGAGCAATGTAACATTTTCCTGTGTAAACCATGTATAGACAAGCATAACAAAGTTCAAGATTTAAAGGCTCATATACTCCTCCATGGCTCAAGGATGCCCAAAGGTTTACATGACAAGCCAGTGAAATATCCTGATTGTGCTTTGCACGCGGAACACATATGTGATTGTTATTGCTTACACCATAGAACATTGGTTTGTCGACAATGTACAAAAGACTATCATGATACTTGCAATACGCAGTTCGTGCCTCTCCTCTGTAGAAACCTTGGTCCTAGAGAGGTCGATACATTCAAGGAATTGTTTCGAAATGCAATTTCTAATATAAAGATGGTAAGAAGCGTCTTGGAGGAAAACATTTCAAAGATTGAAGAGCAGCGCAACCAAATGATACAAGAAGCAAATACGTTACGTGACGATCTTATTGAAAAGATAAACAAAGCACTTGATGTTACAACAGAAAATATAAACGCGTTTTGCAAGGAAAAGTGTGATGAAATCACTGAAAGAATTTCAAATTTATCTGACACTGCTAAAGACTATGAGGAAAAACTTGCTGATATCACTGACAATGAAAATGAAAATATAGTTCCGTCCAATTTTCTTAAGTTCCAAACAATTGGAAAGCAAACCCACTTGAGAACAAGAAAATAAATCGAACAAAGCAGAACCACAGAACTTGGCTTTCTTTCGATATTTGAACACCCACTGAGTCCACTGAGTGGACTTTCGGAAGACTGGATGAAGCGGTTAGGCACAGTTAAAGAGGATACTAATGATATTACCGAGTCTGTTGAATATTCGAACGTTCGCTTTCCAATTCTGAAAGCCCTCGATTGCGATATTGAAGGTAATGGCGACGGGAAAACTATTGCAAGTATCAAGGCTGCTAAGAAAATGCCAGTGAATATCGGAATAAGGGAATATCACCAAAATTATGATATTCGTGGAATGTCAGTTACAACATTAGGAAATCTCCTGGTTCTAGACAACGCAAACAGCTGTGTGAGGATAGTGTCGCCTTGCAGTAACGAACAGTCATCAGCAACTGTAGAATCAGCAGAAACCCGAGAGCTAGCATCACTCGTCACACCTGCCCAGTTGAATAATGTAGAGTTATTGACGATAAGAATGATTTGGACCATATACATATTCTGGATATTTCTAACGAGAGTGTGATAACAGTTCTAAGATCAGTGAATGGTTTCTGCAGAGGCGTTTGTCCGTATAAGAACTACCTTATTCTAGCTACTGACTATCATCCGCAAGGTGTGAAAATGATTGATTATAGTGACCCAGAGTTACAGTCCGTAGTAGGTGCTCGTATGATTTGGCCGACAGGAAACGTTTTAAGTTCATTTAATCGACATCCATGTGGAATAGTACGACAACACAAGGGTCTAGGCTCCACATTTGTTGTGAACTACATGTATTCAATAGAGACTATAAATGCAAACGATGGTACGATTATCAATACTGCAAATCTTGAAACTATTGGTACGCACACAAAGGCTTATGTTTCTTGCCTCACCACTGATGTAGATGGAAACGTTTACGGATTTGTCCGTCCGAGTAACGAAGTACGTGTTTGGACTCCGGACCTTCAGCAATCGACTAATAGGGACCTTGCCTCAGATCCGATGAGCATGGTCTACAATGACCAGACTGAAGAACTGTATGTTGGTTACCGTGAACTGGATTTCATTGACCGTTTTCAGTTAATATTGTAAGAATACATTATGTGTTCTAAATAAATGAACAACCATGACAAAACTTGTTTCCATATCCGAAAATTAAGGCGTCGTTTTCTTTACATTTAGCGGCCGCATTCCTCTACTTCGGCCACATCCCTCTGCTTACTGTTTTATTTTAGCTAAACCAGGATTGATTCGTATTTGGTCGGAAACCATATATAAGTTCTCACGAATCCGCTGAAACTCCGACCCAAACTGCTTTTCTTACCGCGTGTCTCCGTGATTTCCATTTTCTCACGGGGACATTATTTGAGCCGCGACGCGAGAAAACCGGGTCTTCGGGGTTTCCGACCAGGTCTAACACAAACCAATCTGTACAGTCACAGAAGCAGGCTAGAAGCTTGAAATTTCGGATTTAAGATGAAGAGAAATTGTACCATCCGTGTAGCGAAAACCAAGGCGCTGATCAGCTTCGCAATTACGCTGATCTGCGCCTTTGTTTTCGCATAGGCCAAAATCTGGGTTTCTCACGATGCGGCTCATGGCATCACAACAAGTCTGTTTAATCAAGTCTGGGTGATCATTTCAATTATTGGTGAATCAATTCTGCCAATTTGATTTTCATTAACCCTGAAGCCTCCGTAGAGCAGTTTTTATGTCACTCTCCCTGTAAACCAGGGGTCGTAGGTTCGATCATATAGGCATTTTGCTTCTGTTCAGTGTCAAATCTAGTGGAATATACATACAGGTCAAACTATATTCTCCGTCCCTCAAATCCGAGTACTACAGATGTTCACTGAAATACATGTATCATCTTTGACTTTGGGAGGTACAGGAAAGCACAGATGAAGCCAATATACAGCTAAATTAAACTTCAAAAATGTGAGTAAACAACATGCGCACAAACGTATCACGGTTTGTCTAGGTGTTGCCCCATTTTTGACATCTCTCCTGGTTTTCCCTGTTTGTATTAATTAACCATTTAAATACAATCAGGTAGGCTCCCCGGTTTACCCCGATTCTTCTCGGTTTGCTATGGTTCTATCCCGGATCGTCACTGGGCAAGTGAGAACATAGCTTTAGGTTTACATAGTGAACTACAGTCTATATAAATTGAAATCAAAACTCCCGAAGCCAAATAACTTTCATGGCTTCCAAGAATTTTAGCGATTGTTACATGTATGTCTTCAGTGATTACTTTGCATTGTCTGGAAATCAAGATACGCCAGTCAAAGTAATGAAACTGACGTCAAACTCAACAAGCGAACACCTCCACGTTGACAGTCTATTTGTATATACAACTCTCAGAAAAATAAGTTTGAGGATTAATCAAATGAATAGAAGTACATGTATGCCTAGACTTGAAATACGAAGTGGACAAACATTTTGCTATACCGTTTGCCTATGTCCCATAAAATGCTTAAATGAGTTAACCACTTAGAATGACCAAGACTGTCCGGGAAAAGTAAGATAACAAATTTGATGGTGCCGTGTTCAACACCTTGAGGTTATGGTGGTATCCCAGTGTCAGACAGAAGGCCCATTAAAATGAATGTAACGTCCCATGACCATAACTGTTGATTGTTACGTTTAGCAAAAAAGGTTCTTTTAATCGGGTATGACTCCCGCTTTTCGATAGTTGATCTAGCTTATCAATGCACAAAATTGTTTATGGACCACTTAATAATTTTCCATATTTGCAAAACTACCATGTACACGTATACCCACGTCTAATAGCAACTCACATAGAACCGAATTGCACGCTTCTTTTCATCAGGAAAACACTGATGTCCATGAAATATATATCCCCTTATTTTTTTTGTATAGAAAAACTGGGGCTTGCAGGGGTATACTTAATTTTCTTATTTTTGATACAAAACATACATGTACATTGTTGATACTCGTTAGAACTGTAAAAATTATGCTAATGAAATTTTCAATTTTTACAGCTGAAAAAATCTCTTTATAATCCATGTGCAAGTTTGCATAATAAAGTTGTGCTTTAGAGGCGTCCCATCTTGACTGCCGATAGCAGTACAATTTGTACAATTCACAAGCTTCTTATTATGCATGTTTAAACTATCATATGGGGGCATTTGGTGCTTGCTTACAAATTCCTGCAAATACAAATATAGATCTCTGTTTTCTTTCAAAAATGTCATTTCTTAGATAAAATTCATCATGATTGAAATTTTTATCAAATCTTACCTCATACACAATGTTTGATCATACCATCTTATCTTTGAGAAGATTCAATTCTATTAGAATTTGTCATTTTTTACAAATGCATGCTAGTGTTGCTTCTCAAGAATATGTTTAATGTTGAGTTGCTTTACATTTGATTTCAAAAACGCAGCATTTTCTTAACTGTGTTCAACCTTGATAGAGTTATCAGGCAAAACGACGAAAATACCTAAACAATTTGAAAACATAAGCTTCTTTTCCTTTAGACAAGTACGAACGTATAAAATTGCAGGGTAATAGCTCAAACATTAAATTTTAAAATTGGATTGGAAGAAGCAAACCACGTGTTGTTGCTTTTAAGTCGTCCACGTTCGTGCCTTATTAAACAGAACTCTGATTTTGTCTGATTCGAGTAAAGCAATGACGAATGCATTGCCATGTTATTCCACGGTTTAATTTCAGCGCATGATAAATCCTTAGAAACTTGGGTCAACGAAGACAGCTTGTCAGTTAAAGAAGAACAAGTGCGAGGAAGAATCATAAAATCAGGGAATGAAATTACTTTGTACAACTGATAATAAAATTCGTGAAAATGTTTAACAAGAAGAGAGGAGTCAATAATCTGACTTACGAAAACTTCGCGTCCATTTTCATCCAACTTCTACAAAACCATGACACCCTCAACGTGCAGTACCGGTCTATCAAAGTTTCTGGACAGGCTCAGGCCTTATTAGCTCGCTAAGCCTTGTCATTCTGATACCAGCTTTGAGTTGAGGAATCAAGCAGTTCATCTGTTTAACACCGACTTGATGTGCGGGAGCGACGGAACTGAGTGGTATAGCAAACCAAGAACAGAGGCAGTCGGAGCTTCCATTGGCGATGCTCATATTGGATCATATTGGTACATGTATGTCATTAAAATGTTTTCACATGCAGTATTTAAAAAGGTACAAGTAGGCAAAGATCACGAAAAGGCGCAATCAGAAAAAGATTCCCATTCCAAAAACCGAGATGTGCAGCTATTTCCCAATTGGTGGCCACTCAGTTACACGGACTTAACTAAATATATGAAAAACTTAACTAAATATATGAAAAATGTACATAAGATGCAAACAACACAAAATTCTACATCAAAAACTAAATTAACAATCAGGTACTTATACCATGAAAACATATCGTAAGCCGAATGGGCAGCTATTTTCCAATAGGTGGTCACTCAGTTACCTAAACTTAACTAAAAATATGAAAACATACATAAGGCGCCAACAGCACAAAACAAATTTAAACACCAAGACATAAAACGAAAGAACCACCACAGAAGTCTATGCATACTTGTATTTATTTGATTAATCCTCCAACTTTTTTACCGAGAGTTGTATATACAAATAGAGTGTCAACGTTGAGATGTTTGCTTGTTGAGTTTGACGTTAGTTTCATTACTTTGACTGACGTATCTTGATTTCCAGACAATACAGAGTAATCACTGAAGACATAACAATCGCTAAAATTCTTGGCAGAGGAAAGGGGATTATTTGGTTACCAGGATTTTCATTTCAATTTATATAGACTGTAAATAAGAATTTTATTGAAGTACTCGGAATTGACGAGCGGAGAATCTAGTTTGTTTTGCCTAGGTATTCGCTAGCTTTGCCGCGATCCCTATATACAGTCTAGGTGATGTCATTTCGTTAATGTAGAATCAAATTGGCAGACTGGCCTTAAGTGATTCACCAATAACAGGAATTATCACTCAAATACTTGATAAAAGGCAGAAACGACTTGTTGCGATGCCATAACGTCCTCTTAATGAGAAAATGTATGTTAAAAATCACTGAGACACGCGGTGGGGTGTTCTGAACGGATCAGACACATTGACGCACCAGGCGTAACAGAAGATTGTGAAAGGTAAAAAGTAGCAATATTCAGGGTATGGCATACTAACTCAAAATCACAGGTTAGAACAATTAGGTACAACACAAAGAGAACATAATGTAAGCCGAGTGTGCAGCTATTTCCCAATTGGTGGCCACTCAATTACACGGACTTAACTAAATATATGAAAAATGTACATAAGATGAAAACAGCACAAAATTCTACACCAAAACATAAAACAATTAGAACCACAATAGAAGTGAAGTGTCGGTCAGTAGTTTAAATCACTGGGGGTGGACTTAAATCGATTTGACTTGTACCTAACCTCACCCACAGCTTCTGCAGTGGTTTACAATTTCGTTAGTTGTTCGGTCCTCGTGGTGAATCTCTGAGTACATGTAGTCAATTAATCATCAGTACAGAGAAATAAATTAAACACTATGATGAATCGAAAACCTGTAAAATCGCGTTAAGCTCCCCAGTAATTTTATAGTACTGATCGTTCCAAGGCGATACTTCTGTTTTGTGTTTATATTTGTTTTATGTTTTGAAGTCGAATTTTTGGACAGTTTGAACCTTATGTACGTTTTCAGTTACGTTAGGGTAATTGCGTGGCCGCCTATTGGAAAATAGCTGTTCACTCGGCTTACGATATGTTTTCTACCTATAAGTACCTAATTGTCAATTTAGTTTTTTCCCACCTCCGTTTTTGGAGTGGAAATCTCTCTCTGATTGCCTTTTCCTGATCATTGCCTACGTGTACCTTTGTACTCGGGCCTACAGCACAGTAGACGGACAAAAATTCCATCGGTGTTCCGTTAGACCTACACGTACATGTATCTAGAGTAGAGGTCACGAAGTGTATCAGAGTGCAGGTTAGCCAGCTGATCTAGTAATACAGGTGTTACATCGATGTCTTATTACACAAAGCAAGAGCTTGTTTGGCAATATAGGAATGCGTGTTGTTTATAAATTATCAACATTATGCAATACGCATGTAATGCATGCATCACAAAAATCTAGACAATTCCTAATTAACGAGATGTGCTGCCAGATATGTAGCAAGGAAACCAATTAACATTCTGTATAAAGATTAACTCGCCATACACCACCCCCTATCATTTTGCGTGTTGTTTGTAAATTTTACCAGTCGAACTCGAGTTGCCTTTCAAACACAAGTGCTAATTCATGAAACATATGGTTATTAGCTAAATATTATTTGTTTCTCGCAGAGTTAAAGCTGAAAAAGAAATCTGGTTGAATATTTTCTTACACTTAACACTGATGTTTAAGAAGCAATAAGTAATTAATAGTGCCAATTACTCAGCCATGGTACTTAACTCATTTAAGCCTGGCGTCCCTTTTATGGGACATAGGCAAAAGCATAGCCCCAGATGTGTCCCATCTGGGGCTATTCTGTTTGCATAGAGAAGTTTCGTAGAAAATGAGATAAAATTAAAAATCACTCCTAATGCCCCTTAAATTGAAAGTTGGCTCACCCAATTGATAATGATGGGCAAGTCAATTCGTCATATATGGGTCAAAAATCTGGTATAGCGCAGTCCTTGATGCCAGAGTCGCCAGACCTATAAATGTAATTTGGTCTCGTTTTGAGAAAGGCCGTCATCGGCGTTTCTGACAGCCTTTGGATTAAACCACACCGACGTATTCTAGATACTCGTATATAAACTTTGGGACCTTTCAGAAAAGCTGTGGCTCTTTGATAGTCCTTTCCCATACAATCAATTGTTAGTATCAACTCTTGGCCATTGTTTATCTTTTCACTTTCCAGAGGCTTAAAACGTTATTTAGCGAAGCAGTTTTGTATGTAATAAAGCATAAATATGTCCTTACTCATCCACGTTCACCATAAAAGAATTTTAATCACCTAATTCTCATGCAGTTATGGTAATATAAGGCCATCTGGCATTAGGATCTCTGTAAAATAGTTGAAAATTAAGGAATTAAGACATTTCACATTTATTCAATTCGCTTCAAATGCTAAAACGACTTTTAACATCAAAGGGTTACATCAAGATTGACCGCATACTTATTATAACAGCAGTAAGCGGTAAAACAAAGTGAATCTTTCCTGTATACTAGAATCAGAATGACAAATGGATGTACATATAATTTCGTGCCCCGTGGCTTATGCGAGAACCAAGGCATACAACACATATTAATTCGGTAATTTGGTGGCGTAAACATGTCATGTCTCCCCGTACATCATCCATAGTGCAGATTATATTTTCCTCTTGGTTCTTTGAGATCAGCGGGGGTATTCTGTTTGGCTCCATTTTGCAAAATCTAAAGGGTCACTGGAGATGCTTAAGTAGCCAAAACCGCGGTATGGCCCATCACCCTTCTCATTAGTATGCTCACAGCACTTAAATGATCTCAGTTTTATTTTTATTTGCTATTACTGCAGCTGGTGTTGTGCCCCGTACATCATCCATAGTGCAGATTATATGTTAATTTTGGTCCTTTGAGATCAGCGGAGGTATTCTAAGAAATCAGAAATTCTTTTTCGGTTTAGATTCATTTTCTAACCAACGTTTTATATATTTGTCTTTGTTTGGGTTATACTAGTCTTTGTATCGAATATTCTGTTGAAAATTGCAAAATTACAGTATTTCTCTGTGGCTCCGTTTTGCCAAATGTAAAGGGTCACTGAAGAGGCTAAAGTAGCCGAAACCGCGGTATGGCCCATCACTGTTCTCATTAGTATACTCACTGCTCTTAACGGATCTCAGTTTTATTTTTATTCATGCTTTCGCTTGTTTATCTACGATTTGGGGGACTTTTACCGGAATTACTTTTTCGAATTAAAATAAAATTGCATCAAAATTTTCACGTGCGAGGGTATTGTGCGCCAGGCTACTCTGCTGGTGTATGTTCATCGCATACACATCTGCCAAATACCTTAGATAATCAACCATTACAAAGCTAACTCGTACGAAGAAATATGAATAAAGGATCAGTAGCCATAAAGCAACAAGCATATTTCACCCTTTGCAGAGCCGTGGTGTAATATGGAAGGACATTTTGGGAACCCATACTCGACAAAAACATCATGAGGCTGGTGAATGTACAGAGACGGACAGCACGTTTTTGCCGCACCATCAGACACTGAAACAGATCGAGTGAAGGTGACATGCTCCAGGCCCTGAATTGGAAATCGCAATCATAGTAAAAGAGAAGTGACGGTCAATACGAAGCAATACGAATTAGTTCCCTTGACATATTGATAACACACCTGATCTATTTATAGACGAATATAACACTATCTGCTGATTCAAACAATTTTATTTGCAAGTCTAAGCATACGACACAGTTGAAAATATGATATAAATAATACAAACTGGGAAACAGGAGCATTCTTTCTCACAGGTAAGAGATAGTTATACGAACCACAATAATCATGCTATGTTCGGTGCTTTTCAAAATATCTGAGTATTAACCAGTCAATGAATAGTAATACGAAACCAGAGGACCAATGGTCCTGTAAACGCTCACCTGAGATCTGCTGCATATACCAATAAACATGTATGAATATTATGGTATTTAATTCCAGTGCAGGGGCAGATGAAGCCCTTGGGCCATTTTCTTTTTTCTGAATCTTCAATATTCTGTCCATTTGCCAATTTCCTGCTAGCTTTTCCCTTCAAATGACATTTTAACAGTTTTCCCAAATCAAATGCATAGGCAACCCATGTTGACCTTACCATAAACTTGGTCAAGGTCATCACAGGGTCATGATTTATATATACATTAAAGTACTTTAGCCATCGATGCTTCACGCCAAGTTTCCTTGAAATCAGTCTATTGGTTTTAGAGAAGAAGATTTTTGATGGGTTTTTACCATATATGGGCATGGCAGCCATCTTTGTCATGTGACCTAGATTATTTATATACACATGGATTCCCCCATTCTATAGATGCTTCACATAAAATTTGGCTTTGATTGGCCAAGCGGTTTCAGAGGAGAAGACGTTTGAATATTATGGAAATATACATGTATATTGCCCCGGGGTGGGGGCACATGAGCCCCTGGGGTCCAATTTTTTTTTTCAGAATCATTAATATTCAGTCCTACTTCCCATATCCTGCAAGACTTTCACTTTAAATTACATTTTAAAAGTTTTCCCCATTCAAATGCATTGGTGACCTATGTTGACCTTGCCGTAAAATAGGTCAAGGTCATCACAGGGTCATGATTTATATACACATTGTAGTGCTTGAGCCATCAATGCTTCATGCCAAGTTTTGTTGAAATCGGTCCACCGGTTCTGGAGAAGAAGATTTTTGAAGGGATTTTACCATATATGGGCATGGCGGCCATCTTGGTCATGTGACCTGGATTTTTTTTATATACATATTTGTTACCCCTTCCTATTGATGCTTCACATAAAATTTGGCTTTGATTGGCCAAGTGGTTTCAGAGGAGAAGACGTTTGAATATTATGGAGATATACATGTATATTGCCCCGGGGTGGGGGCACATGAGCCCCTGGGGTCCAATTTTTTTCAGAATCATTAATATTCAGTCCTACTGCCCATTTCCTGCAAGACTTTCACTTCAAATGACATTTTAAAAGTTTTCCCCATTCAAATGCATTGGCGACCCATGTTGACCTTGCCGTAAAATAGGTCAAGGTCATCACAGGGTCATGATTTATATACACATTGTAGTGCTTGAGCCATTAATGCTTCATGCCAAGTTTCGTTGAAATCGGTCCATCGGTTCTGGAGAAGAAGATTTTTGAAGGGTTTTTACCATATATGGGCATGGCGGCCATCTTGGTCATGTGACCTGGATTATTTATATACACATTGGTTCCCCCTTCCCATAGATGCTTCATGTAAAATTTGGCTTTGATTGGCCAAGCTGTTTCAGAGAAGAAGATCTTTGAAAATGGTGGACGACGGACGGACGACGGACGGACGACGGACGGACGGACGGACGCCGGATCATGGCCATCCTATAAGCTCACCTTGTGAGCCTGACGGCTCAGGTGAGCTAAAAATATTTGATTTCTACTTGATTATGCAAACCTTTAGAAAACTGAGCCGTTTCGTGGTATGTTCACCGCTATCATAGGTTTTCACAAACGTAAGCGGTCTTTGAAATAGACATGGTCTTTTGACGTTAAATCAAGTCAACATGGGGAATGTTGCCCACCATATCATCGAAATAATATAAATAAAAATACTAACATTGTTATTTACAGAATATTTGACGATTTGGGATTGCTTGCAATTAGTTTGGTTTTTTCCCACCTCGGTTTTTGGAGTGGGAATCTTTTTCTGATTGCGCCTTTTCCTGATCTTTGCCTACTTGTACCTTTTTATACAAAGAACTTATGAAATACCACGATCTTGTTTTTACAGAATGGCTAAACGACTTAAAGTCAAAGAAACAAGGCCCAAGCGTGGACATACCATAGCAACGAAAGATGAAGACGATAATGAACCTGTGCTATTCTGTGAACTTTGCAATTATGAATCGGACAAGAGATTGAAATGTAAAGCTTTTTGCGAGCAATGTAACATTTTCCTGTGTAAACCATGTATGGACAAGCATAACAAAGTTCAAGATTTAAAGGCTCATATACTCCTCCATGGCTCAAGGATGCCCAAAGGTTTACATGACAAGCCAGTGAAATATCCTGATTGTGCTTTGCACGCGGAACACATATGTGATTGTTATTGCTTACACCATAGAGCATTGGTTTGTCGACAATGTATAAAAGACTTTCATGATACTTGCAATACGCAGTTCGTGCCTCTCCTTTGTAGAAACCTTGGTCCTAGAGAGGTCGATACATTCAAGGAATTGTTTCGAAATGCAATTTCTAATATAAAGATGGTAAGAAGCGTCTTGGAGGAAAACATTTCAAAGATTGAAGAGCAGCGCAACCAAATGATACAAGAAGCAAATACGTTACGTGACGATCTTACTGAAAAGATAAACAAAGCATTTGATGTTACAACAGAAAATATAAACGCGTTTTGCAAGGAAAAGTGTGATGAAATCACTGAAAGAATTTCAAATTTATCTGACACTGCTAAAGACTATGAGGAAAAACTTGCTGATATCACTGACAATGAAAATGAAAATATAGTGCAGTCCAATTTTCTTAAGTTCCAAACAATTGGAAAGCAAACCCACTTGAGAACAAGAAAATTAATCGAACAAAGCAGAACCACAGAACTTGGCTTTCTTTCGATATTTGAACACCCACTGAGTCCACTGAGTGGACTTTCGGAAGAGTGGATGAAGCGGTTAGGCACAGTTAAAGAGGATACTAATGATATTACCGAATCTGTTGAATATTTGAAAGCTCGCTTTCCAACTCTGAAAGCCCTCGATTGCGATATTGAAGGTAATGGCGACGGGAAAACTATTGCAAGAATCAAGGCTACTAAGAAAATGCCAGTGAATATCGGAGTAAGGGAAGACCACCAAAATTATGATATTCGTGGAATGTCAGTTACAACATTAGGAAATCTCCTGGTTCTAGACAACGCAAACAGCTGTGTGAGGATAGTGTCGCCTTGCAGTAACGAACATTCATCAGTAACTGTAGAATCAGCAGAAACCCGAGAGCTAGCATCACTCGTCATACCTGCCCAGTTGAATAATGTAGCAGTTATTGACGATAAGAAGGCGGTAGTAGCCACAACACAAATGAAAGGAATGTCTACATATGATTGGGACCATATACATATTCTGGATATTTCTAACGAGAGTGTGATAACAGTTCTAAGATCAATGAAAGGTTTCTGCAGAGGCGTGTGTCCGTATAAGAACTACCTTGTACTAGCTACGGACTATCACCCGCAAGGTGTGAAAATGATTGATTATAGTGACCCAGAGTTACAGTCCGTAGTAGGTGCTCGTATGATTTGGCCGACAGGAAACGTTTTAAGTTCATTTAATCGACATCCATGTGGAATAGTACGACAACACAATGGCATAGGGTCCACAATTGTTGTAAACTACATGTATTCAATAGAGACTCTAAATGCAAACGATGGTACGGTTATCAATACTGCAAATCTTGAAACTATTGGCACGCACACAAAGGCCTATGTTTCTTGTCTCACCACTGATGTAGATGGGAACGTTTACGGATTTGTCCGTCCGAGTAACGAAGTACGTGTTTGGACACCGGACCTTCAGCAATCGAGGACAATATTAACTAGCATAGACCTTGCCTCAGATCCGATGAGCATGGTCTACAATGACCAGACTGAAGAACTGTATGTTGGTTACCGTGAACTGGATTTCATTGACCGTTTTCAGTTAATATTGTAAGAATACATGTATGAGTTCTAAATAAATGAACAACCATGACAAAACTTGTTTCCATATCCGAAAATGAAGGCGTCGTTTTCTTTACATTTAGCGGCCGCATTCCTCTACTTCGGCCGCATCCCTCTGCTTACTGTTTTATTTTAGCTAAACCAGGATCGATTCGTATTTGGTCGCCGGGAAACCATATAAGTTCTCACGAATCCGCTGAAACTACGAACCAAACTGCTTTTCTCACCGCGTGTCTCAGTGATTTCTAACATCCATTTTCTCATTACGGGGACATTATTTGAGCCGCGACGCGAGAAAACAGGGTCTTCTGGGTTTCCGACCAGGTCTAACACAAACCAATCTGTACAGTCACAGAAGCAGGCTAGAAGCTTGAAATTTCGGATTTAAGATGAAGAGAAATTGTACCATCCTTCTGGCGAAAACCAAGGCGCTGATCAGCTTCGCAGTTACGCTGATTTGCGCCTTTGTTTTCGCATAGGCCAAAATCCGGTTTGGCCAAAATCCGGTTTTCTCACGATGCGGCTCATGGCATCACAACAAATCTGTTTAATCAAGTCTGGGTGATCATCCCCATTATTGGTGAATCACTTTGGGTCAGGTTGCCAATTTGATTTTCATTAACCCTGAAGCCTCCGTAGAGCAGTTATTATGTCACTCGCCCTGTAAACCAGGGGTCGTAGGTTCGATCATATAGGCATTTTGCTTCTGTTCAGCGTCATATCTAGTGGAATATACAGACAGGTCAAACTGTATTCTCCGTCCCTTAAATCCGAGTACTACAGATGTTCACTGAAATACATGTATCATCTTTGACTTTCACTCATTCTAAAATAAGGTGCAAATCCTGGAGAAAAAAATGAAGAAAAATAAACTTTCAGAATTACACTTTTTCGACATACCATCACTATTGTGGATCATTCAGGCTTCATCCTGTAAAATTTCACCACCTTCCAGATATTCTTGAAATTTCTACATTATTTTGAAACTTGATGGGTATATTCCAATTTGGTAATCAACGTGACGCACTACATATGAATTAAATGTAACCATAACACAAACTCAACGTATATCTCTGACTACCAGACTTCAGTTTCTCAAATAAAGAGCAATATTAAGTAGATTAAATCAAACAATAAACCTTTTTTCATATCTACTATCGAAAAATGTTACATAATATGTGTATGATGCAGGCTTCTTGATTCAGAATTTTCAGTGTTGTTAACTTGCAACTATAATAACACCTGACCTGTACATCAGAATTATATCAAAACATGTAATGATAATTACATTTGTCCTACATGAGTGGCGGAGCTTATAATTACTTTTCTAAATACATCTTGTTATATGGCAGGTCTTGTTTTATTCAGCGTCACGTAAATTACTTGAAAACCGCAACATAAATTATTTTTGCAATAGAGATACACAATGACATTAAACATTATCTGAAAGACTTTATCTGGATACATTTACTCCAAACAGACACTATTGAGCGATCCTATTTCATTTTTTAATATTGTTTTACTTTTTGCACAACATTCTATAAAAATGTAATATACGTGACGGAATACTGTAATTTACGTGACGGTAATATTTAAGTCACCTACATTATTTTTAAACTTAGATATGTTTGAGTTTTTGCTAACTTAAAATGAAGCATAGAATTTGAACCAGTCTGCACAAGAAGTAAATCCTTCGATTAATTAACCACGTAATTACTTAGTAAAACAAAACTGTTTCATATTGATAAAAATGTATATTAATCTCAGGACTGATATTTTGCTGTTGGTCAGTATTTTGGAATGGACAAATGCGAATAATAAATGTAGTATTGCTATGTCTTTGATTGAAAGAGGTGTGGTCCTTTTAGATTCAACTGTTTTCAACTATAACTGATAAATAGACTTAAACTACGTTTGTATTTTACGTGACAAATGCGTAATTTACGTGACACTGCTTGAAAAAACATCATATTCCGTAAACTTAACTACTGAAAAGTACATAATGGACATTAAAACATTTATTAACGCTGATTCAAAGCACAATCTTAACTATATAATATGTCATATTGGCATTTTGAAAGTAAGTACCGTCACGTAAATTACTGTCACGTTTATTACATTTTCAACTTTAGCATCCGAAAAAAACCACCTTAAGGTCGTTTGATATTAACTTTATTTTTTGTGAGATGTATTCATCCTCCATACTTTCATAATCAGATAACGTTGTTTCAAATACCATGTTGGATTTGTAGAAAAATGGTGTCACGTATGATTACATCTTAAAAGGGACGCAATGGTTAAGCAGGGGAATTAGATATATTTGACCAAAATAGTAAAGCAAAATGAAAAGTCCATATGTTATCCATATAAAGAACATATTCAATTATTTAATTGACACAGTTTGGTCTGCAATAAGAGAAAGCAGTATTAAGATTTGGACAATCTTCTATAGCGTCACGTAAATTACAGAAACTCTGTGACGTGCTTTTTTCGATTTTTGATGTTTGATATTTTTGTTTGTTTACAAGATATAAAATAAACATTTCTTTTACCAAAAGATAATGTCAAATTAAGTAAATCGAACGATGTTGTTTCGTGTGAAAATAGAATTTGTTCATTCTATCGCCTTTTGAATTTTTGCATTTCAGTTTGTGACATGCCATTTTTGGTGGGGTCATGCATTATTCACTACTACCAGAGATCTTAAAAAACATAGCTGGGTATCATACTTTATTCAGTTTAAATGGAGATAGTACCAAATTTTGAAAATAAAGCCAACCTTAGTGATATAATGAACAATGTCACTCCAATTTTTATTTAACGCCCCGAGACAGGGGGTGCGCTGCTTATTTTAGAATGAGTGTTTGGGCGGTACAGGAAATCACAGATGAAGCCAAGATACAGCTAAATTAAACCTACAAAAATGCGAGTAAACAACAAGCGCACAAACGTATCACGGTTTGTCTAGGTGTCGCCCCATTTTTGCCATCTCTCCCGGTTTTCCCTGTTTGTATTTTAAAATTAACCATTTAAATACAATCTGGTAGGCTCCCCGGTTTACCCCGATTCTTCTCGGTTTGCTATGGTTCTATCCCGGATCGTCACTGGGCCAGTGAGAACATAGCTTTAAGTTAACTTATGTCTAATTCGCATGCGCAAAAAATACACGAGTGTAAATATACTTTGGTGTGTAAATATACTCCGGTGTGCAAATCAACCTGTGAGTAAATTTAAATTGCGTTCTCATGCATTTTATCGCCAGGCGTATTTTTGTATGTAAATTTAAAACCTGTTCTGTATTTGCAAACAATTAAGAAGAGGCTGCTTCAAGGTGTTCTTGTAGACTTTGGCAGCAGAGGAGAATCATGTAATGGTCAGGCATAACCTTAGCAGTTTTTAGCAGCAATGTCCACAGTTTCAGCAACTGTCATATAATCAGTTATAAACAAAAAATGTGAAAATTCATTATCTAAAAGCAGAATATTGACTTGAAATAAAAATACTCATGGGTAAATTTTACTTTGCGTTCGCATTGGACATGATAGTAAATTTACACGTGTGTATTTGTAAAAATAAAATTTGCATCTGGTCAGACCCAGGTGTAAATTTACCCATATATACATATACTCCGGTGTGTATTTGCTTACCCCGAGTAAAATTTGCACACCTGAGTATATTTACACGCGTGTATTTTTGCGCATGCGAATTGGACTATAGTGAACTACGGTCTATATTATAAATTAAAATCAAAACTCACGAAGCCAAATAACTTTCATGGCTTCCAAGAATTTTAGCGATTGTTATGTATTCAGTGATTACTTTGCATTATCTGGAAATCAAGATACGTCAGTCAAAGTAATGAAATTAACGTCAAACTCAACAAGCGAACACCTCCACGTTGACAGTCTGTTTGTATATACAACTCTAATGAATAGAAGTATGCCTAGACTTAAAATACGAAGTGGGCAAACATTTTGCTATACCGTTTGCTATGTCCCATAAAATGCTTAAATGAGTTAAACACTTAGAATGCCCAAGACTGTCCGGGAAAAATAAGATATCAAATTTGATGGTGCCGTGTTCAATACCTTGAGGTTATGGTGGTATGAAGGCCCATTAAAATGAATGTGACGTCCCATGACCATAACTGTTGATTGTTACGGTTAGCGAAAACGGTTCTTTTAATCGGGTATGACTCCCGCTTTTCGATAGTTGATCTAGCTTATCAATGTACAAAATTGTTTATGGACCACTTAATAATTTTCCATATTTGCAAAACTACCACGTATACCCACGTCTAATAGCAACTCACATAGAACCGAATTGCACGCTTCTTTTCATCAGGAAAACACTGATGTCCATGAAATGTATATCCCCTTAAACTTTTGTATAGAAAAACTGGGGATTGCAGGGGTATACTTAATTTTCTTATTTTGATACAAAACATACATGTACATTGTTGATACTCGTTAGAACTGTCAAAATTTTGCTGATGAAATTTTCAATTTTTACAGCTGAAAAAATCTCTTTATAATCGATGGGCAAGTTTTCGTAAATGAAGTTGTGCTTTAGAGGCGTCCCATCTTGACTACCGATAGCAGTACAATTTGTACAATCAGAAGCTTCTTATTCTGCATGTTTAAACTATCGTAAGGGGGCATTTGGTGCTTGCTTACAAATTCCTGCAGATACAAATATAGATCTGTGTTTTCTTTCAAAAATGTCATTTCTTAGATAAAATTCATCATGATTGAAATTTTATCAAATCTTACCTCATACACAATGTTTGATCATACCATCTTATCTTTGAGAAGATTCAATTTTATTAGAATTTGCCATTTTCACAATTGCATGCTCGTGTTTCTTCCCAAGAATATAATTAATGTTAAGTTGCTTTACATTTGATTTTATAAACGCAGCATTTTCTTAACTGTGTTCAACCTTGATAGATTTATCAGGCAAAACGACGAAAATACCTCAAGAATTTGAAAACTTACGCTTCTTTTCCTTTAGACAAGTACGAACGTATAAAATTGCAGGGTTATAGCTCAAAAATTAAATTGGATTGGAAGAAGCAAACCACATGTTGTTGCTTTTAAGTCGTCCACGTTCGTGCCTTATTAAACAGAACTCTGATTTTGTCTGATTCGAGTAAAGCAATGACGAATGCATTGCCATATTATTCCACGGTTTAATTTCACCGCCTGATAAATCCTTAGAAACTTGGGTCAACGAAGACAGCTTGTCAGTTAAAGAAGAACAAGTGCGAGGAAGACTCATAAAATCAGGGAATGAAATTACCTTGTAATAATAATAAAATTCGTGAAAATGTTTAACAAGAAGAGAGGAGTCAATAATCTGACTTACGAAAACTTCGCGTCCATTTTCATCCAACTTCTACAAAACCATGACACCCTCAACGTGCAGTACCGGTCTATCAAAGTTTCTGGACAGGCTCAGGCTTTATTAGCTCGCTAAGCCTTGTCATTCTGATACCAGCTTTGAGTTGAGGAATCAAAGGGTACAAGTAGGCAAAGATCAGGAAAAGGCGCAATCAGAAAAAGATTCCCACTCCAAAAACCGAGGTGGGAAAAAACCAAACTAACAATCAGGTACTTATACCATGAAACATATCGTAAGCCGAATGAGCAGCTATTTTCTCAATAGGTGGCAACTCAGTTACCTTAACTTAACTAAAACTATGAAAACATACATAAGGCGCCAACAGCACAAAAAGGTTTAAACACCAAGACATAAAAAAAAGAACCACCACAGAAGTATCGCCTTGGAACGATCAGTAACACAAAGTTACTGGCTGGCTTAAACCGGTTTTACAGGCGCCTAACCTCACCCTCAGCTTCTGCAGTGGTTCATAAAATTTAGTTAGTTCTTCGGTCCTCGTGGTGAATCTCTAACTAGTCAATGAATCATCAAGAACAAACATATAAATCAAGATAAACATCCTGATGAATCAACAATCAGGACTCACAGATTGAGTAAGCTGCCCGACGATGGAGATCCCTGGGCGCCGAATAACCTACTAACTCCGGAGCGAAAGAAAAAACACCAGTTGGACCCCGGTGGGCCAAGCAACAGACAAGAAGCTCCGGCCTCAACCAACTAAAATGAATAGCTTTAAGTCGGGGCCATCATAGAGTCTGACGCCCGACCCACCGGCGTGCAATTAAAGAAGGCAGCATAGTTATCAACAATGATTGGGTTAAAAACTAAGCATGCAGACTGTCGCATAACATTCAAGTTATAACCTATACGTCTGTAACGTGTTATGATTTTTCTGAATTGAAAAGAAAAATCATTAATTCCTATAAGTTTCTTAAATTTGTAAACCAAGTCACCATAAAATTCAGGTTCCGAAGCAGTTCATCTGTTTATCATCGACTTGATGTGCGGGAGCGACGGAACTGAGTGGTATAGCAAACCAAGAACAGAGGCAGTCGGAGCTTCCATTGGCGATATTGGATCATATCGGTACATGTATGCCCTTAAAAATGTTTTCACATGCAGTAGGCAAAGATCAGGAAAAGGCGCAATCAGAAAAAGATCCCCACTCCAAAAACCGAGATGGGAAAAAACTAAATTAACAATCAGGTACTTATACCATGAAAACATATCGTAAGCCGAATGGGCAGCTATTTTCCCAATAGGTGGCCACTCAGTTACCTACACAATATGAAAACATACATAAGGCGCCAACAGCACAAAAAAGTTTAAACACCAAGACATAAAACGAAAGAACCACCACAGAAGTCTATGCATACTTGTATTTATTTGATTAATCCTCCAACTTTTTTACCGAGAGTTGTATATAAAAATAGAGTGTCAACGTTGAGATGTTTGCTTGTTGAGTTTGATGTTAGTTTCATTACTTTGACTGACGTATCTTGATTTCCGGACAATACATAGTAATCACTGAAGACATAACAATCGCTAAAAATAATGGAACCCATGAAAGTTACTTGGCTGTCGGGAGTTTTCATTTCAATTTATATAGACTGTAAATAAGAATTTTACTGAAGTACTCGGAATTGATGAACGGAGAATCCAGTTTGTTCTGTCCAGGCATTCGCTAGATTTAACGCGACGCCTATATACAGAATATGTGATGTCATTTAGTTAATGTTGAATCAAACTGGCAGACTGGCCTAAAGTGATTCACCAACAATAGGAATTACCACTTAAATACTTGATAAAAGGCGGAAAAGACTTGTTGCGATGCCATAACGTCCTCTTAATGAGAAAATGGATTTTAAAAATCACTGAGACACGCGGTGGGAGATTCTATATTGGGTGTTCTGAACGGATCAGACACATTGACGCACCAGGCGCAACAGAAGATTGTGAGAGTAAAAAGTAGCAATATTCAGGGTATGCCACAATCAGAAAGAAATCTTTTACTCAAAATCACAGGTTGGAACAATTAGGTATAACACAAAGAGAACATATCGTAAGCCGAGTGTGCAGCTATTTCCCAATTGGTGGCCACTCAGTTACACGGACTTAACTAAATATATGAAAAACTTAACTGATAGTTCGTCTCTCACTAATGAGAAAGACCATCATTATTTCTTGAATTGTGCTGATGTGTGTTGGTGAGTTCTTTGATGGCTGACTAGGCCAATTCTGGCTCTAAACTGTCGGTTGCAAGTAGAGCAAGTCAATGTCATAGAGTCTGCTGGTGGCACATTTGTTTTGGCTTTGCGCTCTCTTCGCTTTCTTTCAGCTTCACAGATTCTCTTCTTTTCATAGAGAGCTGCTCCTTTGTTGATGAGACCTCGCCACTTTGATCGCTCCTGTGCAGTCTGTTCCCAGGACCCTATTGGTATTTCGAAATCCTTCAGAGAGGCTTTGAGGGTGTCTTTGTAGCGTTTCTTCTGGCCACCTTGAGTGCGCTTTCCCTCCTGTAGTTCTCCATAGAAAACTTTCTTTGGAAGTCGCGCATCAGGCATTCTTATAACATGGCCAGTCCATCTTAGCTGTGCTAGCTTTAAGACTGTATGCATGCTTTGCATCCCTGCTTTCCTCAGGACCTCTGTGTCTGGAATCTTGTCCTGCCACTTGATTTTTAACAACTTTCTCAAACAGCTTTAGTGGAAATGGTTAAGTCTCTTTGCATGGCGTTGGTATACTGTCCAGGTCTCACATGCATACAAGAGGGTTGGCAGTACCACGGCCTTGTAGACTTTCAGCTTGGTGTCAAGCTTGATTCCATTTCGCTCCCAGACATTTGCACGGAGTCTTCCGAATGCCACACTAGCTTTTGTAATTCTGGCAGTGATCTCATCATCAATATGCACTGCTCTGGAGAGAGTGCTTCCCAGGTAGGTGAACTTGTCAACAACTTTCAGTTTTTGCCCATTCACAGTGATGGTTGGTTCATTATATGGTTTTCCGGGGGCTGGTTGGTGTACAACCTCTGTCTTTTTTGTGCTGATTGTGAGATCATAGTTATCACATGACTGTGAGACTTGATCCATGGCTCTTTGCATTTTTGCCTCTGTGTTGGCATTCTTATCCATATCATCTGCATAGAGGAGCTCATCTAGCACATCAGTCTGGACCTTAGTTTTGGCTTGCAACCTTCTGAGGTTGAATATGTTGCCATCAAAACGGTACCTGATTGGAAAACCAGTGTCACTGTCCTGAAAAGCATCCATAAGCATGGCAGAAAACATCATGCTGAACAGTGTTGGTGCCAGAACACAGCCTTGTTTGACCCCATTTGTTACTTCAAATGGTTCAGAGAACTCTCCATCATTTTGCACACGTGCCTGCATGCCATCATGAAACTGCCGCACCATAGCTATGAATCTGGGTGGACAGCCAAACTTGGCCATGATTTTCCAGAGTCCATCACGACTAACAGTGTCAAAAGCTTTGGTGAGGTCAACAAACGTCATGTATAGATCTACATTCTGTTCTTGGCATTTCTCCTGAAGCTGTCTTGCTGTGAAGATCATGTCTATTGTCCCTCTGTCTTTTCTGAATCCACATTGACTTTCTGGGATAAGTCCCGTCTGATCAAGATGAGCATTCAGACGATTTAACAGAATTTTTGCAAGTATCTTCCCAGCAATTGATAGGAGGGAGATGCCTCTGTGATTGTCACAGACTTGAGGATTTCCTTTCCGCTTGTATAGGTGGATTATGGATGCATCCTTAAATTCTTGTGGGATAGCCTCCTTCCTCCACATACAGTGAAACAACTCTGTCAGTTTCTCTGCCATGGGTAGCCCCCCAGCCTTGTAAACTTCGGCAGGAATTGCATCTGCACCTGGGGCTTTGCCAGATGATAGTTGTTGAACTGCTTTTCTTGTTTCCGTAACGGTAGGAAATTCATCTAACAGAACATTGCACTCTATCTGTGGAAGTCTGTCGATTGCATCCTGATTGATGCTTGATGGTCGATTAAGCACACTATTGAAGTGTTCTGCCCACCTTTCCAAGATAGCTTCTTTATCTGTGAGAAGAGTGTTTCCATCTGCACTGAGCAATGTGGTGGCTCCAGAACTCTTTAGACCATAAATGGTTTTCAGTGCATCATGAAATTTCTTCATGTCCTTTCTATCCGCAAAAGACCGAATTTCTTCTGTTTTCTTCCTCAGCCAGGAATCTTGCATGTCCCTAAGCTTGGTCTGGACTGTCTTACAAATGTTGCTGTAGGCTGCTTTCTTTGATACTGAGCTAGTATCATCTTGATGTGCCTTGAGCAAACGGTGCTTTTCTTCAAGAAGCCTCTGAATTTCATCATCATTCTCATCAAACCAGTCTTGATGTTTGCGAGATGGATGGCCTAAGGTGCTTGCAGCTGAAGAAAGAACTGTTTTATGGAAAACTGTCCAGTTTTCTTCGGGGTCCTCTGAACTGAGATTCATTGCATCCAGTTGGTTGCAAATGTCTGTTAAGAAATCTTGTCTCATGCTGTTTTTATTCAGCTTTGAGACATCCAGTCTCTTAGGAGCTTTCTTGCCTTGAGGTCGCCTCGCAGGCTGTATTCTTAGGTTGAGTTTGCTGACAACCAGTTTATGATCTGTCCAGCAGTCTGCACCACACATAGTCTTTGCCACTTTAACATCCTGCCTGTCTGTTCTCCGCACTATGACATAGTCTATGAGATGCCAGTGTTTGGAACGGGGATGCATCCAGGATGTTTTGTTCCTATTAGGTAGACGGAAGACTGTGTTGGTGATTAGAAGATCATGTTCAGCACACTTCCTGAGAAGCAAGAGACCATTGCTGTTGCACTTTCCAACCCCTTCTGGACCTATAACTCCTTCCCAGGTCTGCTCGTCTGTACCCACTCTGGCATTAAAGTCGCCAAGAAGGATAAGCTTGTCTGTGCGGGGTGTTGCAGAAATAACATTGTCTAGGTCATCATAGAACTTGTCCTTGACCTCATCTGGATTGGTCATTGTGGGTGCATAAGCACTGACAATAGTTGCATGTTTATTGCCTGACGGAGGAAGTCTCAATGTCATTAGACGGTCATTAATGCCTTTTGGCAATCCTGGCAGCTTACCAACAAGTTCTGTTTTGATGGCAAAGCCAACTCCTGCTTCACGCCTCTCTTCATTTTTGCGTCCACTCCAGAAGAAGGTGTATCCAGCACAAACTTCTTTGATCTCCCCAACATCTGCGAACCGAGTCTCACTCAATGCAGCTATCTGTATATCATACCTCCCAAGTTCTCTGCCCACAAGGGCCGTTCTACGCTGTGGTCTATCTGACCCAGCACTATCCATTAAAGTGCGCACATTCCATGCGCCAATCCGTAAGGGGATTACTCTAGCTTTTTTCTTTGTATTTCGACCGCTTAAGGGGATCCCCGCTGATCGCGGTTAACCAGCCAGGGGGTTTGAAGCAGGCAATTGTTTAGGGCACCTTTTCTAGCCCCTTCCCCATGCTACGGGGGTGAGCAGTGCGGTGCTAAATAGGTCTGCTCAGTCACTCAGCCGACTGCCGAATTCTGCTTACTGCTTCTCCTCACAGAAAGCGACCATTAGAACTGAGCCGCCTGTGTGCAGGTCTGCAACTATAGCTCCCAGTGTGTCCTACACCTGCTGCTTCGCCACTCGCCCATCGCCACAGGACTTTGTAGGTATGTGGGTGCAAGTGTGATGAAATTGTTGTGTATGCAAGTGCTTGTGTGTTGAGAAATAAGATGACATGCGCTATGAAATTGGATTATAAAGAGGAAGAGGTGCGCAACGTCAACCTCACTCTCTAGTCCTCGCCCAGCTGCGCCCAGAGGCAAGACACAGGTCAAGACGTCTGGAGTTGGGTTTGGATGCAGTGGATGACCGTAACATCTTTAGTGCCTTGTCACGCTCTGCATGTTCCACAACATGTTGCTGTATCGCTTTCTGAACCGTTGAATCAGATGATTTCTTCCGCTCCATCTACCGAAACAGTCTTTGCATATCTGGACTAGGCATATCCAGACACACAGGTTTAATTTTGGAGTTTCCTTCTCCTAGATGAATTGCTGGCCACAGCTGAAGAGCTCCATCTACCCTTTCTTAGGTTTTGTTTAGAGACCTGTAAACTCCTAGGAGGGCTGTCAACCAAGACTAATGAGTTCCCCCTGCCCAGCTAGATTTTTGTGTAGAGAACTAGCTTAACTCCTAGATGAGTTGCCTTCCAAGGCTAACGAGCCCCATCTGCACCGCATGTCAACAGGTAGTACTGATTACATGTTACAGTAGCAGTTAAACTGACCTGACCTATAAACTTAACTAAATATATGAAAAATGTACATAAGATGCACACAGCACAAAATTCTACACCAAAACATAAAACAATTAGAACCACAATAGAAGTTTCGCCTTTTATCAGCCAGAAATTTAAATTTAAATCGATTTTACTTGTACCTAACCTCACCCACAGCTTCTGCAGTGGTTCACAATTTCGTTAGTTGTTCGGTCCTCGTGGCGAATCTGTAACTACATGTAGTCAATGAAATCATCAGTACAGAGAAATAAATGAATCAAAAACCTGTAAAATCGCGTTAAGCTCCCCAGTAATTTTATAGTACTGATCGTTCCAAGGCGATACTTCTGTTTTGTGGTTATATTTGTTTTATGTTTTGAAGTCGTATTTTTGGGCAGTTTGAACCTTATGTACGTTTTCATAGTTACGTTAGGGTAATTGGGCGGCCGCATATTGGAAAATAGCTGTTCATTCGGCTTACGATATGTTTTCTAACTATAAGTACCTAATTATCAATTTAGTTTTTTCCCACCTCCGTTTTTTAAGTGGGAATTTCTCTCTGATTGCGCCTTTTCCTGACCATTGCCTACTTGTACCTTTGTACTCGGGCCTACAGCACAGTAGACGGAAAAAAATTCCATCGGTGTTCCGTTAGACCTATCCAGAAGTAGAGGTCACGAAGTGTATCAGAGGGCAGGTTAGCCAGCTGATCTAGTAACACAGGTGTTACACCGATGTCTCATTACACAAAGCAAAAGCTTGTTTGGCAATATAGGGGAATGTGTGTTGTTTATAAATTATCAACATTATGCAATACGCTAGACTGGGTCCCATCGTCAAACTTTTGCTTTTATCAGAAAAACATGCACAAAATCTTCTATCGTCAAACTTTTGCTTTTATCAGAAAAACATGCACAAAATCTTCTGATGGCTGAGTTTGACGTCCTATGTTCTGAGCCTAAGAAGAGGGGTAACTCATACAAGAAAATATTTATGGAGGTTATAGAACATGGTATGATAGTGTGATAGTGAACATAGGACGGGGGCCAGTCTAGCAATACGCATGTAATGCATGCATCACAAAAATCTAGACAATTCCTTATTAACGAGATGTGCTGCCAGATATGTAGCAAGGAAACCAATTAACATTCTGTATATAGATTTACTCGCCATACACCACCCCCTATCATTTTGCGTGTTGTTTGTAAATTTTACCAGTCGAACTCGAGTTGCCTTTCAAACACAAGTGCTAATTCATGAAACATATGGTTATTAGCTAAATATTATTTGTTTCTCGCAGAGTTAAAGCTGAAAAAGAAATCTGGTTGAATATTTTCTTACACTTAACACTGATGTTTAAGAAGCAATAAGTAATTAATATTGCCAATTACTCAGCCATGGTACTTAATTCATTTAAGCCTGGTGTCCCTTTAATGGGACATAGGCAAAAGCATAGCCCCAGATGTGTCCCATCTGGGGCTATTCTGTTTGCATATTAAAAATTACTCCTAACGTCCCTTAAAATGAAAGTTGACTCACCCAATTGATAATGATGGGCAAGTCCATTCGTCATATATGGGTCAAAAATCTTGATGCCAGAGTCGCCAGACTTATAAATGTAATTTGGTCTCGTTTTGAGAAATGCCGCCATCGGCGTTTCTGACAGCCTTTGGGTCAATTATAGACACTCGCATATAAACTTTTGGACCTTTCAGATAAGCTGTGGCTCTTTGACAGTCATTTCCCATATAATCAATTGTTAGTATCAACCCTTGGCCATTGTTTATATTTTCACTTTCCTGAGGCTCAAAACGTTATTTAGCGAAGCATTTTTGTATGTAATAAAGCATAAATATGTCCTTACTCATCCACGGTCACCATAAAAGAATTTTAATCACCTAATTTCCATGCAGTTATGGTAATATAAGGCCATCTGGCATTAGGATCTCTGTAAAATAGTTGAAAATTAGAGAATTAAGACATTTCACATTTATTCAATTCGCTTCAAATGCTAAAACGACTTTTAACATCAAAGGTTTACATCAAGATTGACCGCATACTTATTATAATAGCAATAAGCGGTAAAACAAAGTGAATTTTTCCCTTAAAGAAACAGTATGACAAATGGATGTACATATAATTTCGTGCCCCGTGGCTTATGCGAGAACCAAGGCATACAACACATATTAATTCGGTAATTTGGTGGCGTAAACATGTCATGTCTCCCCGTACATCATCCATATTGCAGATTATATTTTCCTTTTGGTCATTTGAGATCAGCGGGGGCATTCTGTTTGGCTCCATTTTGCAAAATCAAAAGGGTCACTGAAGAGGCTTAAGTAGCCAAACCCGCGGCATGGCCCATCACCTTTCTCATTAGTATGCTCACAGCTCTTAAATGACCTCAGTTTTATTTTTATTTGCTATTACTGCAGCTGGTGTTGTGCCGTGTGGCGGCCCTAAAAAGTCTCCCCGTACATCATCCATAGTGCAGATTTATATTTTCATTTTGGTCCTTTGAGATCAGCGGAGGTATTCTGAGAAATCAGAAATTCTTTTTCGGTTTAGATTCATTTTCTAACCAACGTTTTATATATTTGTCTTTGTTTGGGTTATACTAGACTTTGTATCGAATAATCTGTTGAAAATTGCAAAATTACAGTATTTCTCTGTGGCTCGATTTTGCCAAATCTAAAGGGTCACTGAAGAGGCTAAAGTAGCCGAAACCGCGGTACGGCCCATCACTATTCTCATTAGTATGCTCACTGCTCTTAACGGATCTCAGTTGCTTTCGCTTGTTTATCTACGATTTGGGGGACTTTTACCGGAATTACTTTTTCGAATTAAAATAAAATTGCATCAAAATTTTCACATGCGAGGGTATTGTGCGCCAGGCTACTCTGCTGGTGTATTTTCATCGCATACACATCTGCCAAATACCTTAGATAATCAAACATTACAAAGCTAACTCGTACGAAGAAATGTGAATAAAGGATCAGTAGCCATAAAGCAACAAGCATATTTCACCCTTTGCAGAGCATTGGTGTAACATGGAAGGACATTTTGGGAACCCATACTCGACAAAAACATCAAGAGGCTGGTGAATGTAGAGAGACGGACAGTACGTTTTCGCACCAGCAGACATTGAAACAGATCAAGTGAAAGCGACATGCTCCAGGCCCTGAATTGGAAATCGCAATTAAAAGTAAAGTTGACGGTCAATTATATATGAAGCAATACGAGTTAGTTCCCTTGACATATTGATAACACACCTGATTTATTTATAGACGAATATAACACTATCTTCTGATTAAACAGTTTTATTTGCAAGTCTAAGCATATGACACAGTTGAAAATATGATATAAATAAAATACAAACTGGGAAACAGGAACATTCTTTCTCACAGGTAAGTGATAGTTATACGAACCACAATAAATCTGATCATGAAATCATGCTATGTGCGGTGGTCAATGAATAGTATTATATTATATAATACGAATAAATATTTGATTTCTACTTGATTATGCAAACCTTTAGAAAACTGAGCCGTTTCGTGGTATCTTCACCGTCAAAGGTTTTCACAAACGTATGCGGTCTTTGAAATAGACATGTTCTTTTGACGTTAAATCAAGCCAACATGGGGAATGTTGCCCATTATATCAACGGAATGATATAAAAATACTAGCATTGTTATTTACTCTGTATTTATTTACTTAAATATTCTATATTTAACGATTTTTACAAAGTACTTATGAAATACCACGATCTTGTTTTACAGAATGGCTAAACGACTTAAAGTCAAAGATACAAGGCCCAAGCGTGGACAGACCATAGCAACGAAAGATGAAGACAGAGACCTACATGATAAAGAACCTGTGCTGTTCTGTGAACTTTGCAATTTTGAATCGGACAAGAGAGTGAAATGTAAAGCTTTTTGCGAGCAATGTAACATTTTCCTGTGTAAACCATGTATAGACAAGCATAACAAAGTTCAAGATTTAAAGGCTCATATACTCCTCCATGGCACAAGGATGTCCAAAGGTTTACATGACAAGCCAGTGAAATATCCTGATTGTGCTTTGCACGCGGAACACATATGTGATTGTTATTGCTTACACCATAGAGCATTGGTTTGTCGACAATGTACAAAAGACTATCATGATACTTGCAATACGCAGTTCGTACCTCTCCTCTGTAGAAACCTTGGTCCTAGAGAGGTCGATACATTCAAGGAATTGTTTCGAAATGCAATTTCTAATATAAAGATGGTAAGAAGCGTCTTGGAGGAAAACATTTCAAAGATTGAAGAGCAGCGCAACCAAATGATACAAGAAGCAAATACGTTACGTGACGATCTTATTGAAAAGATAAACAAAGCACTTGAAGTTGATGTTACAACAGAAAATATAAACGCGTTTTGCAAGGAAAAGTGTGATGAAATCACTGAAAGAATTTCAAATTTATCTGACACTGCTAAAGACTATGAGGAAAAACTTGCTGATATCACTGACAATGAAAATGAAAATATAGTTCCGTCCAATTTTCTTAAGTTCCAAACAATTGGAAAGCAAACCCACTTGAGAACAAGAAAATTAATCGAACAAAGCAGAACCACAGAACTTGGTTTTCTTTCGATATTTGAACACCCACTGAGTCCACTGAGTGGACTTTCGGAAGAGTGGATGAAGCGGTTAGGCACAGTTAAAGAGGATACTAATGATATTACCGAGTCTGTTGAATATTCGAACGTTCGCTTTCCAGCTCTGAAAGCCCTCGATTGCGATATTGAAGGTAATGGCGACGGGAAAACTATTGCAAGAATCAAGGCTGCTAAGAAAATACCAGTGAATATTGGAGTAAGGGAAGATCACCAAAATTATGATATTCGTGGAATGTCAGTTACAACATTAGGAAATCTCCTGGTTCTAGACAACGCAGCTGTGTGAGGATAGTGTCGCCTTGCAGTAACGAACAGTCATCAGTAACTGTAGAATCAGCAGAAACCCGAGAGCTAGCATCACTCGTCATACCTGCCCAGTTGAATAATGTAGCAGTTATTGACGATAAGAAGGCGGTAGTAGCCACAACACAAATGAAAGGAATGTCTACATATGATTGGGACCATATACATATTCTGGATATTTCTAACGAGAGTGTGATAACAGTTCTAAGATCAATGAAAGGTTTCTGCAGAGGTGTTTGTCCGTATAAGAACTACCTTATACTAGCTACGGACTATCACCCGCAAGGTGTGAAAATGATTGATTATAGTGACCCAGAGTTACAGTCCGTAGTAGGTGCTCGTATGATTTGGCCGACAGGAAACGTTTTAAGTTCATTTAATCGACATCCATGTGGAATAGTACGACAACACAAGGGCATAGGGTCCACAATTGTTGTAAACTACATGTATTCAATAGAGACTCTTAATGCAAACGAGGGTACGGTTATCAATACTGCAAATCTTGAAACTATTGCCACGCACACAAAGGCTTATGTTTCTTGCCTCACCACTGATGTAGATGGAAACGTTTACGGATTTGTCCGTCCGAGTAACGAAGTACGTGTTTGGACTCCGGACCTTCAGCAATCGAGGACAATATTAACTAACAGAGACCTTGCCTCAGATCCGATGAGCATGGTCTACAATGACCAGACTGAAGAACTGTATGTTGGTTACCGTGAACTGGATTTCATTGACCGTTTTCAGTTAATATTGTAAGAATACATGTATGTGTTCTAAATAAATGAACAACCATGACAAAACTTGTTTCCATATCCGAAAATTAAGGCGTCGTTTTCTTTACATTTAGCGGCTGTATCCCTCTACTTCATCCGCATCCCTCTGCTTACTGTTTTGGCTAGACCAGGATTGTTTCGTATTTGGTCGCAAACAATATACGTTCTCACGAATCCCGACTGAAACACCGAACCAAACTGTTTTTCTCACAACGTGTCTCAGTGATTTCTAACATCCATTTTCTCATAAAGAGGACATTATGGCATCGCAACAAGTGTGTTCCACCTTTCATCAAGTCTTTTTGTGATCATTCCCATTATTGGTGAATCAGTTATGGTCAGGTTGCCATTCTGATTTTCATCAACCCAGAAACCTCTATAGAGCAGTGGTTATGTCACTCGCCCTGTAAACCAGGGATCGCAGGTTCGATCCTGGGCTTCTCTGGTATGTCGGATGAGACTATAAACGGAGTTCCCGTCTGCATATAACCTTAGCTGTTGGTGGGATGATAATCCCCAAATCAACCCAATCATCATTCACCAAAATATCAATGCATATTCTTCAAACCGGGGAGCTAAACCGGGACAGTGAGAACATAGCTTAAGGTTTACATAGTGAACTACAGTCTATATAAATTGAAATGAAAACTCCCGACAGTCAAATAATTTTCATGATTTCCAAGAATTATAGCGATTGTTATGTCTTCAATGATTACTCTGTATTGTCTGGAAATCAATACACGTCAGTGAAAGTAATGAAACTAACGTCAAACTCAACAAGCGAACACCTCCATGTTGACAGTCTATTTGTATATACAACTCTCAGAAAATTAAGTTGGATGATTAATCAAATGAATACAAGAACGCATAGACTTAACATTACGAAAAACTTGCCCATGCAATATAGAGATTTTTTTTTCAGCATTAAAAATTGAAAATTTAATTGGAAAAAAAAATGTTTTTAATATTTTGCTCAAAACATTGTTTGTGGGTACACCATAGAACCACCTCGCCGAGGCGGTTCTAACCCACGGTCTATGTTTTGGAGCAAAAAATAAGAAAAAATGGTAAAACCCTGTATACCCCAGTTTTACTATATATATAATTTTACTATATAGGGTTCTAGGGTGTATATGTTTCATGGACAGGTTTTCCTGATTAAATACGAAGTGGGCAAACATTTTGCTATACATGCTTAAATGAGTTAACCACTTAAAATGCCTAAGACTGTCCGGGAAAAGTAAGATATCAAATTTGATGGCGCCGTGTTCAACATCTTGAGGTTATGGTGGCATCCCAGTGTCAGACAGAAGGCCCATTAAAATGAATATGACGTCCCATGATCATAACTGTTGATTGTTACGTTTAGCGAAAATGTTTCTTTTAATCGGGCATGACTCCCGTTTTTCGATAGTTGACAATTGTTAATGAACCACTTAATAATTTTCCATGTTTGTAAAACTACCATGTACACGTATACCCACGTCTAATAGCAACTCACATAGAGCCGAATTGTACGCTTCTTTTCATCAGGAAAACACTGATGTCCGTGAAATGTATATCCCCTTAAACTTTTGTATAGAAAACTAGGGTTTGCAGGCGTACATGTATACTTAACTTTCTTATTTTTGATACAAAACATGCATTGCGGTGGATACTCGTTTGAACTGTTAAAATTTTGCTGCTAAAATTTTCAATTTTTACAGCTGAAAAAATCTCTTAATCTTCCAGGGGCAAGTTTTCGTTTACAATAAAGTTGTGCTTTGGGGGCGTCCCATCTTGACTACCGAAAGCAGTGCAATTTGTACAATTCAGAAGCTTCTTAATTATTATGCATATTTAAACTATCGTAAGGGGGCATTTGGTGCTTTCTTACAAATTCCTGCAAATACAAATATAGATCTGTGTTTTCTTTCAAAAAAGTCATTACTTAGATAAAATTCATCATGATTGAAATTTTTATCAAATCTTACCTCATACACAATGTTTGATCATACCATCTTATCTTTGAGAAGATTCAGTTTTATTAGAATCTGTCATTTTTTACAATTGCGTGCTTGTGTTTCTTCTCAAGAAAATATTTTATGTTGAGTTGCTTTACATTTGATTTCATAAACGCAGTTTTTTCTTTCGAAAATAGCTTTGATAATGATTAAAACTGTGTTCAAATTTGATACAATTATCAAGTAAAACGACGAAAATACCTCAACAATTTGAAAACTTACGCTTCTTTTGCTTTAGACAAGTACGAACGTATAAAATTGCAGGGGACTTGCTCAAAAATTAAATTGGATTGGAAGAAGCAAACCACGTGTTGTTGCTTTTAAGTCGTCCACGTTCGTGCTTTATTAAATAGAACTCTGATTTTGTCTGATTCGAGTAAAGCAATGACGAATTCATTGTCATGTTATTCCACTGTTTAATTTCACCGTCTGATAAATCCTAGAAACTCGGGTCACTGAAGACAGCTTGTCAGTTAAAGAAATACAAGTGCGAGGAAAACTCATAAAATCAGGGGATGAAATTACTTTGTGCTCTACAATTGATAATAAAATTCGTGAAAATTCTAAACAAGAAGAGGCGTCGATAATCTGGTCCCCCGATAAGCGACGTCAGTATGTCGACTTTATCAGTTTTTATTCAACTTCTACAAATTTTGTATGCACATTAACATTGACAAAGTCTAGCTTTGGAGTGTTACACATCTTTTTTTACAAAGTTGTAAATGAGTTATGGCCCTTGATGCGCATCAGAATTTTTTTTTCTGCTCAATTTCTTGAGAAGGAATTGACAGAACTCGACGAAATTTTGTATGCACATTAACAGTGACAAGATCTAGCTTGAGATTGTAACACATCGTTTTTCGCAAATTTATAACTGGGTTATGGCCCTTGATGCATGTCAGACAGGGTTGTTTAATATTTTTGTCTAACCCAGAGAGTTTTATGGGTTTTAGGTGGATGGGTTTTGAGGGTTTTATGAGTAATGAATCAAATGGTTGTAGCCTAACTTTGATTTTTACAACTTACATAATATTGAAGACGAACATTGCAGACCCAGACTAAACAACAAAGAATATTGTTCTGGTGGATAAAAATTAAAATTGAGTTCCCCTAAAAGCAGTGATAATATGTGAGCGAAGCACATGTATAACCAACCTCTATAGCATTTCTGCTTTTCTGTTTAGATTTGATGACAGAAGTTTTGGTTGATTATAGTGTCCCAACATTAAGGAAAACCAGAGGACCAATGGTCCTGTAAACGCTCACCTGAGATCAGTTGTATATACCAATAAACATGTTTGAATATTATGGAAAATAGCCCCAGTAAAATGGCAGATGAAGCCTTGGGGCCATGTCTTTCTTTTTCATAATAATCAATATCCTGTCCATTTGCCAATTTCCTGCAGGTTTTTCCCTTCAACTGACATTTTAACAGTTTTCTCCAATCAAAGGCATAGGCGACCTATGTTGACCTTGTCGTAAAATAGGTCAATGTCACAACAGGGTCATGATTTACAGGTTCGTTTCATTAATAACATACCCCTGCAATGTCGCAAAATAAATTGACCCCGCACCCTACATTGCATGGCTCATTGCTGGATGGTTATTAGTCTGGCCTGGATGAAACTTCTACAATTTGTGTATACATTTATGTGTTTTAAACTGGTAGTTTGTTTATATTGATCGTGAGCAGTCCGATTGGACAGGAAGCTGTTTTCGGTATGTACCAAAATTCCGACAGAATTAATGTCAAGTTTTCCACTTTCGGCGATTGGTATTATGTAAGTACTGTGAATACTGCCACTTTCTGAACTGAATGTTATCCATTGACATCTATTTGATATACATTAAAACTTGTACCGCATTCGCAATACATATAAAGTTCAGAAATAATGATTAAATAGACGCTATTTCCTTCATTACAGACATATTTCAAGGAAGCAAAACTGCTCTTAATGTCTACTTCCATCTTAGTGTGCTCTCGCGCGTTTAATATTTGATTCGTTGAAGTTTCTCTTGGATGATTACTAATATAAGCCGTCTTGTTAAAATCGCCAGTCACACTATTTCAATCGTTTTCAAAAACCATAAAATGTCCTTAATAAATATATGTTTAAGAATGTCATTACATAACTTAATACACTCTCATAGGCAGGTACACATTGCATTAGATACAAGGCTATCGTTACTCTCTTTAAATAATCATGTCAACTGTTAATGATATTCTCAGATGTCTAGTTTTTAAATTTGATAAACGTTCAGACAATTTATGTGCTGAAAACATGCATTTGCATGGTAGTATTATACGGGGTAGTAGGTATAGTTAGATATTCCATTTCTACTTCAGTACTTCAGCGAATGTGATGTAAGTTTTAAGGTATCTACAATAGATGCCAAAGAACAGCATTCATGTCAGAAACTGGCAATATTCACAGTACTTACAAAATACCAATCGCCGAAAGTTGAAAACTTGACATTAAATCTAGCAGAATTTTGGTACACGTCGAAAGCAGCTTCCTGTCCAATCGGACTGCTCACGATCAATATAAACAAACTACCTGTTTAACACACATAAATATATACACAAATTGTAGAAGTTTCATCCAGGCCAGACTAATAACCATCCAGCAATGAGCCATGCAATGTAGGGTGCGGGGTCAATTTATTTTGCGACATTGCAGGGGTATGTTATTAATGAAACGAACCTGTATATATACATTGTAGTACCTTCATGCCAAGTTTCTTTGAAATCAGTCCACCCGTTCTGGAGAAGAAGATTTTTAAAGGATTTTACCATATATGGGCATGGCGGCCATCTTGGTCATGTGACCTGGATTATTTAAATACACATTGGTAACCTCATCCTATAGATGCTTCACATAAAATTTGGCTTTGATTGGCTAAGTGGTTACAGAGGAGAGGATGTTTGAATATTATGGAAATATACAAGCATACTGCCCCGGGGTAGGGGCATATGAGCTCCTGGAGACCAATTTTTTCTTCAGAATCATTAATATTCAGTCCTACTGTGCATTTCCTGCAAGACTTTCACTTTAAATGACATTTTAAAAGTTTCCCCATTCAAATACATTAAGGACCTATGTTGACCTTGCCGTAAAGTACATATGTAGGTCAAGGTCATTGCAGGGTCATGATTTATATATACATTGTAGTGCTTGAGCCATAGATGCTTCATGCCAAGTTTCCTTGAAATTTGTCCACCGGTTCCGGAGATGAAGATTTTTGAAGGGTTTTTACCATATATGGGCATGGCGGCCATCTTGGTCATGTGACCTGAATTATTTATATACACATTGGTTTCCCTTCCTTTAGATGCTTCACATAAAATTTGGCTTTGATTGGCCGAGCAGTTTCAGAGGAGATGATGTTTGAATATTATGGTAATGTACATGTATATTGCCCCAGGGTGGGGGCATATGAACCCCTAGGGTCCATTTTTTTTTCAGAATCATTAATATTCAGTCCTACTGCCCTTTTCCTGCAAGACTTTCACTTTAAATGACATTTAAAAAGTTTTCCCCATTCAAATGCATTGGCAACCTATGTTGACCTTGCCGTAAAATAGGTCAAGGTCATCACAGGGTCATGATTTATATATACTTTGTAGTGCTTGAGCCATCGATACTTCATGCCAAGTTTCGTTGAAATCGGTCCACTGGTTCTGGAGAAGAAGATTTTTAAAGGGTTTTTACCATATATGGGCATGGCGGCCATCTTGGTCATGTGACCTAGATTTCTTATATACACATTGGTTTCCCCTTCCTACAGATGCTTCCTATAAAATTTGGCTTTGATTGGCCACGGGGTTTAGAGGAGAACATCTTTGAAAATGGAGGACGACGCCTACGGACGACGGACGGACGCCGGGTGCCTACCTATCCTATAAGCTCACCTATGAGCCTTCGGCTCAGGTGAGCTAATAACAGAAGCAGTATTACCTGTGATTTTAGCACATTTTGACTGTTATCACTGCTTTTAGGGGAACTCAATTTTAATTTTTATCCACCAGAACAATATTCTTTGTTGTTTAGTCTGAGTCTGCAATGTTTGTCTTCAATATTGTGAAAGATGTAAAAATCAAAGTTTGTTATAGATTTATAGGCTACAACCATTTGATTCATTAATCATAAACCCCCCAAAACCCATCCACCTAAAACCCATAAAACTCTCTGGGTTAGACAACCAGAGGACCAATGGTCCTGTAAACGCTCACCTGAGACCTGAGATATATACCAATAAACGTGTTTGACTAGAATGGTAATATACATGTATATAACCCCAGGGCAGGGTCAGAGCAACCTCTAGAGTCAATTTCTTTTTTAAATCATGAAGATTCAGTCCATTTGCCAGTTTACTGCAAGTTTTTGCCCTTCAAATGGCATTGTAACAATTTTCCCCATTCAAATGCATGGGCGACCTAAGTTGACCTTGCTGTAAAAAGGTCAAGGTCATCCCAGGGTCATGATTTATACAAACTTTGTAGAGCTCCACTGCCTGATGCTTCATGCCAAGTTTCAAAATCAAAGGCCTTCTGGTTCTGGAGAAGATTTTTAAAGGTTTTTGCTATTTATAGCCATGGCGGCCATCTTGGTCATGTGACCTTGACCATTTATACAAACTTTCATTTACTCTTCCTAAGAATGCTCCACATAAAGCTTGGCTTTGATTGGCCAAGCGGTTTCAGAGAAGAAGATGTTTGAATATTATGGTCATACACATGTATATAGCCCCAGGGCAGGGGCAGACGACCCTCTGGGTACAAAATATTTTCATAAACATGAATATTCTGTCCATTTGCTCATTACAACCATGTTTTTGCCATTAATTGACATTTTCCTATTTTTTCCCATTCGAATGCATGGGCGGCGTAAGTTGACCTTGCCGTAAAAAAAGGTCAAGGTCATCCCAGGGTCATGATTTATACAATCTTTGTAGAGCTCTATTGCCTGATGCTTCATGCCAAGTTTCAAAATCATAGGCCTTCTGGTTCTGGAGAAGAAGATTTTTAAAGGTTTTTGCTATTTATAGCCATGGCGACCATCTTGGTCATGTGACCTGGACCATTTATACAAACTTTCGTTCCCCCTTCCTAAGGATGCTCCACATGAAGTTTGGCTTTGATTGGCCTAGTGGTTTCAGAGGAGAAGATCTTTGAAATTAAGAACGACGGACGACGACGGACGACGCCAGACGCTGGAGCATGATGATGGGTATACTATAAGCTCACCTGTGAGCCTTCGGCTCAGGTGAGCTAAAAATATTAAACAACCCTGTCTGACATGCATCAAGGGCCATAACCCCGTTATAAATGTGCGAAAAATGGTGTGTTACAATCTCAAGCTAGATCTTGTCACTGTTAATGGGCATACAAAATTTTGTTCTGTCAACTCATTCTCAAGAAATTGATAATACATCTTTGTAAAAAAGATGTGTAACACTCCAAAGCTAGAGTTTGTCAATGTTAATGTGCATACAAAATTTAGTCGAATTTTGTCAATTCATTCTCAAGATATAAAGCAGAAACGAAAGTCTGATGTGCTTCAAGGGCCATAACTGTTACAAATTTGCACAAAAATGATGTGTTACATTCCAAAGCTAGAGTTTGTCAAACATTTAATATGCATACAAAAATTGGTCTAATTCTGTCATTTCTGAGCAGAAATGAAATTCTGACGCCCCATCAAGGGCCATAACTCTGTTACAAATTTGCCAAAATTGACAAGAAACAATCCCAAGGTAGATCTTGTCAATGTTATTGTACATACATGTACAAAATTTGGTAAAATTCTGCCAATTCATCCTCAAGATATTGAGCGGAAACGACACTCTGACAGGCATCAAGGGTCATAACACAAATTTGGGAGAAAAGATGTATAACAATCCCAAGCTTTATTTTGTTACTGTTAATGTGCATACAAAATTCTGCCGAATTCTGTCAATTCATTCTGAAGATATAATTTGGGCTGAAAAGAAAATTTGATGTGCATTGAGGGCCATATCTCTGTTACAAATTTGCAAAAAAAGATGTGTAACAATCCCAAGCTAGATCTTGTCTTTGTTAATGTGCATACTGAGGGGAAATGAAATTCTGGCATCTAGCCAAATTTGGTTAAAACCTAACTTATGAGTGGTAACAGAATTATGGAAGGACAGAATAATGGATCTATGGAAGGACAGAGTGAATCCAGTATAGCCCCACTTTTTTCAAAGTGGGGCTATAATAAATAGTAGTACCACAAATAGTTTTACATAGAACCTGCAACTTTGAATGTTTTGAATAAAATAGTTTTGTGATACAATTTTGACATTAAACAAAGCATGTAACATATAAAGATTTATTTTAAGATGAGGACGTTTGTTTTCAGGCTCATTGCAGTAGAAATTATTTATTCCTCCATTTAACACCTAGTTACAGTGCTCGGACATCAACATAATTATCGTGGTATGTGCACAGTGTATGCTGTGTTATGTTCAATGTGCAATGTTATGAGCCACCTCGTGGGAAAACCAACAATGTGGTTTCAGAACAGGCCCGACACAAACCGGCCTGCACAGTCACAGAAGCAGGCCAGAACCTTAAAATTTTGGATTTAAGAAGAAGAGGGATTGTACTATCCGTTTAGCGAAAACAAAGGCACTGATCAGCGAAGCTGATCTGCGCCTTTTTTTCGCATATGCAGATTGCTGGTTTTCCCACGCGGCAGCTCTTATGATAATGATACATTACAGGCTAAATCTGCGTGGCTCTTTGCTTGGCCATGCGAGAAAGTAAATTTGTAACAATGCCTTGTTTGTTAAAGGTAATTCACATGTACATATAGATGGCTTTGTTAGTTGTTTGCATCTGCCAATTTTCAGATCTCAGGCTGCAGGAGTTTCTGAAAACCCCATCATTTTCACTTTTTCCCCCTTTAAGGATGTTAACATTTGACATTTCGGAACTTCCGGTTTTTCTTTTCTTGAATATCTCGTAAACGGTTGCAGATATTTTCCTAATATTTTATATTTGGATACATATTGATGATATGCATTGAATGAGCCATAAAAATTGTCGATCTAAGAAACTTCATTTTTTTCACCCCATTTTCTGCAACTTTTCAGAAAATTTTAGTTGACAGTAAAATTTAGGGGGTAGGGTAGATTAAACTTAAATATTACACATCTTCAAATTAATTGCACTAGTTCGATGTTAATTTTAGCAGCAATATATGTGTACATGGTCTTCTAAGTCATTTGTTGTGTCTTTGGTGTGCTGGTGTAAAAATTTTAGGTGGTTTTATGAAATGGGCTTTTAGAAACAAAACAGCCGAAGAAAGGCTGAAAATGGCGATTTTCAAGTTGTTGGCTCTCTCTAATATGCTCACTACCCTATATATTTCTTTCTTTTATTCGAACAACATCACCAAGTTCTATGTTGTGTGAAAATACAAGAAAAAGTTTGAATCAACAAATACGGGTTTGGCACATTTCAAAATAATGATTTTTTCCGACTTTTCAAGTATGGGGGTAGGGTTGGAAAAGGAATCCTTAAATTTTGTCATCCACTTCAAGTTGCAAATTTTTCTATGCTTTTGGTCCAAAATAGTCTGCGTTACATAAATATTATGACTTTTGAAAGCATTCTAAGTGTATTTTTGTTCAAGACTGGTATGTTTCAAATAATTAAAAATTAAATTAATTTTACCAAATTTAAAACATGGTGCTCAGAGGTATCATTCAGAGGCCTGTAGCTTGAAAAAATGCACACTACCCTATATTTATTTTGTTTTCAAATGTCTTGTGTTGTATTTTGGAATCAAAAAAGAGTGGTTAGAAAAAAAGTTTGAACACTTTTTCATTGGCAGCGAACATCCTTAAAACCAAAGTTTCCAAAATTGACCTTGCCATAAAATAGGTTAAGGTCATCCTTGGGTCATTATTTGAACAAATTTATTATGATGGGCTGGAGTACCCGATGGTACATACCAAGTTTCAGGAAAATCAGCTCAGTATCTAATGTCCTTCAGTCAATTTCATTTTTGATTTGTCCCTCTGTTTATTTACCATTTTTGCATTATCGGCTGGTTTCCAGCTTTGAAAAAATCAATTTTGGAAAAACAGGTAAATATTCTGGTTACTTGTATTTCAAATATTTATTTTTTTGTAAGCTGGGATTCAGCCGATAATGCAAAAATGTCGAATCAAGAGTCACCTCCACCTTGGTTGCTACATGAGCCGCCTCGTGGGAAAACCAACAATCTGCATAGGCGAATAGAAAGGCGCAGATCAGCTTCGCGGTAACCGCGAAGCTGATCAGCGCCTTTCTTTTCGCTACTCGGATAGTACAATCCCTCCTCTACTTAACTCCAAAATTTCAAGCCTCTAGCCTGCTTCTGTAGCTGTACAGGCCAGTTTGTGTCAGACCTGTTAGGCAACCACATTGTTGGTTTTCCCATGAGACGGCTCACATGTAGTTGGAACAGAAGGAATATCAGGCACCTCATCTTTCCCCAGCTTCAATTTCGCAAAAAATGTCCGATTTTGTAATGACTTATTGGAGGATCTGAAATGGGCTGGCATAAAAACTTTTTCTTGGTATGATGCAAGATAATTACCTACCCTGTCAAAAAAGTTTGCTTTTACCCTATCTATTGCTACTTTATCAGAAGGAACTCCAGTGCATAAAAACCTATAATTCAAAGCTAACCACAATAAGAGTGTGGAAACTGGTGACAGATCATCATATGCTGTAAATAACACTGTATTTGGTAGATTTGAAACCAGAACATCATTTTCTGAATCATATAACATTATTCTAAAATGCTCTTTTCCTATCATAATACCTGGCACAAGACAGTTGTCCAGGTATGATGTCTTCCTTTCTAAAAATGAAAATACTACTGTCTGTGCAACAAGTTGAGATTCTGACTTTATGTTCACATTATCAAATGAATTAACCGACACTGATTCCTCTTCTTCTTCGCTGAACTGTATTTTGATGTTGTTATCTAGTATGACATCTGTCCTTCCACTCCATCCAGTTTCACAACCTGTCGAAAAAAAAAAAGATAATATATATACATGTATATATATAGGGGGATTAAACCATTAACAGTGCAAGGCGCGCTTTCGGCTTTCGCCTTCTTCAGAGTCAATATGTATTTACAGGTAAGAACTGGAAAAAATGAAAGAAAAAAATGAAAATAGGTAAATAAATAAAATAAAAACAATGCAAAAATACACAAAAATCACATAAGATGTGACAAAGTTGACACCACTGTATGTTCGGCAGTGGGTAAATGACTTTGACTCTCGTTTGTGCTTATTACCATGTCAAAACTACCAATGACGATGCCATTAAAGTGTTCCAATCGTTGCAAAACGGTGTTTGGTAATCTAAACTTGAGTTTTAACGCAGTTAATACGGTATAAATGTGTAAAATTGGCATAAAATATCAATATGCTTGTCAAGCAGTGTGCGCTTATGCACATGATTTTCGGAAACGACCAGGGTGTGTGCTTATTGGTGCATGTGCGCTAATTAGAACGAATACGGTAATTTTGAGTTGTAATGCATTATATTACAATTATGTAATGAAAACAAAATGGCCCATTACAAATGACTTTGCATTACTTTAAAAATGTAATTCATTACAATTACATTACAATTTCAATTACCACAGGTCTGCCCCCTTCATATGGATGCTTCATGTATATTATATTATTAAGCTTTGATTGTCAAAGCAGTTTCTAAGGAGAAAATGTTTGTGTATTATTGTATTATATGTGTATATTGCCCCAGGGTGGAAGCAGAAGATCCCCTGGGGTCAATCTTCTTTTCAGAATCATTGATATTCAGCCCTACTGCCCATTTCATGCAAGATTTTCCATTGAAATGACATTTTAAATAACAGTTTTCCCCCATTCAAATACATAGGTGACCTATGTTGACCTTGCCGTTAAATAGGTCAAGGTCATCAAAGGGTCATGATTTATACATACTTTGTGATGCTTGAGTCATCAGAGTCATCAATGCTTCATGTCAAGTTTAGTTGAAATCGATCCACTGATTCTAGAGATTTTTGAAGGATTTTTTTTTCTACGGCCTTAGTGTATTATTGAAACAAGAATCTCTTTCTAGTTATTCTTGAGTTAATACCTTTATAGGCCTATACTTAAAACCAGTTTTGAAATGGACTATTCCGAAGTGGGTGTGCTCACTTCTGAATTATTGCAAAAAAGTGTATTTATTGAATTTTGACGAGTTTCAAAAGCTGATGTTCTGATATTATGTGGTCTCTGTAAAAAATAAAAGGTACTCATTTCAGATTTGTCTATACAGTGAGTTTTTGCTTTTCGAAATTTGGTTAAGAAGTACCTGAATCACCCTTGGACCACCAACTTCGAAATACGTCATAAGTCAGGAAGCAGTTCCATTAATTTAATAATGGCGCCCTTTCATGAAGCAGTTTCATTCATAGATTTATATTTAGTGATCATATTTCAGGAGTTATTCATGCTGTATCCTAATAATCATTGTATTAGGATGAAACGTATTCTATTATCAAAGCATTGCTACATAGAATATAGTGTCAAAGCAACTAGTTTTATTATTTTGGTTGACATTAAATCAATATGGGCTGGTCCATGTGAGACCGTTACAACATTGCCTTCAATCGAAACGGGGTGTAAAGAAAAGAATGAACATGATTCACTGCTTTCTGTTTCATAACTGTGTATAATAAATTTTACAAGGAAGGTCCAAATTGGTCATTTTGAAATTACACGGCTAACAAACCTTTAAATGCGTAACCGCGGTTAAGAAAAGAAATCCGATTCATGTCCTTCCGGTTTCGCATCAGATGACCAACAAAAGGTAAACAAACTTTTGCAGCTCGTGTTTCCGAGTAAAATATTTCGATTCGAAGACAAATATTATAATTCTCTCAATGCTATTTTATTAATTAGACATTGCTATATTTGGACCCCAAAGGATTTCCAGAATTTTTTCTTTATAATCATGATTTTTATTCCCTACCCCAAAACACATGTTGGGATTACATTGTACACGACGAAAATGTGGGTCAGTCGCAGGGATATTTTTAGATTTCCGCTCATTACGTCCATATTAACGGAAAGCATTACAGTGCGCAGATGATTTTGACATTGTGTGAGGTCTGGTGACAGTTTCGTTGCCTCTTGCCAATGCATTCTATGCATATGTGGTTAAAAGCTGTGTCAGCATTTCGGTTACGAATTTAATCATTAGAATGATAGCAATATAATCATTATAGAACACATGTATTAAAGTTTTTGTTTTTGTTAATTGTTTTACGCTGAAAATTATTGTCACATTCTCTCGTCCTTTCTTAATATAAATATTTCTCACTCAAATTTGGTGTGTTTGTGATATTTGCAGTGAAAATGTTTGATATAAAATAATACAAACTGTCTATGAAATACATGTAATACAATAGTTCACATGCATGATATTCCTGTTCATGAAGACGATTTTACAGCATTCTGTATACTTTAATTTGTTTTTTCTTGGTTTTATGCCTTTCAAAACGCTTTAAAGGAAAATAAATACCATAACTTGAACAGGTTGAGGTTTTCAAACGTATCTTGAAATATACCCTTCATATTTTAATGATTAAATGCGTACCCATCTTTTTCTTCCCTTCAAATCGATAAAGCCGGGCACTAACACAAAGAAATACTGGCACAGACATCAGATGCAATTTAGTTAATACATATCTGTAAATTTGTCATGGAACAATCACTAAAATTTGATATTTACCAGCAAATTGTCCAATTTTTAGTTGTATTTCGCCGACTTTGGCCGTGTTGGAACACCAGGTTCGAAGAAGGGAATAAATAACTCAAAGACCATCAAATTATTTTGCGAGCTACTTTGGTGCTGACTTACAATAGTAAATAAGTGACAAAATAGCATTCATAGATAATCGATATATTTCTGTACTAAAATATAATCATCAATCGATCCTAGTAGTGTATGTTTTGTTTACCTTTTCTTGGTCTTCATATGCGCAACCGGAAGGGCGTGAATCGGATTTTCTTTCTTAACCGGCGGTTACGCATTTAAAGGTTTGTTAGCCGTGAATTATAATGAACAAAATCTAGTACTTAGAATGTAGAGATTGAATGATTAATTGTTTTATTCACTTGACATACCTGTAAAACGTGTTATTCACTATAATAGACTAATCCAAACTTCCAGCGCACTTACTACCAATTATCAATGAAGGGTTGTTCCATTTGCTGCACAGGGGTGTAAACAAATGCTTCCGCATGCTTCCGTTGCTTTCTATTTTATAACTCATGTTCATTACTCTCCAATCACGAGAAAATGTCTTTTCAAAGACAACTTGTGACAAAAATCTAGCATTTAGTTTGTAGAACTATATGTAATTTAGTTTGTTTTCTTATTATACCTGTAAGTCAATAGAATGGGCAAATCCAATATTCCAAAAATAGATTGCCTTGCTAGCAATTTGGGTAAAATACATCACCATGTATGGTGTACTGGAAGGGTCAAAATGACCGAAGTGGTAAACCGAACTGTCCATGCCTTTTTCGAAATAGACATGCACCCGCAAATATAGGGGTGCACCCACATATTTAGAGGTTCACCCCTATTTTAAGATAGAGGTTAACCCCTAGAATGCCGGTACACCGTCATAGATTGTGATTTTGTCTGGTAGTCCGTTTGATTGTGACTGCTTGGTGGCACTGATGAGTGTGACTCTTCCAGGTAGTCGTGTCTGTATTGTTGTACGTTGGTATAATAAATATATTATGTATGTATCATATAAAATATTATGTTATTTTCAGTTACATGCACTGTGTATGTGACATGTTATTTCACATATGTGGCGTTATGTTATGTTGCATATATAATGTTAGGTTACATATGTAATATTATGTTACATATGTACGTTATGCCATTTTGACCCTTCTAGAACACCATAACTAAGATTTTGAGTGCGTCGTCTTAAATAGGGTAAAATACATCAATTAGTATGAGTCACTTCGTCCTAAGGTTAAGATTTCTGAATAAAAAAAGTTGAATTAAATAAATAATAATGAATAAATCATGAATCGCCAAACGTTGACCGAAATGTGCGGCATCGCCCATGGATCCGCAAATGGGGTCTTTTTAGCCATAATTAAATAAATATTACATCTCCATTGACCATAAGGTCGTAAGAAAAAGACGAGCTTCTTGACGCCTAAACACGTATATTGCAGGCATTTTGTTGTTGTAATTCAGAAATGGTGACCCAGTCCCCATAACCATAGCTGTTGCGTTTGGTATCAAATCAAATAAATGCACAAGTGTGTATTATTGTACTCCATATAGCTACGTTCATACAGTTACATGTGAGTGACTAAATAAACAGACATGCACTAAACAAACAAAAAGCTCTAAACACTTTTTAACGGTTGCCTTACTCCGTGTTTGAGAAATGGTGTGACAGTTGATAGAGGCCAAATCCAAAATAACAAATCACGTCCAGTTTCGAATGATGTCTCTAAAGTCATTGATTGTTGAAAGTGTTAGAACGCATGAAAATTAAAGTTGACCGCTATTAACCGCTGACCTACATGCGTCATGGTACTAATAGGGTTATATCTCGGCGCTGTAGCTTATGTCACTTTAATTTGAATGCATCGACAATGTCTCCGCTTTTTTTATTTATTTTTTTTTTATTTATTTTTTCTTCTTTTTTTTTGTACCCAAGAGTTTATGGTTATTTTTATGACAACAATGAAACAACTCTACAGTCCGTGGTGCATGAGTTTCTGTCGTCCTGACGATTAACTTGCCCACTACTATTTATTGCGCTCAACCTGACATTAATGTGGAATTGGCACTGTAAATTCAGAAACTTCATTTTCGATGTGCAGACTGGGCATTTAGATATTCACATAACCAACTCGTAAGATTATAATTCATATAGTACAGTTTAGCCTTATTTCTGTGATGAGCATTTACGACAGATCAATTATCATTTTTTTGAATTATTAACCAACAGTTATACGTACAAAGAGTCAATACATGCTACTATTGAACCATTCTGTGTCTATTCAACATAAACTTATTGAAAATGAAGGGTAAACACACTGTCACAGAAAAAATATAATGTATAAAACACACACTTAAACTGCTGACAACGTTTACGCTCTCCCTTGTAGTCATTTTGATTGTGACTTTGTCTGGTAGTCCGTTTGATTGTGACTGCTTGGTGGCACTGTTGAGTGTGACTCTTCCAGGTAGTCGTATCTGTATTGTTGTACGTTGGTATAAGAAATACATTATGTATGTATCATATTAAATGCTATGTTATGTTCAGTTACATGCACTGTGTTCTGTGACATGTTATTTCACATATGTGGCGTTATGTTATGTTGCATATATTATGTTACATATGTAATTTTATGTTACATCTGTAACGTTATGGTACATGCGTTATATAAGATGCATTATGTTACGTGTTTTGCTACAAACATAACGCTATGTTGCATAACGGGTGCTGATTCATTCATGTTGTTACATATGTTGCGTTTTGATACATTATGTTACATACATTACATAACTTATGTCACACACGTTATGTCACATACGTTACTTCCGTTTATAATGTATTCCATACTGAGATTTATCAAGATTTCATAGATTTGACTATAACAACACTGTCTGTTTTGTGTGTATCTTTGATGAGCTACGCTATTTCAGAATGTATGAAAATTCTTAAGATGCAACGACACCACATATGTGAATGAGAGCATGAGAGAGTGCATATATATAAGTGAAACATGTATTGTTTTAATATTGAATCAATTGTTTACACCATTATGTCATAAATAGCTAGCTATGTTAATTTATTTGGGGGAGGGCTATCTAATGTTTATTTTTGCAAAATTATGTTTACTCCTAGAGATCTTACACGCACAAATATGTTACATACATTGCGTTATGTTACATATTTTACACTATGTAACATATGATAAACTTTGTTACATGCTATGTTATATATGTTTTGTAATGTTGCATATGTTACATATGTTACGTTATATATGTTACGTATGTAACATACGTAACATACGTACATATGTAACATATGTTGCATGATATTTACATTGATTAACTATGCGCATAGCAACCACATCATCATAAAGATAGACAAAATAATTACGACAGATTGCCTGTAAGGATACTATGCTTCTATCTTAACAATAGGTTCTGACCAGTGCTTAAACATTCTAAGCAAATGCATCGAGTCTTGTAAGCTCTAATAACATGTAGAAATGCATTAAGCAATTTTGACGTCATTTTCCAGGACAATGACGTCTGTAGGGTACATATAGTAAATTGGTCATAACTCACAAAAAAAAAACTGAAATAATCTGGTCAAATAAAGACTAACAGACTCTAGAAACATCATACATTCAATGTAACATTGTTTTTCTAATATTCAAAAAAATGTCCAAAGGTACTTTTTCTCACGTTGTGGCCCATATATATTACATATGTTGCATGGCGTGCATATTATGTTATGTAGTACAATGTTATATATGTTGTTTTATGTCACATGCGTTACATTATGTTTCATATGTTTTGTTACAAATGTTACATTGCTACAACATGCCGAGATTATGTCAAGAGTATATCGAGAAGCATGGCGGCTTCGAGTACAATCCACTTCTTCAAACGTAAATGCATGAAAAGGCATGTTTGATCGGCCACTCAATATTAGCATTAACTAAAATGAAACAAGGCCGTATATAACATGTAGCACATGTTATAGTTTTTCTTGTTATATATATATGGGCATAGAGGCCATCTTGGTCATGTGACCTGGATTATTTATACATACGTTGGTTCTCCCTTCCCAAGGATGCTTCACATACAATTTGGCTTTGATTTGCCAAGCGGTTTCAGAGATGTTTGAATAGTATAGTAATTTACATGTATATTGTCCCGGGGTGAGGGCATATGAGCCCCTGGGGTCCATTTTTTTTTCAGAATCATTAATACTCAGTTCAACTGTATATTTCCTGCAAGACATTCACTTTAAATGACATTTTAAAAGTTTTCTTCATTCATATGCATATGTGACCTATGTTGACCATGCCGTAAAATATGTCAAGGTCATCGCAGGGTTATGATTTATATATACATTGTAGTACTATTATAGCCATAGATGCTTCAAGTCAAGTTTCGTTGAAATCTGTCCATCGATTCTGGAGAAGATTTTTGAAGGGTTTTTACCATATATGGGCATGGCGGCCATCTTAGTCATGTGACCTAAATTATTTATATACACATTTAGTTCCCCCTTTCTATAGATGCTTCATATAAAATTTGGCTTTGATTGGCCAAGCGGTTTCAGAGAAGAAAATCTTTGTAAAGTGTGGACCACAGGCCGGGAAGTCAATGGACAAACGACGGACGACTGATGGACGGACACCGGATGCCTGCCTATCCTATAAGCTCACCTGTCATGTGAGCTAAATATAAACTATGAAGCTTCTTTGGCATATAAATTCTTATTCTATAATGAAAGATAAAATTTGCATGTACTGACCATAACTTGTGTCATCAAAGCTTCCTCTGAAAACATCTTCTTTTTCACAAAAACAATTGCCACTTGTGACATCCAGATGTGCATACTGTCTGTCTATCTTGTACTTGCTGTGGACTGCTAATTGTGATAGCAAGTGCTGCGCCACAATCACTGCCCATTTGCCTTCAACGCATCTGCTTCCCGTCAGCTTTTCCTTTTCTTGAAACATTAAAACACCATTATCTGAAATATATCACAGCCGTATTTTTGCAGTCACCTTGTGCACTGCACACTGAACTTAAATATTGCACCTAACGAAAGCAAGATATGTAGATCAGGACATATGGTAAATAAAATACCAGAGGTCCACAGGCCACAATGCTAACCTGAGTACATGACTATTTGACTACAGTTTAACATTATTTCATTCAGTTTTACGTCCCTTTCAAGATTATTTCAGCTCATATGAGACGGGCCAATCAGTAGGTGGGGGCGAAAATGGGAGTACCCTGAGAAAAACACCTAGCACACCCGCAAGCAGAACTTGGCTTGTCTCATATGTAGCAAGTGCAGGGCTCGAACCTACAAGACCTAGCATGAAATACCTTAGGTGCGCAATGTTACCGGACTGCACCGTACTTATAATAGTCTCTTGATGTATACACCTGTCTAAAGGTCATCAAATGGCAGTATCAAGAGATTCTGTGGCTATACTGCACATGTTCTGGGAGAGAGACTGCTATCAAGCCATAAACAATCTTATAAAACAGACAATGATCTCCACCCAAGTTTGTTTATCATCTCAGTTACAGATGCCTGATTGTCGTAATTACCAAGAGTCCAGCGAGCAGCCTTTCGCTGGACCATTTCAATCTTTACAACTGCAAAAGCTGATGAAACTATCAGAAACATACCAGAAGGATCAACAAAACCAGTGCCACGAAATGATTGGGTCGGACTTCATAAAATGCTGGGTCGGATGTTGTAATTTTTATTTTTTTATTTTTACCATAAAAATAGCAGAGTCGGCGGGTTGAGACAGGGTTGGTCGGGTTAGTGGAAACACAGCTATTTTTTTTTACGCCTTATTGCTTTAAAATAGTCAATAATTTTATCTTATGGGGTAGAGAGACTCTTAGAATTGTACCAGGACCCTCAAAAAACAAGCTTGTGAGTCATGGAATATGAAGCTGAGGAAAAAACCCTGCTAAGAAATGCGGTAGCTCAGTGGTCAGCGCACTGGCCTCTGGTGCTAGAGGTCCCGGGTTCGATCCCTGCCGGCGGCCAGGAAAATTTGTTGGTCCGAACACGCTTTTCGTCGTGTCATTTGCAGGTATGACATGAAAAAGTGTGCCGTCCTTCCGATCGGGACGTTAACTGGAGGCCCCCTGTGCAGGTTAATGATCCCTACACAGGTTCTATCCTCATGTATTTAGGCTCATCCTGCAAACACACCGGAGTGTACAATGTACACCCAATTGATTGATGGCAGTAACAGGAAAACAAAACAAAAAACACTTACCACTGGACAAAAATTCGAGCAGTTTTGCCAAACAATTCTGAAGATTTGGATCTTTGGGAATATCAGATTCAGTTTCTTTTCCATCACAATAATTTTTAAGAATGGCTATTCCACGTTTAAAAAATATTCCCGCAGCAACAGCTCCCGGGTCCTTGATGTAAGGTTCTAAATCACAAGTTGCATCTGTAAACGCAACTCTGCTCCGTGCATTTGCTTCTGTTATTTCATGAAATAAAAACTGTGCTCCACTGCTATATCCAGCAATAAGATCATTTGTAGCGTCGCGCAAAATTTCAATTAATGCTTCATCTTTTCTAAATTCCTCAAATATAGACGAGAGTTTTTGTCTTTTGGGTTGTGGTTCGTGCTCCGCCATTGCCACTGGTGTCTGACCTTCACTAAATGCACTCTATATGAGTAATTGTAGCATGTTTAAACATTTAAAAAAGAAAACACTTATATATACATGTAGTTCTAATGGTGGACCATTGTATTTTGACACACAGGGAGCCGGCACGTATGGGTCTTTTATACCCTAAAATGGCCAAAAAGACAATATAGGTCGATAAAACAATTATATATTGACAAGGGTTCCAGATCAAAATATGCCAATTTATACCATCTTCTGTAACAAGCACTAAATTCTTCACAAATTCACTTTCACAAAATTCCTCTGCGTTGTATTGTAGGTAATTCAATCCTGTATCCATAAAAACCCAGGAAATTTCCACTCCTGCAGTCATTTTCCAGCAACAGTGAAATTTTTACATCAACACCGGTAGAAATTTCTAACTCGACCGAGAAGTCGCAACATGCGTTTTTACCCGTAAAGTGTACATTTCCAGCGTGTCAGCGAATATTGGCTGACACATGCAATTACATCAATACTAAACTAATTTATACCTGCAAAAACAAATCCAGAATTGTGCATGCGTGTGCAAAATATTTCACAAAATCAACTGTCTTTGTGGAGAAATTGCTCCAGCAGCCATATTGTGAGAAAAGATTGTCACGTGACAAAATTTGTAACATTCATTCTGAGTTGATGAAGCGGCTCAAATTAAATTCAAGCAATTTTAAATAGCGGCCACACATTAGCGTATAAGTGAAACAAGCGCGCCGGGCGTGTTGAAAAAACTGCAAAATTCCACATACGTCAGACACATGTCGGAAACACGTTCAAAACGCGCTACGTGCGCATATGATACGCTTGGTGTGCGTCGCCTGTACGTCGCTAAAAGTCGGTGCGCGTTCCGTACGCGTGTGTGCTAAAAAAATTAAACTTAATGCTTAACTTTAATTTTTCTAGAAGCTCGGGCGTGTATCTTATACGTTTCGAATACGCATTGAACACGTTTTAGTCACGCCAGTGGATGCGCGTTCCAATTTTAAGAAATAATGCTGCAGTAACGTGCCCCTAGCGCGTGTGAGACGCGCGTTTAACGTTTGATGCGCTCCTGTAGCGCGTGCTCAGCGTGTCTGTGACGTAACACAAACATTCTCCAAAACTTTGAGAATTTTATACGTCTGACACACGCCTCCATCAGGGAAACAACCGTGTAATAGAAGCAACGAGTGGGTTTCTCAACTCTTGTATCCCACCGCTGCCACCAAAAATGTAACAACGTAGCTTATCTAGCGGTTATGAAACATGAATTGCCTATTGGCTATAAGTAATTTTCCTCAGGCTGCTTTGCCAAATGATTCGATTTATGCATACATATGATTTCAATAATCAACTTATTTTAAAACAAATGATTTCCCAATGATTTGCAATGATTTTGAAAATACAATGTCAGAATAATTCAACAAATGCAATTTACCCTTGATACAGAACGACCCTCTGTCTTCTGAACAACACAAATTTCAGAACCACTTGTTCTGAAACAACCTAAATACTCCTAGTGCAATACTAGTAAGCAATGAAGTTTCTCTGACTTCACACCACCAAATACTCTATCTCACATAACAACTTCAGAACCTCTGAACAACTGCTTGTTGTTAGCACAATGCTAGACAAACTTCTTACTCTTGCTGCTCTTAGTGCAATACTAATAAGCAGCTGATCTCCTCGACTTCAAACCGACAAAGACATGATTCACACTGTTCGCTCTCCTTATATACCCCCAAGGTTCAGTCCATTATTATCTATAGGGTAGTCCACTTTTTCTAATCATTAAAATCTAATATTTCTTCAACGCAAATTAAATATCTCAGTCAACAAGTATGCAAACCTATCCTTTAGCACTCGAAAGGTATACGTTTGTTATAATATTTATTATTTTATTTGCTAGCTTAAAGACATAAAATCGTCTGTGATACCCTTTACTAAAATGCTCCATTCCAAACTACTTCCGCGATACCAGCCTTTTTATTTATCAATAATTCAACGGGATCGACATCGGGTACCGGTACGTACGAGTTACCGATTAAAACAAGTAGTGGCTTTTGACAAATTCGAAACTCCCTTCATCACATTATACCCCTTTGAATCCCGCTTTTATATATTAAAACTGGGGTTTGCCCGGGTATACCTATTTTTCTTATTTTTTTCTCCAAAACATAGATCGTGGGTACTCTTTAGAACCGCCTCGCCCAGGCGATTCTAACGTGTACCCACGATCAATGTTTGAGCTAAAATAATAAAAAAAAAAACTATCTAAATTTTTCGACTGAAAATATTTAGTTTTTACAACTTTAAAAATCTCTGTGTGTTGCATGGGCAAGTTTTCGTAATGTCAGTTATGCGCTTAAGCAAGTTAAAGGAACAAATTATTTTTATACATCCAAAATCTTCAACATGTTGAGATTTTTTCATACGCCCGGTGCGCGTTTGGGTTATACGCTACTGTGTGACTGCTGTTTTAGACGCTACAATAGTCAGATCTGCATTGATGTTCTCGACACAGGCTGTTTGGTTAAAGAATAATATATCAACTAGGTATATTCTTTTTTCTTCGAGTGAGGCAAATGCAGAAGTGGAGAAAGCAAAGAAAGTACATATGTTTTGTTGTGTTTTCCCTCAATAAATATTTCGGCATAACTATCCGCCAACAATTCGTATTCGTTTTGAATGCGCCTTTTTCATTGTAAAATCTAAGTATGTGCGCCTATGTGCGCCAGCATTCTGACAACAGTATGACCTACGGGAAATACTGATCTGTCGCCGAGTGTTTTTCTCGTGTGTAGGAAATCGCAGGAAAATGCTTAAATTTCAAGATTAAAAATTGAAAACTTCACCAGTATTATTTGTTATTTATCCATTTTATATGCCGTAATTCGAATGTCTCATGACCGATTTTGATGATTAAAAAAACGAAATATGCGGACTGACGTCCTGTGGTTCGCTAGATATATGCGCATATTTATTTTATTTTCACTGTCCATAAAATTTATAAAATTAACAGGTGGCTCTCTCGCTTAATCAGCCACGTTTAGATGATTAAGATATATCTGTCTACCCACGTATTGGCGGCAACGCACATCGTCCACAACTTTATTAAATTGATTAACACCTACTCCCATAACATGAGAAATCGGGTATTTCTGATGTTTTTGGTTTTGACATTTATGTTGAAATACCCGATCTCTCATTCACCATCCGCCATCTTGATTAGCAACTTTAGACATCAAGTGATGTCGGAAATCAAATTCAACTTCTACGCCCAATCAGTTTGAATTACTGGCAGAACGTATTCATATATGTCAAAAAAAACACAAATATTCACTTACCTAAGTCTGACAACTTGTTTTAAAAGGCTTAAAAATACTATTTTCAAACGCTCCCATTCACGTAAATGGAAAATGAAACTAGAGTATCCCAGAAATCTTTGCGGTAAAGAAGTTTCATTGTATTTTTGAACGAAACGATTTTTTTCATTTGTACAGTCCCGAGCTATTTCGGTCCATATTTTTTTTTCTGATTCCCCATTTTTACATTATTCGCTGGCTTTCAGCGTAGAAATAACCAATATTGGAAATAAAGGTAACCAGCCCCCCCTCCCCTTCCTGACGGGTTCTGGTTACCTGTTTTTCCAATATTGGTTTCCAGAATCGGGAAACAAGAAGTTTCCGGAAACGGGAACAAGAAACCAGCAAATATTGCAAAAATAGTGAAATAATCACTATGGAAAATCATCAGGAAACCAGAATCCCACTGACCTCAAAGGTCAGGGGAGTTCTGGTTACCTGTGTTTCCAGTATTGATTTTTTTGTAAGCTGGAAACCAACAGATAATGCACAAATGGTGAATATGTCATGAAACATTACTGAACTACTCTATAAACGCATTTAATCACAAACTGAACTCTTAATCAAATCATTTGCACCTTGCTACGCATTTTTCTACTGGTTGCAAGCTGTCGAAACATCAAGGGTCTGGGGTTATTGATTACCTGTATAAATTTTTAATAACGATAACATCAATATAATACAGGTATTCAATATCTCTTGATCTTTCAGTCTTTATGGTCAGAGGGTACTGGTTACCTGTTATTCAAATATTGATTGTTTATGAGCTGGGAACCAGCAGAAAATGTTATTAAAATATATATAGCGTCTCAGTAAATTTTAACATACTTCCACATTACGAAAACTTGCCCATGCAATGTATAGATATTTTTCAAGTTGTAAAATTTGAAAATTTTCAGTAGAAAATTTGTGATATTTTTCTTATTTTTGCTCAAAACATAGATTGTGGGTACACGTTAGAACCACCTCGCCGAGGCGGTTCTAACGAGTATCCACAAACGAGTACCCACAATCTATGTTTTGGAGCAAAAATAAGAAAAATAGGTTTACCCCTGCATACCCCAGTTTTACTATATAAAAGTGGGGTTTAAGGGGGTGTTCTAATTGAAATGTTCCATAAAAGTACGCATCAGGATTCCAAAAAACGAATTTTTACCGAGTTCAAAAAAAACAACAGTATCATACGTTGCGTTGTTGCAACAGTTGCGCTAGGCATGGGGGTTGATATTGGAGACATTGACTTGGTTGTACACATAGGATGCCCGAAGTCCTTACTGTGCTATTGGCAGGAGGCGGGCAGATGTGCGCGTGATGGCCGTCAAGGGTTAAGTGTTGTTCTATATGACAATTTTACACTGTCCTTGAAAACAACCTCTAAAGACATCGCAGACCTTATCAAAAACGATGAAAAGTGTATACGTCAACAGATAGTTGACGTTCTAACCGTCGGTGAAAAAACTGTGATTGATAATTCGGTTTGTACCGGTTGTCAAAGTGCATTATGCGATTGTCGATCATGCAAATGTTGTTCAACTTGCATAAAGAAATGCCCTTGTCAAGAAAAAAATCAATTTGATTATGGCAAATTCCTTTTCGAGTAGATCAGTCGGGAGACGATGGTAATATTTGGTGAATGAGGATTGCCTCGCTTGCCTATCAAAGTTACTTATATTATACAAAACATCGTCACCGGTAGAATTTCGATTCCATCGTACCAGAACTTTGTGGAACCATGCGCATCAATCCAATATCTACATCAATATTTCATTTTTCAAGCTCCGAGAGATATTAAAAAAATTTGCAGCAACTCAGCAATACATAATTTAATGTGTGACATTTAAACGTTCCATAGCTTTGGTTAACTGGACGCCAAACATGAAGCGTTGAAGTTAGCGAAATAAGTCACAGTGGCTTGATTTCTAGAAGGACTTATTAGTACGTGTATTCTGTGGAAATTTAATACAAGTTACGTATTACAAAAGATGGGCTATTTCATGACTAATCACTACTTTGGGACAACCCTCGTATTCAAGTTTCTCCAGATGTTGCGAGATTGAGGATACGTTAACAAGACAATGTTAAGACATACCAGAAATATACGACAACAGAAGTTTTCTTTCTGTATTTATTTTAATATATTTCGATGTTTAACGGTGATGATGATCCCCTGGGGGGTACTATGATTTTTTCTCTATACATAGGCTGTGCCTATTTGGGGTGGTCAATATTTTGATTTTTGTTTATTTATTTAGTTATTTATTCTTTTTTAGGAGGGGGGAGGGGGTCAGTGGGTCAGAAAAAGTAAGGTTTTTTTTTTGGGGGGGGGGGGGGGTATGTTGATTTTTGCGATATTTTTGTGGGGGTGTTTAGTGTTGAAAAAAAAATAACTTTTTTATAAATTTTGGTAATTGTTGGTATTTTTTGGGGTGTATGCTCGGAAATTCTGGAATTTTTTGGTGGTTCACCGTCAAACTCGCTATTTTGAGGGGTAGAGTTAATGCTGGGTTTCAGCATATGTATAAGTAAAATATCAAACTATCCCCTGAATGAGGACCTAAGTGGTTCTGGACCGAATGGATTCATCTAATCTGTAATGAATGGCACGAGTACGTCAATAAAATCACAGAAAGAACTGGCACAGTTAATAACATCAGAAATTTCAGAAGGGTACAACAACAACAACAACAGCAAAAACAACAACAACAACAACTACAACGACAACATCAGTTAGTATATGAATATGTCCATTATACAGAAAGAGTTATGGACCGAAACGACCCGGTAATATTCGATGGCAATATTTCGTTCAAAATTGATCTTATTTTAAATTGACCGTTTTTACGTCACTGTAATGGCAACCGATGGAAGATTTTTTTTCAACAATTGGGAAACGGATTGATTTGTGAGGGTATAAACCATTCAAACGGTAGATATAAGATATATTTTAACACATCATACATGAGGCTTCTATCGGAAGATGTAGGATGAGTGCCAATCGCTAGAAAACATTTGTTACGCCTCTCAATTTATGGAAAATAGATCGTTTGGCTGTCAGAAAAATGAAAATATAAAAGTCCAAATATAAAAAGAAAATGAAAATATCGACTGCCAAACGGTCTATATTATAGATCTAATTAACACCTTACTATGCAGTCCCCGTAGAGAAACTATATGAGCTAATTGGTGTGAATTGGTCCAATTATTCTGATGTTCCTCCTTGTCATTATAGCTTCATGTTTTAGGGTATAAAAGACATATACATGCCGGCTCCCTGTGTTTAGACATAAAATAGTTTCTGATGTTTTCTTGTCCTAAACGAAATTTCTCTTATATGCCACTTCGCGGTTTAGTAAAGCAAATGTCCGTGTAAAAAATACATAAAGCAGAAATCCTGTACTATCCAATCTCCTGAGAAAATAGCTCTTTTATCAACCGAAATTGACAGTCCAACCCCTATCATTAGTTTTGTTTCGCGACCCGCTATTAGTACAATTACCGTACGATTAAGTTTCCGTGTTAGGAAGGCTTGAGCTTTCTGGTCAACTCGTACCCAAGTCAACTCGTACCATTTTGGTCAACTCGTAAGGTACATGAAAGAAATTCCTAGATGTGAAGAGAAGGATACAGTAAACGACCAAGGAGGTCAAAGATTCGGGTCTGGTGGTTGTCTGGCTGACACTCCTCATCGTCCTGCCATTGCCGAGACTTCATCTCACCGACAATCTGGTCCTGGTCTCGGTCATCAACAGAGTGCTGATGGAAACTCTTCTTTTTTGTCCAAGCGCCCATTATACAAAACTCGGAAAAAGCTGGAGAGCAGACACAGACGCTCCATGGTACTTCCCCGCCCAAAAAGAACAGAGACGGAATCGTTGGGAGAAGCATCAAGTCAAGACAAGGTGACTCGCTCCTCATAGTTTCTCTGAATGTGAAGAACGTAAAAATTTATAGATATGCAGCAAACTTTCTTATAGAAATCTTTGACAATACAGAATTCGTTTGTGACTGCTCTGATGATGATGCTCCAGTAGCGCCAAGTCTACACACTAGAGGTTACGGTGGAACGTGTGTACGTATCCTGTGGCATAGGTCTCTGAACTCACGAGTGAAGAAACTTCCGGAGTCAAGTATAAGGCTTAATGTGGTGGAACTAAAATGCCCTGCTGTCCTGTTCTGCTTGGTGAATGTCTATCTTACTGCACGTGGTCCGGCTGAACATGAGCTTCTATTTGAGGAATGCCTAGATGAATTGCATGAAATTATAGTCAAGTACTGTCCAACTCATGTGGTTGTTATTGGTGGAGACTTCAATGCTTCTCTTCATATCGGGGACCATCTTCGTCGGGATAACCTCTTTCGAGAGTTTGTAACTGAGCATGGGCTGCAGCTGGACTCCAACTACCCTGTGCAGGATACATATCTTCTATGCTTCAAGCGACAGCTCTTCCCAGATACATTACTTCCTAGTTGGTCCTCCTGGAAGTCCGGCTACATGTTCCGTCAACATCTTCGATATGCATCACCTGAATCTCTCGGGTCATACTCACCTTGATCTTTGTGTCTTTGGTATCGGTGTTGTGGACCCCTCCAGTGGAGCTAGGAGCTGGACCCCTGAAGGTACGTTGCCCCCATGGATTAGATGGGATAAGTGTGATCTGAATCTGTACAAGGAAACCGTGTGTAAGAAGCTGTCTGGACCAGTGCCTGTTGTTGAATGCTCTTTGGATGTCGAGCTACTTGTCAGATCTATTTCATCGACATTGCATAAAGCTTCGGAAATGTCTTGTCCGGAACCTTAGAAAAGGAAGAACAAGAAGGGGCTGCCGGTGTGGAATGACAGAATAGCTGCGGCAGTGCATGACAGTAAAGTGGCACACTTGCAGTGGAAGAAAGCTGGTAAGCCTAATGACAGAGGCTGTGGTGTATCAAAGAGGCGTAGGGAAAGCGCGCAAGGCTCTGCAGAGGGAAGTGCGCTTCACACTGAACTTACTGCGACAGGACCTGCTTAGTTCGGTTATGAATGCATGTGATCAAGATACCAAGCTGTTCCATAGGTTAGTACGAAAGCATGATGCATGATGGTAACACTCCACATGGATCTGAAGAGATTGCAGCAGGCTTCTCCTCGCACTTCAAGAATCTTGCTACGCCGTCTCCAAATCCATCATTTGATAGTGAGTACTACCACCAGATCCAGTATGACGCACTTATCATCGAGGACCTCTGCAGTAGACAACACACTTCCACCTTCAAACCTGTTACATCTGCCGAGATATCGTCAATAACCCGGTCATTTCAAAATGGAAAAGCTCAGGACATCCATGGCTTATCAGCATCTCTAGCACCTTAAGCATGCAGTGGATTCTGTAGCTCTCCCTTTGGCTAATCTTAAGAACTTCAACTGGTTATATCCCATAGGTGCTACTGGAAGCACTGTTAACCCCAGTTCCGAAGAAAGACAAAGATCCAACTCTGCCCACTAACTATAGTGGGATCACCGTGCTCCATCCTGGGAAAAGTGCTAGAGAAGGTCTTAAAGGGAAGGACGGAGAACTTGCTTACAAGTAATCAATCCCGACTGCCGCGGGTGTTTACGAAGAAGTCTTCATCTGTCATTGCTGCTCTACTGATATCCGAGGTGCAAAATGAAACCAAAGATAGAGGTGAATTCCTGACTCTGGTTACCCTGGATGCTGCCAAGGCATTCGATGTTGTATGGCAGGCTTCCCTTCTTAGGAAGATATATCATGAGGGTGTGGATGGTATCTTGTGGCTGACTCTCTCCTGCATGTACTCTGATGCCGTTACTTCTGTGAAGTGGGGTCCCCATGTCTCTTCGTCGTTTCTCATTGCCCTAGGTGCCCGCCAAGGAGGTATCCTGAGTACAACGCATTACAAACTCTTCAATAATGCACTGGATGAATCTGGTCTGGGCGCTAGTATTGGTTGTTTCAAGTGTGGTGCTCCTACATGCGCCGACGACGTCGCTGTCCTGGGAAATAAGGTCTATCACACGCGGTGCATGGTTGAAATAGTACGTGGTTACTGCGGTCGTGAGCACCACACCACACACCCACAGAAGTCTGAGGAAGTTGTACTGAACCTTGAAGCCGATACACAGAGCGAGGAGACTGTTAAATATGGTGACGTGCCCATTAAAAAGGTTAAATCTACTGTTCATCTGGGAGTTGAACGAAACAAAACTGGTAGACCTGAAATCTCGAAGAAGATCCAGCTGTACAGGACCATGTACAGTCTCATGGGAGTAGGAGCCCACGGTAGTTCCGGCCCTAATCGAAAGGTGTCTGCTCACTTATGGAATATATATGCCTTACCAAGAGTGTTGTATGGGCTGGAGGTCCAGTCATGTTCTCGGACGGACATCCAGGCTATGGAACAACTCCAACGGTCAATTTTGAGAAGAATACAGTCATTGCCCCGAAATACAGCTATCCCTGCTCTTTACTGCCTCTTGGGTGTTAGGCCTTTAGAGCAGGAGCTCGATCTTCGACGCTTGACTCTTCTGGCTAATGTGTTATACTCTGATGGAACTCTGGAGCAAGATATTGCAATGAGACAGAAGCTGCCCGACGATGGAGATCCCTGGATACCGAATAACTTACTAACTCCGGAACAAAAGAAAAACACCAACGTTGGACCCCGGTGGGCCAAGCAACAGACAAGAAGCTCAGGTCCCAACCAACTAAAATGAATAGCTTTAAGTCGGGGCCATCATAAAGTCTGACCCAACGACGTGCAATTAAAGAAGGCAGCATAGTTACAACCATGATTGGGTTAAAAACTAAGCATCATCAGCGGAATTTTCTTTAATTTCTGAAAAAAAAATATGTTTTTATTTTCATTTTCACCATCGTCAGGTGTATGAAAGAACCAGCTGACAAAATATCTATTTTTCAGCAGGGTCTCTATAGAAGCTTCTATAGAGACCCTGTTTTCAGTCAATTACTTAATTCAGAGCTACGTGTATTAAATACATTTTTTGGCTGAGTTAATATGTTTAATGCGTTAAATCCATCATAATCATCGCAAAAACGTGCTTTTTCACAGTTTGCACATCCAGATTTATTTTTCGCTTCGATAAGCATGATAGGTTTGGCTTTTACACCTGAACCAAAAAAGAACAGAAGAGAAGAACCTGTTGGTCGGGTATGTAAGTCCGAGCCAAGCCGAGCTGTCGATTTTACAATGATTTCTTGAAATCGGTTTCTTTCAGTTTGTAATAAACTGACATATTTCTTATGAACTTTTGAATTGTAATTGTTTATCGGATGGGTTTGTTAGGAAACGTTTACTTGTATTATTATCCGATTGTACAATCTAGGACTTGTTAATTTGCAAAATATATTGTAATTGATAGAAAATCTCAATTTTCATACCAAAATAGAGAAATAATATCTTCAAATTTACATAAAACACGACGAGAATATTTTCACCATCAATAGCACTTAATCTATTTATTACTTCGGATAATTACGTTTATGTATTTTAAGTGTATATGGTCGCTTTTGTTAAAAACACAGTACTCTTCTTGGCTTGTACTGTATGTAGGAACCTCAGCCAATATATGGCTCGCAAGATAAATGGGTAATTGCCAAGTCTGGAAACTACACATCCGCATGAACAATCCCCAAAAACTCAAACAAACTTTAGGGGTTTAACCTATAATTCCAACACTAACATGGTCACGGCATGTAATTGTGCCAGATCGACTACCAGAGTCTGTACTTAGGTGTGGAAGAAGAACCCGAGTGCCGGTCGAAAGACTTGCAGCAAGCTTGCTCTGTTTACAGACGAGCCGAATCAGACTTAGTCTCCTTTTGCATGAGGCGTCCAAGACAAGTGGTCAGCTGACATCGGCCGGAACCCATATCAAACAAGTTGCATTGACTTGCCGGCGTGTTACACTGCTGCATCGAAAAAGCCTGGCATGTAGTTGTACTTCTTTTCCACAGCCTGCGTCATCAAGCGTAAACCCTTACTCAACCTTCTTTCAGTAAACTCAGTATTGTGCCTGACAGGTCGAAAAAATATATTGTTCTTTTCATGTGTTAAAACCTGGCAAGCCTTTCCTTTTAAAAGGAAACTTTATTTAAATGTTTAAACATGCTAAAATTACTCATTTTGGACGACTTCGGTTGGTACTATTCTAACTATGGTGTTACTATTGTAATTGTGGTCTGGTACCCGTATCCTCCATAACAAATGAGATTGACCAATCACAGCCATCGTTAGAAGCCTCCATCACAGAAGAGTTTTACCTAACTAACCATGGTAGCTACCATATCTATGGGCTGGGTTCCTGTGGTAATGGTCATTTCTATCTCCAATACAAAAGAGCTTTACTATAGTACGAATCGAACAACAATGGTAGCTACCATAGTCCTTACCATAGTCCCAATCGAAGTCGCCCATAGAGTGCATTTAGTGGTCCAACACCAGTAAAAAATCTCCAATAGGCCGCAATGCAAATTCCCTCACTTTGTGACACTCCCAGCTAGTACCCAACATTGCACCACCAAAAGGTCTTCTCTAACTTGATAGCCCAGCCACACTCCTACCCAAAGGTGCCACTACCTAAGGGGTTGACCATCTCGATTCTCCGGTATTCCATTTTGCAATATACCTATGGGTGGATTTTACACTAGAATGGTTCGGGTTTTAGTAGGGGGTAGTGTACAAACAGAAGCCTCCGATGAGATATAGTCCGTTTTGGCATGGTGATTTGTGCACTAACATGTCGTATTATGGCGAAACTTTGTAGTAAATGCGAGATCTTACACAGAATGTAGGAAATGTTCTCACTATTCAGCATCAAACATGTGTGGATGAAATTTTTAAATGCACTATTTTCGAGGGGTACGGCGGAGTGATATTTTTTTTACCGGTGTTCCACCTAGTGAAGGTCAGACACCAGTGGCCATATTGTATGGTGTACTGGAAGGGTCAAAATGACCGAAGTGGTTAACCGATCGATTAACCGATCGGCCCATGCCTATTTTGAAATAGGCATGCACCCGCAAATATAGGGGTGCACCCGCATATTTAGCGGTTCACCCCTATTTTCAGATACGGGTTAACCTGCATTTTAGGGGTTAACCCGCAATTTAGAGGTGCATGCCTATTTTAGAGGTGCATGCCTATTTTAGAGGTTAACCTCTAAAAATGCAGGTGCACCCCTATTTTAGGGGTGCATGCCTATTTTAGCGGTTCACCTCCATTTTAGAGGTTAACCCCTAAAATACGGGTGCAAGCCTAAAATAGGCATGCACCGCTATTTAGGGGTTAACCTCCATTTTAGGGGTGCACCCGCATTTTTGCAGGTGCATGTCTAAATATAGGGGTTAACCCGCAATTTAAAAATAGGGGTTAACCCCTATTTTTAGGGGTCCATGCCTTAATAGAGGTAAACCCCTAAATAGGGGTGAACCTGCAAAAATAGAGGTTAACCCCTATTTTAAAATTGCGGTTGAACCCCTATATTTAGGCTTTAACCTGCAAATATGCGGGTGCACCCCTATATTGCCGGCTATATTCGGAAGCGGGTCAACTCGGCCTGATACCAACTCGGCCCCTGAGTCAATTCGGCCGGGTCAATCGGCCTATATTCAATCGGCACTGCCGCGGGAAGCGGGTCGTACTGTGGTCAACTCGTTACCTTATTTTACCTCAGTCAAAACTCGTACTTTTACCTTTGGTCAACTCGTACTGCTTGATTAGTCAACTCGTACTGAAACCAGTTTGCACCTTTTGTTATCAAGAGGTTAAGTAATTAGTGCAAATAATTGTATACAATCAATCAGCGAGGCTTTGGGCGAGGGGATAGGCGATTATTTAGGTAATGATGAAAACATCTACCTAGACGAAAACAAAAGCGCAGATCAGCTTCGCAGTAACTGCGAAGCTGATCAGCGCCTTTGTTTTCGCTACACGGATAGTACACTTCCTCTTCTTCTTTAATCCGAAATTTCAGGCTTCTAGCCTGCTTCTGTGACTATACAGCCTGATTTGTGTCAGACTTGTTCGGAAACCACATTGTTGGTTTTTCCACGAGGTGGCTCATATGAGGGACAGTGAATCCAGTTTGTTCTGTATCGGTATTTCTCTAGATTTTTTTGACACTGAACAGAAGCAAATTGCCTATGATGTTATTTAGGTATTGAAGAATCTTGAATTGTCAGCCTGACCTAAAGTGATTCGCCAATATTGGCAATGTTCACTAAAAGACTTGATAAAAGGTAGAACAGACTTGTTGCGATGAATGTCCTCTTAATGAGAAAATGGATTTTAGAAATCACTAAGACTCGTGGTGAGAATAGCAGTTTGGTTCGTTGTTTCAGTGGATTCATGAAATTTTTTATGGTTTCCGACCAAATACGAAACAATCCTGGTTGATCGAGAACAGTAATTTAGCAGAGGGATGGAAACACAGTAGAGGGATGCGACCGCTAAATGCAAAGAAAACGACAACGCCTTAACTTTTGCACATGCATGCAAGTTTTGCCATGTCTTAATTCATTTATTAATAGCACATATTCTTACAATATTAACTGAAAACGGTCAATGAAATCCATTTCACGGTAGCCGACAAGAAGTTCTTCAGTCTGGTCATTGTAGACCATGCTCACTGGATCTGAGGCAAGGTCCCTATTAGTTAATAATGTCCTAGATTGCTGAAGGTCCGGAGACCAAACACGTACTTCGTTACTCGGACGGACAAATCCGTAAACGTTTCCATTTTCATCAGTGGTGAGGCAAGAAACATAAGCCTTTGTGTGCGTGCCAATAGTTTCAAGATTTGCAGTATTGATAACCGTACCATCGTTTGCATTAAGAGTCTCTATTGAAAACATGTAGTTTACAACAAATGTGGAGCCTCGACCCTTGTGTTGTCGTACTATTCCACATGGATGTCGATTAAATGAACTTAAAACGTTTCTTGTCGGCCAAATCATACGAGCACCTACTACGGACTGTAACTCTGGGTCACTATAATCAATCATTTTCAAACCTTGAGGGTGATAGTCTGTAGCTAGTATAAGGTAGTTCTTATACGGACAAACACCTCTGCAGAAACCTTTCATTGATCTTAGAACTGTTATCTCACTCTCGTTAGAAATATCCAGAATATGTATATGGTCCCAATCATATGTAGACATTCCTTTCATTTGAGTTGTGGCTACCACCGCCTTCTTATCGTCAACAACTGCTACATAATTCAACTGGGCAGGTATGACGAGTGATGCTAGCTCTATGTTTTCTGCTGACTCTGCATTAATCGACGGCAGTGGGCTACTGCAAGGCGACACTATCCTTACACAGCTGTTTGCGTTGTCTAGAATGAGGAGATTTCCTGATGCTGTAGCTGACATTCCGCGAATGTCATAAGTTTGGTGATCTTCCCTTACTCCGATGTTCACTGACATTTTCTTAGCAACCTTGATTCTTGCTATAGTTTTGGTGTTTCCATTACTTTCAATATCGGAATCGAAGTCTGTCAGAACTGGAAAGCGAACATTCGAATATTCAACAGACTCGGTAATATCATTGGTATCCTCTTTAACACTGCCTAATCGCTTCATCCACTCTTCCGAAAGTCCACTCAGAGGATGTTCAAATATTGAGAGAAACCCAAGGTCTGTGGTTCTGCTTTGTTCGATTAATTTCTTTGTTCTAAGATCTGCTTGTTTTCCAATTGTTTGAAACCTCAGAAAATTAGACGGGACTATATTCTCATTTTCACTGTCAGTGATATCAGCAAGTTTCGCCTCGTATTCTTTAATAGTTTCAGACAAATTTGACATTCTTTCAGTGATTTCAGCACACTTTTCCTTGCAAAACGCGTTTATATTTTCTGTTGTAACGTCAAGTGCTTTATTTATCTTTTCAATAAGATTGTCACGTAACATATTTGCTTCTTGTATCATTTGGCTCCGCTGCTCTTCAATCTTTGAAATGTTTTCCTCCAAGACGCTTCTTACCATTTTTATACTAGACATTGCCTTTCGAAACAATTCATTGAATTCATCGACTTCTCTATGACCAAGGTTTCTACAGAGAAGAGGCACGAACTGCGAATTGCAAGTGTCATGATAGTCTTTCGTACATTGTCGACAAACCAATGTTCTATGGTGTAAGCAATAACAATCACATATGTTTTCTACGTGGATAGCAAAATCAGGATATTTCACTGGCTTGTCATATAAACCTTTTGGCATCCTTGAACCATGGAGGAGTGAATGAGCCTTCAATTCTTGAACTTTATTATGTTTATCTATACACTGTTTACAAAGGAAAGAGTTACACTGATCGCAAAAGGCTTTACATTTAACTCTCTTGTCCAATTGATAATCGCAGAGTTCGCAGAAAAGCCCAGATTCTTTAACATGTAGGTCTGTGTCTTCATCCTTTGCTGTTGTGGTCTGACCACGTTTGGGTCTTGTATCTTTGACTTTAAGTCGTTTAGCCATTCTGTAAAAAAACAAGATTATTGTATAAAGCGTCGAATGTTCTGTAAACAATGTTTCGAGGATGTGTTGGGTGACATGCCACACGTGTATTAATATTTGGTATGAGGGCTTCCGGGAGGGCTTACTAAAGGTTAAAGACCGTTTAGCATAATTACGTAGAAATCAAATATTTAATTATTATCCATTCACTGGTTATAATATTGTCACCTCCCCGTGACCAACGTTGTCCCGTCTACTTGTTAAGTTAACGGAACACGGAACCAAAGTGACCTTTGCCACGACATGTTTACATAATTGGATTATAATACTCAGACATTTTGAAACTATTTGAGCCGCCTCATGGGAAAACCAAAAATCTGCATAGGCGAAAACAAAGACGCAGATCAGCTTCGCGGTCACCGCGAAGCTGGTCAGCGCCTTTGTTTTCGCCACTCGGATAGTATAATTCATCTTCTACTTAAATCTGAAATTTCAAGCTTCTAGCTCTTTTCTGTGCTTGTACAGGCCGGTTTGTGTCGGACCTGTTCGGAAACCACATTGCTGGTTTTCCCACGAGGCGGCTCATTTTGTAGCACTGAACATAACACGATTTCATGATCAGATCATTTATAATGGTTCGTATGACTATCACTTACCTATGAGAAAGAATGCTCCTGTTTCCTAATTTGTTTATTTATATCATATTTTCAACTGTGTCATATGCTTAGACTTGCAAATAAAACTGTGTAATCAGCAGATAGTGTTATATTCGTCTATAAATAAATTATGTTATCAATATGTCAAGGGAACTAACTCGTATTGCTTCGTATTGACTGCGCATGCGTTAAAACAACTGTGGAAAAGAAAATTATCATAAAGAAGAAAAATCCAAAATATCTCACATAAACTTTGATCATCAGATTATATTACTGTCATAAATCGAAAGACTATAGTCTATTTGTGTATTCTATGAACTGTCCTTGCTGTTCTATGGTGTAAAATGGGAGGAAAACAAGAAACCAGAAAGGGCGCCAGCCCGGCCACACACTTTGACCTTGACTCGTTTACTCAGCAATTAGCTGATTTACCCACTGAGGAGGATGGCCTATCGGGCATGCTTAAACTGTTAAATGACTCTAAGAAATCCAAATTGAACCCTGAAGACAAGACTGTTGTCAATGTCGTGTCCATTATGCTCCCATTTCTCATGGCTAACAAATCCACAATAGATACTGTCAACAAAATAAAAGTCACTGTTGAAAAGAATTCTGCAAACCTTAGAAGCCTGGCATACCATCATGACTTGAGCAGTATACCCGTAGGGATAATCTAAGATTATTCAATTTCCCTACATGTAATGATGACGATCTCAGACAGAAGTTCACTGACCTTGGTGCATTGCTGGGGGTTACTGTCCAGCTCTCAGATATTAACGCTATACATAAGTTACCTAGCAGTGGGACTGCGAGGCCCTCCATGGCAGTTATTGTACGACTGAACAACCGTAAAGTTCGTAATGATCTACTATACGCCAAGAAGACTCCGCTTAACACCCCTGACAGCCAGTTTAGGGGAGTGTTTGTACAAGAAGACCTGACTCAACCAAGATCCAAGCTACTGCGCTTCGTGAAGAATCATGAGAACACCGACAGGGCTCGAACAAGTGAGGGCCGCATTCGTGCGACCCTTAAAACTGACCGTGGTGCTGGAAAGAGCGTGGTGTTGGAAAACCCAGATGATCTTTTTAAGTTAGGCATAGACTCTGTTGATATCACCCAGTTTGGCTATCCAGATATGTAGAGGGGAGAAGAAAGTTTTGGCTTAGACCGTGATTCGGTCGCTCTCGATTTGGACGACAATAATGTGGGTTCTTTTTCTGTCTGAGCCCCTTGAGTCTGATCGAATTGATCAGTCTGATACGGACTCTACAGAAATATATTCTGAAGATGAAACTGTTATTTTTTCAGACGATCAGTCTTTAAGAATTTTGTCAATTAATGTGGGGGGATTGCGTAGTAAAGTGGAAAGTCCTGACTTTGAGAATTTTATCATTACGTATGATATTGTTTGTATTATAGAGACACACTTTGACATTTTTGACACTATTTCTATCAATGGATTTAAGTTACTCCCTATTATGGTTAGACGTAATGCAAAGTCCAGATCGGGTGGGATCGCTATCCTGGTCAGAGAAAGCATTTTTGTTTCCATTAAGGTTATTAAAAATAGCGGTGAGAATTTTATTGGTTTTCTTGTGCTAGTTGTTCAGATATTTTATTTTGTGTTTCTTACATTCCGCCTGAAGGCAGCACTTATAGTGATATAAAAAAGTACTGTGGTAGTTAGAGATAGGAAAATACAAACTGATTGCAATATATATTTGATACTTTAGAAGCAGACATATTGGAGTTATCTGACAATAGTGAATCTAAGATATGTTTACTAGGGGACTTCAATGCTAGATCGGGTAAACAACAAGACATTATTTTTCATGACGAAACTATGGAGCAATTCTTACATAGTGACAATCCAAACGATGAACTTGCTAAAATTAACATTGGCGATCTGGGTTTTCCAACTGAAAGATACAATTTGGACAATAAGTCGAACAATTATGGAAAGCGTTTAATAGAAGTTTGCAAATCGTTCAATTTGTGCATTGCTAATGGTGGATTGGGCAGTGACAAGTTTCTTGGTAATAGAACTTGCAAGGGTTCCTCAGTTGTTGATTATGCCATTTTATCACCCTTATTATTTACGTCTGTTAAAGAATTTGAAATTTTACCTTTTGAGCCCTTAATGAGTGATGCTCATAGTGGCATACATATCTCACTACAATGTTCAGTATCAAATGATAACGATGGAAATTTAGCTAATGAAGATAGTGTAGTAACTAAAGCAACTTGGAAACCTGAGCAGAGTGATATATTTTTGCAGAATATTAGCATGGTGAATGCTGAAAATTACATTGAAAAACTTTCGTCATTTTACGCTGTTGGCACAGTTACAAAGGAGGATGTTGAAGTATTAGTGTCTGAATGTTCATCCTTGCTGTTTGATGCAGCTGAGGCGGCAGATATGATATCACACAAAACTGTTACCAGTAGGGTTGCCTCTAAACTTGATTCTCGTAAAGTCCCCAAAAAAACATGGTTTAATAATGAGTGTCGCAGACTCCGCATTCAATATAGACGTGCCAAAAATCATAAAAGAAGGGTAAATAATGTAGAAAGTTTTCAGTTCCTTCACAATGCTAGTAAGGATTATAAGAAATGCTTAAATAAACATTTAAATGAATATAAAAAGGATTTTATTAAAAAGCTGCGTTCGCTTAAAAATTCTGATCCGAAGGCGTATTGGAATTTACTCAATAAATCTAGTGGCTGTAGTTCCAATATTGCACAGAAGGTTTCGTTTGACACTTTTGTTGAACACTTTCGCAAACTTAACACCATTTCCACGGAAAACTCTGATATGATACCAGAAGTGGATCCGGCGAAGGTTTCTGAGTATAATTTAGAGCTTAATGCAGAAATTACTGAACAGGAAGTTCTCATGAGCCTTAATAAGTTGAAGTTAAACAAGGCATGTGCCTCTGATTTGATTTTGAATGAATTTTTAAAATTTTCAAAAACTAAGATGTTGTTAGCATTTACCAAGCTATTTAATCTAGTTTTTACTTCTGGCATTATACCAGATGGATGGTCCCAGGGAATTATTCACCCTATTTATAAAAATAAGGGAGATAAAACCAGTCCTGACAATTACAGGGGGATAACCATTTTGAGTTGCTTTGGCAAATTATTTACCTCTATTTTGAACGACAAATTAAACAAATACCTTGAAAATATGAATGTTTTAAATGAAGAACAGGCAGGCTTCCGGAAACATTATAGCACTACCGATCATATTTTTAACCTCAAATGTTTAATAGATTTATATCTGTGTGGAGGTAAACAACTTTATTGTGCTTTTATTGACTACAAAAAGGCCTTTGATTCTGTAAATCGGTCTTACTTGCGGCAAAAAAATATTATCTAATAACATTGATGGTAAAATGTTAAAAAGATTAGGACATTTGAAATCTAGTACATTTTCTAGTAATGTGGGGGTTCGTCAAGGTGAAAATCTTTCACCAGTTTTGTTCTCACTATTCTTAAATGATCTAACTGAATTTATCTCGCATGCATATGATGGCTTGACTAATGTAAGTGATATGGCCAACCGTCTTCTAAGTGATGATGACATTGAAGTCAATTTTAAACTATATATTTTGTTGTATGCCGATGATACAGTTATATTTGCAGAATCTGATACTGAATTACAAGCGGCTTTAAATGCTATGTACTTATATTGTAAATCATGGGATCTTGAAGTTAATCCATCCAAGACAAAAATAACAATTTTTTCCAATAGGAAATCTTTCCAAGATATGGTTTTTACGTATGATGGGCAAGTTCTTGAAATTGATGATAATTTTGTTTATCTAGGAACTCAATTTTCCTACAATGGGCGTTTCTTGAAACATAATCAAAGGTTAGTTGAAAGATCGCGTAAATCAATGTTTGCTGTACTTAGAAAGTCAAGGAAAATGTATCTGCCTGTTGACATACAGTTACAGCTGTTTGATAGTATAGTAGTACCCATTTTACTGTATGGATCTGAAGTAACTGGATTCGAAAACTGTAAAATACTCGAAAGATTACGTCTTCAATATTATAAGATAATTGTGAGGGCAAAATAGTCCACTCCTAATATTATGTTATATGGTGAACTGGGTAGGTATCCTGTAGATGTTATAGTCAAATCTAGAATGATCGGTTTCTGGCAAAGGTTGATAAATGGGAAACCAGATAAAATATCCTATAAATTATACAAAATTCTATTAGCTTTGCATACTGGAGATATTTTTCACTCTAAGTGGATTTTATCTATACGCAATACTCTCCTTGAATGTGATAAAGATTTGATGTGGTTGAGTCAAGTTCCTCCTTTAAATATTGCGAAACTTGTTAAGACTAAACTTATTGAGAATTATAAAGAAGTTTGGAAGTTGTCTGTATATGAATCTCCCAAATGTCTGAATTATCGAATCTATAAGGAAACACTTCAGTTTGAGAACTATTTCAATGTTTTACCGCCAGATCTTGCGTCACCTTTATTTCATTTTAGATCTCTTAATCATAGATTTCCCATTGAGTCGGGCAGATTTTTTGGCATTAGGAGGGATGATAGGATTTGTGAATTATGTTCTCTAAATAGGCTTGGTGATGAATATCATTATATGCTAGAATGCTCTTACTTCCATGACTTGAGAAATAAATATTTGCCAAGAGACTTGTTCACTAGCCCTAATATCATTAAGTTTCAAAAAGTTATGAGTGCAAATGACAATGACAGGGATTTACTTTCAAAGGTTGCAAAGTATTGCAAAATCTTATTGAAGACATTTCGTGAAGTTGATAACTAGTCAATGACAATGATTCTAGTCATACTGACAGTGAACTTACTTAAAGTGCTATTTTAATCTTAAGCCGCTACTTTGGTACTGTGGAATTTTTGATTGGAACTAATTGCTGCAACATATACTCATGGGCTGCTTGTGTGGTAGTGGGGGTGTACCCTGGTGCATTCCTGCTGGTGCAGAAGTGGACCTTAGTTGTAGCTGTGGTACCAACCATTCAGTTAAAGCTGATAGAGAACCCCAAGTTTACTTGCTGTTACATGGGTTCATATTACTTAGTAATAACAGTGCCAGAGTTTCTTTAAGTGATCTCAGGACAAATATACTATATATTCAGTTCAATACTAGTGAATTTTTACTAGTGAAAGACATTCTTTTGCTGGTACCGGCAATAGAGACAGTTAGTTGGAAGTGCCTTACCCAACAGTGACATTCAATATTCATTGTCTTTAGGAATAAACATCACCGGATAGTGACGTTTAATATTTTACATTCACATACAATGACATTCTATTCATCCACATATTGAGAATTTACAAAGTGGGCAAAGTGACTTTTTAACTATAGGGTTGTTTGCATTGGCGCTGTGATGTTGGCGGATCTGTACATGTGATTGGGAGTGTGGCTGTGACTTATATTGGTATTTTATTGAGCCTGTGTTGGTGGGTATGCATTGATGCATCCCTATCGGGACGGGAGCAATTGTTGGTTATGGCTGTGGGCTCAGTCACTTTCTTTTGTGCCTTTTTGTAATTTTGTGATGTATTGATGCCGTTGATGGTCCCCGGTGCCAATGTTTACGACGTTGTATCTGTTGTGTATATGCCGAATAAGCCAGGTACTTAAAATACTCTATCCAAGGACATTTCTTATCCGGTGCTCAGGTATATATAGTTGTTAAGGTTTACAAAAGTTACTACTTGTTTGTGCTAATCAAGTTAGGCTATAAACTTCCACTCGGACAATTAATATCCGGTACCAGAGACATTTAAATTGAATTTTAATCCATGAATATACCAGTTGTATACCTTGGTATTATCTAGTGCCTAGGGATCGGGATTACTGCGGTAACTTATACTTTGGATATGGGGGAGGTTGTGGCTGCTGCAGCGGGGATGCTTTTTAGAATGTCTGCTGCAGCAGGAACAGCTTCTGGTTATTGTTGCGACCCCGATCATATAGTCTATTAATTTTCCGCTATGGACTATATTGCCTTTCAATACCAAAGATTGCAACTTTCCTCAGTTGTTATGTGTTCTTTGTGTTGATAAATCTTGACTTATACTCCAGTTGGAGTTTCAGTCGATAATAAAATCTTGAAATCTTGAAATCTTGAAATCTTTGACCGACACCTTCACTTAATAGGGACTTCCAATTCAAGTCCTGGAGCATGTCGCTGACACTCGATGCTGGTCAAAAAACGTACTGCCCGTCTCTGTTATTCACCAGCTTCAGGATGTTTTTGTCGATATGGCATTATTTTCAAAATGTCCTGCCATATTCCACCAATGCTCTGCAAATGTCTGTTGCTTTATGGCTACTGATCCTCTATTCAGATTTCTTCATGAGATGCAAATGGTTCTGTTAGCTTTAGAACAGGTTCCGAGTTCAAAAACTTTTCATGTTCACCTCAGCTGAGCCTGGAATTTCAACTGCTCATAAATACTAAGATATCCCAAATTCATTGAAATTTTGGGTTTAGACCGTCATAGCCAGTAATTTATCCTGTTAATAAATGTTAAAATGCCAACAATTGTTGGTATTTTAACATTTATGAGCAGAATAAATTTTAGCTGAGTCTGAGCATGAAAAAGGTTTTATAACCTGGCGCACAATGCCCTCGCACATGAAAATTGTAATGAAATTTATTTAAATTCGAAAAATTAGTTCGAACAGTAAAAGTCCCCCAAACGTAGATGGCCAATTAATAAAGCAAAAGCAAAACAAGCGACTGCACGAAAACTTAAGGAATCATTTATTTCGATGACATGTTTACGCCACCAAATAACCGAATTAATATGTGTTGTATGCCTTGGTTCTCGCATAAGCCAAGGGGCATGAAATTATATGTACATCCATTTGTCATACTGTTTCTTTAAGGGAAAGATTCACTTTGTTTTACCGCTTACTGCTATTCTAATAAGTATGTGGTCAATCTTGATGTAGCCCTTTGATGTTAAAAGTCGTTTTAGCATTTGAAGCGAATTAAATAAATGTGAAATGTCTTAATTTCCTAAATTTCAACTATTTTACAGAGATCCTAATTAATGTCAGTTGGCTTATATTACCATAACTGCATGAAAATTAGGTGATTAAAATTCTTTTATGGTAATGGCATATTTATGCTTTATTACATACAAATCTGCTTCGCTAAATAACGTTTTAAGCCCCTGGGAAGTGAAAATATAAACAATGGCCAAGAGTTGATACTAACAATTGATTAAAAGGGAAATGACTGTCAAAGAGCCACAGCTTTTCTGAAACGCCCCAAAGTTTATATACGGGTATCTAGAATACGTCGGCGTGGTTTGACCCAAAGGCTGTCAGGAACGCCGAAGACGGCCTGTCTCAGAACGAGACCAAATTACATTAATACTAGGTCTGGCGACTTTTTACCCATATATGACTTGCCCATCATTATCAATTGGGTGAGTCCATTTTCATTTTAGTAGGGGCAATAGGAGTGATTTTTAATTTTTATCTCATTTTTACGACCTTTCTCTATGCAAACAGAATACTCTGCGGCGTCACATCTAGGGCTTTGCCGTTTGCCTATGTTCCATACTGAAAAGGGACGCCAGACTTAGATGAGTTAAGTACCATGGTTGAGTAATTGACAATATTAATTACTTTATTGCTTCTTAAACATCAGTGTTAAGTGTAAGAAAATATTCAATCAGATTTCTTTTTCGGCGCTTACTCTGCGAGAAACAAAGAATATTTAGCTAATAACCATATGTTCCGTGAATTAGCCTTGTGTTTGAAAGACAACTCGAGTTCGACTGGTAAAATTTACTAACAGCACGCAAAATAATAGGGGGTGGTGTATGGCGAGTTAATCTATATACAGAATGTTAATTGGTTTCCTTGCTACATATCTGGCAGCACATCTCGTTAATTAGGAATTGTCTAGATTTTTGTGATGCATGCATTACATGCGTATTGCATAATGTTGATAATATATAAACAACACGCATTTCTATATTGCCAAACAAGCTCTTGCTTTGTGTAATGAGACATCGGTGTTACACCTGTGCTGCAGGCCCGTGTACCAAATAACATACCCAAATCATCTGGCACGGAATGGTCAGGGCATCGTGCAAACATGTCCATGTAATATATCACATTTTAACCGCACTTTCTAATATGTCGGATGAGCATGAATTGGGACCAGACCTCATCATAGACTGCGGAGTTAGCTACCCTTGAGCGTTTTGATACTTGCAGGTTACAAGGACAGACACAATATCACGGACTGCAGAGTTAGATGTCCTTGAGTGTTTGAAAAAGTTGACATTTAGTGTTGTCGGCACTCTAGCGCCTTCATTTTTGATCTGATCTGACAGTTATAAGGACAACCACAAGATCTCAAATGAGTTCGATGTTCGACCAGATCCCATTTAAGATTGCGGAGTTAGCTGCCCTTTAGTGTTTGAAACTTTGAAATTTAGTGTTGTCAACACTCTATCGCCTTCGTTTTTAATCTGATCCCTACATTTTCGATTGGATCTTATTCGTTCTTGTCAGAAGCGTGGAAAAGCATAATATCTCGCATGAGTTCAAATTCGGCCAGTCATCAGACTCGCAAACACAAACGTATACTAGTATAGTGTATTACTTAATTGTGATACGACGGTCTGCGTGCTTAGTTTTTAACCCAATCATGATTAATCATTATTTACTATGCTACCTTCTTTATTTGCACGCCGGTGAGTTGGGCGTCAGATTCTATGATGGCTTCCGACTTAAAAACTATTCATTTTAGTTGGTTAAAGCCAGAGCTTCTAGTATGTTGCTTGGCCCACTATGTTCAATTTGTGTTTTTTGTTTGCTCAGATTTTCAGTGGTGTTATTTGAGCCGCCCCATGGGAAAACCAACAATCTGCATAGGCGAAAACAAAGGCGCAGATCAGCTTCGCGGTAACCGCGAAGCTGATCAGCGCCTTTGTTTTCGCTACTCGGATAGTACAATTCCTCTTCTACTTAAATCCGAAATTTCTAGCTACTAGCTCTTTTCTGTGCTTGTACAGGCCGGTTTGTGTCAGACCTGTTCGGAAACCACATTGTTGGTTTTCCCACGAGGCGGCTCATTTGGCTCTCCAGCTGCCGGGCAGCATAATGTATCTGTGATTCCTCGTTTTTATTCATCATGGCGTTTATTTTAATTTATTTGTCTTTCCGTGTTGATTCATTAATTAGTTAGAGATTCGTCACGAGAACTTCTATTGTGGTTCTAATTGATTTGTTTTGGTGTTGAGTTTTTGTGCTGTTTGCAACTTATGTACGTTTTCATATATACATTAGTTAAGTCCGTGTAACTGTGTGACCACCAATTGGGAAATAGCTGCTCAATCGACTAACGGAATGTTCTCTGAGTTTTGTACCTGATTGTCTATTTAGTTTTTTCCCAACTTGGTTTTTTGGAGAGGCGATTTCTTTCTGATTGTGTCATTTCCTGATCATTGCTTAAGTTTACCTTTCTATAAACTATGTCCTATGGCAAGCCAAATGCACACTAATTCGAGAAACCTAGGATATGTCCGTTAAACCTGGTTTATCTATTACATAAACCAGGTTTAACGGACATAAACCAGGTTTAACGGACATATACTAGATTTCTCGATCGTTATCCTAAGTTTCATTACATAAACCAGGTTTAACGGACATATACTAGGTTTAACGGACATATACCAGGTTTCTCGATCGTTATCCTATAGGTTTTCGTCCCTAAACCTATGTTTTCGATCGTTATACCAGGTTTCTCCTTGTGAAACCTAGTATATGTCCGTTAAACCTGGTTTATGTAATGAAACTTAGGATAACGATCGAGAAACCTAGTATATGTCCGTTAAACCTGGTTTATGTCCGTTAAACCTGGCTTATGTAATGAAACTTAGGATAACGATCGAGAAACCTAGTATATGTCCGTTAAACCTGGTTTATGTGCGATAAACCTGGATTATGTGCGGTAAACCTGGTATATGTGCGTTAAACCTGGTTTATGGACTGTTATCATAGGTTTTACTTAAAACTTGCGATATCACAGGTAAAAAGTGATAAACCTGGTTTAACAACCCTTTCGTAAAATCTCTATTTAGGCTGCAAGCCAAATGCACACTAATTGCGTTAAACCTGTCCTCCGGGTAGGTTTCGGAGGATAGGTTTCTCGAATTATTGTGCATTTGGCTTGCCTATTATATATTAATGAATATGACAATATTTGTAAAACCTGGTTTATCTCCACATTTACTAGATAAACCTGGTATATGTGCGTTAAACCTGGTTTATGGACTGATATCATAGGTTTTGTCAGAAAAACCTGCGATAACGGACATAAACCAGATTTAACGGACATAAACCAGGTTTAACGGACATATACTAGGTTTCTCGATCGTTATCCTAAGTTTTCTCACTTAAACCAGGTTTAACGGACATATACTAGGTTTTACAGCCAAACCTATGATAACAGTTGTTAAACCAGGTTTATCGCACATAAACCAGGTTTAACGGACATATACCAGGTTTCTCAATCGTTATCCTAGGTTTCATCACTTAAACCAGGTTTAACAACTGTTATCATAGGTTTTCTAGTTAAACCTAGTATATGTCCGTTAAACCTGGTTTATGTAATAAAACTTAGGATAACGATCGAGAAACCTAGTATATGTCCGTTAAACCTGGTTTATGTGCGATAAACCTAAAACCAGGTTTAACGGACATATCCTAGGTTTCTCGAATTAGTGTGCATTTGGCTTGCCATAATGTCCCATAAACTATGTCCTATAAAATCTTCTGTTACGCCCGATGCGTCAACTTGATGATGTGTCTAATCCGTTCAGAACCCCCGAGATAGAATCTCCCAACCAGTGTAACATCCATTTTCTCATTAAGAGGACGTTATGGCATCGCAACAAGTCTTTTCAGACTTTAATCAAGTATTTGAGTGGTAATATGATTGGTGAATCACGTTAGGCCATTCTGCCCATTTCATTCTACATCAACTAAATGACATCACATATTCTGTATATCGGTATCGCGGCAAATCTAGCGAATGCCCGGACAGAACAAACTAGATTCTCCGTTCATCAATTCCGAGTACTTCAGTAAATTCTTATGTACAGAGTCTATATAAATTGAAATGAAAATCCTCGCCTTTGATTCGATTACGAAAACACGCCCATGCAATACATGTATATGGAAATGTTTTGTTATTGTAAAAATGAAAGTTGTCACTGGAAAATTTTTGATATTTTTTCTTATTTTTGCTCAAAACATAGATTGTGGGTTCATGTTAAAACCGCCTCGCAAGAATAAGACAAATAGGTATACCCCTGGAAACCCCAATTTTACTATAGAATAGTGGGGTTTAGGGGGATATTTACTGCACGGAAATGTTTTCCTGTTGCAAGAATTTTAGCGATTATGTCTTCAGTGATTACTCTATATTGTCTGGAAATCAAGATACGTCAGTGAAAGTAATGAAACTAACGTCAAACTGAACAAGCAAACATCTCCATGTTGACAGTCTATTTGTACGTATATACAACTCTCAGAAAATTACGTTGGAGGATTAATCAAATAAATACAAGTATGCCTAGACCCGGACTGTGTCTGCTCTCTATGTATTTAACTTATTTATGACGAGTGGACAGGTCCATCATTATCATTTGGGTGAGTCCACATTAATTTTAGGGGCTTCAGGTGTGATTTTAAACTTTTATTCCATCTTTCGGGGAAAATTTCTTTACGCAAACAGAACAGCCCCAGATGGGACGCCGTGTCATGCGGCGTCACATCTGGAGCTATACTGTTTGCCTATATCCCAGAAAGGACACCAGTCTGAGCCTGTCTAAAGACCGGTACTGCGCGTTGTGGTGTTATGATATCCACGGTTTTGTTATTGTAGAAGTTGAATAAAAATTATCGCGACGTTTTCGCAAGTCAGATTATCGACTTCTCTCTTCTCATGCTTCTTGTTAAGCATTTTCACGAATTTTATCATCAGTTGTAGGGCACAAAGTAATTTGAACTAATTTCATTCCCTGAGTCTTCCTCGCACTTGTACTTCTTTAACTGACAAGATTTCTAAGATTTATCAGGCGGTGAAATTAAACAGTGGAATAACATGCCGACAATGAATTCGTCATTGCTTTACTAATAAGGCACGAACGCGGATGACTTAAAAACAACATGTGGTTTATATAGGTATAATGACAATAGGCGTTTGAAAATGTGATCAACTGCTTCTTCGAATCCATTTTCATTTTTGAGCCAACCCCGTGCAATTTTAAGCTTTCGTACTTGTTTAAAGCAAAAGAAGTTTTTAAATTGTTGAGGTATTTTCGTCGTTTTGCCTGATAATCTGTATCAAGGTTGAACACAGCTTTTAGTCATCAAAGATATTTTCAAAAGAAAATGCTGCGTTTATGAAATCAAATGTAAAGCAACTTAACATTAAATATATTCTTGAGAAGAAACACTAGCACGCAATTGTAAAAAATGACAAATTCTAATAAAATTGAATCTTCTCAAAGATAAGATGGTATGATCAAACATTGTGTATGAGGTAAGATTTGATAAAAATTTCAATCATATAGAGTTTTATCTAAGAAATGACTTTTTTGAAAGAAAACACAGATCTATATTCGTATAAGCAAGCACCAAATGCCCCCATATGATATATTACTTTCCTTTATTATAGTGTTTATACCCCCGGCATACGAAGTATTAGGGGGTATTTCCGTTCGTCTGTCTGTCTGTAAACTTTTTGTATCAAAGATTTCCCAGGAACTACTTAACCCAGAATTTTAAAATTTAGTACAAAGCTTGGGTATGTCAAGTTGTAGTATTATATATTTGAGAATCGACAATCTCCGACTTATCATTCCCTTTATTTATCCATTTTTATATCCAATAAATTTTTCCATCATATCAGCTCAGTCTGTTTAAGACTTAGAGACTTCAAATTTTATATGCATGTTCAGAATGACCAACTCTATTACTGAAAACAAGATTATGATTCTGTGGTTTACTTTTGTCTTCTTTTTTTACTTTGTTTCTTTTCCCATCTGTCACTCCTATACAAATCTGCACATTTTTGTGTCAAAGATTTCTCGGGAACACATTTTGCATTGCATAACACCCTAATGACATTCAGCAGACTACTGATAAGAAATCACAGGTAATGCAAGGGTGACTTTACAGGTAGGGGCCATGAAAGGGAACCTAAAGTCAATACCTGTGAAATATGTGTTGTATAACAGAGATTTTAATTTTATCTATGATCATCATTTTGGTAATTTAGATGATCTGTCCCTTTGGGTAATTCAGAAATAAAGAATATTGCAAATTTATTTATTTATTTATTTATTTATTTAACAAAGCATTTTCATTGAATAATTGGCATACACTTGAAAGTCTTGTGTCTAATAGCACTGTTCACAGTTTAGAAGGTTCCTTAATCCAGTTTGTACAGTTTGCTTGTTACAAGAATGAATGTTGCATGAATAATTGAAAAAGAAAACTGTCATAAAACCAATTTACATTGAAACAAAGATTTTCACACGTTTTGACAGTTACTAAACAAACACAGATTTAGTGGAAGACAGTGAGTACATGAAATTATGTTGGTTTGTTGAAGGTGTGAAAAACAGATGACCACTTCATCAATGTAATACACTTTAATGACACTTCATTCATTTCTAGTTAGACCTTTAGAGTGACAAGTCCCTCTGAGATTTATGACACAAATGTTTGGATATCATTCTAGTGATACAAAAACGGAACCTATATCTCGGATCCAAGCTCCGAGCCTATATGTGCAGTGCGACATGACACATTTATTTCTATTTGGAATATGGATATTATTATAATTTCAAAATTTGGTACAAACCTTGGATATGTCAAGTTGTATTGTGTATTTGAGACCCAACGATCTCCGGCTTATCATTCCCTTTATTTATCCATTTTTCTCTCTATCTGATAAATTTTTCCATCATATCAGCTCAGTCTGCATAAGACTTAGAGACTTCAAATTTTATTTGCATGTTCAGAATGACCAACTCTATTACTGAAAACAAGATTATATGATTCTGTGGTTTACTTTTGTCTTCCTTTTTTACTTTGTTTCTTTTCCCATCTGTCACTCCTATACAAATCTGCACCTTTTTGTGACAAATATTTCTCAGGAACTACTTAACCTAAAATTTTGTTAGAAAGCTTGGGTATGTCAAGTTGTATTGTGTATTTGAGACTCAACAATCTCTGGCTTATCATTCCCTTTATTTATCCATTTTTCTTTCTATCCAAGAAATTTTCTGTCAAGGAACTACTCTACCTCGAAGTTTGTAATTAGGTACAAACCTTGGGTACCTCAAGTTGTATTGTGTATTTGAGAATCAGCTGTCTCAAGCTTATCAGTCCCTTTATTTATCCATTTTCTTTCCATCCAATAAATTTTCCATCCTATCAGCTCAGTTTGTATAAGAGTTAGAGACTTCAAATTTTATATGCATGTTCAGAATGACCAAATCTATCACTGAAAACAATATTAAGATGCTGTGGTTTACGCCGGGGGTATGTGAGCTTTGCTCACTTTTTGCTATATTTGTTTTGGTCTTCGCTAAAAATAACCAGAAGAAATGTTGCTCTGTGATTTTATGAGTTGATAAACATGTAGTTTGGGGCAGTAAATGGTAACGAACGATGCACAGAAAATGGTTATGTTCATACCAAATTCTTTCTTGGAAAATTAAAGATCAGTGATCTTAGATCACCAACATACATGTGATGATTATGTATTGGTCTTGAAAAGATATGAGCCACCTCAAGAGAAAACAAACAATGCGGTTTTCGAACAGGTCTAACACAAACCCACCTGTACAAGCACAGAAGATGGCTAGAGGCTGGAAATTTTGGATTTAGAAAGTAGAGGAATTGTACTATCTGCATAGTGAAAACAAAGGCACTGATCAGCTTTGCAGTTACTGCAAAGCTGATCTGCACCTTTGGATTCGCATATGCAGATTGTTGGTTTTCTCATGAGGCAGCTCATATATTGAGGATTTTGAATGTTGCAAGTTATGGCCTTAACTACCAAAAGCTGCAATATGTGAATATCAGTGACAACCTAATATTGAGGCGCGAACAGAAGACCATTTGATGAAAGTAGATTTCCTCTTCTTAATAAATCTGAAATTTCTTGTGATTGGACAGGTCAATTTTTGTCAGCCTTTGGGAAAACCCAGATCAAGTTTTCTCACGCCACTGCTAAAACATCTTTGGTGACAAACCTTGGTTAAAACAAGGGGAAAATTTACTCATGGTGGTAATAAATCTTGTCCAACATTAATTAGTTCAATTATAGCAACAAGAACTCCGCGGAGGTCGATATCGCACCTGCATTGGGCAAAGTCAATAGACCGTGAAATATAGTTCAAGGGCACTGGGTCAAGGTGCGTGCTTGAAGGGCATGTCAAGGACAATTACTATGCAAGGTTTCAGACTCGCAGCTATCTCTGATGTCGAGAAAATCAAACTTCGACGTAAAAGTTTTCAAAGTCAGTGGACCATGAAATATAGGTCAAGGGCACAGGGTTAAGGTGCGTGCTTGAAGGGTATGTCAAGAACAATTACTATGCAAGGTTTCAGACTTGCAGCTATCTCTGATGTCGAGAAAACCAAACTTCGACGTAAAAATTATCAAAGTCAGTGGACCGTGAAATATAGGTCAAAGGCACCGGGTTAAGGTGCGTGCTTGAAGGGTATGTCAAGGACAATTATTATGCAAGGTTTCAGACTCGCAGCTATCTCTGATGTCGAGAAAACCAAACTTCGACGTAAAAATTTTCAAAGTCAGTGGACCGTGAAATATAGGTCAAGGGCACCGGGTTAAGGTGCATGCTTGAAGGGTATGTCAAGGACAATTACTATGCAAGGTTTCAGACTTGCAGATATCTCTGATGTTGAGAAAACCAAACTTCGACGTAAAAAATTTCAAAGTCAGTGGACCGTGAAATATAGGTCAAGGGCACCGGGTTAAGGTGCGTGCTTGAAGGGTATGTCAAGGACAATTACTATGCAAGGTTTCAGACTCGCAGCTATCTCTGATGTCGAGAAAACCAAACTTTGACGTAAATGTTGACAAAACTTCGACGTAAAAATTTTCAAAGTCAGTGGACCGTGAAATATAGGTCAAGGGCACCGGATTAAGGTGCGTGCTTGAAGGGTATGTCAGGGACAATTACTATGCAAGGTTTCAGACTCGCAGCTATCTCTGATGTCGAGAAAACCAAACTTCGACGTAAATGTTGACGGACGAACGAACGAACGAACGAACGGACGGACAGAAATTTGGACTCCTATATCGCACCCTGCTATAAGCAGGTGCGATAAAAAGGTAAAACCTTTCATAAGAGATTCCCATTAAGCTTTCAGTCCTCAATTTACACACACTGAGCAGTCTGACTGAAGTATATTAAGTTATGCGAAATAATTCTATCTTACAGTAAGGGTTAAGGGACCAAGCAACTTTTCAACCTCATATTGAAACCTTTCAAAGAGTTTACACTTTATTTTATTAAAGGATCATATACAACATACATAAATGAGCCGCTCTATGGGAAAACCAACAATCTGCATAGGTGATTTTATATTGGCAACCCCTCTGACCAGTAACCATTCATTGTGGTTTGTATTGGACCTGGTCAGACTGGCAGAAACCTTAAGACTGAATTTCTTGTGAAATATCCATCTTGTTAACTCGTACATATATAAGCCTGCCCTGGTGTCTGAGGCAAACAGTATAGTCCCAGATGTGACGCCGCAGAACACGGCATCCCATCTGGGGCTATTCTATTTCCTTGGAGGAATTTCATCGAAAAATGAAATAAAAATTCAAAATCACTCCTGATGCCCCTAAAAATGAAAGTGGACTCATCTAATTCATTATAATCAAAAATTACATTCGTCAATAATGGGTTAAGCAAACCAGTCTAAAAACATTCCAGGATCATAGGTCATTACCACTTTCCTTTTTGGATTATCCAAAACCATCACAATAACATGTCTGAGCAATATATACCCCTTATATACTAAAAATCGGGCTCACATGGGTATACTTTTTTCTTATTTTTGATCAAAAACATAGATGATGGGTTCTCATTAGAACCGCCTCGCGGGGGTGGTTCTAACATGTACCCACTATCAATGTTTTGAGCAAAAATATTCAAAATATCAAACTTTTTTGAGTGCAATTTTCAGCTTTTAAAGTTCCCTGTATATTGCATGGGCATGTTTTTGTAACGACAGCCATTCAAGAAGTTGGTACTTCTTGTTTGTATAAGGTAACTCTTTAATTATAACTGAAGAGTACAGAAACAAATCCTTTAACAAAAAGCAAAGTGAAACCCAAGGCAGATTCCTTCAAGGGATTTCATGAGATCATTATGAAAATCTGTGGTATATATGTAGATCGTAGTTACTACAACACACAGTTATTAACACTTTTAAATGGCAGACGGTATTTCAATGTCATCAATCCACTGGATTCAGTAATATGGTTCCCAGTTACTGCCATCTACAGGTCTTAATACACCGGTAACCAGTAAAACTATGTCAACTATCCACCAGATACCGACGCCACCTAGTGTCAGGAGTTTTCCCACTGCAGTGCCTGAAAACCACAAACTTTATATAAGTTGCGACGTGAGAAAAACGGTTTTGGGGTTTCCGACCAACTCTGACACAAACCAGCAAGAAGAGTCACAGAAGAAGGCTAGGAGCTTTAAATTTTGGATTTAAGAAGAAAATGGGTTGAATATCTATAGAGCAAAAAAAAAAAGACACTGATCAGCTGTGAAGTTACTGCAGCTTTCTGATGCAGCGGTTCAACTATTGAGCATGGATTTGAAAGAAGAGTTCTTTGGATTTTATTACATTCTTTAGTGACAGTCATTAAAATATTGCATGTTCTCTTCTTGTTGTTTTTTATGCCAAACATGTATTAACTTTTATTGTTATTTTTGTAAAGTTTAATCTGAAGGTCAATTTTGTACTGAGAATCTGTGAGATGTTTAAGCAATAGGCAGAAAACAAGAAAGGTGATATTTGAGCCGCGACGCGAGAAAACCGGTTTTCGGGGTTTCCGACCAGGCCTGACACAAACCGGCCCGTACAGTCACAGAAGCAGGCCAGAACATTGAAATTCTGGTTTTGAGAAGAAGAGTGATTATACTATCTGTGTAGCGAAAACAAAGGCGCTGATCAGCTTCGCAGTTACTGCGAAGCTGATCTGCGCCTTTGTTTTCGCCTTAGCAAAAATCCGGTTTTCTCATGGCGCGGCTCATTTATCTTTATAACATAACATAAGTTGATAACATAACATAACATAATACATCCAGCATTTTATAAAATACCACAGAGTTACCTGTATGTCCTAAACAGAACCTGTCCATTCCTAGGAAGCCAAGCAAAACTGAGTAGATAAGGGTTGTCACAAAATAATGACCTGTATATCTGGAAATAAAATAATAAGTTTGGGTTTAATATTGCACCAACAGCTTAGGGCATATGAGGACAAGACCTTGGTTTTATGGTCTCATTGGAAAAACTGGAGAACACAAGATCAAGTCAACTACTCCTGGTCTACCGTACAAGGTGAGTGGCACTTCTGGAGACTTCTTTTATCATCAGTCATGCCTGTTCATTATGAAAACTTGCCCATGAAATATACAGAGATTATTTTTTTAGAAGCAAAAATTTAAAATTGCATTGGAAAAATTTCGATTTTTTTTTTTTTAAATATTTTTGCTCAATACATACATTGTGGGTACTCATTAGGACCACTTGGTGATCAAAAGTAAGAAAATTAGATACAACCCTTTAAACCCCAGTTCTTATAAATAAAAAATGGGGTTTCAGTGGGTATTTATTTCATGGACATGTTTTCCTGATGTTTTCTGAGAATATTTCCAGGCTTTAATAAGTCACTCTTCAAACATAGAGAACTCAATACTGAATAATTTTGTATTTTTGAACTGCATGAATAGCAATATAAGGCTCATGATCAGAAAACCTGCTTCCTACATTATGTGAAAACAAAGATGCATATTGATCTACTCTGCAGTGACTGCAAAGTGCCTTTGTTTTTGCTTCACATAAGTGGCTTCAAAGTCTTGAAAGACAGTACAATCCTTTTTTTTTTCATAAATTCGAAGTTTCAAGCCTCTAGCCTTCATCTGTGACTGTTCAGGTTGGTTTAAGTTAGACCTGGTCGGAAATCCTGAAGACATGATTTTCTGTGATTGAATTCATATGAGCCTCGTCACAAGAAAACTGGATTTTCGCCTATGCAAAAACAAAGGTGCAGATCAGTTGTGCAGTAACTGCACAGCTGATCTGTGCCTTTGTTTTCCCTACAAGTATAGTAAAATTCATCTTCTACTTAAATCCAAAATTTCAAGCTTCTAGCCCATTTCTAGCACAACTGGTCAGAAACCCCGAAGACCAGTTTTCCCGTGTGGTGGCTCATTTGTTCAATACTCACTTGATGCAAGGGAAGCCATCTTTAAGGAATTTCTGTTTGCCGTAACATGTCACACCTTGTAGTGGCTGACACCAGACCTTGGTCCTCTCAACATCTTCATACTTCTCTCCTCCCCACTAGAAATATAAAAATATAAGCCTTCGTGTGAGAAAGCAACAAATCGCAATAAAAAGGAAGAGCAATGAAATCATTTATTCTTTATAGTATACAGAGCAGCCATATTTGGTTTCTGATAAAAGTAGGAGGAACAAACCTTTGTGCAGCCAAATTTGATTCCTGTATCAGGATCGACAGTCTTATTCTCCTTTCTTTCTTCAGGCTCACTGCAGTTCAGGAATTCTAAAGGTCTGAAACGAAACACAGACTTTGGTTAACAATGGTCATATGTAGACTTGATCTTGGGTTATCATTACGAAAACACTCTCATGCAATATACAGATTTTTTTTCAGCTGTAAAAATTGAAAACTTCACCGAAAAATTTTGATATTTTTAATATTTTTGCTCAAAACATACATTATGGGTACATGTTAGAACCGCCTCAGCGAGGCGGTTCTAACGAGAACCCACAATGTATAATTTTGATAAAAAATAAGAAAATTAGGTATACCCCTGCACACCCCAGTTTTATCATATAAAAGAGGGGTTTCAGGGGGTATTTATTGCAAGGAGGCTGGAGAAGCCCAAGCTCATATGTGTGAGAGAATTTTTATGGCTGGAGTCAAATTAAGGCCCAAACAAAGTAAGCAGAAATGTATGCTTGAGCTGTCATTTACACCAGAATGCCTTACTTAACACAGCCCTTTAAGTTCTTTCAAAAACTGTATGGGTTTATATCGACAATATTGCTCTTTTAGATACTGTTTCAAACTGCTTTTACTAATTCTGACAATCTCATGACGAACCCATTACATATTTTTAATTCGCTTCCATAAATTTAAAGTTTGAGCATGGACTGGGCAATTACCTAATGTAATGCTACCATCATGGTGTAAATTGAACAGCCCACAATGGATGGCTATTCCATGAATCAGTTTTTTCGAATCTGAGGGTTTTTAAAAATGCATTTTAAAGAAATCTGGAAATAGCGCCTGCAGAAACTTCGTAAATTGTATTACATGTTGTAAAATTGCAAGAAGCTCACTTTAGTTTGAGCATCCTGATCATTGAATTTAAACAAAACTGTAAGGATATTTTAAATTGTCCTGTCTGACAAGGGGTTAAGGAAAGATGTAGAATGAAAGCCATCGAGAACATACGACTATCAAGAATGTATTACGTGACAATGGGGTCTTCTCTCAACAGGGAAATTGGGCAGAATCTCAGGGTTGCCTCTGTATCTGTATGGCAGTGTGTCATACATACATGTGATGAGTTGAAAATGGGCTTCAAGGAGATTTTTCTTTCATTTCTGACAGGGAGGTTTTTGAAAAATGTATAGAATATCTACGAAAATTCCTGATCCATTTCAGGGAGACTTTGAATTTTGTTCGAAATATATGTATATTTTAGAAGAATTTCAATCAATTTTATAGCTCATTTCCTGGAGCCTCCCAGATGATGAGGGAGGTCTCGCATGTATGGTTGTAGATACCACTGCTGGCTTTTACATGACTGGATAGGGAAAAGCGCACTTAGTCAAACTGGGTTGCTGATAGTTTGTTTCAACAACCCATTTTTCATGCTTCAACATGTTCACTTCTTCAGCACTGTAGTATACCATGCACGAAAGGCCGCAAACTTTTTTGAAAAGCTTAACTTGTTTATTTACTACCATCCGGGTCATTTCGTCCGTGGGTCGTTTCGCCGGGTCGTTTCGCCCTGAGTCGTTTTGCCCTGGTTTTATGGGTGGGTTGTTTCGCCCTAATTATGTGGGTCGTTTCGCTCGTGAGTTGTTTCGCCGGTAATATGTTTCGCCCATTATTATTATTGTAGTTGTTGTTGATGATGTTGATATTATTGATGAGGCTGGTTGGTAGGTAGGTAGGTAGGTAGGTAGGTAGGTAGATGTATCTTGACGTATCTTGTTAATATAATTATATATTTTAACATTTTATTTTGTGGTATTTCTGGTATTTCGACAGTCAGCTAAACTAATCAAATAATTAACAGAAGTGTGATATTTGTTCAAGTCAATAACCCATTAATATGTTTAAGCCTTTTATCACACGTAAGGTGACAATAATCGTGTTTGTCAATTAAAGGCGATGTGTGAATGCTTTGTCTTTGGCGGTGACCAATGTCCGACATTCTTGAAATGTTAAATTGTAAAAGAAGAAAACATGACTCTGATGATAGCGTGCAACCTTAAGCACAAGGGGAAAAATGACTCGCGTTCAATGCCGATTAAGGAGCTAGCGTTTTTCGCTGACGTCAAGCGTAGTGGTCAAAACTCACAGACATGTATACGATTACAGCACCAAAAGTTAGGGTAATTTTTACACAAGTCTGTGCCTATTTACAGTGTATTGTGTTTGAAAACTTTCGAATTTGTTTTATTTTATAAGCAAAAATATAAGTTTTCTTCATAAACGTTCAAGTGACGTAATTACCACAGTTTTAGTGCAATTGACAGTCATCTAACAGCGCTTGGGTTTTAGTGTTTCTTTTCAGAAATCATGTTGGACCTGGTGAATATTTTTCGTCCTCATTTTGTTGAATTTCTGAAATCATACTGTATGATGTAAATCACTGGCATTGACGTTCCTGATTTGGTATGAAGCAGTCTGATTGTATTTTTTGTTCGAAGGTATTTTTGCCGAAATATCCTGTATTCTAAAAGAAATTATCATCATCGCAACCAATTTATAGTAAGGCGTTTTCAAAGTCCATATACAGTGCTCCAGCTAGGATTTGAAAAGGGCAGGGCTGACTGGTTTTGAAAAGGGCACTTTCAGCACATGGCAAGGAGCAAAAAGGGCACTTTCTGCATGCAGCAACGAGCAAAAAGGGCACTTTTTAGTCCATGAAATACTTAAAAATCCAAAAAGGGTTGAAGAAGTTAACCATGCAGTTATAAGACTGCAACTAGAGCTGCACTGTTGGTTACTCCAGCCTTTTAAGTTAAAAAAAACTGTATCTTTCTTAATTTTTGTCAGATTTTTATTATCTTTTTACCAAATTAAAGGGCAGGGTGCAAACTGCATGAAAAAGGGCACAACAGGGCGCTGGAAAAGGGCAACAGGGTGATGAGCCCTGCTAATTTATTCTAGCTGAAGCACTGGTATATATACCCAAAAGACAGTTATGAATGATCAGCCCAAGATATATCCTTAAGTTATAAATAACAAGTATACTAATACACCAGATTACACATTTGGGCACTGTAGAAAAATAAGGGCGAAACCACTCACCAAATAGGGGCGAAACGACTCACGGGTGAAACGACCCAGGGCGAAACGGCTCAGGGCGAAATGACTCGGGGGGCGAAACGACTCAGAGGCGAAACAACTCGCGGACGAAACGACCCAGGACCCCATCACCATATTAGTTTTTCATAAAAGCTATAACTTGTCATTTAAAGTGCTTACAAATATTCACAGTAGACAAGCGGCGACATCGGTTTATACTGTGTACAGTTTTCAAAGCATTCTTCGGCTTTAGAAAAATACGACAAGAAGAAGAAAAGGACCAGACTGACAATAAATATATGCATTTTTCCGATTATTTCATTCCATTTTCGTTTTTGTTTATATTTTTATGGAAAGAAACAGAAGTACACCGAATAATCCAACCAAGGTCATCAAACGCTTTACAAGTATGCCTAAAAAGGGAATTCATTCATTTCGGAATCAGGACAACTCGCCCCAAAGACAACTCGCCCCAAGACAACTCGTCCCATATAAAACTCGCCCCAAGACAAATCGCCCCGCTTTTAGAAGACAACTCTATCTATCTATCTTCATATACTGAGTCGATCACAACTCGCCCCACTGTCGAATAAAAATAATTGTTAGATCCTTTGGAAGCAGTAAAACATTGAAAGCGAGAAGATGGGCCATATTGTACAATTTCAGGTAAAGAACCTTCGTCAGTGACCCTTTACAAAACTTGCAGCGAAAGCCAGACATTTTTGCTGCAATTTCAAAAATTTACTACTCGCCCCACTTTTAGAAGACAACTTGTCCCACTTTAGAAGACAACTCGTCGCGCTTTTGAAGACAAATCTCCACTCGTCTTTATCCCTGGTACCTCTCGGTCTATAAGTCAACTCAACTCAACTCAACTCATTCCCTAATTTTATATAGTAAAACTGGTGTTTACTTAATTTCAAACTTGCGAATGTGACTCACTTCCAACAGGGATTTAAAGCTACACCATTCAACTAGAAGAGTATTGGACGCACATTCAAAATTCCAATATATCCGTTGTGTTTATGGAATTATGCACAATAGACGGTACTGGTGATTTTTGCAATGCGTCTTGTGATTAAATGCCCTATATATAACTTTATCCTAAACAGCCAGGTACTCTTATGCTTGTGAGTGCTATCGCTGGAAATGTATGAATATCGAATCAAATTTATGTCAGTTATGAAAATATTATTTCAGTGTCATGTGTATCAAAAAATTAAAAGTAAAAAAAAAATCTATATATCTATTTCGATTATCGGCGTAGTATTTTGCTGTCGTTTTGTAGTATTTGTTTTTGGAGAAGAAATATTTAAGATTTTAAGTAACACTCCACACTTCATTCTTGTCTAAATTTTCACCCTTTTAAACTGTCTGATACTAACAGACCATGCACAACCCTGCCTAGAATGTCCGCGAGGGTGTGTGGCAGTATATCATGATGAGAACATGTCTTATATTTGTAAACCAGAATTCTTATCTTACTGTTATGCACATATTATGCAAATGAACTAATTAACACCTAGAGACTTAAGCTGTATTTACCTGTATTTTGCTCATTTTCTATACTTTTACCAGATATTCAAAATGTTATTTTTTGGTCAAATTTAACGTTTGAAAAACAAAATTCAATCAATTTTTCCTTATCTTTAAAGCTGTAGCCTTAAATCTTTTGTAAAATTTAAAAACTAAAATTTTATATATTTTCCATGCTTTTGATAAAGTTATCAGATTATCTTTTAATGACCAAGCAGATATCAGACTCCCACCACCATAGCATTTTATCGCCATAATTAATACAGGGTGAATCAAAGCCACCTGTTATCAGCAGGAAGCCTCAAAACCGCACTTCCTTATTTATCTAACCCGAGTTAGCACCTATTTTCTAGGGTAACCGCACTTAATTTTATAAGAGCATGTTCTCAGCATGTAGAGATAGACATGCTTCGATATTTAAAACTCCCATTAACTTCAACGGCACGGTTATTGTACATTTGTATCTTTTATTCTATTGATTTATCATAATTGACAAAATAAAATCGTGAAACATAAGCTGTCGTTAGATAAAAACAAATTTATCTAGAAAATGTGAACTGAAAATAGTAAGTGAATATATTAGATAAAGTTATCAATTTACATGTAACTCTTTCTCAGAAGCTAATTCAGTTTTCCGAGTGTAGACAAACCTGGCCAAAATAATTTTTCAGACAGATGGCGGATAATTCGTTTTCAGTGGTTCTTATATTAAGTTAAATTTATTTCAGTTAATCCAGGTTTGATTTCAGCGTATATTAACAATTTAAGACACATTTTCCCCGCACAAATATGTGTATCAAGTCTGTGTATTTATTGACTCTGAACCCGTGAGTTCACGTGTAATATTATCGATGACGTCATCGCCATCTTTTGCGTTCAGTTATTAAAATGATATACCCCTTTGCGAAATAGATTGACAACTTTACTTGTTTTTGAACAATCGTCACTGGCAAGAAATGGACAACTGGATGAATTTGTTTATATATAATGTGTTAAGTATGAGCGTTAATATTTACTTTGTATATATAACTTCCAGAGCTTGTGATGTTATATGCCTAAATTGATTACATAATACTGTATAGACCCAAATTTTAGAGAAAAATTCGCTGATATTCGAGTTTCAAGGATTCCACAAGGAATCATGGTTAACGGATTGTAATTATATTTGTAATTTATGAAAGAATAACCATTTTTGTACTAAGGCTGAAAATTTCGTGTCTCGTGGTCACTGTTTACAAAGCTACACCCTGATTTTCATTCATTGTACATTTTAGAATTTCGTGGTAAAGCGGTTGTTACAATACAGCTGTGTTCAGTTATTAATATACCCATGCGATATTCAGAAATAAATTGAAAACTCTTCTTGTTTTTTTAACAATCGTCATTGGCGAGAAATGGACAAGTGTAGGAAGTTGTTTATATATTTTGTTAAGTATGAGTGTAAAGATTTACCCTGTATATAAAACGTCCAGATCGTGTGATGTTTTATGCCTAAATTGATTACATGATATATGGAACCACATTTGTTTTTAACAAAAAAAAAATCGCGGATTTTCTAGTTTCAAAGATTCCACAACGAACCACGGTTAATTGTTTGTGATTTTGTTTATAATTGACAAAATAATAACCATTTTCGTATTAAGGCTGAATTTGGTGTCTTTTATGAGCACTATTTACAAAGTTACACCCTGATTTTCATTCATTGTACATTTTAGAATTTCGTGGTAAAGCGGTTGTTACAATACAGCTGTGTTCAGTTATTAATATACCCATGCGATATTCAGAAATAAATTGAAAACTCTTCTTGTTTTTGAACAATCGTCATTGGCGAGAAATGGACAAGTGTAGGAATTTGTTTATATATTTTGCTAAGTATGAGTGTAAAGATTTACCCTGTATATAAAACGTCCAGATCGTGTGATGTTTTATGCCTAAATTGATTACATAATATATGGAACCACATTTGTTTTTAACAAAATATTCGCGGATTTTCTAGTTTCAAAGATTCAACAAGGAACCACGGTTAATGGTTTGTGATTTTGTTTATAATTGACAAAAGAATAACCATTTTCGTATTAAGGCTGAAAATTTGGTGTCTTTTATGAGCACTATTTACAAAGTTACACCCTGATTTTCAATCGATATGCATTTAAGAATTTCATGGTAAAGCGGTTGTTGCAATATAACACTAAGCATAATTTTATTATTGTTATTTTGCAAGAAAACTAATATTCCACCAGGACGGCTGTAAGAATAATTCCTTGTGGGTTCTTTCATGAGGTAAGCATGTGGAGTCACCTCTTGCTTTGTATTCTGCCAAAACGTGGTTGGCATTTCATCATACAGTTTCATGATTTGTTCTTCCGCGCAGAATACCATAATGGGCTATATTTATTGTTAGACAATAACTCACATCTCCTCTTCATGATATTCCAAACCTCTTCTATAGAGTTTAACATGCCAATAAAGGATGAGAAAAGAATAAGTATATATGCAAGGCAACGTTCTTTGTATTAGTTCTAAAACCTCAAAACCCATTACTGATATTAGAGGAACGTCTGTGTTTGAATGTCCTTATGATTCCCTTGACTTTAATCCTATACAAGAGGTTTGAAATATCATGTAGATGAGCTGTGTGTGAAAGCCTAACATTGAAAAGCTTCTCTGTGAAAGTTCCAGTCCTTAATATTGTTCTGTGTCAAGAAAACAAATCATCAAACTGTATGATGGAACTCCAACCCACATTTTGGCAGAATATAAAGCCAGAGGTGACTCCACGTTGCTTTAAGACATGCTTACCTCAAGAAGGAACCCACTAGCGAGGTTTCTCCGTACAACCTTCCTTGTGTAATATTAGTTTTCTTGCAAAATAACACTGGCATGCTTAATTTTATAATGTAACAACCGCTTTACCATGAAATGTTAAAATGCACATTGAATGAAAATTAGGGTGTAACTTTGTAAATAAAGACACTTAATTTTCAGCCTTAGTACACAAATGGTTATGCTTTCATAAATTACAAACAAAATTACAAACCGTTACCCATCGTTCCTTGTAGAATCCTTGAAACTCGAAAATTAGCGATTTTTTGTTAAAAATAGTTCCATATATTATGTAATCAATTTAGGCATACACCATCACAAGATCTGGAAGTTTTATACACAGAGTAAATATTTACACTCATACTTAACAAAATATATCAACAAATTCCTCCAGTTTTCCGTCTCTTGCCAGTGACGATTGTTCAAAAACAAGAAAAGTTGTCAATTTGTTTCTGAATATCAAAGGGGTATATTAGTAAATGAACGCAGCGGTACAAGAACAAATACAGACTCAACGTTAGGGGAAATTACTTCAGCTACCTGAAGACACAGTTATGGCACTCACTCTCAACAGCTTCAAAAGCAGACTAAACAATTGTTGGTATAGGCATCCCCTCTAGTTTGACCCTTGATGTTATATTCCCGGCGAGAGGAAAAGACAGCGGCCTACATATCTAAACACATCAATAGAGGCTGTAGAGCATGGCTAGATGTTAACGACGTAAGAAACGTAAGACGAAAGAAGCTGGTAAGTTACTGGGACATATGACATTAAAATAATGTCAAGACTGTGCACAACAATAATATTTACAATCACTTTATTCAACCTTCTTTATGTTTTAAACATTATGTTTGTCATTATCTAGTATTTGAGATGAATTAAGTCGCATACTATAATTTTTTACCTGTTTTCAACAAATAAAAATTAGAGAAAAAATAAAAAGATTTGCCTACCTACCGACTTTGATTATTTTCGGCATGTTAGTGGAAACACCAGCTAATTGTGTTTTACGCCTAATATCTGAACCCAAAGAGGTTGGAGGGGATTGCTGTATTTCGAACTTCTGGTGTGCTTTATTATGTGGCTTTGAAGTGATATGTATTTTATCTATCTATCTTCAAATACTGCATACACCCTCGCGAGCATTTTTGACAGGCACTGCGCGTCAGGGTTATGAAAAAGAAAAAAAAAAGCTAAACGTGTGATAGTGATTCTGTTTCAATTAAGATGATAGGTTAAAAAAAAACTAGAATGATGATGAAGAAGAGATAAACACAACTGTCTGAGATTGATCGGCACATCACATTTTAGACAGTACATAAATTGGTGAGGATTAATGTGTCTAAAAAGTTTAAAAACAGGATAAAATATGCAGTGCACTGTCTCTAGGGCTTGGGGTGTTTCAACGGACCATATATTTTTTTCTGTTTAGGTGTACTAATAGATTGTTGCAAGCGCTTACTGTAGTGCACTGTCTCTAGTGTCCTCTACCGGCACTATAAGTATATATATAAGTTACTTTTGGTGATAACGGCAGGGGCGGATCCAGGAATTCTAAAGAGGGAGTGCGAATGTAAGAAAGGGAATGGAATTTGAAATAGAATACTCATATTTCCAATGTTTGTACAAAGGCTAACAGAACTCTCGGATTCTTGAGGAGAAATTTGTATTCTTGTCCCCCAGATGTGAAAGAAGCAGTTAATAAAGGACAGGTGCAGCCGGTCTTGGAATATGGAAGCTCAGTTTGGGACCCTCACACTCATGGCCTCCAGGAAGAACTGGAAAAGCTCCAAAATCGTGCGGCAAGGTTTGTGACGGGAAATTATGTTTTTGAAACTGGGAGCATGACTGGCATTTTAGGTCAACTGAAATGGGAATCTCTTAAGAAAAGGATGAAGGATAGTAGACTTATATTGCTATACAAAGAATAGGCGTTGTAGAAATCAACACTCTTTGGCTTTTCAGATACCTTCAGCTAGCAAAGAAGCGTGCAAAAGTAGTTTCTTTCCACAGACTATCAGGGACTGGAATGACCTCCCTGATTCACTTATCTCCTCTGCTGAAATGTCTGATGACTGTGTGTCCAAGTTCGCTTCACTCGTGCGTTCAAGAGACTAATTTCTCCCCCATCTGAACACCCCCCCTCCGGTGAAATAATGCCATTTGGCGTGTCACCAGTAAACTATTCAGATTCAGATTCAGATTCAAAGGGGGGTTCGTCAGCCTAATTTCACACACTTTCTTGAAATTACCTATCAAAATTAAGTAATTTGGCTCCAGAGGGGGGTTCGAGCGAATCCCTTGAACACCCTCTAAATCCGCCACTGAACGGGTATACCAGTTTATGTCTCCAGGGCTTGGGGTGTTTCAACGGGCCTAATAGTTTTTATAGTCATGTTATTATTATGATTGTAGTTGAATGGACTGTGGCTGTCTCCCATGGATTACAAAATGTACTTTATTATTCTAGTCTTCTGTATTGTTATTTTGCTGTTCATCATTGTTTTTGTTTGTTTGTTTTTTTATCTATCTTCTGATACTGAGTCGATCAATTTCTGATCATCACCTCAGGTGTGGGGTGGGTGGCTAAATTTAGAATTTAGTCAAGGGAAAATAAAACATTTGGGGTGGACCATTAAAACTATTTACAAGATATAGATGAGAGGCATACTAAAACGCATGCCTCTGGGCTAATGATTTAAATAGAAGCCTTAAATTCCTCAATGGTCTTAGATAGGACCACTGAAGAAGGGAGACTATTCCAAACCGGAATAGTTCTGGGGAAAAAGGAATTTTTCAGGGCATCACTATAGGCAAATGGTCTTGTGTATTGTGATTCATGTGATGCCCGAGTATGCCTTAGATTGGGTGCCGGGGTCAGGTATTTGTCTTTATCAAGAGACACTGTACCAGAGTGTATCTTGTAGAAGGTTAAGGAGGACCGCTCCCTGCGAGACTCCAGGGATGGCCACTCAAGTTCGTCTAGCATTACACCGACGCTACTGGTGTTCCTCCATCGCCTGCAGGTCCACCGGGCAGCAGTCCTCTGCACCTTCTCCACCTTCTCAATCTGAGTTTCATGATAGGGATGCCAAATAGGAGCTGCATACTCAAGTTGAGGCCGAACCAATGTTTTGTATGCAACTTCCTTAGTATGCCTAGGTGCCAGTGCCAAATTGCGCCTAAGAAAACCCAAAGTCTTAGTTGCCTTGCATGTAATTTCAGAAATGTGTTGACCCCAATCAAGATCATCTGTGATAGTTAAACCGATGTATTTAGCGGACTGAACCTGTTCTAATGTTTGCTGATGCAGTGTGTAATTGAAATCTATATGCCTGCTTGGATGTAGCCGCGTCACCCTCATTGAATGACATTTGCTAACATTGAATTTCATTTGCCAATCCATTTCCCATTTGGCCAAGCTATTGTCATCTTGTAAAATTTGACAATCCAATGGTGACTTGACATTTCTGTATAAAACACAATCATCAGCAAATAGCCGAACAGATGACCTGATGTTGTCAGGAAGATCATTAATGAAAATAAGAAATAGGACCGGTCCTAAGACCGATCCTTGTGGGACACCAGAAAGAACCGGGACTGGGTCTGAGGCACGGCCATCTAATACCACTTTTTGAGAGCGCTCAGAGAGCCACGAGTCGATCCACTTATGTGTTGATCCTCTAATCCCGTAGAAGTCAAGTTTGTATAATAACCTTTTATGTGGGACCTTGTCAAAGGCCTTAGCGAAATCCATGACAATCACATCCGTCTGCCTGTGGCCACGACCCACTGCTCGGTCCAGATTACTAACCAAATCATGATAAAACTGAACTAACTGGGTTTCGCAAGACCTTTGACTTCGGAACCCATGCTGGCAGTCAGCAAGAATGTTTTCAAGAGCCAAGTGTTTGTTATGTTGCTGACTATTATATGCTCTAGAGTTTTGCAACAGATACAAGTAAGCGACACCGGTCGATAATTAGCTGCATCGTATTTCTCACCTTTCTTAAATACCGGGGCTACATTTGCCTGTCGCCAATCGTCTGGTACAGCACCCTGAGCAAGCGACTCATTGAAGATATAGGTCAGTACAGGAGCAATTTCAGAACTACATTCCTTCAACACCCTAGCACTCAGGCCATCTGGCCCAGGCGCCTTATGTATATTCAAATTATTCAACAGTTTAATGACCCCATTGGGGTCAACTGTAATTTTACCCATAGCGGTGAAAGGACTTGTGCCTTTGGAGGGGATTTCATCATCTGATTCGCGAGTGAAGGCTGACTGAAACTGCCTATTACAAATATTAGCCTTATCCAAAGTGTCAGTCTTCAAGATACCATTTTCTCTAAGAGTATTGATCCCAGACGCGTCTTTCTTAAGGGACTTGACAAATGACCAAAACTTTTTTGCCTTTTCATTTTTTCGGGGACAATCGGGATCAGGGTTATCATTTTCAAAGGAGAAGATATTGGTAATATGCTTCCAATATGCATCTCTAATGCTCTTTTGAACATGTGCTCTGAACCGTTTGTAATGGTTCTTAATGTCAGGGCTGCTTGACTTGCGAGCACGAAAGTAAAGTTTATCACGTTTCCTTATCAAGCGTTTGATCGAGCTATCGATCCATGGTAAGCAAAATTTTGTCTTGGTCATTTTTGATGGAATAAACCTTTCAATAGCCGAGAGAACCTCCGACTTAAAACTGACCCACATGTCATTGACTGACACCTGACTATGGTCAGTTGAAAGGAACGAATCCCTATAGCGCGCTAGATTGTCATGGAGACCGTCCATATCCGCTCGTTTATATAGGAAAATCTTACGCGGGGCCTGCTGAATCCGTTTAGCCTTTATGTCATATTCAATATAGACAATGTCATGATCTGCTCTGCCGATCGAGGGCATCCCTTTAACACGGTTAATTGAGGATGGCGAGTTAGTGAAGAGTAAATCAAGGGTCTTGTCTTCTCGGGTGTGTATATTTACCATTTGGGAGAGGCAGTGATCCTGTATTATGTCCACAAGTTTAGTCTGAACTGGCCTCTTTTTGACCCCCTCGGGTACCTGCATTGTGCTCCACTCAATATCACCACAATTGAAGTCACCGCCTACAAGAACATGGGCATTTTTATTTGACATAATCCGAGAAAGTGAAGTATTAAAATCCTCAAGATATTTCATTCTCTCTTGTTCACTTTCAATTTATGATGTCCTTTAAGGATTTTCTAATAAAGATATTGTATCTTGTATCTTGTATCTTTTTACTCTGTTTAGGTGTACTAATTGCAAGCGCTTGATCCTCATGTCCAACATGGCAGATCTGACGAATTTATTCAAAGCAACAATCAAAAGCATTAAATCAAGAAATAAAACACTAAACAAAGATGCCAGTGCTGACATAAAGACAAACATTATTCCAACTAAGAAAATCCAGGGTGATTTTGAAACAAAATCAAAGGAATTGGTAATGCAAGCAAAATAACCATTTGACATTTTTGGGGTCAGTTTTCGAATGCAACGTGTTTTCGGACATAATCTTTCCCACTCTATTTTTAACGTGTACTAAGACAGCTAGTTTCTGAACATAACTGCATGAGCCATGGAAATATGACGTGCTGAAAGTCACAATAAACAGTGTCACATAGTTTCGGCTGAGGGTCAAACCAGGGATCAAATGGCCAAAAGTCCTCTACAATCTTTTCGCCAATCAAATGATTCAAATCTGCTCAACATCACTGCTTCAGATTTCTCAAACATGACAAAGTCTCAAAATAAGAGTTAGAATATAAAAAAATCTAAGTCATGATAAGGGAATGCTCATAAGTATTGTGATAGGCTGAGGAGAGAGACATTCCATGTTTTTTTGTTTTTGTTTTCTTATTACTCCCATCAATCAATTTCTGATTATTCTTGGGAGGTGTACATTGTACCATGAGGTTTGAATTTTGAAATCTACTGCCTCAGTATCCTCAGAATTCTCTTACTTATTTACTGTCATTGAGGCCTTGTATAGTCTAGGACTCTTGGGCCCTTTCTTGTCTTCTTTCATTTAACTGGTGGACGATGCCTACTATTGCCTAGCATGCGCAAGGGGATATGAATAGCAGACTGGCTAAAATTTGGTGATTTTGTTTTTCCAGAACTTGTTTAGTGTACTTTTAAACTGATTGATCAATAGAACCTGAAGAACATCTTCTGGAAAACTGTTCCAGTCATCTGTCACTCTTTGTAGGAATGAATACTTTGTAAGATCCAGTCTATATTGCCATTTAACAGTTTTTGCATATGACCCCTTGTGATCAAGACACATTTAACCACCAAGGATTTAGGAGGGCATTTTCCTTCATAAATTGTTGGAAAAAAATGTTGACTTGAATGTTATATTAAAATTAACTCAGGCAAACAAATGAGCCGCCTCGTGGGAAAACCAACAATGTGGTTTCCGACCAACACCAGGGCTTTTTCTGATCTTTTTGGGAAATTTTGGGTACCGATGAAATTGGGAAAAAATACACTGATTTTGGGAAAAACTACAACGATTTTGGGAAAAAATAGTGCAATTTTTAGCAAAATTGGGAAAGTTTACCTTTTAAATTGGGATTTTTCTGCTAATTGGGAATGTTCCAGGTCAATTGGGAATTTTTTCAGCCAATTGGGAAAAAATTTGGTACCAGAAACCGGACCCAGTTTTGTTTAGGGAAAAGGCCCTGAACACAAACCGGACTGCACAGTAATAGAAGACAGCTAGAAGCATGAAATTTTGTATTGAGGAAGTAGAGGGATTATACTATCCTTGTAGGGAAAACAAAGGCGCTGATCAGCTTCATCTTCACGGTTACTGCAAAGCTGATCTGCGCCTTTGTTTTCACATATGCAAATTGTTTGTTTTCCCATGAGGCGGCTCAAATAAAGCTATATGTATTTGAGCCACATCGTGAGAAAACCGAATTTTGGCCTATGCGAAAACTAAAGCGCAGATCAGCTTCGCAGTAACTGCAAAGCTGATCAGCGCCTTTGTTTGGCTACACGGATAGTACAATTTCTCTTCTTCTTAAATCTGAAATTGCAAGCTTCTTGCCTACTTCTGAGACTGTACAGGTCTGTTTGTATCAGACCTGGTCAGAACTCCAGAAGACCAGTTTTTCACATCACAGCTCATTTGAATCTTTATCATTATTTCAGGTTAAAACTATTTCCAAATTGAGGGATTTCTTGCTAGAGCACAGGAAGGATTATGTTAATGCAGGAAGGTAAAAACAAAAGTTTCATTTTTTTCTAGATGCCAAAATTATCCAAAAAGCTTTTATACCACTATTGGATAAAAATGGCAAAAAAGTTAAAATGGCAGAATGATCATTTATGGGTAAGTCTGTAAACAGCAAGTTCAGACTAAGACCAATTATACAAGTACAACTAGTAAAGGCAGACTAAGACCAATTATACCAGTACATAAGTTTCTATCATAGGTCTGGACAATCAGTAGAATGTAACCCATCTCTGGCTGGTACATGCCTGTTACATGTATGTTGGTGACTAATGTTCACCCTGACCTAGTAAAGTCATCCCTTGCATAGGGTAACTAACTCATTTATTATAAACTTTAAGCTTAGCATACTTTTTGTGGGGCATAGGCAAACAGAATAGCCCTAGATCTGATGTCGCAAAACGTGGCATCCCATCTGGGTCTATTCTGTTGGCTTAGAAAAAATTTATCGAAAAAGTAAATAAAAATCTAAAATCACACCTGATGTCCCCAAAAATGAAAGTGGACTCACCCAAATGATAACGATGGGAAAGTCCATTCATCATATATAATTGGTTAAACAAAAAAATGAAACCTCATTCCTGTCATGCTCAGCATGTATTTTGATTTTCATAGGCACCATTGGTTTTCAAGAGTTGTTTGTAATTTGTGTTCATTTTTAGCCACCTATCGGGAGACAACTCTCGGATGACAGATGTAGATAGGGAGCAAATTGATAAAGAGGCTCAGAATATCATACAAAGATGTCGGGATAATCTCAACACTGTGAAGAAAACAGGTAAACATCACGAAAACATGTCCATGTAATGTATACCCCCTTGAACCCCACTTTTATATAGCAAAACTGGGGTATGCAGGGGTATACTTATTTTTCTTATTTTTGCTCCAAAACATAGATTGTGGGTACTCGTTAGAACCGCCTGGCCGAGACGGTTCTAACGTGTACCCACAATTTATGTTTTGAGCAAAAATAAGAAAAATATCAAAGATTTTTTACTGAAATTTTTCAATTTTTACAACTTAGAAAATCTCTGTATATTGCATGGGCGTGTTTTCGTAATGAATTTTCTAAATACACGTAACACTGTCAATAGGTATGGATTGATACAAAAAAAAAACTAAAACAGTGCAGAGAACATTTTTGTGAAAAATGAATGGATTTCAGGCCATTGCTGACCATAAAATAAGAAGAAATCTATATGTGGTACAAACTGCAAACCCAGGGCAAATTCTATTCAGTGGCATTCACTGCTTGTCTCTACATCAGCATTAGTTGTGAAGGCCCCTGCCCATTGGGGCATAGGTGAAATAGATGGGCTGTTTGTGCCTCCAGGCAAAGCTTCTAATCTACTGACCATCTGACGCATATATCTGAGCCTGCCCAGGAAAAGTAGTTTAGTCAATCCATCCATACATACATGTATAAGCCTTATTGGCTTAGTTGGGTGGTTATATTTATGAAGCATATTTTGAGTGTCATGAAATCCTAATGTTGGGTAAAAGTCCTGTAAAATGGAGGCAACGTCCCAACATGACCATTGCTTTTAAATGGGACATAAAGCATCAATTCAAACAAACAAAGTAGTTGTGAAGCATTTTCCTCTGGAAAAGCTACTTTGCTCTGATTTGAACCGCGTGATGAGAAAACTGGATTTTTGCCTATGCGAAATCAAAGGCGCAGATCAGATGTGCAGTAACTGCACAGCTGATCAGCGCCTTTGATTTCACTACTTGGATAGTACAATCTATCATCTTGTTAAATCAAAAATTTCAAGCTTTTAGCCTTTTTGTGAGACTGTACAGGCCTGTTTATGTGGGACTTGGTCAGAAACCTCGAAGATATGTTTTCTCAAGGCATGGCTTATTTAGTTTTAGGCAGAATCCTGTTGTCTGATATTTCTATTAGTTTTATGGAAATATATTCTCATTTTAGCTGAGAGCCAGAAAGTCCATCCACAAATCAAGGAACACAGAGAATGTGTACTGACATTGATACATACCTACCTAAAAGGTAAATGAATTAAAATGTTTTGTGCTTTGATAAATTGCAAATATCTTGCATCATAAAAACGTTGGTTTTCTTGTATTAAGGCAGTCTGGTCAGTGCCTTTGTGGACCTCTGCTTTGTAGATAATTGTAGTATTTGTACAGTTTAGATTATAAAGATTGAGAGGCCGTTATGATGAAGAAGTAAAGCCAAATGCCTTATAAGTCAAATGTTTCACTTCTAATGGGAGGTAAATCCAGAGGGCAACGTGTTTTCAAAATTTGAGCACCTTTTCTTTGATCTATTTTGCCTGGCTTCCATGAATGAAAAAAATGTTACATTTCAGTAAATGTGTTAAAATTTGAAAAAGAAAAGCAAAGCAATTTAGCATGTGTATAATTTTGGTGATCCATTATTGAAAACACTTAAAGTTATAATAGCTTAATTCTTTTCGTTTCTGAACTCATCAGGATAACATGTACGTAAAATATATACCTCCTTATATCCACATTTATTAAGTAAAACTGGGGTCTGCAGGGGTGATGCTATATTTGTTCTCATATTTTTTGCTCCAAAACATAGATTGTGGGTACTCATTAGACGACTTGACAAGAAGGTTCTATTGTATAGCCATAATCAGTGTATTGAGCAAAAATATTAAGAATCCCTTTGTTTCAGATGCAATTTTAAATTTTTACAGCACAGAAAAAATCACTGTATATTGCATGGACAAGTTTCTGTAATGCATTACGAAAACACATCCATGAAATATACACAGATTTTTAAGTCACAAAAATTGAAAATTTCAATGGAAAAAAATGTGATATTTTTAATATTTTTGCTCAAAACATAGATTGTGGGTACAAGTTAGAATCACCTCAGTGAGGCGATTCTAACAAGTACCCCCCACAATCTCTGTTTTAGAGCAAAAATAAGAAAAATAAGTACAATACATAGACATGTTTTCCTGATGATGGACAAATTTTCATAATGTTTCAGCTGTATGTAAGATTTACAGTGAGCAGAGAGCTGTCAGGGTAAAGAGAGTGGTGGACAGAAAACGAATGTGAGTTTATAGAAATTGAGCAGCAGTGTGAAAAAAAACAATCTGGGTTTCTGACCAGGTTCGATACAAACCGGCCTGAACTGTTGCAGAAAAAGGCTAGACGCTTCAAATTTCAGATTTAAGAAGGAGAGGACAGTTTGCACTGTCTGTGTTGCGAAAAACATAGACGCTGATCAGCTGTGCAGTTACTGCACAACTGATCTGCACAATTGTTTTTGTCTATGCATGTTGTTGGTTTTCTTATGCGACGACTCCGTTTATTTTAGATAAAAGTCAAGATTTCAGGCCTTCAAGTCTATTTCTATAAACAGTTTTTCTCTAGCAATCTTTCAGTCAGTGGCCATCATTAACTTTGCTGATATTTACAGGTAGAGTGGCCACATTGTTTTCTTGCCACCTCCCTCGTGACAAGCTTTGCCCCGTTTTAATTGTTTAATTAACAGAACAGGGAACCAAAATGACCAGCGCCATACCTGTCAATATTTATTTTAGACCATTACCTTAAGAATTTGTGGTATATCGTACATTACATTACCCACTCATTTATGAAAAATTGTGTTAGGAGAAGTTTTAATGAGTATCATGAGCATAAACACACAAAGCATTGCTGGTGATTCTACTTTCCATTTGAATAAATTGACTTGATTTTATTGATACAAGATGGTTTATGCCATTTTACCAATAAAAAAAGTGACAGATAGTTTTTTGGATGGTGAATGGACTCATTTGCTGAGCTAAAACATGTGAAAATCACTCAAAATACACCAGTTTTCATCCTTCTGGTGCCATAAGCTTTTTCATCATGTTAAAAAATGATACAAATATCAGTCGGGAACGGAGATGGGCCTGGCGTAGGATTTTAAAAACAAAAATCGCGTGCGTTCGTTCTGTGGAACTACATTGAATTTTTTAAGCCTGATTTCGCTACATGCATTTAACCTTAAAATGCTCATTTTCTTGTGTGAATTCATATCAAATGACAGGGGGAATACAAATGACACTCATTAATCGTTTCAAAAAGAATGGTCCCATACCTGGTTTGATTCTAGTAGGACTGAAGAGCCGCTTCAAAGTTGCGGGTTTTTTACCGGTTGTCGGTACCCTCGGAAAATATAAAAAAAAGCAATAACTTGCCATTAAACTGGAAATATTTCATCTTGACAACCGAATAGAGCATGAATTTTCCTACCTTTGTGCAAATTTTCAGCCAAAATTTTAATGGGGCGAAACGAACTTGCCACTATTTAAAATTCAGTTTCGGTTTTGAGAACGAAAAAAAAAGAAAATGGCGTCTTTTTGGACCAAGGATCGTTTGGAAAAAAGTACAAATTATGGGATTTAAAGTCTTACCGTGCCAGTGTTACCCAGTGCCAACACGGGCAAGTATAAAGTGGAAAATCCATTATTCCATTTATTCTCATTAGAATTTAACACAACAAAATGATGTCAACATTGAAAACACAAAACATGTATCGATCAATCCTGCAAATGTGAAATCACAAGTGACGTAATAAATCAGCTGCTTCGAAGTTCAAGGACACGCATTAGTGGCGTGTAAGGTAACACGCCACTAATTCAAAAGTGATTTATTCATATAAAAATTAATACAAGCTGGGAATGCATGGACAAATGTGTTTTAATACGTTCGTGTCACCAAATATTATTTGCACGTGCTGAGTTTCGAGTACAGTAATTGGTACAAACGCTAAGTGGGTGCATTAATTGGACACCCGAGTCTGGGCTATGGCCTTTCCAGTCTTAATTTTATTTTGTGGTGAAACAAGCGAGATACAAACCGCCCAGCGGGGATGGAAGTGGAGTGGGGGTTCTCTGAAATATTTTGGATACACAAGGGAGGTTGACATTTTTGGTTCATTTTGAATTTCTTTCTTTCTTTTTTGTTTCTTTTCTTTTTCTTTCTTTCTTTCTTTTTTTTTTTTTTCTTTTTCTTTTTTTTATTTTTCTTTTTTTTTTTTCAAACAAATCAGAGTCCCGCCCCTCCCGGGTCGAACCGGGTGGTATACCGACCAATTTAAAAATGTGAATCATGGCCGCGGGAATGGATACCAGCAGTTTGACACAACTTGCAACAATACGAAGTTTTATCATTGATCAGTGCTGACACTTAGGCTCAATGGGCCCTTATTTGTGCTACTCCCTTTGTAATCGTTAATCACCCCATGGGCGGTTTGCCTTTATTATGTCAGGGTGAACATTTGTCACCAACATGACAGGCATATACATGTACCAGCCGGGTTTCGAACCCGCAACCTCAAGATTGCTAAGTGAATACGCTATCCATTACACCACCGCGGCTGTACATACGTCAAAACGTGAAACATGACTACCTTGGTTTGTAAATGAAAACTACAATGGATTTTAAGGGGATATCGTCAATCTGGGGAGAAGGGCCATTAATATTTTCCGTGATCAATTGATTAGGGATAAGTAGAAAAAAATGTAAGGGATCTAGGGAGCAAGCATAATTTTTTTCTGGGGGGTGGGGGGTGAGAGAGCAAAGAGCAGGGAATCGAGGAAAAGCATCTTTAGGGATCTGGGGGAGAAAAATCTTTTTTCATGGAGAAGAGTGCTAAGCCCCCCCCCACCCCCCCACCCCCACCCCCACCCCAAACGGCCTAAGAATGAAAAAAAAAACGAGAGAGAGAGAGAGAGAGAGAGAGAGAGAGAGAGAGGAAGAGGAGGAGGAGGAGGAGATAAATCGTTGGACTGTCACTTAAGTTGAAAATGAGGCTACATTGTACGTCATTGTAAGTTCGGGGTTCTACCAACGGCGCCATCGATGTAATTTGACGCTGTACTTTTTCTGATACCTGGAACCATGCATTGACATTGACATAACAATGGTAATTATTATATTCAGTCTTTTTAGTGATAATATTGTTATTGTTTGAAATCACTGATGATTTGTTCAAATACCCGATGGTGCCAATAAAAATTGGCACCCGTGGTACCATTAAGTAAAAATCGAACGCATACATAGTCATGTGATGCATGATGTCATATCTTTATGACGACACAGGCTCATAAAAACAGACTGATGACATTGTCATTGAAAGAAACAAAAAAATGAGTCAAAAATGCAACTGTTTGCAAAGAGTCTTCCGTGTAAAATCAGTGAAAATGTAGGAGCAGCTTTGAGATGATGTGAAGATATGCATAAATGAATCCGTGAGTACGTTTATTGTTTAATGTAGACCTTCCGATAAATCTGGTCTCATTTTAAGTGTTGAATAGTCACTGAACTTTCTAAAGTCCCTCAGTTATTGTTGTTTGTCAAGAAAATCGCTCTTTTCATCGAGCTTTTCCCCAGCTTTTCATATGCCTTTGAGACATCAGCTGTTTACCACGTGTTGTTTCATCTTACTGCGGCTGCGCAAAATGGTTTCGAGTGTCAAAATTTTGTTCATGTTGGCGGACAAATTTCTCGTGTACTGAGTAAACTGGAAGTCACACATTTTGCCCAAAGCTAGATTGACATCTCTTGAGCGGTTTATTAAAAAATAATCGATTTTTGTGATGGGGCGAAACGAACTTGCCACTATTTGCTGGAGGCACTGTCACGACATGACCGTCTTAATCGATCATGGTGGCCAGATTGGGGCGCTGATTTTGGCGTCTTTTCTCATCTATCTCGAGTGTTGGATTGAGTTAACGTTGAAATAATGAACGCTATTTTTCACTACATATATTTATTTCATGGTCTATTGTACAGTATTCGTGTATTTTGTGTGTAAACACACCGGAAGTAGGACAGCGATTTTGTGTTTTCTTGGGGAGACAAAATATAGTTCCAAATCGCGGAAGCAGAAAAATAATAGAATACAGTAACCGCCCATAGTTACCGTCCAACTGTATGTCAAACATATCATACACCATTACACTCTTTAAAAAAAAAGCAGTTGAATGTGTACTGTCATGTCGTTTTTGGTATATGATACACATTCAAATCTGAATAAATGTGTATCTGCCCAAATATTTTTGTAATTTATGTGGTACGCAGCAGGCTTATCTAAGGCCCTGTTAGACATAATAAAAAGAATGCCAATATGATGCTTTATTGTGAAACATTAGATAATACATGTAACTTAAAAATATTTGTAAATTTTGTATCCACTGCAGATCCAGGATACAGCCAGAGAGGCAGCTAAGTAGAAGACTATCCAAACCAGATGTAGCAGAAACAGATAAAGATATGTCAGCTAATGCTCAGATAGCGGATGATTCTACAAGAACAGATATCAGTCCAAAAAGTGAGTAAAATACAAATATAACTGAGCCGCCTCATGAGAAGACCAACAATGTGGTTTTTCAGGAGGTCCGAAACAAACTGGGCTGTACCGTCACAGAAGATGACTAGAAGCTTGAAATTTTGGATTTAGAAAGTGAAGGAATTGTACTATCCGAGTTTTGAAAACAAAGGTGCTGATAAGCTTCGCGGTTACTGCGAAGCTGATCTGCGTCTTTGATTTCGCCTATGAAAATTGTTGGTTTTCTCATGAGGCAGCTCATATGTACTATACCTTGTTGAATCTATAATTGATCCTTTGTATTTAAGTTGAAGCTTGAAGGAATCAGTAGGTGACCGAACATGATATCAAGACTAACATTTACGACATCAATATCATTCTCAAGCCTGCAGAGCACAGTCACACACACAGTCACTCGCCTTGTAAACTAGGGGTCACACATTTGGTCCCTGGCAGGCTTCTCTGGTCTTTCTTGGGAGACTTCCAACCAAGGTCCAGTCTTCATTTGAGCAGAACACACGACACAAACACCACAACTGCGAGGTATAATATTCTGGAGTTGTTCAAATCTTTATAGCCAGTCCATCCAGAGTGCTGATTATAAAAGCTCCTCCCACCTATCATGATTATAAAAGCTCCTCCCACCTATCATGATAGTGATGATGAAATTACTGCTGAGGCTGTGGTTGGACAGTCTGGTTTGTTTAGTTTGTAGGTGCCTTACTTTGTTCAGAAAGCCCTGAGATAACTTTCGTGTTGTATGTTTACAGCCAGTCCATCCAGAGTGCCCAGTATAGAAGCTCCTCCCAGCTATGGTGATTCTGATGATGAAATTACTGCTGAGGAAGCTCAAATGGTGAGTCAATGTCAATTGGTTGTAAAACAATTTTTATATCCTTCTCGGCTGTTGATGAAATTCAGATTGCTCAAAACCACCAGTTTGAAACTGATTTCTTTTGTCATTTATTTTGAAATACAAGAATCCATAAACAGTAATGATATACATACAATGTGTCTTTTATTCTAAGTTATAGTTAGGGTACCGAATCAAGAAAAAAATAGCAGAATATAGCGAGTCGAAGACGAGCTGCCCCTTCTCATCCTCACTGTGCAGTTTACCATCTTGCGGTATGACAGAACAACATAACTAATTCGCACCTCAAATTCCAATGTCAGGAAGCTACTTTGGAAATGTTGTATCTGTGAAAAATTAACAAGTCAGACTATAAGAGTGGTGAATGAGATTATCCCTGGAACAGCCAAATTTAACTCAAATAAGCCTGGCATCATTTTTATGGGACATAGGCAAACAGTATAGCCCCAGATGCGACGCCGCAGAACGCGGCATCCCATCTGGGGCTATTCTGTTTGCTTAGAGGAAATTCATCGAAAAGAAGAATAAAAAATTAAGATCACTTCTGATGCCCCTAAAATTAAAAGTGGACTCACCCAAATGATAATGATAGGTAAGTCCATTTGTCATATATGAGTTAATAGAGTGTGTTGGCCTAATGGTACAACATAAGACACCAGTGACGTGTTAAGAGTTGGTATCTCATCAGCACTGTGAGCCACCTCGTGGGAAAACCAACAATGTGATTTCCAAACAGGTCTGACACAAATCAGGCTGCACAGTTACAGAAGCAGGATAGAAGCTTGAATTTTGGATTTAGGAAGAAGAGGAAGTGTACTATCCGTGTAGCGAAAACAAAGGCGCTGATCAGCTTCGCGGTTACCGCGAAGCTGATCTGCGTCTTTGTTTTCGCATATGCAGATTGTTGGTTTTCTCACAAGGTGGCTCACTGTGTTGTATTATTCAGCAAGATGTACAGGTTAATACCAAGAAAGCATTTACTTATCCAACATGACTGAAAAATGGTTGACTTGGACGTCAAACTACAATTCAGACAAGATTAATGGAAGAAAATTGCCTTTGTTTACCATTTATTCTGTTAAATTTTCAGTTTGAGCAGGAAAATAAAGCCATGTTTGAAGAAATGCACAGTCTTTCAGAAGAAATCAGGTACATTTTAATGAAGGTTTTAGATACAGGTCAACAACATTATAATGCTATCTTTGGGGTCCAGGGAAACAAGACCACATTAGAAGTGAAGCCATGTTATAATAACTCATTGTGAGGTTATTTACAATATACATACAGCAATATAATCATTTTGGGAGCCATGCCATGGCAGTGTTATATTGAAAACTGTACTATAGTGAAGCACATTATAATGAGGTTGAACTGTACTTAATATGTTACAACAGGCAATAAAAGAGAGTGTTTCGATAGTTACTAGCTTGTACCTCCATAGTTGAGCTTAAAGTGAGCCCATGAATGTGTTAGGTAGTTTGCATGTTTGATTTTTAGACCAGGCACATGTACTGTAAATTTGGAAATTTTGTGTGACTTATTGTGCGAGTTTTCTTTTTCCAAATAATTTGCGAGGTCTGATTTCGCGAATGAGATTCTTTTTAAGCAAAAACACTAAATTTGTTGGGTAACAAACTCACGAATGTTCGTGAAAGTTAAGTTCTTGCGAACATTTTCAAAGTTAAAGTATCTACTGCCCAGCAGGCACATGACGTCAGATCGACGTCGATGCGACATCATGACGTCGCATTGACGTTGACATGACATCATTTTGACGTCATGTGCACGCTGGGTAATTGTTAGTTACTGGTGTAAGTGCTTTTTAAAGTATGACATATTCAGGAAAGTATGGTTAGAATAAAAGACCATCCTAACATGACCATGGATATGTAACAAGAAATGAGCCTCATCATGAGAAATCGGGATTTTGCCAATGCGAAAACAAAGGCGCAGATCAGCTGTGCAGTAACTGCACAGCTGATCAGTACCTTTGTTTTTGGATAGTTCAATCCTGCTTCTTCTTTAGTTCCAAATCTCAAGCTTCTATCCTTTTTCTGAGACCATACAGGCTGGTTTGTGTCAGACCTGGTTGTAAACAAGGCTTTTCACGTGTCGCGGCTCAAATGATAGAAGTATGTGTTAAAGAAAAGACTTCGACAAATGAGTTCTTTTTAACTGAATGTTAATTTAGAAATTGAAAATGTTATGAGTAGTCTGCCTAGATTATGATGTTATCTTGTTTGTGGGTGAGCCCCCCCTGGCCTTCACATCAGTCTCTAAGGTTGAAAAACTTTATGCTCAACATTTTGTATCTTGATATTCACTTATTTTTTTTTTCAGTAAAATTCAAGGAAAAGTAGTTGAGATTGCTAGTCTTCAAGAAGTTTTTACAGACAAGGTTTTAGAACAGGTAAGACATCTTTGTAAATTAAATTTCAATGCAATAATTTTGTGGGTTTCAAAAAGAGAATTAAGAATAAACTTAGTTTAGAACCTTTCTAATTGTTGCTTCAAATGACTATGATAGTAAACTGTTTTATGATATATTAATAGATTAATTTTGTCAGATTTTCTCATTAAGTGGCAGTCATGGTCTGGTATTGTAGTCGGTTCAAAAGCTTCATGAAGCTTATGTTCATTGTTATGAATCTTGCCGTCTCAAAATAAATATTGTCTTGTCTTGTATTGCCTTTTCATCAGAATATTTTAGCGTTTGGGTGGGAATACCAATAATCTGGGTTTCCGACAAAGGCCGACGCAAACCAGGCTGTAAAGTAACTTAAACAAGCTAAAATCTTGAAATTTTGGGTATAAGTAGAGGAAACATTAAGTCATGTGATATAAAGGCCACAACTATGGGCAGGGCGACGTCAAAACCAACCAGTGACGTTGTTTGTTTACTCTTGTTGACATGACGTCGGTCGCGTATCGCCATGACGTTAAGCGCGAAAATTTGACGTTTTAGCTGTCCCAAAATTATGTTAAGTCGGATTTAATGTCAAATAACATGGAAATGAACAATGATATGTGCAATTGAAAATATGATACTTGATTGATAATATAAAATGTAAATATCAGTATTGAAATTCAGATTTTAGCTTTCACTGGATAATGAAAAACATTAGTTGTTAATGTCTCCGAAAATCCCTTTGGGCTTCACAGACATTAAAACAGCCTAATGTTTTTCATCATCCAGTGAAAGCTAAAATCTGAATTTCAATCCTTAAGGACGTTTGCTGCTAACATTTGACATTTCGGAACTTCCGGTTCTTCTTTTCTTGAATATCTCGAAAACGGTTGCAGATATTTTCCTAATATTTTATATTTGAACACATATTGATAATATGCATTGAATGAGCCATGAAAATTGTCAATCTAAGAAATTTCATTTTTTCACCCCATTTTCTGCAACTTTTCAGAAAATTTTAGTTGTCAGTAAAATTTAGGGGGTAGTGTAGATTAAACTTGAATATTACACATCTTCAAATTAATTGCACTAGTTCGATGTTTATTTTAGCAGCAGTATATGTTTACAATACTGTACATGGTCTTCTAAGTCATTCTTTGTGTTTTTGGTGTGCTGGTTTTAAAATTTAAGGTGGTTTTATGAAATGGGCTTTTAGAAACAAAACAGCCAAAAAAGGCTGAAAATGGCGATTTTCAAGTTGTTGGTTCTCTCTTATATGCTCACTACCCTATATATTTCTTTCTTTTATTCGAACAATATTACCAAGCTCTATGTTGTGTGAAAATACAAGAAAAAGTTTGAATCAACAAATATGGGTTTGGTACATTTCAAAATATTGATTTTTTCCGACTTTTCAAGTATGGGGGTAGGGCTGGAAAAGGAATCGTAAAATTTTGTCATCCACTCCAAGTTGCAAATTTTTCTATGCTTTTGGTCCAAAATTGTCTGCACTACGTAAATATTATTACTTTTGAAAGCATTCTAGGTGTATTTTTGTTCTAGACTGGTATGTTTCAAAAAATTAAAAATCAAATTAATTTTCCCAAATTTAAAACGTGGTGCTCAGAAGTCTCATTCAGAGGCCTGTAGCTTGAAAAAATGCACACTACCCTAGATTTATTTTGTTTTCAAATGTCTTGTGTTGTATTTTGGAATCAAAAAAGTGTGGTTAAAAAAAAAGTTTGAATACTTTTTCATTGGCAGCGAACATCCTTAAATAAACATGTTGACTCTGTTGACTAGGAAGAAGATATAATGAGGATTGCAGACACTGCAGTACATACCACCGAAAATATTAAAGATGCAAATGAAGAAATAAGAGAGGTAATTGGAATCTGAATACTAATGTTCTTATATTGATCCAAAATGTAGTCAGGATTTCAAAATTAGGTTTTATAACCAGTTCTTTATAGCTCACCGGAGCCGAAGGCTCACAGGTGAGCTTATAGTATACCCATGATCTGGCGTCCGTCTGTCCATCGTCCGTCTGTCGTCATCCACAATTTCAAAGATCTTCTTCTCTGAAACCGCTTGGCTAATCAAGTTGAAATTTTATGTGGAGCCTCCTTGTGTAGTGGCATTGAAATTTTCTTCGTGATATCTTGGTCACATGACCAAGATGGCTGCCACGCCCATATATGGTAAAAACCACTCAAAAATCTTCTTCTCCAGAACCAGTTGGCCGATTTCCACGAAACTTGGTATGTAGCATTGGGGACTTCAGCCCATCATAATTTGCTAAAATGATGACCATAGGATGACCTTGACCTATTTTACGGCAAGGTCAATTTTGGAAACATAGGCTTTTACATGGGAAAAAGTGAAAACTATGGATTTCTTTAAAACTATTGCAGCCTGAGGCCTGAAAAGTGGTAGATTCAAACAACTAATGGAGTAGATGAAGGTATGGTGATTAATTTAGGTCAAGGTCATCTCTTGACCTTGGCCAGTCTGTGGTCCATACACACTTTTCAAAGATCTTCTTCTCTGAAATCGCTCGGCCAATCAAAGTGAAATTTTTTGTGGAGCATCCATGGGTAGGGGAGACGAAAGTTTGATCGGGAAATCCAGGTCACATGACCAAGATGGCCACCACGCCCATATATGGTAAAAACCACTCAAAAATCTTCTTCTCCAGAACCGGCTGGCCAATTTTCATGAAGCTTGGTATGTAGCATTTGGGACTCCAGCCCATCATAGTCTGATAAAATGATGACCCTGGGATGACCTTGACCTATTTTACGGCAAGGTCAAATTTTGGAAACATAGGCTTTTACATGGGGAAAAAGTAAAAACTATTGATTTTTTGAAAACTATTGCAGCCTGAGGCCTGAAAAGTGGTAGATGCAAACAACTTATGGAGTAGATGAAGGTATGTGATTAATTTAGGTCAAGGTCATCTCTTGACCTTGGCCAGTCTGTGGTCCATACACACTTTTCAAAGATCTTCTTCTCTGAAACTGCTTGGCCAATCAAAGTGAAATTTTATGTGGAGCATCCATGGGTAGGGGGAACGAAAGTTTGATCGCGAAATCCAGGTCACATGACCAAAATGGCTGCTATGCCCAACTATGGAAATAAACACTCAAAAATCTTCTCTCCAGAACCAGCTGGCCAATTTTCGAGAAACTTGGTATGTAGCATTTTGGACTCCAGCCCATCATAGTTTGTTGAAATGATGACCCTAGGATGACCTTGACCTATTTTACGGCAAGGTCGATTTCGGAAACATAGGCTTTTACATGGGAAAAGGCGAAAACAATGGATATTTTGGAAACTGTTGCAGTCTGAGACCTGAAAGTTGCTCGTTGCAGACAACCAATGGAGTCAATGAAGGTAAGTAATTAATGAAGGCCAAGGTCATTTCTTGACCTTGACCCAAGGTCATTTAAATATCAAAATTAAAATTATGGTTTTCTGTGAAATCACTGGGTTTGGAAACTATTGCAGCCTGAGACCTAAAACTTTGCAGATGCAGACAACTTATAAATTCAATAAAGGTGTGTGAGTATTCAAGGTCAAGGTCATTTCATGCTGACTTAATACTCCAGGATCAGGCTTCAGGTGAGCGTTCTCAGGACCAATGGTCCTCTGGTTCTTAAAAAAAACACGTTTAGGATGGCTTTGTGACATATGTTTTGAACATTAGGAAATCAAAGAGACCTACTCAGTAAATATTTCTGCATGACTAGACTATGCCACTAGCACATTGATGTAGTATTGGTCTCTGAATCAAGAGGTCCTGGATTAAAACACAACAGTGCTGGGTTTGTACCAAAACAAGACACATGTACTCCCAATATCACTGTTGAATATACAGGAAGCAATGACTTAGTCCTGCCATGACTGAAAAGTTGTTGAATGGCATTTTGAACCACAAAATAAACTTTTGTGCCATATCTAAATTCAAATATTCCCAATCACCCAGCAAATACATATATTGCCAATTTTACCTTTTTCAAGCATTGTCAACTCCATAAAAATGAAAATCCTATTCAGTTTCATTAAAATTCAACAAAATGAATTATAGAAAGCTGTACTATTTTGCATATATGAGCTGCATCATATAGAAACCGACAGTGTGGTTTCCAAACAGGTCTGACGCAAACCGAGCTGTACAAGCACGGAAGATTGCTAGAGCCTGTAAATTTTGCATTTAGAAAGTAGAGGAATTTTACCATCTGTGTAGTGAAAACAAAGGTGCTGATCAGCTTCGCAGTTACTGCGAAGCTGATCTGGGCCTTTATTTTTGCACATGCAGATTGTTTGTTTTCCCATACAGCAGCTCATATTTCTTTCCATGTTACTGGTGAACCACAAAGATCCCAAATTGCCTACTAAGTTAATGTTTCCAATCATTTCAGGCAATGAAGAAGAATGCTGGTTTCCGTGTGTGGATTCTATTTTTCCTCCTAGTGCTGACATTTTCTCTGCTATTCTTAGACTGGTATAGTGGATAACACTTGATAAGAATGTTATAGTTGAAATAGTTATTTATAATATAAACCGCCTCGTGGGAAAACCAACAGTGTGGTTTCTGAACAGGTCTAGCACAAACTGGCATGTGTTTCATTCACAGATGCAGGCTAGAAGCTTGAAAGTTTGGATTTAGAAAGTAGAGTAATTGTACTACACTTGTTGTAGCCATAGCGAATCTGTAGATGATCCGGATCAAAATAAATTACAACAGAATTTTACAAAAATATAAAACAACATTTTTTAAAACGAAATTGGCCATTTGACTCTTGATTCAAGTTTGTTTCATTTCATCGGTCAATGATCGTGGATAATGACGTCAACATCTTGTTCACGTCAATGGTTCCCGGCTGATATACAGAAACATGATGGAAAAAGCTTTCTTTTACACACGGCGGTTCGCCGAATTTTCCGAAAATGAAAGGTACCATGTAAGTTATCTTTCGATATTGGTTGCTAATATTTTACCCAAATGAATTATTTTCTGTCATTTTGACGAAGTTTCCGTCCTAAAATTGAATATTACGACATATTTAATTAGAAACTTTGAAATGGTATCATTGTAGTTACTCTGAATCACGTTTAACCGCATACTGTCATTTTATGCTCTCAAAGGACTTGGATTGTTTGATGTTTGTAACTAAAGGTATATTTTTGCATTCTAGGTGTTTATATTATAAAATTAAGTGTAAACAATGAAATAATCTGCATTTTTAACAAGCATCATATACTATTAGGATGTTATTCAGATCAACCATGGAAAATCGTGTGTTCGGTGGGGTGGGGTTTAGCAAACATGACGCCGAAAAAGGCACATGTTTTGGTTCTGAGAATATTTCATGAGGTTCACTGTATGACTACTTGCAAAGAATTTGAAGAATAAACCCATCGGTGGTGATATAAAGTCCATGATTCGGATTACCTCCAACTGATTCACTTTGACTTCAATTATGCATATACTTTCACGCTCCAGTGGTCACAGTCGCATGCTTGCTCAAAAATGAAAAGTATTACAGATGATGAGGAACTAAATTGGCTTCAGGATAATACTAAGTTTATTATACTGAAATCATTCATATGCGCATGTGCAGCAGTTTTTAGCTCACCTGAGCCGAAGGCTCACAAGGTGAGCTTATAGGATGGCCATGATCCGTCGTCTGTCCGTCCGTCGTCCATCGTCCACAATTTCAAAGATCTTCTTCTCTGAAACGGCTTGGCCGATCTAGTTGAAATTTTATACGGAGCCTCCTTGGGTAGTGGCATTTCAAGTTTGATCGCGAAATCCAGGTCACATGACCAAGATGGCCGCCACGCCCATAAATGGTAAAAACCCTTCAAAAATCTTCTTCTCCAGAACCGGTGGGTCGATTTCCACGAAACTTGGTATGTAGCATCGGGGACTTCAGCCTATCATAGTTTGATAAAATGATGACCCTTGGATGACCTTGACCTATTTTACGGCAAGGTCAAATTTGGAAACATAGGCTTTTACATGGGAAAAAGTGAAAACTATGGATTTTTAGCTCACCTGAGCCGAAGGCTCACAAGGTGAGCTTATAGGATGGCCATGATCCGGCGTCCGTCCGTCCTCCGTCCATCGTCTGTCCTTCGTCCACAATTTCAAAGATCTTCTTTTTTGAAACCACTTGGCCGATCTAGTTGAAATTTATGTGGAGCCTCCTTGGTAAGTGGCATTTCAAGTTTGATCGCGAAATCCAGGTCACATGACCAAGATGGCCGCCACGCCCATATATGGTAAAAACCCTTCAAAAATCTTCTTCTCCAGAACCGGTGGGCTGATTTCCACGAAACTTGGTATGTAGCATTGGGGACTTCAGCCCATCATAGTTTGATAAAATGATGACCCTTGGATGACCTTGACCTATTTAACGGCAAGGTCAAATTTGGAAACCTAGGCTTTTACATGGGAAAAAGTGAAAACTATGGATTTTTTGAAAGCTGTTGCAGCCTGAGGCCTGAAAAGTGGTAGATGCAAACAACTAATGGAGTAGATGAAGGTATGTGATTAATATAGGTCAAGGTCATCTCTTGACCTTGGCCAGTCTGTTGTCCATACACACTTTTCAAAGATCTTCTTCTCTGAAACTGCTTGGCCAATCAAAGTGAAATTTTATGTGGAGCATCCATGGGTAGGGGAGACGAAAGTTTGGTCCCGAAATCCAAGTCACATGACCAAGATGGCCGCCACGCCCATATATGGTAAAAACCACTCAAAAATCTTCTCCTCCAGAACTGGTGGTCCGATTTTCACGAAACTTGGTATGTAGCATCGGGGACCTCAGCCCATCATAGTTTGATAAAATGATGACCCTATGATGACCTTGACCTATTTTACGGCAAGGTCAAATTTGGAAACATACACTGAAGAGCTTTAAAAACGCAAAAAAAGAAAATTGGTAATTTTTTGCACCAAGGATATTTTAAGTCTTCCGTAACAGGTGAAAGGGATCAGTAACTGTACTCTGCTTCCATTTTTACACGAAACCGGCATTTGTAAAGTCACTGACCACCCACAGGAATAAAAAGCCATTTTATACTTTTTGCCATGTGACGTCACGTTGAATTAATGAAGAAAAACATTTGACCATTTCACACGGAGCTTGTAGTAATCCATATCTAAAAACACTTTAGTTTTCATTTTGTTTTATTTTTGACAATTCTACGGGTGTTTGAAAATGAATTATCCAGCACAATTGAATTTTTACTAACTTTATGACGTATATGTGACGCCACGTGACGTCATAATTACCATTTTTCATCTATACGGCACTGCAGCAGTCCCTCCCAGGCTATTGGGACAGTGAAAGGTTGACACCGGTCTGATCAACCGACTTTTTCACGTCAAGGCACTAATGTCTCTAGAGATTTGACGTAAAAACGCTATATTACGTGGATTACGTCGACAATGACACATCAGATAAGCTAGCATTATTGTCATGCAATCAAGGCAATTGGCAAAACCTGTGCTTTTAATGAAATAGCAATGCTCTTTGTGCCAAGGAACAAATTGTAGTAGTGCTCAATATCTTTTGCAGTTTTGGATTTTAGGGGTATAGCTATAGCAAGGACTGTAACTCTCACATTTCTCATTATTTTGATACGAAATTCACAGCATAGTTTTCAAACATATCAATGTTTATGTGTGTCAAATTTCATAAAAATCGAACTACTAGAAATATGAAAATACAATTGAATTACAACTTTTGCGTTTTTAAAGCTTTTCAGTGTAGGCTTTTACATGGGAAAAAGTGAAAAATATGGATTTTTTGAAAACTATTGCAGCCTGAGGCCTGAAAAGTGGTAGATGCAAACAACTAATGGAGTAGATGAAGGTATGTGATTAATATAGGTCAAGGTCATCTCTTGACCTTGGCCAGTCTGTTGTCCATACACACTTTTCAAAGATATTCTTCTCTGAAACTGCGCGGCCAATCAAAGTGAAATTTAATGTGGCGCATCCATGGGTAGGGGAGACGAAAGTTTGATCGCGAAATCCAGGTCACATGACCAAGATGGCCGCCACGCCCATATATGGTATAAACCTTTCAAAAATCTTCTTCTCCAGAACTGGCTGGCCGATTTCCACGAAACTTGGTATGTAGCATTGAGGACCTCAGCCCGTCGTAATTTGATAAAATGATGACCCGTTGATGACCTTGACCTATTTTACGGCAAGGTCAAATTTGGAAACATAGGCTTTTACATAGGAAAAAGTGAAAACTATGGATTTTTTGAAAACTATTGCAGCCTGAGGCCTGAAAAGTGGTAGATGCAAACAACTAATGGAGTAGATGAAGGTATGTGATTAATATAGGTCAAGGTCATCTCTTGACCTTGGCCAGTCTGTTGTCCATACACAGTTATTAAAGATCTTCATCTCTGAAACTGCGCGGCCAATCAAAGTGAAATTTTATGTGGAGCATCCATGGGTAGGGGAGACGAAAGTTTGATCGTGAAATCCAGGTCACATGACCAAGATGGCCGCCACGCCCATATATGGTTAAAACCACTCAAAAATCTTCTTCTCCAGAACCGGTGGGCCTATTTCCACGAAACTTTGTATGTAGCATCGGGGACCTCAGCCCATCATAGTTTGATAAAATGATGGCCCTTGGATGACCTTGACCTATTTTACGGCAAGGTCAAATTGGAAACATAGGCTTTTACATAGGAAGAAGTGAAAACTATGGATTTTTTGAAAACTATTGCAGCCTGAGGCCTGAAAAGTGGTAGATGCAAACAACTAATGGAGTAGATGAAGGTATGTGATTAATATAGGTCAAGGTCATCTCTTGACCTTGGCCAGTCTGTTGTCCATACACAGTTTTCAAAGATCTTCTTCTCTGAAACTGCCTGGCAAATCAAAAAGAAGAGAAATTTTATGTGGAGCATCCATGGGTAGGGGAGACGAAAGTTTGATCACGAAATCCAGGTCACATGACCAAGATGGCCGCCACGCCCATATATGGTAAAAACCTTTCAAAAATCTTCTTCTCCAGAACCGGCAGGCCGATTTTCATGAAACTTGGTATGTAGCATTTGGGACTCCAGCCCATCATAGTTTGTTGAAATGATGACCCTATGATGACCTTGACCTATTTTACGGCAAGGTCAATTTTGGAAACATAGGCTTTCACATGGGAAAAGGCGAAAACAAATTGTTGCAGCCTGAGACCTGAAAGTTGCTAGATGCAGACAACTAATGGAGTCAATGACGGTAAGTAATTATTGAAGGCCAAGGTCATGTCCTGACCTTGGCCCAAGGTCATTTAAATATCAAAATTAAAATTATGGTTTTCTCAGAAATCACTGGGTTTGGAAACTATTGCAGCCTGAGACCTGAAACTTTGCAGATGCAGACAACTTATGAAGTCAATAAAGGTGTGTGAGTATTCAAGGTCAAGGTCATTTTATTATGACTTAATACTCCAAGATCAGGCTTCAGGTGAGAGTTCTCAGGACCAATGGTCCTCTGGTTTTGAAAACTATTGCAGCCTGAGGCCTGAAAAGTGGTAGATGCAAACAACTAATGGAGTAGATGAAGGTATGTGATTAATTTAGGTCAAGGTCATCTCTTGACCTTGGCCAGTCTGTCGTTCATTCACACTTTTCAAAGATCATCTTCTCTGAAACTGCTGGTCCAATCAAAGTGAAATTTTATATGGAGCATCCATGGGTAGGGGAGACGAAAGTTTGATCGAGAAATCCAGGTCACATGACCAATATGGCCGCCACGCCCATATATGGTAAAAACCACTCAAAAATCTTCTTCTCCAGAACCGGCAGGCCGATTTTCATGAAACTTGGTATGTAGCATTTGGGACTCCAGCCCATCATAGTTTGATAAAATGATGACCCTAGGATGACCTTGACCTAATTAGGGCAAGGTCAATTTTGGAAACATAGGCTTTTACATGGGAAAAAGTGAAAACTATGGATTTTTTGAAAACCATTGCAGCCTGATGCCTGAAAAGTGGAAGATGCAAACAACTAATGGATTGGATGAAGGTATGTGATTAATGTAGGTCAAGGTCATCTCTTGACCTTGGCCAGTCTGTCGTCCATACACACTTTTCAAAGATCTTCTTCTCTGAAACTGCGCGGCCAATCAAAGTGAAAGTTTATTTGGAGCATCCATGGGTAGGGGAGACGAAAGTTTGATCGCGAAATCCAGGTCACATGACCAAGATGGCCGCCACGCCCATATAAAAACCACTCAAAAATCTTCTTCTCCAGAACCGGCTAGCCGATTTCCACGAAACTTGGTATGTAGCATTGAGGATCTCAGCCCATCATAGTTTGATAAAATGATGACCCTTGGATGACCTTGACCGATTTTACGGCAAGGTCATCTCTTGACCTTGGCCAGTCTGTTGTCCATACACAGTTTTCAAAGATCTTCTTCTCTGAAACTGCGAGGCCAATCAAAGTGAAATTTTATGTGGAGCATCCATGGGTAGGGGAGACGAAAGTTTGATCGCGAAATCCAGGTCACATGACCAAGATGGCCGCCACGTCCATATATGGTAAAAACCACTCAAAAATTTTCTTCTCCAGAACCGGCAGGCCAATTTTCGCAAAACTTGGTATGTAGCATTTGGGACTCCAGCCCATCATAGTTTGATCAAATGATGACTACAGGATGACATTGACCTATTTTACGGCAAGGTCAATTTTGGAAACATGGGAAAAGGCGAAAACAATGGATAGTTTGGAAACTGTTGCAGTCTGAGACCTGGAAGTTGCTAGATGCAGACAACCAATGGAGTCAATGAAGGTAAGTAATTAATGAAGGCCAAGGTCATTTCTTGACCTTGACCCAAAGTCATTTAAATATCAAAATTAAAATTATGGTTTTCTCATAAATCACTGGGTTTGGAAACTATTGCAGCCCGAGACCTGAAACTTTGCAGATGCAGACAACTTATGAATTCAATAAAGGTGTGTGAGTATTCAAGGTCAAGTTCATTTCATGATGACTTAATACTCCAGGATCAGGCTTCAGGTGAGTGTTCTCAGGACCAATGGTCCTCTGGTTATGAACTTGATCCGGAATGGGTAGAATAATTGTAACTGTGTAGCGAAAACAAAGGCGCTGATCAGCTTCGCAGTTACTGCAAAGCTGATCTGCTTCTTTGTGTTTGCCTATGCTAATTGTTGGTTTTCTCATGAGGCAGCGCATATTGTTTTTAATTGTGTAATTAATTCTTGTATGTATTTTGTTGGTACATATACTAAGCTGTTGCATACTGACAATTGTAATAATACTACAATTTGGTTTAGAGCAGGGTAGTGCTCAATTTGATCATTGTCCGTTCTTTGTGTTAAAACGTTAAGTGTTATAGCTATCTTCATGCAGACAGTGAAAACCCAGAGAGCCAAGTTTTTTGTGCATCAGCTTCTTTAAAGTGCAATATGCTTGTTGAAAAATCAAGAAAGAAAATAATAATGTGTACTTGTTGTTATTTCTGATAAATTGCAAGACCATCCTGTGCCATTTAGGATTTTAAGTAATGAATTTACTGTACACGAAAATAAAAGAGTGAGGGATTGTCAGCCACTATGGATAAAAATTACACATCTGTAAGGGGTACTACATCATTTGAGCATTGACATGAGAGAACCAGTCTTCGGGGGGACCGACAAGGTCTGACACAAGTTTGCTCATGCAGCCACAGGAGAAGGCTACAAATTTAAGAAGAAAAGGGATTGTACCATCCATTTACTCAAAACAAAGGCTCTGATCAGGTGTGCAGTTATTGCAAATATGCGTTTTGATTTCGCATATGGAAAAATTCAGTTTTCTTCTGACAGGGTGCATTTGTACATTTCAAACATATCTATTTCTTTATGCTTGAGTATCATGTAACAACAAAGGCAGTGAGGACATTGCTGATGATTATTTTTTAGCTCAGCTGAGCCGAAGGCTCACAAGGTGAGCTAATAGGATGACCATGATCCGGCGTCCGTCCGTCCGTCGTCGTCCACAATTTCAAAGATCTTCTCTGAAACTGCTTGGCCAATCTAGTTGAAATTTTATGTGGAGCCTCCTTGGATAGTGGCATTGAAATTTTGATCGTGATATCTTGGTCACATGACCAAGATGGCCGCAACGCCCATATATGGTAAAAACCCTTCAAAAATCTTCTTCTCCAGAACCTGTGGGCCGATTTCCACTAAACTTGGTATGAAGCATCGGGGACTCCAGCCCATCGCGAAATCCAGGTCACATGAGCAAGATGGCCGCCATGCCCATATACGGTAAAAACCACTCAAAAATCTTCTTCTCCAGAACCGGCAGGCCGATTTTCATCACATTTGGGACTCCAGCCCATCATAGTTGGATCATATGATGAGCCTAGGATGACCTTGACCTATTTTACGGCAATTTCAATTTTGGAAACATATGCATTTACATGGGAAAAAGTGAAAACTATGGATTTTTATCGCACCTGCTTATAGCAGAGTGCGATATAGGAGTCCAAATTTCCGTCCGTCCGTCCGTCCGTCCGTCCGTCCGTTCGTTCGTTCGTCCGTCCGTCAACATTTACGTCGAAGTTTGGTTTTCTCTACATAAGTGATAGCTAGGATTGTGAAACCTTGCATAGTAATTGTCCTTGACATACCCTTCAAGCACGCACCTTGACCCGCTGACCTTGACCTATATTTCACGGTACATTGACTTTGTTAATTTTTACGTCGAAGTTCTGTTTTCTCTGCATCAGTGATAGCTGTGAGTGTGAAACCTTACATATTAATTGTCCTTGACATACCCTTCAAGCACGCACCTTGACCCGCTGACCTTGACCTATATTTCACGGTCCATTGACTTTGTTAATTTTTACGTAGAAGTTTGGTTTTCTCTGCATCAGTGATAGCTAGGATTGTGAAACCTTGCATAGTAATTGTCCTTGACATACCCTTCAAGCACGCACCTTGACCCGGTGCCCTTGACCTATATTTCACGGTCCATTGACTTTGTTAATTTTTACGTCGAAGTTCCGTTTTCTCTGCATCAGTGATAGCTAGGATTGTGAAACCATGCATAGTAATTGTCCTTGACATACCCTTCAAGCACGCACCTTGACCCGGTGCCCTTGACCTATATTTCACGGTCCATTGACTTTGTTAATTTTTACGTCGTAGTTCCGTTTTCTCTGCATCAGTGATAGCTAGGATTGTGAAACCTTGCATAGTAATTGTCCTTGACATACCCTTTAAGCATGCACCTTGACCCACTGACCTTGACCTATATTTCACGGTCCATTGACTTTGTTATTTTTTATGTTGAAGTTTGGTTTCTCTGCATCAGTGTTAGCTGTGAGTGTGAAACCTTGCATAGTAATTGTCCTTGACATACCCTTCAAACACGCACCTTGACCCGCTGACCTTGACCTATATTTCACGGTACATTGACTTTGTTAATTTTTACGTTGAAGTTCTGTTTTCTCTGCATCAGTGATAGCTGTGAGTGTGAAACCTTACATATTAATTGTCCTTGACATACCCTTCAAGCACGCACCTTGACCCGCTGACCTTGACCTATATTTCACGGTCCATTGACTTTGTTAATTTTTACGTCGAAGTTTGGTTTTCTCTGCATCAGTGATAGCTAGGATTGTGAAACCTTGCATAGTAATTGTCCTTGACATACCCTTCAAGCACGCACCTTGACCCGGTGCCCTTGACCTATATTTCACGGTCCATTGACTTTGTTAATTTTTACGTCGAAGTTCCGTTTTCTCTGCATCAGTGATAGCTAGGATTGTGAAACCATGCATAGTAATTGTCCTTGACATACCCTTCAAGCACGCACCTTGACCCGGTGCCCTTGACCTATATTTCACGGTCCATTGACTTTGTTGATTTTTACGTCGTAGTTCCGTTTTCTCTGCATCAGTGATAGCTAGGATTGTGAAACCTTGCATAGTAATTGTCCTTGACATACCCTTTAAGCATGCACCTTGACCCACTGACCTTGACCTATATTTCACGGTCCATTGACTTTGTTATTTTTTATGTTGAAGTTTGGTTTCTCTGCATCAGTGTTAGCTGTGAGTGTGAAACCTTGCATAGTAATTGTCCTTGACATACCCTTCAAACACGCACCTTGACCCGCTCACCTTGACCTTTATTTCTCGGTCCATTGACTTTGTGAATTTTTATGTCAAAGTTTTTTTTTTCTGCATCAGTGATAGCTGCAAGTGTGAAACCTTGCATAGTAAAAGTCCTTCACATACCCTTTCAGAACACACCTGAACCTGGTGCCCTTGACCTATATTTCACGTTTTTAGTTATTTTGCCCGATGCAGGTGCGATATCGACCTCCGCGGAGTTCTGGTTTGAAAACTATTGCAGCCTGAGACCTGAAAAGTGGTAGATGCAAACAACTAATGGAGAAGATGAAGGTATGTGATTAATTTAGGTCAAGGTCATCTCTTGACCTTGGCCAGTCTGTCGTCCTTACACACTTTTCAAAGAGCTTCTCTGAAACTGCTTGGCAAATAAAAGTGAAATTTTATGTGGAGCATCCATTGGTAGGGGGAACGAAAGTTTGATCGCGAAATTCGGGTCACATGACCAAGATGGCCGCCATGCCCAACTATGGTAAAAACCACTCAAAAATCTTCTCCAGAACGGGCTGGCGGATTTACGCAAATTTTTGTATGTAGCATTTGGGACTCCAGCCCATTATAGTTTGTTGAAATGAAGACCCTAGGATGACCTTGACCTATTTTAAGGCAAGGTCAATTTTGGAAACATAGGTTTGTTGCATGGCGTTGTGCCTGGTAAAATCGTTAAGTTGTGACCCAGATAGAGTGATTTGTTTTCATCATACTTGTCCCCTGTTGGAACGATAATCGGTGTCCCAGGAAAAGTGGTTTATCTTCATTATACTACTGTTTATTGTGCCTGCCTCTCTGTCGTACTCGTTCCCTTTCGTTCCTGTTGAAATCTAGCCGGATGGCTACCTTGTTGGGAAAGAGCTAGTCATTCTGCTTTTCGAGTGTGTTGTAGGAAAACTTTTGTTGTGCTTTATGTATTTTCTTTCCCACCAGCTGTCTATGTTGGGACTTTAAATTTAATTGCATCGATTCCTGGTCCCTCTATTCTTATTTTACATGGGAAATGGTGAAAACATTGGATATTTTGGAAACTGTTGCAGCCTGAGACCTGAAAGTTGCTAGATGCAGACAACTAATAGAGTCAATGAAGGTAAGTAATTAATGATGGCCAAGGTCATTTCTTGACCTTGACCCAGGGTCATTTAAATATCAAAATAAAAATTATTGTTTTCTCAGAAATCACTGGGTTTGGAAACTATTGCAGCCTGAGACCTGAAACTTTGCAGATGCAGACAACTTATATAAAGTAAATAATTCAAGGTCAAGGTCATTTCATGATGACTTAATACTCCAAGATCAGGCTTCAGGTGAGCGTTTTCAGGACCAATGGTCCTCTGGTTCTGTGTCTCGTCAAGAACCTAAAAAGTATTTGTTTAAAAATCACTGCAAATTAATGGTCAGGATTTATGCACTCCAGTATTTCATGATGGACAGTTCAATATTGTCTGTTTGTTCTTCTGTCTCTCAGGACCCAGTTGTTCAAAGCATCGTTAGCTTAACGATATGGTTAAGACATAAATTTGTTAAGCAAATATCAGCTAAAGTAACAAATACACTGTTATTTTTTGTTGAAAAAATGTGAGAATCCTTTGCAGTGCAAAGGATTCTCACATTTTTTCAACAAAAAATAACAGTGTATTTGTAATATTAATGTTTGAAATTTTAACGAAACGTTAACTAACGACGACGTTAGTTTTGAACAACTGGGCCCTGTTGTGCTTGTCATCTTGGTTTTTGGTTGATGCTAGCTGGATGGCTACCTTGCTGGGAAAGAGCTAATCATACTGCTCTGCATGCTTGGTGCTAACATTTTGGTGATGTAATTTCTTTCCTGTTTCGATTTTGAATTTATTTGTAATAATACCTGGAACTATTCTGACTTACAGGTAGCATAGTTTGTTGCTTAGAAAATATAGACTAGCTGTCAGGAGAAAAGGAAAAATGATCTGGATACATGTATATCTTATGCTCAAATCTCAATAATAGATTTATTATTAAAAGAAGTCTGACTTGATACAGGTACAAGATGCCTGGGTTTGTTTAAATGTCACCAAGAACAATTTATTGTAAGCTAAATTAAATAGGGCAGTCCATAAACTTGGAAGAGGCATAGATACTAGACAACAGTGTGCAGTGGGAATCAAAATTTTTATTCAAAACACCAAACAATATCCAAAAATGTTAAAATCTGGAAATATAAGATTTCATCAATTTGGGCCTTTTTTCCACAGCAATACATGTTTTGTTTCTGTGATTATGTCTGTATGAAAAGTGTAAACTACATGTACATGAAATATGCAACTTCCTGTGTCAGGAAACAAGAGATCCAAATTATAAGCAGCCTCGAGCCAATTATAGACTTGAGATTTCTTTAAAATCTTTCTGTATGGAAGACAGTTAAAACTGAAAGCATAAAGTACCAGGCAAGTTTTTTGATAAGATACTTCTTTAGAACAAATGTGAAACTTATCATTCTTAATTCAGAAACTATGAAATTAGCACCATTTTCTAGGATGTCCCTTTATAAAATATTTATAAACAAAAAACAATAAAATGTGTCATGACATGGCAGCATTATGCAACATTTGCAATGTAATTTATACTTTATTCTTAACAAAATCTCTAGTTCTGTAATAGTCAGTTTTAAACCCAAGTGTTCCAATCATCTCTTCCCGTGTTCTATTTCGTAACAATTCTTCCAAACATCCGAGAGTCGCCGGCTGAAAATCTAGAATAAACTTGTTGGCAAACAGTTCTTCTCTGGTTGCCAGGTAAGGAAGATCACCCACACCAAATACACAGATGTTTCTAACGTTTTTTCCTTGGCATGGCCAGTCGTCTTCCCAATTTTTGAAGCGAGCTAGATGGGGGTTAGTGTCATTGTTCGTTTCTGGTTCACCTGGAATAATAAAAACGAGCGATAAATGTAAGTAGTAGTAGTAGTAGTAGTAAGAGAGTAGTTGTAGTAGTAGTAGAACTAGTAGTAGTGGTAGTATTGGTAATAAATAATAATAATAAATAAAAAGACTATTATATTTATATGGGGTGTCTCAGTTGTGCATGTCCAATCTTCCCTAAGGTCTCTGTGACCGCCATACCAATCTATGATGATAAAATACTTCAACAATCTTCTGCTGAGAAACAGGTTGACGAACTTCAGCGAAAAGTGGTATGTAGTATAAGGGACTCTAGCTCATCATTTGTTTTGTATAAATCATGTCCCTGGGTTGTTAAATGATTTTCTTTAAACACAGAAGTGAGCATTTATTGTATAGGTTCGTACATAGTAAGTGAATAAATCAGTTAACATAAGTTATACATACAATATTGATTAATTATTTGTTTACTTTGGTTAACCAACACTTTTTAGACCAATCAACGGGCATCTCATTTAAATATGCATGTATTTATGTTTTCTTTTCTTCATTACACTTGTACTTACTATCCATAAGTGCCAACAAATGAGCCATCTTTAGAGCTGTACTATTCATAAGCTGCTCTGTTGTCACACAGCTGATCTCAATCTTTTTTTTTTTTTCTACCAAAAAGGCATGTTACTGCTACCTAATTTACACTTCTGACCACATTAATTTACAGAGGTGCCTTTTTAGCTCACCTGAGCCGAAGGCTCACAGGTGAGCTTATAGTATACCCATGCTCCAGCGTCCGTCCGTCGTCCGTCCGTCTTTCACAATTTCAAAAGATCTTCTCCTCTGAAACCGCTGGGCCAATCAAAGCCAAACTTCATGTGGAGCATCCTTAGGAAGGGGGGAATGAAAGTTATATAAATGGTTCAGCTCACATGACCAAGATGGCCGCCATGGCTATAAATAGCAAAAACCTTTAAAAATCTTCTTCTCCAGAACCAGTGGGCCGATTTCCACGAAACTTGGTATGTAGCATCTGGGACGTGGGCCCATCATAGTTTATATAAATCATGACCCTAGGATGACCTCGACCTATTTTATGGCAAGGTCAACTTAGGTCGCCAATGCATTTGAATGGGAAAAAAATGGTAAAATGCTATTTAATGGGTAAAACTTACTGGGAATAGGCAAATGGACAGAAGATTAATGTTAATGGAAAATTTTAGCCCCTGGGGGTTTGTCTGCACCTGCCCTGGGGCTATATACATGTATATGACCATAATATTCAAACATCTTCTTCTCTGATACCCCTAGGCCAATCGAAGCCAAACTTCATGTGGAGCATTCTTGGGAAGGGGGAATGAAAGTTTATATAAATGGTCAAGGTCACATGACCAAGATGGCCGCCATGGCTATAAATAGCAAAAACGTTTACAAATTTTCTTCTTCAGAACCAGAAGGCCTATGATTTTGAAACTTGGTGTGAAGCATCTGGGAATGGAGCTCTACAAAGTTGATATAAATTATGACCCTGGGATGACCTTGACCTATTTTACGGCAAGGTCAACTTAGATCGCCCATGCATTTGAATGGAGAAAATTGTTAAAATGTCATTTGAAGGACAAAACTTGCAGTTAATTGGCAAATGGACTGAATTTTTATGGTTTGAAAAAGACATTGACTCCAGGAGTTTTTCTGACCCTGCCCTGGGGTTATATACATGCATTTTACCATTCTAGTCTAACAAGTTTATTGGTACATGTATATATCTCGGGTCTCAGGTGAGTGTTTACAGGACCATTGGTCCTCTGGTTTCATGATGTGGCACAATAGAGATCAATAGAGGAAGTGTCCAATTTGGAAACAGAAAGCTGTACAAGGAAGCTAAAGCTGCATCACAACAAAACTTGTCTCTTGAGTTCATGATGAAAGGTCATTGAAACTATGGATTAATTCCCAAAACCCTGCACTTGAAGCAAAAATCAGTCAATTATCTTAAATGATATCCATATATGGGAAGACCATAAGTTCAAAATGGTGAGTATGATGATTTCTTGTCGTGAAGGAATCATTTTGTTGAGCCACGCCATGTGAAAACCAACAATGGTTTCCAAACAGGTTAGACATAAACCGGGCTGTACAACCACAGAAGATGGCTAGAGGCTAGAGGCTTGAAAAGATGGATTTAGAAAGTAGAGGAATTGTACTATCCGTGTAGCGAAAACGGTTACCGCGAAGTTGATCTGCGTCTTTGTTTTCGCATATGCAGATTGTTGGTTTTCTCAAGATGCGGTTCATGTGTTGAAGCAGTGAACAGCACAGAACATTTCAAAGGAAAAACTTCAACCAGCTGTCAGCTCATGAATAATGGGATGTTGAATATAAAGACATGGAAATAATCATTACTTTCACATGCCCATACAAGGCTGAGAAAATGATATAAAATAATTAACACTCCTGCAATGATATTGTAATTTCACAGCTGTGAAAATGAAACAAAAATATACAGATGAACCCAAAGGATAAAAGGGTCCTGAAATGCTCACCTGATCTTGAATCATTTATTATTTTAGTTTTAGCATGAGATTAGACATACGAATACAAAATAAATTCATATAAGAATCAGAAATGGCTCGCCACTTGGCAACATTTCCTACTACATTTATTCATTACGAAAACTTGGCCATGTGAATGTACAGATTTTTTTTTTTTTTTTTTTTTTTTTTTTTTTTTTTGAAAAATTTTCATTGGAAAATTTCAATATTCACAATATATTTGCTCAAAACATAGATTTTGGGTACACGTTAGAATCAGTCCGTCAAGGCGGTTCTAACGAGTGCCCACAATCAATGTTTTGGATCAAAAATAAGAAGAATAGATGAACCCCTGCACATCCCAGTTTTACTGTATAAAAGTGGGGTTTTGCACGGACATCTTTTCCTGATGGCTTTACTTTTGCATTAAAGTACTATTTAACCAACCTTTGTAAGATCCAGATATATTCAAGTGTGGGTTATTATGTAGTGATGAGAAAAATAATTCATCCGGGACCTCCACTTTTCTACACCAAGCTAGAAAATCTTTCCCTATCTGACTGTTAATGGCGCTGTCAGCAAACTGTCTGTTGAGGACCACGTGTATGGACCCCTTTGTTGGGGTTATCCCGTGGGGTGGGGGACCGGCGTTCTTCCATCGGTACTTGTTGTCTCTGAAAAACGCGAAATAAGCCGTGACACGAGAAAAACATTGTGTTTTCCGACCATGTCTAGCACAAATCGGCCTGTACAGACTCAGAAAAAAAGGTAGAAGCTTGAAATTTTGAATATAAGTAGAAGAATAGGAACTGTACTATCCGTGTAGCGAAAATCTGCACTGCGAAGCTTATCTGCTTCTTTGTTTTCGCACTTGCACATTGAATATAAACAAATAAAATGTTTTTTTTTTTTTTGAAAATGGTTTTCTCATGACGCCGCTCAAAAAAAAAAAAAAAAAAAAAAAAAAAAAAAAAAAAAATACAGCGGTTGTCCCAGTTACAGGTACACGGCTAACAAACCTTTAAATGCGTAACCGCCGGTTAAGAAAAAAAAATCCGATTCACGCCCTTCCGGTTCCGCATATGAAGACCAAGAAAAGGTAAACAAAACATACACTACTAGGATCGATTGATGATTATATTTTAGTACAGAAATATATCGATTATCTATGAATGCTATTTTGTCACTTATTTACTCATGTAACTCAGCACCAAAGTAGCTCGCAAAATAATTTGATGAATTTGAGTTATTTATTCCCTTCTTCGAACCTGGTGTTCCAACAAGGCCAAAGTCGGCGAAATACAACTAAAAATTGGACAATTTGCTGGTAAATATCAAATTTTAGTGATTGTTCCACGACAAATTTACATATATGTATTAACTAGATTGCATCTGATGTCTGTGCCAGTATTTCGTTGTGTAAGTGCCCGTCATTATCGATTTGAAGGGAAGGAAAAGATGGGTACGCATTTAATCATTAAAACATGAAGGATATATTTCAAGATACGTTTGAAAACCTCAACCTGTTCAAGTTATGGTATTTATTTCCCTGTAAAGCGTTAAAAAAATTATACAGAATGCTGTAAAATCGTCTTCATGAATTCATGAACAGGAATATCATGCATGTGAACTATTGTATTACATGTATTTCATAGACAGTTTGTATTATTTTATATCAAACATTTTCACTGCAACTATCACAAACACACCAAATTTGAGTAAGCAACTATTAAGAAAGGACGAGAGAATGTGACAATAATCTTCAGCATAAAACAATTAACAAAAACAAAAATTTTAATACATGTGTTCTATAATGACTATATTGCTATCATTCTAATGATTAAATTCGTAACCGAAATGTTGACACAGCTTTTAACCACATATGCATAGAATGCATTGGCCAGAGGCAACGAAACTGTCACCAGACCTCACACAATGTTAAAATCATCTGCGCACTGTATTGCTTTCCGTTAATATGGACGTAATGAGCGCCAAATCTAAAAATATCCCTGCGACTGACCCACATTTTCGTCGTGTACAATGCAATCCCAACATGTGTTTTGGGGTAGGGAATAAAAATCATGATTATAAAGAAAAAATTCTGGAAATCCTTTGGGGTCAAAATAAAGCAATGTCTAACTAATAAAATAGCATTGAGAGAATTATAATATTTGTCTTCGAATCGAAATATTTTACTCGGAAACATGAGCTGCAAAAGTTTGTTTACCTTTTGTTGGTCATCTGATGCGAAACCGGAAAGACATGAATCGGATTTCTTTTCTTAACCGCGGTTACGCATTTAAAGGTTTGTTAGCCGTGAGGTATGGTCAGGTGTGGCATAATTACTGTCCCCTTTCATTTGGAGGGAGTGTTGTCTTACCCACATTGTGAATAAACCTTGAATATACGCAAGTTTCCTGCAAAAACCACAGACGAAAGCGACACGCCTTGAAATATGCATGTTTGAGCCGCGTCATGAGAAAAACCAGATCTGGCCTATATCTGGCCTATGCGAAAACAAAGGCGCAGATCAGCTGTGCAGATGATCAGCGCCTTTGTTTTCGCTACACGAGTAGTTCAACTCCTCTTCTACTTATATCCAAAATTTCAAGCTTCTAGCTATCTTCTCTGATACTACAGGCCGTTTTGTGTCAGACCTGGTCTGAAACACCGAAGACCGGTTTTCTCGCAACGCGGCTCACATTGTACCGCAAAAAGAAAGGTCATGCAGTGGCAGGTCATGCAGTGGCTCGACCTGTACCGTGGTATGCGAAAAAGTGCATGTACTTGTAAAGAGAACGTCTTGTTTTCATAGTTACAAACACTTGTTTTGACAGTTTACAGCATACATCTGAGTGTTTTCCAATATTACAGCATATGTGTTTGTTTACAGTGAATTTGGATAACAAGGCAATAATTCTTGACATATCTCAGAAGAGTTTTTTTTATAACAAGGCATACCGATTAGATAAGAAACATCAAATGCTGATTATGATGAAATATTATATTCCTATTTCAAATAGGGCTTGGGCCCCCACTCATTGGCACCTAAAGAAATAGATGTCAGGCAACTGACTACTGGTTAACTGCTCTGATATGAGCCTGCTCAGGAAAAGTGGTTCAAGTCAAACCATCCGTACATATAACTATATATATAAGCCTTCGCGGCTTAGTTGGATGGACATATTTGAAGCACATTGACATCCTAATTTTGGGTAAAAATCCAAAAAAATGGAGGCAACGTCATGACATGACCATAGCTGTTAAGCATGTGAATTCTCCAGAACTGATAAACAATACCGAAAGGCGATTGCTTAACATAGTCTTCGCTGGGCGTAGCTGTTTCACCGCCCAACGTGTATATTTCATCTAAACAATTACCTTTTTACGGTTCCTTCAACAAGATTTGCCCCATTAATGGAATCCAAGATTTTTACAAGTTCATAATTTGTCCGCAATGGAAACTCTTGACCTGTCAAATTGATGAAATATTTCCATGTTTTGTGGCGTTTTAGCAATTCCTCTAGACATATCAACTCTGGTTCTAGAACAGAGAATTCTCCCCATCGTACGTTCACTGAACGGGGTGTGAGAAAAACATTTTGGAAACATTTAGCAAGTCGTTTTACTGAATTTACGAAGTTTTTGTTCGATTTTTGGTCTATGTGAATACAGTAAATGTTGTGTGGTCTATAGATTGTCCTTAATAATTGCTCGAATTGCGGAAAGTTTGTATATATGAGCATGCTAAATGCCAGAGGAAAGTTTTGTTCTAATTCTGTTACAGGCGTTGTTATATATCTATTATTCATCATATAGCTTTTGCAATTACCGTCCTTAATAGTACTTCCACTATCAGCTAAAGTATTGTTCAAATTCAATTTTATCTTAAGCTTTTTACCACTTATTAATGTAGGGCAAGTCACGCCAGATACTGATAATGACTGTATTTGTCCATACGATAACACATTTCTTAAACTTGATATGTTTAAATTTTTCACCAATTTAGGGGCGTCTATAGCCGGTGTCCCAGCGAAATATAAATCCAGTGCACCCCCGTGTCTGGCAAAACTAAACGATTTTTTCTCTCCCTCAGTCGGTAGCTTTACATTTTTCCATAAGTTTAGCTGATGAGAATGCAATGTGTCTTGGAAATCCAACTTCTGGCTTCTTTGTGCTGACGTTTTTCCAATATCTGACGGAATTCTGCCCCGAAACTTGTAGTCGTATCGATTGAAATAAAACATAACAAAACACAAAACAATAACAGATATGATGACTGGAACAGAACAGAGCCTGTTAGTCCTGCAACAACGTCCCGTTAGCCAGTGAATCATAATTCATACATGTCCTCCTTCCCAAGCAAACGAAATAATTATTTTTAATTGTGAAATTCAAAAACGTATCTTAATTGCGCTGAGATTAATTACTAGAAAATTTCTCATGTTATGCATATATGCATTTTATGCATGACTAATGATAAATCGTCACATTAAATGTTTGTTTTAACAATTATTGCAATATTAAGCACCATAGTAATCCATTTCATTCCGGAACCTTGAGAACGTTTCGCACTGTTAGTTGGCATATTACACAATACAAAAATTCCAGGAAATTCCGGTTTACAAATGACGTACATGTAAATACATTTGTCTGCGATTTTGCATTCGTAAGTGTAGACCTAATTTATAAAGATATAATGTCCATATCAAAGAACATGCATTGACACGATCATTACTAGATAAACGGAGCCGCATCGTGAGAAAACCGGAATTTTGCCTATGCGAAAACAAAGGCGCAGATCAGCTTCGCAGTAAATGCGAAGCCGATCAGCGCCTTTGTTTTCGCTACTCGGATAGTACAATTCCTCCTCTACCTATATGCAAAATTTCAAGCTTCTAGCCTACTTCTGTAGCTGCACAGACCGGTTTGTGTCAGACCAAGTCGGAAACCCCGAAGACCTATTTTCTCACGTCGCGGCTCAACGCAACTTTAAGTGACACTGTAGTGAATTCGAGGATTACTGACGAGAGCTGAGTCTCGATAAAAATTTATACAATTATTGGAAACATACCAGCCTATGTATGCTTAACCGGTCTGCTAAGTCACACGTAGTAGGACAGGGAAATTCAAGTTGTTTCCAGACTGAAAACTAATATGATTTTATAGACCGCAAGAATTTTTTGACCAGTTTGCATCTTCTTCATTATTGATTGCTGTGTGTTATCATGTTTGCTCTTTTGATTAAGGCTTTCTTTAACATCACAGTTTTTGTCTTTATTTGCAGTTGTGTCTTGTGTTTTCACGATTGAGCCGTACCGTGAGAAAAAATACGCAGATCAGCGGCGTGGCTCGTTTCGATGTTGTTGTTGTTGTAGTTGTTGTTGTTTCTTCAAATATGAACCATAGTCTAACTCTTTCATCCATTTTGGGCACGGTGAACTAGTTCGGATGCAATATGTATCGTCTTACATGTAAAGTGCAAGGAAATTGGGCACTGGTCACCTACTAGAACCGGGACTGGCACCGTGTACCGGTCACTTACTAGAACCGGCACCGGGTACTAGCCACTTACTAGAACCGGCACCGGGTACCGGGCACTTACTAGAAACGGCACCGGATACCGGGCACTTTCTAGAACGGGCACCAGTCACTTACTAGAACGTCTCAAATTAAAACAGACTAAGCAACACCCAGCTGTTCACAGTATGAGATAACCAATAATGTAGTTTCCGATTAGGCCTGACACAAACTGGTCTGTACAGTCACAGAAGAGTGCTAGAAGCTTGGAATTTCGGATTAAAGAAGGTGGTTGGTTGTACTAGCCGTTTAGCGAAAACAAAGGTGCTGATTACTTGTGCAGCTGATCTGCGGCTTTGTCTTCGCATGGGTAATAATCCAGTTTTCTCGTATACGCATACATTATATGACCAAAGCTGTAACATGGGACGGTAGTCATTGAACTCTTCCGGAAATACAAACCGTACACTTATGGTGGAACACCGGTAAAAAAAATAGTGCATTTAAAAATTTCATCCACACATGTTTGATGCTGAATAGTGAGAACATTTCCTACATTCTGTATAAGATCTCGCATTTAATACAAAGTATCGCCATAATACAACATCATAGTGCACAAATCACCATGCCAAAACGGACTATATCTCATCGGAGGCTTCTGTTTGTACACTACCCCCTACTAAAATCCGGACCATTCTAGAGTGTAAAATCCACCCATAGGTATATTGCAAAATTGATTACCGGAAAATCGAGATGGTCAACCCCTCTAGGTAGTGGCACCTTTGGGTAGGGGTGTGGCTGGGCTATCAAGTTAGAGAAGACCTTTTGGTGGTGCAATGTTGGGTACCAGCTGGGAGTGTCACAAAGTGAGGGAATTTGCATTGCGGCCTATGGGAGATTTTTTACTGGTGTTGGACCTTATGGGATCTTACCTCAAACTTCCTTTTGGTCCTTTGAGATCAGAGAGGGTATTTTGAGAAATCAGAAAATTATTATCGGTTAAGATTTATTTTCTAACCAACGTTTACTGAATTTTGTCCCATTTTGATTAAACAAGTCTTTGTATTGACTACCCTGTCAAAAGTTAAAAAATTACAGCAACTTTGGCCCCATTTTGATTAAACAAGTCTTTGTATTTACTACCCTGTCAAAAGCAACTCTCTTTGGCTCCATGTTGCCAAATTTAAAGGGTCACTGAAGAGGCTTGAATAGCCGAAACCGCAGTATGGCCCATCTATACTCACTGCTTTAAAGGATCTCAGTTTTATTTTTATTGTTTATATTTCAACAACATGCAAAATATGTACACCATTTGAGCTTCGTCATGAGAAAACCCGGATTTCGCCTGTGCGAAAACAAAGGCGCAGATCAGCTCTGCAGTGTACATTTCCTTTGTTTTCGCTACACGAATAGTATAATCCATCTTCTTAAATCCAAAATTCCAAGCATCTAGTCTTCTTCTGTGGCTGTACAGGCCGGTTTGTGTCAGAGCTGGTCGGAAACCCTAAAGATCGGTTTTCTAGTTATTGTCAAGAATAATTCTAACACGGTGGAACAAGTAAGTAATTTATATGAAACAAGGTTAAAACAAAGTAATTTAGATATCATTAAGCTAAATATACATTATTCAATCAAACGACAGTTAAAAGGTAACATAAATGGAGAAATTGCAGATATAATTGGCTGCTGTACTAAAAAATGCCATTTTTATGATAGTTCGTCTCTCACTAATTAGAAAGACCATCAGTATTTCTTGAATAACGTTCATGTGTGTTGGCGAGTTCTTTGATGGCTAACTAGGCCACTTAAAGCTCTAAACTGTCGGTTGTAAGTAGAACATGTCAATGTCTTGAAACTGCTGAAGGTCTTGTCTATGCGTTCTCTCCGCTTTGTTTTCATAGAGAGCTGCTCCTTTGTTGATGAGGCCTCGCCACTTTGATCGCTCCTGTGCAGTCTGTTCCATAGACCTCGACCCAGTTGTCCAAAACTAACGACGTCGTTAGTTAACATTTCGTTAAAATTACAAACATTAATATTACAAATACGCTGGCAAAGGATTCTCACATTTTTTCAACAAAAACTAACAGTGTATTTGTTACTTTAGCTGATATTTGCTTAACAAATTTATGTCTTAACGATATCGTTAAGCTAACGATGCTTTGAACAACTGGGTCCTCATTGGTATTTTAAATTCCTTAGAGAGGCTTTGAGGATGTCTTTGTAGCCACATTGTGGGCGCTTTCCCTCTTGTAGAAAACTTTCTTTGGACGTCGCGCATCAGGCATTCTCATAACATGGCCAGTCCATCTTAGCTGTGGCAGCTTTAAGACTGTATGCCTGTTTTGCATCCATGCTTTCTTCAGGACCTCTATTACTGGAATCTTGTCTTGTCACTTGATTTTAACGGCTTTCTCAAACAGCTTAAGTGGAGATGGTTAAGTCGTTTTGCATGACGCTGGTATACTGTCCGGGTCTCATATGCATACAAGAGGGTTGGCAGTACCACAGCCTTTTACACTTTCAGCTTGGTGTCAAGCTTGATTCCATTTCGCTCCCAGACGGAGTCCCGATTGCATACTGGCTTTTGCAATTCTGGCAGTGACTCTGGAGGGAGTGTTTCCCAGGTTGGCGAATTTATAATTTTTGTCCATTCACAGTGAGACTTGATCCATTGCTCTTTGTATTTTTGTCTCTCATCTGGTATTCTTATCCATATCATCTGCATAGAGGAGATCATCTAGCACATCAGTCATCAATAGTGTTTTACGAGTAAATTCTGTTCTTGGCATTTCTCCTGAAGCTGTCTTGCTGTGAAGATAATGTTTAGTGTCCCTCTGTCTTTGTCGAATCCACATTGACTTTCTGGGGTAAGTCCCGTCTGATCAAGATGAACTGTCAGGCGATTCAACAAATTTTTTGCATGTATCTTGCCAGCAAGTGATAGGAGGTAGATGCTTCCGTGGTTGTCACAGACTTGAGGCTTTCCTTTCTGTTTGTATAGGTGGATTATGGATGTATCCTTAAATTCTTGTGGGATAGCCTCCTTCCTCCACATACAGTGAAACAACTCAGTCAATTTCTCTGCCATGGCTAGCTCCCCCAGCCTTATAAACATCGACAGGAATTGCATCTGCTCCAGGAGCTTTGCCAGATGACAGTTGTTGATGTGCTTTTCTTGTTTCCATGACGGTAGGAAATCCATCTAAGAACATTGCTCTCTATCTGTGGAAGTCTGTCGATTGCATCCTCATTGATGCTTGATTAAGCACAATAGTCAAGTGTTCTACCCACCTTTTCCCTGTATCAGAGACCTTGAGAAATGTGTTCAATATTGATCACCGAGACATCAAGATACGTGCATTTAGAAATTTTTGGTTTACATAATTTAATTATAAATCAATTCAGTCATAGCATTAGATTTCAAAACTGCTACTGTAACATGTAATTCAAAGTGTTAAACTAAGTGCTCTAACTATAAATTATTCATCTTTAAAGAAAGGGAGAAATGTTATATCTGTAAAAAGCATTATCGTGTCATTTATTGGTAACACGCGTAACGTCATGACATATTATTGTACTGGTAGCATCCTGATTTTCCAGAGCCCATGTCTTCCGTTAGCGGCCATTACAGAGCGGAACAGCATAAATCTTATAGTCTCTGACTTTCCCAAAGATATTGCACCTCTTTAACTATGAGAAAAGTTCTTCCATATGCACTGAGCAATGTAGTGACTCTAGAACTCTTGTGGCCATAAATATACATAGATTTCAGCGCATCATGAAATTTCTTCATGTCCTTTCTGTCCACAAAAGACTGAATTTCTTCTGTTTTCTTCCTCAGACAGGAATCTTGCATGCCCCTAAGCTTGGCCTGGACCGTCTTACAAATGTTGCTGTATGCTGTTTTCTTGGATACTGAGCTAGTATTAGACATTTTTCACTTTTGAACGTAAATGCTGCTGGAGCTTGCGGTTATGACTTTCCGTGTGATGGGGGACGACTTGTGAGGGCATATTTGAGACGAAGACGAGGGACGATATGAAGAATTACTTAGTCAAAACTACAAATAGCCCAACGAAGACGAACTAAATAAGAGAGTCAAAAAATGAAATAGTCTAGGACGTGTAGCTGTGTAGCTCAGTAAGTAGCATGCTTGGAATTGAAAGCGAAAGGTCCTGGGTTCGAGTCCCGGACGGATCACTTTTTTTTCCTTTTCTTTATTTGACTCTCTTGTGACAAAGAAGCTTTGGAAAAAAAAATATATTATCAGCTGATTATATTTTTTGGCAAATGCAAGAATCATGAAATGCCCTACTACATTAAATTCTTGAATCGTAAAGGAATTGAAAAAAAAGTACAAGTAGGCAAAGATCAGGCAAAGGCGCAATCAGAAAAAGACTCCCACTCCAAAAACCAAGGTGGGAAAAAACCAAACTAACAATCAGGTACTTATACCATGAAAACATTTCGTAAGCCGAATGAGCAGCTATTTTCCCAATAGGTGGCCACTCACTTACCTTAACTTAACTAAAAATATGCAAACATACATAAGGCGCCAACAGCACAAAAATATTTTAAACACCAAGACATAAAACAAAAAGAACCACCACAGAAATATCGACTTGGAACGATCAGTAACACAAAGTTACTGGCGGATTTAAATCGATTTTACACGGCCGTAACCTCACCCTCAGCTTCTGCAGTGGTTCATAACATTTAGTTAGAGAAGTTGGAGACGGCAACCCACATGTATGTTTTCTCTTGTATTGGGAGCTCGATCGTATTTTTGGTATAAGAGCTGATCTATCCTCACGTCAATATGTCTTTCTGGGACACATGAAACTATGAATATACTGAAGGCTTGTACAGGCATAATGTGGCTAGAATAAGTTAGCCACCCTGAACGACTTAAAAATATTTTCCACGGACGTAGGCACTAACTCATTGACAAATAGTACACTGTATAGTGTACATGTAAAGATATATGTATATTTATTAGGTGTAAGACCTACAGTTCCACGTGCTGTCTCGTGAGAGAACAATTTATTTTGGCATGTTTATACATGTATTTCAAACAGATACTTGAAATCTTGATGTTATTTATTTGGTTGATGTTTCGTTTTGAGTCCATTAGACAATCATCTGCAAGTCATAAGTGCGATATCCTAGCTATATGTTGCATAGCCATACAAATAAGTTGAGGTTTCGTAGACCTTCCACAGTATTTCAGCATTTTGAATGTGATGATTACGATTTTTGTGATCATCGGGTTTTTCCAAGTCAAAGGCTTTCTTTCTGATCCTCATTTATTCTCTTGAATTATCCGTGATGTTTATCTGGTTGAATTCAAATAAATAGAATTAAACTTCAAACTAAAACAATATTATTTTCAAGAAAATGAATGTTTATAGACTGAGAAACATACAGATCGTTTTTTCATAACGTGCCGCGTACCTTGCTTAACCCTAAAACAGGATGACAATATTCTTTACGCGAGCACACACACACACACACACGCGCGCGCGCGCGCACGCACACACGCACGTTCCGTAGATGACTTCATGTCGCAGTGGTTCAGTCAGTCGCTTCGTAAAATCACATGTCGAGAATAAATACGTACATGTAGTTTATATAAGACTGGTACAAAATTATTTTTAGGGAGCGCGGTGGCGTAGTGGTAGGGCGTCTGACTCCGAATCGAGAGGTCCTGGGTTCGATCCCCACAGGCGCCACCGTGTTGTGTCCTTGAGCAAGACACATTAACTCCTTACTAACTGGTTAAACCCAGGAAGCGTTGGCCGGCTCCGTCCCAACATGACTGAAAAAATGTTGACTGGGACATAAAGCCTTAATAAAAATGATTTTGATAAGAGCATCTGACTCGTTAGCTCAGGAGGTTGAGCGCGAGTAGGAAACGCCTATTTTTATTGGAATTATTTTTTTTTTAGCATCTTTGACAATATTCTTGCGTAGAAAACAAAACAAAAAATAGATAAATAAAAACTTAAAACCTATATCATGCATTGGTAAAATGCAAAAGTAAAGAAATCCAGACAGCAATTAAACATATAAATCGTAAACAATGTTATCAAATGCAATGGTAACAATGATTATTGTTGTCTTCCCGTTTAACTGTCTGATTCTAATGGAACAATGAACCAGAAGTGGCCTTTGACACGACATGTTGACAATATCGCATCATCAACCGTCATGTTTGCCATTAAAGATACATTACGCGTTCAATGCGAGTCGGCCTTACAAATGCTTGGCGCGAATAAAACAGCTTCCAGTGTAGAATATTATTTTTAGACACTCGTGTGTATAACTAGGGATCGTTAATTCAATTCTGAGCTGCCCATGGCTTTATGGTGACACTATAAACCGAGATCCCGTCTGCATATGACGATAACTGTTGGTGGGAAAACAACTATCAACTATACTGGTGCATGTATATACATACATTGGTTCTGTTAAGCTACATTTCATGTGTTTTTCGTGAACACACAGAATTTTTTTTACATGTAAACATGTTACGATTTGAAACATTTAGTTGATCTTTAATTTTATGTGCAGTTGTTTTTTTTATTTTACGCGTTACAACGTTTTGACACATTTCAAGTAATATCGAGCATGGTCTGTTATCCTCATCAGGATAACATGTCCGTGACATGTTTACCCCATTGAACAACGCTTTTATAAAGCAAAACTTGAGTACGCAGGGGTATACCTAGTTTTAGCTCACATGAGCCCTTCGGCTCAAAAGGTGAGCTTATAGGATGGCCATGCCCCGTCGTCCGTTCGTCGTCGTCTGTCAACAATTTCCATGATCTTCTTCTCTGAAACAGCTTGGCCAATCAAAGTTAAAACTGTTTGCGGAACATTCTTAGGAAGTGGGAACGAAATTTGCATAAATGACCAAGATGGCCGCCTTGGCTATAAATACATGTAGCAAAAACCGTTAAAATTTTTCTTCTCCAGAACCAGAAGGCCCTTGATTTTGTAACTTGGCATGAAGCATCAAACAATATTAAAAACACTACAAAGTTTGTATAAATCATTTTGATGGGATGACCATGACCTATTTTACGGTAAGATCAACTTACATGTAGGTTGCCCATGCATTTAAATGGGGAAATTAGTTGAATGTAATTAAATGGGTGGAAACTTGCTATGATACTACAAATGGGCAGATTTATTTTTTATGAAAACATTAAGACCCAGGTGTTTGTCTGCTCCTGCCTGGGGGATATATACATGTATATGACTATAATATTTAAACATCTTCTCTGCAACCGCATGGCCGATCAAAGCCAAACTTCGTGGAAGGGGAACGAAAGTTTGTATTAATGGTCAAGGTAACTTGACCAAAATGGCCGCCATGGCTATAAATTGAAAAAACCTATAAATGGCTATAAATTGAAAGTCGATACTTCTGTGGTGGTTCTTTTTGTTTCATGTCTTGGTGCCAGTTTAAAATATTTTGTGTTGTGGGCGTCTTATGTATGTTTTCATATTTTTAGTTAAGTTAAGGTAACTGAGTGGCCACCTATTGGGAAAATAGCTGCTCATTCGGCTTACGAAATGTTTTTATGGTATAATTACCTGATTGTTAGTTTGGTCCCCCCCCACCTCGGTTTTTGGAGTGGGAATCTTTCTCTGATTGCGCCTTTTCCTGATCTTTGCCTACTTGTACCTCTTTAAAAGTGTTCTTCTTCAGAACCAGTAGGCCTATGATTTTTAAACTTGGCATGAAGCATCTACAAAGTCTATATATGACCCAGGGATGACATTAACCTATTATAGGACAAGGTCAACTTAGGTTGCCTATAGATTCGTTCTATCATGTGTCCACAATCTATGTTTTGAACAAATAAGAAAATATCAAAACTGTTGAACTGAAAATTTTCATTTTTTTTTCAACTTAAAGCACACACTGTATTTTGCTTGTTAAGGTTTTGTAATGATATCGTCATGATACAGGGTACCGTTTTAGTGCACATGTATTACACATGCTGACGACAGATCTACAACATTTGATCATTCTTAACCTTACTCATTAGGGCCCATCTTTGCATCCGGAATCGGGCAAGCATATAAGCACATAAGCTTCTTACTCAATCCGAATTTAAATAAATAATAAATTGAATCGGTTTGTTGATTTGAGCGTTAATCCAACAGCAAAGGTCATATGGAAACGAGACCTCAGTTTATAGTCTCATCCGACAGACTCATATAAAAGGTCGGTAAATGTACACGTGAAATGTCTGCGTGGTATACTGTACATGAATATGTGTATTCGGGTATTGTCTATCAGTGTCAGCACCATCGTATATGCTTGCGATTCAATCAAAGTCCTTACAACAAAGATTGATGCAACATCACACAACATGTGATAAAATGGATTGAAACAACCTTCAGCGCAGCAATATCGCTATGGCAACTAACAACACTAAGACAATGAACTCTTCGCCGTAGGTTGCTGCCCAATTGATCAGTCTTACAACCACGGGTGACACAAACCAATATCTGCTTTTGGGTGTGCAAGTTCGTTTTCTCAGGGTTCTCCCCTTTTCCCCCTGTAGCTACTGTTACTGATTTACCCGTCTCATATGAACTAAAATAATCTTGAACGGACCGAAAATTGTATAAAAACGCATCAGATGATCAGAAATGAGCACAATCAGACCCTTATCTGTAATTAAGTAACAATAAAATGACCAAGAATCTATACAATTAAATTTCCCATCCTAACATAGACACCAGGCGGGAGAGACATGGCGGTGCAACACATCACAAGCAATTTAACAACACGCATAAAAAACAAAATTACTAGCTCTTTCCAAACAAGACCAGCGTCCATTCTGTTAAAAGGGACAATACACGAGGCAATAATCTTAAGAAAACACATGTGTCAATGTGAAGACTGTATACACCATTATTTGTGAAACAAATGAATAATTTGTGCACTTTGACAGAATATGTAGTGTCCAAAATTGCTTCTACGTGTATGTGAAAATGGCGAACATCAAAAGTAAACTGCGGCGAAGTGACGCGCGACCCGCTTTACGGGGCGACTGAAACACAATGCGTCCTCTACGGAAACACTTTAGAAACTCATGAAAATAATATAATTGTGTTAGTTTGATTTTAATTTACTTATTTGAATTCAACCAGGTGAAACAGCACGCATACTATCACACAGAATAAATGAGGATCAGAACGAAAGCTTATGTCTTGCCAAATTAATTTTCTACATCGTAACCATCGCACTCGGTATGGCAGAAATACTGTTGAAAGACTGCAATAAACAAAACAGTTGTGTGGCCAGGCATATTGTAGCTACTTGTAGGGTATTGCCCCCCCCCCCCTCCCCCCGTCGGCATTCCTACTGTCGAATGGACTCAAAACGAGACATCGACAAAATAAACATCGTTCGCTCACGAGATAGCACGTGAAACTGTAGTTTTATATCTAATAATACACATATATCTGAACATGTACACTATACTTTTTGATTTGGTGTCTTGTGTATTTGTTAAAATTCAGTTTTACGTTCCTTTCAAGATTATTTCAGCTCATATGAAAAGCACCAAACAGTAGGTGAGGTGAAAACGGGAGTACCCCGAGGAAAACCGCCTGGCACACCCGCAAGCAGAACTTGGCCTGTCTCACATGTGGTCATTGTGGGTCTCCAAATCACACCAGACATAACGATGAGATGGAAATAGCGCTCTTAACTGCTCGGCCTCGGGGGACGCTTGCGTATTTTTTTAGTCATTAGAGGCGGTCAGCTTATCCTATCCACATTATCTGTACCAGCCAGTCAGGAAATAAATTTGACGTTAGGATCGGTCGCTGATCCGTTCTTCTGCCGAAAATGACGATCGAGTTCTCGGCTTCAGTGGGTGAAAAATCAACAAGACCTATAAAAAAATCTATACTTGCGGTCTGCCTTCTCACTAGACAGTTTAATCCAGAAACTTACGATTTTAGTATTAAATGCAGCTGTGAATTTTGTGCATTTGCCAATAGAAAAATATTATTTTCTTTTTTACTTTTTTTCATTTCTTTTTAATTTTCTAAGCTTTATTGTCACAGGTGCGAAAAAAGGAAGAAACAAAGAAAAGGAAAAATAATTTTTGTCCTACCCGGACTCGAACCCAGGACCTTTCGATTCTATGTCTTACACTCTACCTACTGAACTATTCAGCTGGGCGTCTTGATCAATTTCGTTTTTTGCGTGTCTCATTTAATACACCTCCGGTGGGCTGTTGGTAGTTTTAACTAAGTAATTCTTCATATCGCCCCTCGCCTTCGTCTCAAATATGCCCTCACGAGTCGTCGCCCATCACACACAAAGTCGTAACCGCAAGCGCCAGCAAAATTTACGTTCAAAAGTGAAAAATGTCTATTATCTTGATGTGTCTTGAGCAATCGGTGGATTTATTCAAGAAACTTCTGAATTTCGTCATCATTCTCATCAAACCAGTCTTGATGTTTTCGAGATGGATGTCTTAAAGTAGTCGCAGCTGAAGAATGAACCGTTTTATGGAAAACTGTCCAGAACTTTTTCTTCGGGGTCCTCTGAACTGAGATTGATTGCATCCAGTTGGTTGCAAATTGCCTTTCAGAAATCTTGTTTAGCTGTCTTTATTGAGCTTTGAGAAACCCAGTCTCTTAGGTGCTTTCTTGCATTGAGGTCGTCTTGCTGTCTGGATAGGTTGCTGACAACCAGTCTATGATCTGTCCAGCATTCTGCACCACACACAGTCTTTGTCACTTTGACATCCCGCCTGTCTTTTCTCCGCACTGCGACACAGTCTATGAGATGCCAATGTTTGGAACGGGGATGCATCAATGATGATTTGTTTCTATTAGGTAGACAGAAGACTGTGTATGTGATTAGAAGATCATGTTCAACACACTTTCTTAGAAGCACGAGACCATTGTTGTTGCACTTTCCAACCCCTTCCTTCCCAGGTCTGGCGGTCTGAACCAACTCTGGCATTTTAGTCGCCAAGAAGGATAAGCTTATCTGTACGGGGTGTTGCAGAAATAACGTCGTCTAATTCATTATAGAACTTGACTTTAACCTCACCTGGATTGGACATCGAGGGTACATAGACACTGACAAATTTTACATGTTTATTGCTTGACAGAGGAAGTCTCAATGTCATTAGTCGATCATTCATGACTTCTTTGATCTCCCCAACATCTGCGAATCGAGTTTTACACAGTGCAGCTATCTGTATGCCATACTGCCCAACAAGGGCCGTTCTACGATGTGGTCTATATGACCCAAAATGTCCGCACATTCCATGTGCCAATCCTCTAATGGATTACTTTTGTCTTTTTTCTTTCGACCGCTAAGAGGGATTCCCGCAGATCGCGGTTAACCAGCAGGGGGTTTGAAGCAGGCAGTTGCTTAGGGCATCTTTTCTAGCTCCTTCCCCATGCTACGGGGGTGAGCAGTGCGTCTTAAATACATATAGGTCTGCTCAGTCGCTCAGCCGACTGCGGAATTCCTCTTACTGCTTCTCCTGACGGAAAACGACCATATAGAACTGAGTCGCCTGCGTGTAGGTCTGCAACTACAGCTCCCGGTCTGTCCTGCATCTGCCGCGACACCACTCGCACATCGCCACAGGACTTTTGTAGGTATGTGGGTGCAAGTATAATGAAATTGTTATGTATGCAAGTGCTTACAAAGTGTGTTGAGAAATAAGATTACGTGCGCTATGAAATTTGATTATAAATAGTGAGGAAGAGGTGCACAACGTCAACCTCACTTTCTCGTCCTCACCCAGCAAGACACAGGTCAAGACATCTGGAGTTGGGTTTGGATGCAGTGGATGACCGTAACATCTTAAGTGCCTTGTCACGCTCTGCATGTTCCACAACAGGTTGCTGTATCGCTTTCTGAACCGCTGAATCAGATTATTTCTTCCGCTCCGTCTGCCGAAACAGTCTTTGCCATATCCAGATACACGTTTTATGTTGGAATAACCTTTTCGAAGACGAATTGCTGAACAAAGCTGAAGAGCTCAATCTACCCTTTCTTAGGTTTTGTTTAGAGACCTGTTAACTCCATTGAGGACTGTTGACCAAAACTGACGAGTCCCCTTTTTGTAGAGAACTAGCAAAACACTAAGATGAGTTGCCGTCCAATGTTAACGAGCCCCGTCCGCACTGCATGACAACATGTTACAGTAGCAGTAAAACTGACTTGCATTTTATATATAGATATTAATGACTTTACACGTTGTCCATTAGAGACTGGGGCCAGTCTAATATAAAGAGTTAAGTCATTATTGAATGCGGAAAATATTTATGTATTGACGTGCCTTTTGCATAAGGAAATGTTTATGAGAAGTTTCGTTTTGCTAAGTACACAAAATCATACTTTAATAAGGAAGCTATGTATCTATTGATTTGACGAATTGCTAAAAAAAGATCTTATTGCTCTCTTCGTATTCTTTGCTGTTTGCCATGTCATGCATTTTGGCCTTTTTTGAACAGTAAACTACAGATTCTTATACATTTCTTGCTTATTTGTCTTTTTTTACAGAAAAACTGACACCAATCAAGTTTTGACTTAGGTTAGATGAGGTCCCACTGAGGTTATAAAACGTTTTTCATGCTCAATTCAGCTGAGCATAAAATAGCTCAAATGAATTTGAATTTGAAGGTGTAAAACTCCAAAGCCTGTAATTTATCCTGCTTATAAATATTAAAATGCTAACGATTGTTGGCATTGTATACATATATGAGCAGAATAAATTTTAGTCTCAGGTGAGCTGACCATGAGAAAAAAAGTTTTATAACCTAGGGACAAGGGAGATACTTGTTACAATATTGTTACACTAGCATCTCAATGCAAGGACCGTAAGACAGATAAGAGTATAGGCCTACAACCAGACGTGGGAACCGAATTTGATGATCGTGCTTTTTCAAAACGAATGGCAAAGTCCTTAGAAAATCTCGAAGGTGCTAGCGGAGTGGTAGAGGAGGATGGGAATGTGAGGTTTTGCTTTTGTCAAGACACAGGAGGGAAAATTGGAGGAGAAATTAACGAAATAAGAATCATGGATTCACATGTAGGAAAAGGATAGCGAACTTTGTTTGGACATATAGAGGTTAATGCAACAAAATTGAGCCACCACATGGGAAAACCAACAATCGGCACAGGCGAAGATAAAGGCGCAAATCAGCTTCGCAGTAACTGCGAAGCTGATCAGCGCTTTTGTTTTCGCTACTCGGATAGTACAATTCCTCTTCTACTTAAATCCGTTATTTCAAACTTCTAGCTCTTTTCTGTGCTTGTACAGTTCGGTTTGTGTCGGACCTGTTCGGAAACCACATTGTTCGGAAACCACAATGTTGGTTTCCCCACGAGGCGGCTCAAATGACATCACATCAGTATCATCAAGAGAAAGAACTAACTTCTCAAGGCAGGGGAATACGGCGATGCACGAATGGACGCACAATGGTAAAAGAACAGAAGAATAAAGCGTTCTACTGAATCTGAATAGTTTACTGGTGACACGCCAAATCGCCAAATGATATTATTTCACCAGGGGGGGGGGTCGGATGGAGGAGAAATTAGTCCCTAGAACGCACGAGTGAAGCGAACTTGGACACACAATCATCTGGCATTTCAGTGGTGGAAAACAGAGTCAGAAAGGTCATTCTAGTCCCTGATAGTCTGGGAAAGAATCTACATTTATATACCTCTATACTAGCAGATGGTAGCTGAAATGTTTGACTATTTCTACAACGCCTAGTCTTGGGGATAAGATCATTTGTAGGTATTCTGGCTTTACCCTTCAGACCTTTGTATAGCAATATGTCGATTATCCGTCCTCCTTTTCTTGAGAGATTCCCACTTGAGTTGTTCAAGAATGCCAGTCATACCTTCTTCCTCGTTGCTGACAAGGATTAAAAGAATCTATGATGGGGTTGAGGCCGAGACAAGAAAATCTCAGGCAAGTTTTCAGATTATTCAAGTCTCATCCGAGGCTCTGCTTAGGATGAGACTAGAATAATCTGAAAACGAACCTGAAATTTCCGTGTTGAGGCATCAACACCATCATTGATTATTTTTCTCACTCGTCACTTAAAGCATTCTGACTCTTCATAGGCTACAAGTGCTATTCAGGAAGCCATTTTGTTTTACATGAAACAATATGCAAATTAACAAATGAAAAAATAAAAAATATTTTGTATATGCGCTAACCTTACGTATCAGCATTTTGTTTTGTGCATAAAATTCTCATCAAAATTAAATTTTGAGATTTTTATCAAAGCAGCAGACTACAATTACTCCAGTGAACTTCCTGAAATTAACATCTCCAAGTTTATTTTTGTCACTAAGAGTTGACACCTGGCTTATCATTTCCTTATATGGAAGTACACATGAAGAGATGTACATTTATATTGGCTAAATACAGAAATGATTGGCATTTCGAGACAGCTGAAATCTACTAGTACTGAGACAGAAATGTCTCAGACAGGCACACAAAGGGATATGCTTGTCTGATGGGTGAGAAATTGAGATGTTGTCATATAACAAAGGGAGACTACCCCCTGGAGTCCCAAGGACATGGAAAACTGTGATTCGAACTAAAGCTAACTATAAAACATAGTCGAGAGAATGAGAATGTCCCTATATCGAATGGCATGCAGTAACATCTGATGTTGAGATAACCCAGGACAGGAGGACAACTATTTTTGTAAAACAAGACGTACCATATTCAGACATTTGAACAGCGCTACAAACAGACCGTGTGAACTTGCTGTACACAAATTACTTTACTTGTGGTTTTGAATGAAAGCAACCGCACTTCATCCAGGACACGAAATATTTTTTCAACCAGTTGCCAAAGATACACCGACCCTTACCAGATAACACAGTTTTCTTACATCCTTTAGTCCGGCATCCAAGGTATCTAGTGGGGCAACCTCCCAAGCAGCTCTTAGATTTCTTGGTCTTTTGTCTCTTTATTTCTTGAAAAGTGGATGTTCATGTATGGATGGCTGACTGGGCCCATTCTAGCTGTAAATTGTCTGTTGCAAGTAGAGCAAGGAAATTGCTGGTGGCCCATTGGTCTTGGCTTTGTTCTTTCCACTTCACATATTCTCTTTTTGTCATAATGAGCTGCTCCTTTGTTGATGAGACTGCGCCACTTTGATCGCTCCTGTGCAGCCTGTTCTCAAGACTGTATTGGTAGGACGAAATCCTTCAGAGAGGCTTTGAGGGTGTCTTCGTAAGTTTCTTCTGACCACCTTGAGAGCGCTTTCCCTCCGGTAATTCTCCATAGAAAACTTCCTTCAGGTATTCTTATAACATGACCAGTCCATCTTAGTTGTGTTAGCTTTAAGACTGTATGCATGCTTTGCATCCCTGAATTCTTCAGGGCCTCTGTGTCTGGAATCTTGTCTTGCAATTTAGGCCAAAAAACAAAAAAAAAAATAAGAATGTTTCCGGTAACATGCCAGAAAAAAAATGGGTCGATAGGTCTTTTTTTTTTTTTTTTTTTTTTTTTTTTTTTGAGGGAAGCCTTACCATGTAAAATACCTGAACATAGATATTTATTTATTTATTTATACATTATTTATAGAGGACTGCACATTTAGCTAAAATAGCTAGTCTACCATATGATCCTCTAAAACATATATACATACTATGTACAAAACATTTCATAAAATGACATAAAATGATATACAGTTTAATCAGAATTAAACTGTTTTCTCCTCCAGTACACATGCACAGCTTCTTAGTTAAATGTTTTTATTCATTTGCCGGTCCGGTAATAGAAAAACACGATCTTTTTTCGATTTTCGAGTTTTTATTTTCGGAAAACAGGAAAAAAAAATAGTGTCGGGGAGTTTTTGACAGGGTCGGTCGGGTTATTTTTGGCCTTAATTTTAGTAGTTTAAAAAAAAACAGCTGAAGTGGTCTCTTTGTATGACGTTGGTATACTGGCCAGGTCCCACAATCATATAAGAGCGTTGATAGTATCACAGCCTTGTAGACTTTCAGCTTGGTGTCAAGCTTGATTCCATTTCCCTCCCAGACATTTGCACGGAGTCTTTTAAATCCCACAATGGCTTTTGCAATTCTGACAGCGACCTCATCATCAATGTGCAGTGCATTGGAGAGAGTGCTTCCGAGGTAAGTGAATTTATCAACATTTTTTTTTTTTTGTTTATGTCTTGGTGTTTAAAATTGTTTGTGCTGTTGGCACCTAATGTATGTTTTCATATTTCTAGTTAAGTTTAGGTAACTGAGTGGCCACATATTGGGAAAATAGCTGTTCATTCGGCTTACGATATGTTTTCATGATATAAGTACCTGATTGTTAATTTAGTTTTTTCCCACCTCGGTTTTTGGCATTGGAATCTTTTTCTGATTGCGCCTTTTCCTGATCTTTGCCTACTTGTACCTCTTTGTCCATTCACAGTGAACGATGGTTCATTGTACAGTTTTCCATATGCTGGTTGGTGTACAATCTCTGTATTTTTTGTGCTGATTGTAAGATCATAGTTATCACATGATTGTTAAACTTGATCCATGGCCCTTTGCATTTTTGACTCGAGCAGGCGTTTTATCCACATCATCTGCATAGAGGAGCTCATCTAGTATGCACCTTAGTTTTTGCTTGCAATTCTTTTGTTGAATAGTTTTCCATCAAAGCGGTGCCTGATTGGAAAACTAGTAACACTGTCCTGAGTAGCAGCCACTGTCATAATTTGAGCCGCCTCATGAGAAAACCAACAATCTGCAGATGCGAAAACAAAGACGCAGATCAGTTTCGCGGTCACCGCGAAGCTAATCAGCGCCTTTGTTTTCGCTACACGGATAGTACACTTCCTCTTCTTCTTAAATCCGAAATTTCAAGCTTCTATCCCACCCTGTATACCGTTGATGCAACCAAATTTGTTTCGGCACAGATTGATGCAACATTTCACGAAGGTAGGGGGAAATGGAGAACGGAAAACTGACCTTTAATTCAATTTTACAGGCATTAATATAAGGATGTCTTGGCCGTGCCTTTGTGGGAAAACAAAGTAAGGATACCTTCAGTTTTTGCCATAAGTAGTTTGTTAAACCAGAGGACCATTGGTCCTGAGAACGCTCACCTGAAGCCTGATCTTGGAGAATTAAGTCATCATGAAATGACCTGAGTGATCTTGGAGAATTAAGTCATCATGAAATGACCTTGACCTTGAATACTCACACACCTTTATTGACTTCACAAGTTGTCTGCATCTGCAAAGTTTCAGGTCTCAGGCTGCAATAGTTTCCAAACCCAGTGATTTCTGAGAAAACCATAATTTTAATTTTGATATTTAAATGACCTTGGGTCAAGGTCAACAAATGACCTTGGCCTTCATTAATTACTTACCTTCATTGACTCCATTAGTTATCTGCATCTAGCAACTTTCAGGTCTCAGGCTGCAACAGTTTCCAAAATATCCATTGTTTTCGCCTTTTCCCATGTAAAAGCCTATGTTTCCAAAATTGACCTTGCCGTAAAATAGGTCAGGGTCATCCTAGGGTCATCATTTCAACAAACTATGATGGGCTGGAGTCCCAAATGCTACATACCAAGTTTCGCGTAAATCAGCCAGCCGGTTCTGGCGAAGAAGAGTTTGAGTGGTTTTTATCATAGTTGGGCATGGCGGCCATCTTGGTCATGTGACCCGAATTTCGCGATCACACTTTCGTTCCCCCTACCCATGGACGCTCCACATAAAATTTCACTTTGATTGGCCAAGCAGGTTCAGAGAAGGGATCTTTGAAAAGTGTGTATGGATGACAGACTGGCCAAGGTCAAGAAATGACCTTGACCTAAATTAATCACATACCTTCATCTACTCCATTAGTTGTTTGCAGGTCTCAGGCTGCAACAGTTTTCAAAAAATCCATAGTTTTCACTTTTCCCATGTAAAAGCCTATGTTTCCAAAATTGACCTTGCCGTAAAATAGGTCAAGGTCATCCTAGGGTCATCATTTGATCAAACTATGATGGGCTGGAGTCCCAAATGCAACCTACCAAGTTTCATGAAAATTGGCCTGCCGGTTCTGGAGAAGAAGATTTTTGAGTGGTTTTTACCATATATGGGTGTGGCGGCCATCTTCGTCATGTGACCTGGATTTCACGATCAAACTTTCGTCTCCCCTATCCATGGATGCTCCACATAAAATTTCACTTTGATTGGCCAAGCAGTTTCAGAGAAGAAGATCTTTGAAAAGTGTGTATGGACGACAGACAGGCCAAGGTCAAGAGATGACCTTGACCTAAATTAATCATATACCTTCATCTACTCCATTGGTTGTTTGCATCTACCACTTTTCAGGCCTCAGGCTGCAATAGTAAAAATCCATAGTTTTCCTTTTTCCCATGTAAAAGCCTATATTTCCAAATTTGACCTTGCCGTAAAATAGGTCAAGGTCATCCAAGGGTCATCATTTGATCAAACTATGATGGGCTGGAGTCCCAAATGCTACATACCAAGTTTCATGAAAATCGGCCAACCGGTTCTGGAGAAGAAGATTTTTGAGTGGTTTTTACCATATATGGGCGTGGCGGCCATCTTGGTCATGTGACCTAGATTTTGCAATCACACTTTCGTCTCCCCTACCCATGGATGCTCCACATAAAATTTCACTTTGATTGGCCAAGCAGTTTCAGAGAAGAAGATCTTTGAAAAGTGTGTATGGACGACAGACTGGCCAAGGTCAAGAGATGACCTTGACCTAAATTAATCACATACCTTCATCTACTCCATTAGTTGTTTGCATCTACCACTTTTCAGGCCTCAGGCTGCAATAGTTTTCAAAAAATCCGTAGTTTTCACTTTTTCCCATGTAAAAGCCTATGTTTCCAAATCTGACCTTGCCGTAAAATAGGTCAAGGTCATCCAAGGGTCATCATTTTATCAAACTATGATGGGCTGAAGTCCCAGATGCTACATACCAAGTTTCGTGGAAATCGGCCCACTGGTTCTGGAGAAGAAGATTTTTGAAGGGTTTTTACCATATATGGGCGTGGCGGCCATCTTGGTCATGTGACCTGGATTTCGCGATCAAACTTGAAATGCCACTACCCAAGGAGGCTCCACATAAAATTTCAACCAGATCAGCCAAGCGGTTTCAGAGAAGAAGATCTTTGAAATTGTGGACGACGACGACGACGACGGACGGACGACGGACGACGGACGGACGCCGGATCATGGCCATCCTATAAGCTCACCTTGTGAGCCTTCGGCTCAGGTGAGCTAAAAACCTTACCTTGTGACAGAAATTATAAATTCCATTGAAGAAATATGCCACCAGATACACAAAAATTGATTATGTTTGCTAATTGCTCAAATCCTTTATCATCGTTTGTCACAATCAAAGTTTCAATAAAAACCGGAATCATTCCTTGTTTCAAACCACCAAACAACGATTATGTATTCGAGCCGACTTTTGCGCAATATGGTGTTAACACACCTCGGTTGGATCGTTTGGGAAGCACCGTACGTCAGTGGGTTCATTGCCTGGACACTACGTACGTACAAGAGGTGTTGTTGAAAAATGATGCTGACTACGGCGGATCTTTGGGCCAAAAATGATATTTCTTACGGCGGACACTTTGATGTTTAATTTTTTCAACATTTTGTGCTGTGAATTGACAGATTTAGTATCAATTTGGAAAAAAAATATTAGATTTTTTAATTAATCTGCATGGGTATGCAAATATGGTGAAAAGTGTATAAGCCTATACATGTTCTCCACAATGCATCATATTCTTGCCCGTTGTTATGAGCGATTTATTGCACAATGTGAATGTGTTTTTTTTTCATCTTGCTTTTGATCTGGAAATCTTTTCTGGAATATGACTGATGCTAGTGTTCCTGCATAATACTCCCCTCCCATCTAAGAAAAGATTATATTATGCTATATGTAGCAATATTACAACAAACATAGTTGAGTCCCTACCAGGCATTTGGGGAAACTGTGGAAAGGGGGGGGGGGGCGGAGATAATGGCTACTTCATGAGCTAGGTAGTGCATTCGTGATAATTTGTGGGGAGTTACAGAGCAAAACACTTTAAAGGTGGGGGTGGGGAGTTTTGTGCATGTGCAAAATACTTTTAGGGAGACGGGGTAAGCAATGGCCGGGGGAGTCAACCCATTAATTTCAGGTGCAGGGAGTCCACCTGGAGGGATCTTCTGTAGACTTTACATCGTGCGATAGTTCACTATGAGTAAGAACAAAATAAGCAAACCTATTTCAGACGTACATTAACTGTGATAACAAGAAAAATGCGCAACGAGATATTTTAATGAGTACCGAGTGAAAAATATTTCTGGATATGTGCATGGGACCCTCACTGACACTCCCTCTTCTTACACCCGAGGGTCTGGTACGAAATTTAGAACGTGCCTTTCCAGCAAGATTTAGCCGCTTAAACTTATAGCTATTAGAATTAAACACGAAACAACACTAATATACACAACCCTATTGCATGGAAACAGATAGTTTTGACCAGCGAGAACACACACACACACACACACACACACACACACACACACACACACACACACTAAACGCCCGGTTGTCCAGATGCTGATGCTGATAGTGACACACGTATCATTGCACACAACACATACGTCAGATTTGTCGAGTGTCTGTGTATGTGTGTTAACCGTTTCAAGCTTATAATTTCAACATTTCTGACGAAAACAGTCAGACTCATAAGGGCTAACAGACAACCATTTGATGGAAAATCTAATTCGTTTTGGGGAAGTGGGGAGCGCGATTGGTAATGATGGTAGAATAGGGCACCAGAGCGAGAGGTTCTGGATTTGATACATACATTTTGTACCTTCACCGTGTAGTTTGATTGAGAAAAAAGTGCCGATAAACAACTAGGAAGCGTTAGCTCTGTCCGACATGACTAAAAATGTTGATTAGAACGTTTGAAGTCATTGCATTTAAACCGAAACAAAAAGTTTTGGAAGCTAGTGGAAGACGTATACAAGAAACACTGCCAGCAAAAATATGCAAAAAACACTTAGCCCCGCTCACTCAAGTGATTTTCCATTCTGCAAAAGTGTCCGCCGTAAGAAATATCATTTTTGGCCCAAACATCCGCCGTTGATAGCATCATTTTTAAAAAGAACACATTGGACGTACGTTGCATCAAGGCAATGAACTCTTTGACGTGCCTTGCTTCCAAAATGACCCAACATAGGTGTGTTAACACCATATTGTGCAAAAGTTTGTTTGAGTTCAGGATTGTCTTTTTGTGGTATGAAACAAGGAATGATTCCGGTATATACCGAAACTTTGATATTTACAAACGATGATGAAGGATTCGAATAATTAGCAAACGTAATCAATTTTCGTGTTTCTGATGGCATATTCCTTCATTGGAATTTATAATTTCTGACACAAGGTAAGCTTTTGTTACAAACTACTTATGGCAAAAACTGAAGGCATCCTTACTTTGTTTTCCCACAAAGTCATTACCCAGACATCCTCGCATTAATGCCTATAAAACTGACATGATCGTCAACTTATCGCTCTCCATTTACCCCTACCTTCGTGAAATGTTGCATCAATCTGTGCCGTAACATATTCAGTTGCATCAACGGTATACAGGGTGTATCCTGCTTCTGTGACTGTACAGCTCGGTTTGTGTCAGACCTGGTCGGAAACCAGATTGTTGGTTTTCCCCACGAGACGGCTCATTTGGCATTTCTCCTGGATCTTGTTGTGAAGAGCATGTCTATTGTCCCTCTGTCTTTGTTAAATGCACATTGACTTTCTGGGATTTGTACCGTCTGATCAAGATGAACATTCAGGCGATTCAACATAATTTTGCTAGTATCGTCCCATGAGAGAGATACCTCTGTGGTTGTCACAGACTTGAGGATTTCCTTTCCGCTTGAATAAGTGGATTATGGATGCATCCATAAATTCTTGTTGGATAGCCTCCTTCCTCCACATACAGTGAAACAACTCTGTCAGTTTTTTCTACCATGGGTAGCCCCAAGCCATATAGACCTCGGCAGGAAATGCATCTGCACCTACAGCTTTGCCAGATGATAGTTGTTGAAAAAAAAAAGGTACAAATAGGAAAAGGGCGCAATCAGAAAAAAGATTCCCACTCCAAAAACCGAGGTGGGAAAAACACTAAATTAACAATCAGGTACTTTACCATGAAAACATATCGTAAGCCGAATGAGCAGCTATTTTCCCAATAGGTGGCCACTCAGTTACCTAAACTTAACTAAAATATGAAAACATACATAAGGCGCCAACAGCATAGAAATATTTAAGCACTAAGACATAAAACAAAAAGAACCACCACAGAAGTATCGCATTGCATCGTTTCCCTTGCGGCAACAGTAGTACGGCAACATTAAAGTGTGATTTAATTGGATGATTCTTCATGTAAATGTTTGAGCACTCCCTGAGTTATTGTTAACTGCGGTATTGTGGGCAAATGGGCGGGGCAAGACACACTAGTTTAAATATTGAGAATAGTTTCCATTTTCATTTATTATTAGATACATTAACATAATGGACTGTGCAAATTAATGTGACAATATGGAACCCATCATTTTAATTTCTTCAAGTTTTCTTCTGTACTGAGATTTTATGTGATATGGGCAACGGTTAAATGATAGACAGAAGTGAAACCTAATATTTATGCATTTGATTTTATTTTACATAACAACGCTGAATTTCATTTTATCAACTTATATTAAGATCATTTATAAACATACCTCCTGTTAAAACTTTTTGCAGTTTTGTCTATAAAAAAAAGAAGAAGAAGAGAAAAAGAAACGCTAGATTTGCCTGATGCTTATTACGAGCTGTTGAATTAATAGAGAGAGTTGCATGTACTACAAACAAAAACAAAGACGAAAAAACTGAAAATAAATAGACTTACAAAGATAAAGGTATGATGGAGGAGAATGATAGGTTAGGAGGTGACTACGAGAACTATTTTCCTTGTTCTGGTGATGAAGAACACAAGTCTCAGAAGTATCCTGACTACTGCCGAACGTTGACAATCAAAGGTAAGCATTACGAAAACTTGCCCATGCAATAAACCGATATTTTTTTAGCTTTAAAAATTGAGAAGTTTTTGCGGAAAAAATTGATATTTTTCTTATTTTTGCTCAAAACATAGATTGTGGGTACACGTTTTTTACGCTTGCTAGTCTACCCTACCCTCAGCTTCTGCAATGGCTAACTATTTGTTCGGTCCTCGTGGTGAATCTCTAACTAGTCAATGAATCATCAAGGATAAACAAATAAAATCATAATAACCACCGTGATGTTTCAAAAACGAGGACGCACAGGTTCATCAAGCTGCCCGACGATGGAGATCCAACTGATGGAGATGGAGATGGGCGCACAATAACTGACTGAAGTTCCGGAGCAAAAGAAGAACACCAGTTGAACCCCGGTTGGCCAAGCAACAGCCAAGAAGCTCCAAGTATATTACATGAGAAATATTTGCATTTAATACTTGTACGAGTATTACATGATTTTAGGACCGGGCCTTATCTATTCTTGAAAAGAACAGCCGACCAGCTTACAAAACACCCAAAATAAAGTGCAACATCTGAGTATGTGAAAATTGGTGATTTTTGTTGACATATATAAATTATTGCCTTGCTATAGCAAAATGTTGTATAAAATAACGTATTTTTACATAATTGCCTAAGTGGTATGGTAAAATAACAACATTTAATATTATTTAATATTGAATATTATCCTATTTAAATATACGCGCATAACATGACCTAGCGAGATCTTGACATAAACAGAAGCATTTTGGCTGAACATTATATTTCATTAACAACACGTTTCGGGTGAACATTAAATTACCTTAGGACCTTTAAACATTTTAAGATAGACTGCCTCTCAGACTTTTCTTCTGTAGTAGATTTTGCAGCACCAATAAATTTATTGAGCAGTAAATCTGGGTAAAATATTAAATACTCTTACCTTCCTTTTTCTAGACTAGATTTTGCTTTACCTTCTAAGTTATTACACCCTTCTAGAGCAGTAGAAATTGCTTAAACATTAAAATAAGATACCAGTAGAACTGTAATTTTATTTTTACATAATTAAAGTACCGTAAGACCATTATTTGCTATATAAATGCCTTTCTGGAGAAGTAGTATTTTGCTTAAAATGGCATCACATTACCCTAATGCATTTCAGTAGGGATAGCTTTATAGTGCTACATGTTCATTTTTCTGTGATGGTTTAACTGTTTGAAACAGTAGCCTTTTATGCATAGCATTACTGAAATTGCATTAACAACCTTTTGGAACAGTAGCCTTTTTGGTATTACATTAATTACATTAAAACTTTCTGTACCAGTAACAAATTGTGTATAACAAAATAGATAAAATTACATTAACAACTCTCTAGAACAAAATCACTTTGTTTTCATATTATATTAACAACTTTCTGGACCAGTTTCGTTTTGGCAATACATGAAATGACATTGAGAGCCTTCAGAGCTGAGATGTAGCTAATTGCTTTTGTAAATAAATTATATAACAGCTGGAGCACCCTTTCGAAACCGTCGTTGTTCTTTTAGCATTAGATTACCATAACATCTGAAGCAGAAATATTTTGCTTTACCATGGCTTTACCTGGAGTTTTTTTGTCGCAGTAGTACTAGTAAATTTTAGAGCATTACCTGATTACGAAATATACAGAGATTTTTCTTAAGTTGTAAAAAAATAAAATTTTCAGTAGATTTCTTTTATATATTTCTTTTATTTTTGCTCAAAACATAGATTGTGGGTACATGTTAGAACCGCCTCAGCGAGGCGGTTACAATCTATGTTTTGGGGCAAAAATAAGAAAATTAGGTATGTCCCTGCATACCCCAGTTTTTCGACATAAAAGTAGGGTATAATGAGGTATACATTACACGGGCATTTTTTCTTGATGTATTTGGACAGATCGATACACTTAAATCAGTATTAGTTGGGGAACCGAAATCGCGTATCTTGCAAAATGACAAAAAAATTGCACCCGACTTTGATATGGCTGAATTTTTGTATATCGGTAGGTTGAACAGTGCTTGATATGGAACCACTGTATAGAAATGCGCTGCGAATTGCATTTCGATAAAACAGTGCATTTTGTATGGAACGCCGTTGATGTGTCTATAATAATTATCGTTCATGCACACTCGCTATGTGAGAACGCGTATAATATTGTACACTAGTTTTGAACCTAATACAACTTTGTGAGAACTAAAAATGCATTTAAAAGTATGGGCAGCCGTTTGTCATCCAGACTTTAGTGAGCTATTATTTCAAGGTATTTTCACGTTTTAAACTTTGTTTATAGCTCACATGAGCCGTCCGGCTCACACGTTAGCTTATAGAATAAGCAAATACCCAACATTCGATCACCCATCAGTCGTCCGTCCGTCGTCGTCAGCCGGCGTGCGTCTGTGCGTCCGTCCACATTTACAAAGTTCTCTCCGAAACCACTTGGCCAATCAAAGCCATATTTTATATGAATATTAATAGAAGGCAATGATCAGGAAATGGATCAAACAGAAAGAGATTCCAACTCCAAAAAACCAAGATGGGAAAAAAAATTTTAAACAAAATTAACAATGATCAGGTACTCATACTAAGAAAACATATCGTAAGCCGAGTGAACAGCTTTTTCCAAAAAGGCGGCCACTCAGTTACCCAAACTTAACTAAAATAATGAAAACGTACGTAAGGTACTAAAAGCACGAAAATTCAAACACAAGATATAACACAATAGAACCACCACAGCACAGAAGTGTCGCCTTGGAACGATCAACTGACAGGCTTCGGCGCCCAGGGATCTCCATTTAGTTTTACAGGATCCTAACCTCACCCTCAGTTTCTGCAGTGATTCACAACTTTAAGTTAATTGTTCGGTCCTCGTGGTAAAACTCTAACTCGTCAATGAACTCGTCAAATCTCTAACCATTTTGTATATAAATAATCCAGGTCACGTGAAAAAGATGGCCGCCATGTTCATATCTGGTTAAAACCCTTCAAAATCTTCTCCGGAACCGGTGAGCATGAAGCATTGATGACTCAAGTACTACAATATATATAAATCATGACCCTGTGATTACCTTGATCTATTTTACGGCAAGGTCAACTTAGGTCGGATAAGCATTGAAATGGGGAAAACTGTCAAAATGTCATTTGAAGGGAAAATCTTGCAGGAAATGGGCAGTAGGACTGAATATCAATGATTCTGAATATAAAATTTGACTCCAGGGGCTCATTTGCCCCCACCTCGGTACAATATACATGTATATTACCACAATATTAAAACAGCATTTCCCCTGATAGCGCGTGGCCAATTAAAGCCAAATTTCATAGGAAGCATCAATTGGAAAGCGGAACCAATTTCATATAATGCAAAAAAAAAAAAAAAAAAAAAAAAAAAAAAAAAAAAAAAACTTCCTTTGTGCAGTGACCGTTCTCTCTAACTCTCCAGTGTGAAAAGACGGTGTCCTTGGGCCACTTTTGAAAGATCTTCTCCCCGTCAATCAAAGACGCGGTTAACCAGTAATCAGATGATCAGTCATTAGTATATATATAAGCTTTGCTTGGAAGCGTATGCAGCCCATTGTTTTTCTTTAGGCCTCAATGGGCGGGATCCTACTGACTTATCTTTTTCCTCTGAGTATATATAGAGACAAAAAATAAAACAGGATGTTTTAGAGATTGATACAACTTACTGAATTGTTTTATCTCCTCTCTGACTTTTCATGTAAAGTAACGGCAAAAAATAAAAAAAATGTAATACACAAACAATATTTTTCCATAACTTGACTCTCAATTAATGCCACAGTTTTGTTAAAAAGAAACGTGATTATTTTATATAATACTCACAAACACCATTCTGACGATGCACGGTGTTCAAACTCGTTAAATTTGGATGACACAAAAATTATGTTAAAAAGTGTCTTTTTGTATATTTTTGTGGAAAAACATCAAAGACGTATCAATCTGAATTCTTTTTGCTATTACTGACTTAAACATATTTAGAAATAAACATAAAATGCGCTTTCGAGCAATAAATGCATTTAAGATGGACTCAGAGGCAAATAATTGTAAAGGTAAAGTTGCAAAATCGGGGCTCGATCAATCAATTGTCTATAAAACGACAACCACTGCATGCAAAGAACCATCCTTAATATGAATGTTGATACAGATGTTACTCATTATATCTGCCGAATTTAGCCGATTTACTTAATTCTGGTAGAAGTTATTTGATAGTTTATCAATCTTATTTTTCACAAGTACTTAATGGGCTACCATAGAAAAACGCATGCTGTGTTGTTATGCAAGTCGATCATGTTCTATACAGTGGTTTCAGATGCCCTATATAATTACCTTTTCAACCATATACAATTTAGCCGTATTATTTTCGGGTGCAAGGGTTAGCCAAAATCTCTCCTTGGTTCCCCAACTAATAGCTTGACCATCATGAATTGACTGGATGTTTGGTAAATATTTAGGTTATCGATGTGTATTTCTAATGACGTATACGGAATCCTTTGTGCATTTTCAGACAACTATTGATCGGTTTATCGGAATTCGTGAAACGTGGTCGTTAACATATACTCTCATAATGCATTAGAATTTGGTGTAATGGTTACGCAGTAGGACGTAGGATCCGAACGTCTTGAGTTCGAATCCCATTAGATTTTTTTCTGACACTTGTTTTATTTATACATTTATTTATTTTTATTTTTGATTTTTAATGTAATTTAACTGATCTGGGAAGACGTGAAAGGTTATGTTGCTAGAAAGAGCATACGTTTTTAATTTAATGGCGTAAAGTATTTGGTAGAATATAAGCTTTCGGCCAGGTCTCGGCACAAAAATGGTACAATTATTGTTCTCAAAATTATTGAGCAAAAGTACTGGTCGACCGACATTGCTGTGGAAAATGAAACTGAGAAGATCGTCATTCAGGTCGACACTATCGACAGTGGTACCGACACAGAGGACGAACTTGAGACTTATGACGAGGACACTGAAGACGACGAGCTGATGTTTATGACTGTGACACTGAAGTTGACGTCACGACGAAAACACGGCGGATAAAAATTGCTCTGGTGACGCGACGTTGACCGACGAGGGGACTGTTTCCGCAGACGAAGATCTGACGGACTTTCAGTGAAACTGTGTGTTAATGTGTGACATGTCATGAAATGACATGAAAGATGCAGAGAATGCGGTGCAAATAAGCATGTATTATGGCCACCTATTCTGGTTTCTATGTCCGAAAAAGTTATACTTAGAAATTCAAATACACTTTGTAAAGTCCCATAATAATATTATTTAGCAATAATATGATCTGTTTTATAAATTAAATAAAATATCAGAAAATATAACATCATAAAAAGATGATAAAAAAATTACAAAAATAAAAGACTAAACGAAAATGAAGATAAAGAAAAGCACTCTATAAAGTAATTAAAAATGTCTTTGATGGGATTCGAACCAGGGTTGTCTCTCTTAACGTCAAATCCTAACTTAGCTCCTGCTCCTCTACCTACCGAGCCAAATCCTTTCTACAATATTATTAAGAACATCGTGTCAATACATTACCGTGAATAATCGGTGAATTGACTGGAAAACACCTATAATAGACGACGATCTATAAAAAGCTATATTATATTGATAAACAATATAACCATAACACGGCCAATTTTTCGTGGTCAAGCTATACATACTCAATTAATTTGGAATACATTTAAATTATTTCTTATAATAGAATCTGAATTCCATTAGTAAACTATGTCGGCCTGTACTTTTGGGCCTATAATAAAGAAAGCAGGGAAAATAAATCTGCCCTTCATGTGTCACTACAGAAAATTACAATTTACCATTATCTTAATACACGAAATTCTCGAAAATGCAAAAGAAGAGTATACGCAAGAAAGCCCGATACATACATGTATAACATACGATACGATACGATACGATAATTTATTTGAGTCTCACTTTTGTATGAACATATAAAACAATACTTTATAAATACATATATACAATACAAAACCGCTCAGAGCTGAGCTATGAGAGACTATATTTACAACTAAAATACTCAGTTATGCATTAAAAGGTCAGTTAAGTTGATAGATAAAATTGCGTCTTGTGTTTAAAATGTCACTGCAGGCTTTGGCTGAAAATTTTACCATTTCGTCCCTAGACAGTAAGAAACACAGTTTATCTATATCGTTTAGGGTATTAAACGACTGCTCAGTTTCATATGCATGTTGAAATAGTTCATTTCTGATTTCATCATATAAAGGGCAAAATAATAATACGTGTGTCTCATCCTCTATCATATCATTACAATTAAAACAAACTCTCCTGGGTAGAGGTATTGATTCATAACGCCCCGTCTCTATTCGGAGTGGAGCAACACCAGCCCGAAATTTTGCCAATGCACTACGATGAGTACGCGATAGAAATTGATATTGGACATATTTCTCTTGCTTATAGACCTCTTTAAATTTACAGTATGTCCGAAGCTTGTTTCCACCATTATTTGGACGGGCACTTGAATTATTATTCAGTTTTATCAGCCATTCATGTATATACTTTTCATATGTACGTGCTTCCAAGTGATTTAACATAAAGTACTTTTCTTGCTTTGAATATATATTTCCAAGAACTGGTACATGTTCATTTATGTTATGATCGGTAAAACATTTATAGAGCCTATAATTCCAATTCCTGCATTTATCTTTCGAGTTGTAGTCCCATACAAAAATGGTTCTATTTATCCTTGAGTTCTCCAATGAATTGAGCCGTAGCCACTGTTTCAAGACCGACTTCCACTGTTTAATTATAGGTGGTGACCATCCAACATCACCATTAACCGCTGCATTCGGAGTATATTTACCCACACCTAGAAAAAAGCGTTCAGCTCGGTTTTGTACGGCATTGATACATGCATATTCTCTTGTTCCCCATATAGCTGCCCCGTAGTCTATCACTGACCACACCATAGTGTCATATAATTTTGAATACACATACATAGGCATGCCACCCAGTGATTTAAACTTCGAAATTAGTAGACCAAGGGCCCTAGTAGCTGATTGAGCCACAAATTTCGCTGTAACGGAAAGGTCCAGGAATTCATTTAAAACCAGACCTAAATATTTATATAACATGTCTTGTGAGTCTGATTGTTAGATCGTTGTTAATGTCAAAACTAATGGTCGTCTAAAATTCAATTATTACCAGCAAGTAATTAACGCAGTACCTCTTTCTCCAATTTCCCAGCTATTTTTACCCATTCTCTATGTACAAAACGTAACTTTTTAAAAGTGTTTATTAAGTACTTCATAATAAGGTAGACTTCGAGTGGCTATTGTCAATGTTAAAATGGAAAGTGATTTTGACATGATGACATTCGCAACTTGTACTATTGTTGGTTTAACAAGTGGGCATACCCTTGCCAAGGGTCGCTTCGGATGCGACGGACATACCGCAGATGTGTGACATGACCATAGTCCGTTTTAATAAGTACACAGTTTTGTACTTGTATGTACTGATGATTTGGGTGGCGTAAATTAAGCCTTTCAGTAAATTTTAACGACCGCTGCAATGCGCACTTTTGTTGTGATTTTCATTGTGTCCACGCTGTTACTAAGTGTTTATATTAATGTGTTGTGAAAGAAAAGTTCCTTTTTTGGTGACCACCTAATTGGGATAGAGCTGACGTTCTTGTGACATCATTTGTCTCTATACTTTGTAATTATATTTCAAACATTTTCTTAAAGTTGAATCTGGTGTCCGGATTTTGATTTTTTTTTATCATATGAGTCAGATCAGGAGTTCTATACCATATTGCGACGTTATAGATAGTATTTTCTGAATATTGTTCAAAACGGCAACCCTTCATGCAGTTTGCAGATTTAGCCGCCAATTTATTTTCTGATTAAACATATTGCTCCGCTCTCTACTGTCACTTAAGGAGTGAGCATCCCGCTATCCTACCCCATTGTTTCTCACCCCCATCCTTCTGTCGGTCGCTACCGAAGTGTTGACAGATTAGGCACTTCTAACGCCCGCTTTCCAGTCCCCCACTCTTAGTATCAAAACAGATAAAAGACCACCGCCATTTTCCATTATAATATTAAAACGATTGCTAATGCTATTATTCAACCCAATTACAAGTCAATTAAGACATCACTTGGGTATTTAGCAGTGTCAGCAGGGAGGCTTGACGACAAAAATCTTTTATGTCAATCAGCTGAAGGCCATAGCAATGGTGTTACTTGGTGTATAATAAAAAGGTAAAAATAGATGACTATAATCCAAACCAAAAAATGCCATTTCAGATTCATCATGATAACATGGCCGTGAAATAAATACCCCCGTAAACCCCACTTTTATGTGCTGTTGGCGCCTTATGTATGTTTTCATATTTTTAGTTAAGTTAAGGTAACTGAGTGGCCACCTATTGGGAAAATAGCTGCTCATTCGGCTTACGATATGTTTCATGGTATAAGTACCTGATTGTTAGTTTGGTTTTTTCCCACCTCGGTTTTTGGAGTGGGAATCTTTTTCTGATTGCGCCTTTTCCTGATCTTTGCCTACTTGTATCTTTTTATATAGAAAAACTGGGGTATGCAGGGGTATACCTATTTTTCTTATTTTTGCTCCAAAACAAAGAGTGTGGGTACTCGTTAGAACCGCCTCGCGAGGCGGTTCTAACGTGTACCTCAATCTATGTTTTGAGCAAAAATTAGAAAAAATAATCAATTTCTTTCCATTGAAATGTTTAATTTTTATGGATGAAAAAAAAAATCACTGTATATTGTATGGGCATGTTTTCGCAATGAGATATCAAATTAACACGAAAGGAAAGGCCCAGGAACCAACCGTAATATTACAGCTATGTTCCCGCTATCCGCGGTTCCATTTTAAAGGCTGGGTATAACAAATGCCTTGTGCATGAAATACAGACAGAACGTTTGTCTACCTTCGCACTGTCGAGATTCCAAGCAAAACGAGGTCGATACAAAGAGTACCCAATACGGGTACAGTATTTTGTGATTAATTTGAATATCATGTTATTTTATATAAAAGACTGAAATGCTAACGAAATTCACCCAGATAAGATCAACAGCAATTAGTTTTCATTGTAGCCCAATATTCCCTTCCGGCAAGTTTACCTCTATGGGCTCCATTCACTGATCTAAAGCTAAACAATATTTTCATAGATGCCATTTTTAATAAAGTCTAACATGTCTGGATTTAGATTACAGATAACTTTAAATGAATGGGTAGCATTTTATGAACTAATGAAAGCTGATAGTATTTCAAACTCGCAACCCATGGTGTACTAAATTGAATTTTCAGTATTGTTGTGTTTTGTTAGTCGTTGGATTTAGACAGTTTAGTAAATGATCTTTGAATCTACGAAGCCACAAAAAACAGCGACAATGGGTGCATACCGTGACTACATATACGTTTATAGCAAAATCATTTTTGCCGGAACAGTGTCAGTCGCGAAGAGATATGACGTTCGCGGAGATCATTCAATCAATCAATCTACTAAAGGCAGCAAAAAATCACGTGACTATGGCGGCAAGCTTGTCTCTTTATGTAATAATCGTAAACAAATAACGCGTTTCCTTTTTTTTTTTTTTTTTTTACATAAATAGCTAAAGATCAAAATGCATTCAACGTATGATCTAATGAAATCATCTGAAAACCCTTACTTTGTCGCCCACCTTGGATGTTGGCGACCATCTTGAATTTGCCTCTTCATTCAGATTTCAAATCAGAAAATTCTTATTGTCTTTGGACACTATGTCATGGCGGTCTATGGTTCAGCTCGACTACGCGTGCTTTTGGTTATTGCGCACAAACTGAGGAGTGCGAGAAAATGACGGACTTGCTCAGCCCGACTTACCGTCTATGCGCTTATGTTTTTCACCAACGTGCTCAATACGTTAGCCTTGGTAGTCTTGCGATTTGATTTAGATACTTCTCAAATTATGGATTAAATTTAAAACCAAATTAAATCGAGGTACAAAACAAACTCAGCATGAATCATAATTTGACTACGAATAAGTGTTTTAACAAGTGGTTCCATTCTTTGTGAAATATTCGCGTCGCCATTCTGACTTGTACTATACTGATCATGAAGGGCTCTTAAGATCGCAGTTTGTGTGCTTTAGGGGTCGGAGGCCAACAATGTATCTTTGGGACTTGGTGTCTCGTGGTCGAAAAATAGCTAGTTCTATATTCGTCAATATTTGCTTTTGAAATATGAATAATGTCGGAATGTTTGACTGACAGCCAGAAATGCCAATTAACTTTTTCTTAAGCCAATAATCTCAAGATTCTCTAATAGCCCGTTCTGATTTTTGTCATGTATTTTCCTCATTTTCTTCAATGCTCGTAAACAAAATGCTCTTCAGACATTCCGAATATAATGAGTAGAATGCGCATGGTATCCGTGAAGACGCATTGTCTGTTGCAATGTAATTAAACATGTTAAAGCAAGCTGTTTTGGTTGAAATGGTACTTTGTAGTGGCTTTCTACACATTGCTTCTTCTGGTTTCAGTTTATTTGCTGTTTGGCCCTTCTGTGAGTCATGATAATTTTATACATGTAGCTGAATTGTCTGAGAAAGCGTTATTAACATGGGTTATTGTCTATATCCATATTCTGCCTAATGTGTAATTTCGGCTGTTACCGTAATTGCACCAAGTCCTCACCATTGCTTGCTCATTGAAATGACACTTTCCTGACAAACAGAGACTTTTCTTATATCACTGACATATATACTGACATAATAAACTATTTTATTTTCAGATGCCAACGGTTCAGTGAAAGAACTGGTATTTCCTAAAGCCCTTGACCTTGACCGTCCCAAGCGGGCCAGAACGACATTCTCTCCGGAGCAGCTGTATCATTTGGAGAGGGAGTTTCACAGAAATCAGTACTTGGTAGGCAAAGAAAGGACAGAGCTAGCCAAAACACTCAGACTTTCGGAAACACAGGTACATGATTTTTAACAATTCGAGTTCGTGTATACTGTATCACTACAATGTATTAAAATAATTTATAATAGATCTATATACTGCATAGTGTACACGGCATGGAAATAAGTTAGGGAACACCTGTAATAATGTGACTACCAACTTTGGACTGTATATAACCTTCTTTGTAAAAATTATGAAGAATGTTTTGACAACTTGTCAGAATCTGTAGTCTCCAAAATTGATTCGATGTTAAAATGATTAGCATCAAACATAAACTGCGGCGGAGAGCGGCCATCTTTGATTCAGAAAATGTTTGCTAAATTTAAGAAACGCACTGCTAGTCTTTGCGATAACGTCATTATTTAAACTCACATTCTTGCATAGAAATCTATGCGCATAGCTGTTTGAAGCCGTTTTCGATTGGTCGAAAGCCGTGTTCAAACAGCAAAACCCATGTTCAAATCATGAAATTCACGTGCCGTTTGAACATGGGTTTTGGCCGACGTCATTGGTCAATGCAACGTGACGTCATGTGTTTCGTTCTAAACAAAATGGCCGACGTTGAAGAAGCTCCGCGGGTTTCGGTGAGTTTTTACGTTGTTAATGTTATTTTCAAGAGATTTTAAGTGGGTTAGAGAGAAAATGCAAGAATAGCGATCAACCATGGTTTGCTTCAGTGTTCAAACATTCGCTGGATCACTCGGAAGGCGTTTGAACACGCGACCTGCGGCCTTGTGTTCAAACGCCTTCCTCGTGATCCATCGAATGTTTGAACACTGTAAACCATGGTTGATCCCTATATTGTCGTAATTTTTCGTAAGCATGAAGCTGAGACATTGCTTGTGGAACTTTGATCATAAATTCTTTATTTTCTGACCGACTGTCGGCGGTAGGCCCATACTTTCCCGGGGGTAGGTTTCATGTCAACGTTTTGTTCTTTGGGTATACATTTTGCAGGTTGTAAATGTTTGGCCAGATATTCGATATGACCCTTTAGGAATCTAATGTTGTACGTTCTGGTTATAGTGTCCTAGAGAAATTATTCTTTTACGGCTTTATTTGCAAAATATCAAAAGATTTTGCTTTCCATAGAAATTAATGCAAACTGTTGATTTTGTTTGATTATTTGGTTTGGAGATAAAGCATGAAGTTTTAGGTCCGAAGTCGTTTATTCATTCAAAACGATCAAATTCAACATTTTATTCCTGTTTGGCTTTCAAAAATTGAGCTTTGCGGAGTGCAGAAGCAAAAAGGCAAACTTGTACTCAGTAAAAGTGGAGTTTTTGACATATGGCATATTGTATCCTCCGTAGCACAAAGACAAAATGTTGTGAATTTCTATAAAATGGTCTGTAGCTAGGCCAAGGAATGAATTGTATGTGATAAAAATTTCAGTATCGTCAGAAAAAAGGAAAATAGATTTTTTCAAACTTTCCTCAAGGGCTAAAAGTGTTCCCTAACTTATTTCCATGTGTATATAATTATTATGTATTGACAAAAATATTTATTTGTTATGGTCTGTAAGTTAGAAACAAAACTAAGTGCAGATAATTCTACAACACCTGTCTGTGTGAAATAATCTTTGGAATATTGCATCTCAATATTCCTGGTTAAATGCTTTGCTTTCCTCTTTCGTTGCACGCCGGTGGGTCGGACCTCAGACTTTATGACGGTACTGACTTAAAGCTGTCTTACAGACGGGAGGGACCTGACTTTGAGTTTGGATAACGGGCTAAAACTCTTGTCTCTAGTCGGGTCCACCGGGATTTAAACATAAGCCTTCTTTTGCTCCAGTATTCCAGTGTCTATTTTACTGTTGAGTCCTCGTTTTTGGTGTATCTCGGTGCTTGCGCTTGTATTTTAACTATTAATAAATGTCCGATTAATCACCGTTCAGTTACATTATAATTTCTCATACCATAGGGTCCAAATTAAAGAAACTGCTTATATTTCTTACTTTATAAATACAATGTACGCAAGTGACGTCACTTACACGAGATGTGGAAGCTTTTGGTTAAATCGAACGATTATTTCTGTGATAAATATCAACAGACAAGGGCGAGGATTAGAGCTCTGTAAAATCTTTTTAAGCCCCCCAGTAATTCGTTACTGACCGTTCCATGGCGGCTCTGTTGATATTTATATTCAACGGTTGCGCGTTAATTCCGTTTGTCTGTCTGTCTGTCTTTTCGCTATACCGATAGATATGGTAATTTCGCTGTCCCAGTAAAAATGGTTTTTATTAATGATAATGATAATCGCTGTATTTCCGGTGTATTTGGTTGGGGTTTTAACTTAATTTTTTCAAAAGTTTTTGTTACATGTGTTCGCCAGTTGAACACTATTTTTGTTTTTATTTAATTTTCTTTCTTTATGAATTCGAAAAGTGGTTTTCGGCGTTGTGCCCACTAAAAACGTTAAGTTGTGTCCCAGATAGAGAGGTTTGTCTTCATCATGCGTGTCCCCGGTTAAAACGATAACATTACGAAAACACGCCCATGCAATATACATAAAAAAATTTGGTTGTAAAAATGAAAATTTTCATTGGAAAAAATTTGATATTTTTCTTATTTTTGCTCAAAACATAGATTTTGGGTACACGTTAGAACCGTCTCGGCGAAAGAAAAATAGGTATACCCCTGCATACCCTAGTTTTTCTATATAAAATTGGGGTTTAAGGGGGTATATGTTGCACGGACATGTTTTCCTGATGATCGGTGTCTCTGGAAATGTGATTTATCTTCATTATACTTCTGTTTATTGTGCCTACCTCTCTGTCGTGCTCGTTCCCTTTCGTTCCTGTTGAAACTTAGCCGGATGGCTACCTTGTTGGGAAAGAGCTAGTCATTCTGCTCTTCGAGTGTGTTGTCGGAAAATGTTTTGTTGTGCTTTATGTATTTTCTTTCCCACCCACTGTCTATGTTGGGACTTTAAATTTAATTGCATCGATTCCTGGTCCCTCTATTCTTACTTCATGTATGCTTGTCATTTTCAGGTTAAAGTTTGGTTCCAGAACCGGAGAACAAAATACAAACGGGACAAAGTCCGGGAAGCAGAAGTTAGAGACTCTAAGGCTGAAAGTTTCGCCGCTTGTAATATCTTACAAATGTTGCAACACCCTGGCTCAGGAAACCAGACTGCTATCCCTACGCCATTCTTTCCGCCTGTTTACCCACATTCTTACACGGGATATAGTCCCACGTGAAACGGAGTGTGTATTGAATTGATGTGATATGCTGTGCTGTGCCATTACCAGTATTTAAGGTCGGGTTAGACTGATAGTGTAGAAAAATCGAAATCTCGGGTCTGTTGCTAGCATGAATGCGCATTTTAGTTCTCTCAGTTTTGTCTCCGCATGATTTTAGCATTCTTAGAGTTTTGTATATCAGAGTGAGTTTAACAGGTCTGTCGCCAGCATGAATAAAATTATCTTTATCTCCGTTTAGAATGGATTATTAAGTCTGCTGTAGATTTTCCCTAAAATGCTCATACATGAAAGGACCACAATCAGACAGGATCGACATTTCTGTTTAACGTTTAACGCGTTAATCATCTTCGTGAATACTAAAGTTTATTTGGTCTGTTGTGAGCACGAATTAGCTTTTCTCAGCATGAAACCGTTGTATTAAATCTCAGTTTTATTTTTTATTTGATTCTCTTTTAATAGTGAATAAGCTTCACTGGGTCCATATTCATCGCAAGTAAAGGCTTTATTTTTTACATTTTGTTATTCACCCCACCCAACTTCGAAGAAGCACCCAACTTCGAAGAAGTTGAGGGGGCATATTGGTTTGGGTCTGTCCGTGCAGTCTGTGCAGTCGGTCAGTCTGTGATGCGTAACGCTTAGCACTCGGTCAGGAACCGTTAGAGCTAGGATCTTGTTTGGTATGTAGTTTGTATATGAAAATTAAGAGGGCCCGTATTTTTTCTTTCAGGTAAATTCAAGGGGCTAGGGGCCCATTCTGTGAGAGTTATTTCCCCTTTTTAATTCTTGATAAAGTGAATAGATAGTGGGTACCTTGTGTGCGCAACTCCTCCTACAGTTTTATTCCGATTCTCTTGAAACTTTACAGATGCTGTGACCATGCTTTGAAGATATGCATGTGGTTTGGATATAATCATCAGATTAATTTTTGTCACTTTTTTCGCAATTTGAACTTAGCCATTTTTCGGGCATTTTCACAATGAAAGTGAATGGGCAGTGGGTACCTTGCGTGCGCAACTCCTCCTACACTTTCATGCTAATTCAATTAAAACTCTACATGTGTTATGGGAATGGTCTGAAGATATGCATGTGGTTTGAGTATAATCCTTGGATTATTTTTTTTGTCATTTTTTTCACAATTGGAACTTTGTCATTTTTTCGGGCATTTTAGTGAATGGATAGAGGGTACCTTGTGTGCGCAACTCCTCCTACAATTTAATACCGATACAGACATTGTGACCATGCTTTGAACGGATATGCATGTGGTTTGGATATACTCCTCAGATTAATTTTTGTCACTTTTATTTACAATTTGAACTTAGTCATTTTTTGGACATTTTTACATCTTGAAAGTGACTTACCAGCTGGGGGCATAGTGTTTCATAAACACATTTTCTAGTTATGTCTGTCGTAGCATAGAAACGCTTTGCTTCAGATATCAGGACAGCCGCCAGCATGTATTTTACCGGACTTAAAGTTTTCTGGGTTGGTGGTTACGGTATCTGCTGTCAGAAAGAATGACTTTTCGAACATCATGAGTTACCATAAATTAACATTTGTGATTTATCTTAACTCATTTAAGCCTGGCGTCCCTTTTATGGGACATATGCAAACAGTATAGCCCCTGATGTGTGCGGCGTCCCATCTGGGACTATTCTGTTTGTTTAGAGGAATTTCATCGAAAATTTGAATTAAAATTTAAAATCACTCCTAACACCGCTAAAAATGAAAGTGGACTCGTCCAATTGATAATGATGGGAAAATCCATTCGTCAAATATGGGTTAACGTTGTACGTTTTAATTTTTTAAGGATGTTCGCTGCCAATGAAAAAGTATTCAAACTTTTTTTCTTACCACTCTTTTTTGATTCCAAAATACAACACAAGACATTTGAAAACAAAATAAATATAGGGTAGTGTGCAATTTTTCAAGCTACAGACCTCTGAATGAGACCTCTGAGCACCATATTTTAAATTTAGTAAAATTAATTTAATTTTTAATTCTTTGAAATATACCTGTCTTGAACAAAAATACACCTAGAACGCTTTCAAAGGTCATGATATTTACGTAACACAGATTATTTTGGACCAAAAGCGTAGAAAAATTTGCAACTTCAAGTGCATGACAAAATTTTACGATTCCTTTTCCAACCTTACCCCCTTACTTGAAAAGTCTGAAAAAATCAATATTTTCACATGTGGCAAACCCATATTTGTTGATTCAAACTTTTTCTTGTATTTTCACACAACATAGAACTTGGTTATATTGTTCGAATTAAAGAAAGAAATATATAGGGTAGTGTGCATATAAGAGAGAACCAACAACTTGAAAATCGCCATTTTCAGCCTTTTTTCGGCTGTTTTGTTTCTAAATTCCCATTTCATAAAACCACCTAAAATTTTAAAACCAGCACACCAAAGACACAAAGACTGACTTAGAAGACCATGTACACATATACTGCTGCTAAAATACACACCGAACTAGTGCAATTAATTTGAAGATGTGTAATATTCAAGTTTAATCTACCCTACCCCCTAAATTTTACTGACAACTAAAATTTTCTGAAAAGTTGCAGAAAATGGGGTGAAAAAATGAAGTTTCTTAGATTGACACTTTTCATGGCTCATTCAATTCATATTATCAATATGTACCCAAATATAAAATATTAGGGAAATATCTGCAACCGTTTACGAGATATTCAACAAAAGAAAAACCGGAAGTTCCGAAATGTCAAATGTTAGCAGCGAACATCCTTAAGTTAAGTTTGGTAACTGAGTGGCCAACTATTGGGAAACTAGCTGCTCTCTAGGCTTACGATATGTTTTCTTAGTATAAGTACCTGATTGTTAATTAAGTTTTTTCCCACCTCGGTTTTTTGGAGTGGGAATTTCTTTCTGATTGCGCCATTTCCCGATCATTGCTTTCTTTTACCTTTACTGAAAAGTCAAATCTACGGTACTGTACTAACATTTACCTTTACCGAAAAGTCAAATCTACAGTACTAACAGTGGTGGAGGACTTCATTGCATACGTAGAATAACACTACTGACAATCACGTGGTATTGTTTACATTCAAACCGGTAAACACTGTAATTGAGACAGAAGTTGAGGTTAAATATTCGAGTTTTCTCGTATAGCGTGTACTCTACTGAAAAAATAGATGGGCGCAGACCATGCAGAAATTGAACATTTATTGAAAGAAAGTAACATAAGAAATCCCGGTTATTTTGTTTTCCCAAACACTTCAATGTATTGTGTTTGAAGCACTAGATGTTCATGGGGCGGAAGTGTTTGCGAAAACGAAATAAACTGGATTTCTTATGTTACTTTCTTTCAATAAATGTTCAATTTCTGCATTGACCGCGCCCTTCTATCAGTCGATAGAGTAAATGGTACTCGGATTTTTCATCTCGACTTCGAGTAGAATTGCATTGTGCGTCACCCATTCCATACCACGTGTTTATCACCTGTGAATAAGTACGTTCACTAAATTTCATCCTTATTCCAACACCACCTTCGGGCGATAGCTATGCGCAACTTCTACTGCAGTGCCGTTCGGCTTGTTTCGAACACATCGGTAACTCCATATTTTTATGATAGGCGGCTCACTTATTGTCAAACGAATAAGTGAGTTGAAGACAAAATGATTAAAAACACAATGGTAAGATTTATATCAAATAGAACATACACGCAAAAGACAGATACATGCACACAGCGAGCCCGGAAAATCTTGTGTGGGTAGCAGCACTTATGTCATCATTGATATGCCCTGAAATATTTGAAATTATGATTATTAATCATGTACACACACAAAGTTCTATTCTTGTTATAACATCTGCCGGGGCCTTAACTTCTTTGAATATGATAAAATAAATGCGTATCAAAAGCCTCTTGGATAGTCACCAATCTGGTACATGTACCATGTTATCAAGGGAGTTTACGTGGTTGAGACATTAAAATGTTATTCCATGGTACTACTCGTATAAAATAGGAAATCTGGTGGACTTCTTGTTTTTCTTCTGACCTCGAGAAATAGACCTGTAATCTTGGGTTGATTTCATATGGCATATTTTGCCTTTGCTTGAGATAGTGATAATAAAAGAAGCAGTAAGCAGATGTTGACGAAAAAAATATGAGCCTTTGCATGAGAAAACCAACAATTTGGCTCTCCGACCAGGTTTGACATAAACTGATCTGTGTAGTCACAGAAGCAGGCTATCGGATTTAAGAAGAAGAGGGATTGTATTATCCGTATAGCGAAAACAAAGGCGCTGATCAGCTTCGCAGTTACTGCGAAGTTGATCTGCGCCTTTGTTTTCGCCTATGCAGATTGTTGGTTTTCCCATGCAGCGGCTCATATAACAACATCATAAAAATACATACTTGACGCTCCTCCTCGTTGGATGGGTTGCACTTTCGGGGCTTCAGGGATTGTCTGTTGCCTATTGTTCTCTCTTGTCTGCTGTCTTGGGTTGGCATTCTGATTTGGTCTACCAGGTGCACCGTTTGGGTTGGCGTTCATTAGACCTGGAAATTATTACGAAACCTTTAAAAATTATTAGAATTTTTTGCTCACCTGAGCCGAAGGCTCACAAGGTGAGCTAATAGGATGGCCATCATCCGGCGTCCGTCCGTCGTCCGTCCGTCCGTCCGTCGTCGTCGTCCACAATTTCAAAGATCTTCTTCTCTGAAACCGCTTGGCCGATCTAGTTGAAATTTTATGTGGAGCCTCCTTGGGTAGTGGCATTTCAAGTTTGATTGCGAAATCCAGGTCACATGACCAAGATGGCCGCCACGCCCATATATGGTAAAAACCCTTCAAAAATCTTCTTCTCCAGAACCTGTGGGCCGATTTCGACGAAACTTGGTATGTAGCATTGGGGACTTCAGCCCATCGTAGTTTGATAAAATGATGACCTTGAATGACCTTGACCTATTTTACGGCAAGGTCAAATTTGGAAACATAGGCTTTTACATGGGAAAAGGTGAAAACTATGAATTTTTTGAAAACTATTGCAGCCTTAGGCCTGAAAAGTGGTAGATGCAAACAACTAATGGAGTAGATGAAGGCAAGTGATTAATATAGGTCAAGGTCATCTCTTGACCTTGGCCAGTCTGTTGTCCATACACACTTTACAAAGATCTTCTTCTCTGAAACTGCTTGGCAAATCAAAGTGAAATTTTATGTGGAGCATCCATGGGTAGGGGAGACGAAAGTTTGATCGCGAAATCCATGTCACATGATCAAGATGGCCGCCACGCCCATATATGGTAAAAACCACTCAAAAATCTTCTTCTCCAGAACCGGTGGGCCGATTTCCACGAAACTTTGTATGTAGCATTGGGGACCTCAGCCCATCATAGTTTGATAAAATGATGACCCTTGGATGACCTTGACATATTTTACGGCAAGGTCAAATTTGGAAACATAGGCTTTTACATAGGAAGAAGTGAAAACTATGGATTTTTTGAAAACTATTGCAGCCTGAGGCCTGAAAAGTGGTAGATGCAAACAACTAATGGAGTAGATGAAGGTATGTGATTAATATAGGTCAAGGTCATCTCTTGACCTTGGCCAGTCTATTGTCCATACACACTTTTCAAAGATCTTCTTCTCTGAAACTGCTTGGCAAATCAAAGTGAAATTTTATGTGGAGCATCCATTGGTAGGGGAGACGAAAGTTTGATCGCGAAATCCAGGTCACATGACCAAGATGGCCGCCACGCCCATATATGGTAAAAACCTTTCAAAAATCTTCTTCTCCAGAACCGGCAGGCCAATTTTCATGAAACTTGGTATGTAGCATTTGGGACTCCAGCCCATCATAGTTTGTTGAAATGATGACCCTATGATGACCTTGACCTATTTTACGGCAAGGTCTATTTTGGAAACATAGGCTTTCACATGGGAAAAGGCAAAAACAAACTGTTGCAGCCTGAGACCTGAAAGTTGCTAGATGCAGACAACTAATGGAGTCAATGAAGGTAAGTAATTAATGAAGGCCAAGGTCATGTCTTGACCTCGGCCCAAGGTCATTTAAATATCAAAATTAAATTGATGGTTTTCTCAGAAATCACTGGGTTTGGAAACTATTGCAGTCTGAGACCTGAAACTTTGCAGATGCAGACAACTTATGAAGTCAATAAAGGTGTGTGAGTATTCAAGGTCAAGGTCATTTCATTATGCCTTAATACTCCAAGATCAGGCTTCAGGTGAGCGTTCTCAGTACCAATGGTCCTCTGGTTTGAAAACTATTGCAGCCTGAGACCTGAAAAGTGGTAGATGCAAAACAACTAATGAAAGTATATGATTAATTTAGGTCAAGGTCATCTCTTGACCTTGGCCGATCTGTCGTCTGTATACACTTTTCAGAGATGATCTTCTCAGAAGCCGCATGGCCAATCAAACTGAAATTTTATGTGGAGTATCCCAGGGTAGGGGTAACGAAAGTTTGATCCCAAAATCTAGGTCACATGACCAAGATGGCCACCGCGCCCATATATGGTAAAAACCACTCAAAAATCTTGTTCAGAACCGGCAGGCCGATTTTTACGAAACTTGGTATATATATACCTATTTTACGGCAAGGTCAATTTTGGAAACATAGGCTTTTACATGGGAAAAAGTGAAAACAATGGATATTTTGTAAACTAAATGCAGCCTGAGACCTGAAAAGTGGTAGATGCAAACAACTAATTAGACGAAGGTATGTGATTAATTTAGGTCAAGGTCAATTTTGGAAACATAGGCAAACATGGAAACATGGGGAAAAGTGACAACTAGGTCTCAGGTAAGCGTTTACAAGACCAACGATCCTATGGTAACTATTGCAGCCATAGACCTGAAACATTACCAAGATGGCCATTATACCCATTTAGGGTAAAAAAAAAAGAAAAAAAAATCACTTTGTCCAGTGACTGTACTTGTTGACTCTCAGGTGAGCAATCGTTGCCCTTGGGCTACTTGTTAAACTTATTTGCGGTAAAACAGATCGTCTTTCAACCCTACAAAATGACTGCACAATGTGATTCTGATAAAGACCGTTGCTAAATACTAATTTGTAAAACATGACAAACTTGACACTAAACGTAAATGGCTAACGTATCTGCAGCTCTAGGGCATCAAAACTGGCGCGTAAATCAGCATCAACATATTTTCAATCCATAAATATAGCTTTATACTGATCGGACATTTCTATCAGTGTATGCCCTACCCATGACTCACCAGGTGGTATTCCATCCTCCCCTATATCATCAAATGGACCGTCGTCGTCGTCAAAATGTCTGTCATCATCAAATAGGTCGTCATCATCGAATGGACCGTCATCTGCGGAAAAAGGAAGTATTTATGGTAATGTGATTTGGCTAAACATTTTCTTTAGTTCACCTGAATTGTTATATTACACCTATAGCTAAAAGTAAGCAAAGATCAGGAAATGACGCAAAGACTTTTACCTTTAAGGTATAATATAAATGTTATCATTTGGGATATTTAACACCTACCTCTTGATACATATTGGTATGTACTAGCAGAAATGTTAAATAAAATAGATTGTGCTGGGGGGGGGGGGGGTACATGTATACGGACGTGCCGCCCGATACTTTAAAACATACCCCATTCATATATCTGGTAATCGAAAAAAGGGACCCATTCATATATCATGCCTTCGAAAAAGTGACCCATTCATATATTTGATTGTACAAAATTTTGACCTATACACAATTAAATACAAATATTTCGACTTTCTGAGCTGTGTATGTCAGCAAAAACGTGCTCTTAAGCATGATGTCCGAAAAATTTGGTCATTCATAGACTAAATATGGAAAAATGGGGCCATCCATATATTTTGACTTGAAAAAATTAACCCATTCATATATCTGGCGAGGCTGAAAATGGGGGCTATTCGGGCGGCACATCCCTACTACGTCATATATAGGTAGTTACCCCCCCCCCCCCCGAGAGATTGTGTTATGTGTCCATGAATGCGTGTACATATAAACGTACCTGAGCGTCCAGCATCTGCCATCATTATGCCACCATAGCCGGTGGCGTTGTATATTGACGTCATCAGTCCAGCTCGTGCCGTCAGAACATTCTGAATTTGCGTCACATCATACCCACAGTTTGATACAGCGTCGTCGTCTCCGCTGAAGTAAATGCCCATCATGACACGTGACCTACTTACGTCATCAGGACAACTGTCGTACTCCGTCTTCACACATTTCAAGTATTCTGTGTACTCCCTGTATATACGATTGAATGCATGAATCAACTTTAGGTTGAATACATTATTTGGATACATGAACATTTTTTTTTAATTTTGAAAGACGCATTCGAAACAGTATATTATGATTTCATTGTACGTACGAGGGATAATAAAAATACATAGACTTTTGCTGTAGCTTCTGCAAAAATCAAAATAATGTCTTTAAACTAAATTGAACGTAAATCGGAATATGTCTAGCTTTGCCTGACAAAATATCATAAAAGCGACCCCCGGTAAGACGCATTCGAAACAGTATATTATGATTTCATTGTACGTACGAGGGATAATAAAAATACATAGACTTTTGCTGTAGCTTCTGCAAAAATCAATATAATGTCTTTAAACTAAATTGAACGTAAATCGGAATATGTCTAGCATTGCCTGACAAAATATCATAAAAGCGACCCCCGGTAACAATATGTGGTCAAAACAAAATCACTTTACCCGGTGCACAACAGCGTAAATTTTCGTAACGTCTAAATGACGTTTCTTAATTCACGCTCATCGCACACGGCAACCTATTCTATGTACATATTACAATATTCGCGCGCCGCCTATCACGGGGACCCAACTGTTAACCGTGATTATTGATGCGACGTGGAATGTTAATGCATGCCATTATGAAGTTTCGTATGCGTCGGCGAGTTCGTTACGAATGCGACGTTCCACATCCTCTGTCCTTGGACGGTAAGTACCACATGTTTTGCTCTCGTGAAAATAAACAAAGCCCAGTTTACAAAATCGGCGTCCACTATGATCTTCAAAATTCTTCTATATTCCCACTTGAAGTCAACTGGAATACTTACGGCACTTGTGTTTTTGAGCTAATGGTTTATAAAGTTGACAGGTAGATACAAGATTGCCACGAATACACATTACATTCTTAAAGTCCTTTTGTTTTTCTAATTCTTGGTCGTAAACTAAGATGTATAACACAGTCCTATCGGTGTCTTTATTGAAATATGTATCAAAATGGCGTTGTAAATGCACATTTATCTACTGAGCGTGAAAAACAGTAAGATAAGTATCTTTTGTATGCATCTAAGATGAAGATACGTACTACTAAAATGAGTCATGGAAGAATTAGCATTTTGTTGTGCTCTTACAAAAGTTACTTACGTCAATGCAGAAGCATAACTTGCGCCTTTATCAAGCGCAATATTGCATGGCGTATTTTTTCCTTGTACTACATGTACTTCGTTGAGCGAGCTTCAAAGCATGTGCCACTTTTATTTTGAATGAGGTCACAGAGTGGTTTTCTGATATAGCTTTGTCAACATTCGATTGACTTCTTGCCTCGAAACAGCAAATCATTTTCGGGCATATCAGTGACATAGGTAATATGTTTTCTAACATTAAATGACCACTAAGCCTAAACCAAGTATTATTTGATCATTTAATATCGGTGGCTCCATGCATTTTGATAAGCGGGGGTGGGGGGTGGGGGGTGGGGGGAGAGAAAAAAGAATTAAAGGGATTTGTGCGAGTTTTAGGTGCGGTTGTCAATCAGTTTTCCATGGGAATGGTGTGTTGTACAAGAACAGCGATCAACTATGGTTATTTTATTGCAACTAGAAGAGTCTTTCGGGAGCCCTTTGAGCCCTCGGCCTCAGGCTAAAACAACTTTCTCCAGCCTCTGCAAATGTTAATACAGTATAAAAACATGGTTGACCCCTTTAACATGTATCTAGAAAATATTAATAGAAGAAAATGCATCACTGTCTCCATATCGTAACATTTGCTATCTTATTTTACTGCTTCATCGGTCTCAATCTTCCACGATGCATTTCTGTGTCGCATATTAAATTTTAACAAAATCTACGATGCATACGAAAGATGCATATCTTACTATTTTTCACGCTCAGTAAATAAGTGTGCATTTACAAAGCCATTTTGATACATGTTTCAATAAAGACACCACAAGACTGTGTTATACTTCTTAGTTTACGGTCAAGAATTAGAAAAACAAAAGGACTTTAAGAATGTAATGAGTTTTCGTGGCAATCTTGTATCTACCTGTCAACTTTATAAACCATTAGCTGAAAAACACAAGTGCCGTAAGTATTCCAATTGACTTCAAGTGGGAACATAGAAGATTATTGCAGATCATAGTGGACGCCGATTTTGTAAATTCGGCTTTGTTTTATTTTCACGAGAGCAAAACATGTGGTACTTACCGTCCAAGGACAGAGGATGTGGAGCGTCGCATTCGTAACGAACTCGCCGACGCATACGAAACTTCATAATAGCTTGCATTAACATTCCACGTCGCATCAATAATCTCGATTAACAGTTGGGTCCCCGTGCCTATGCGTCATCATCATCCATCGGGTTTTAAAATGGTGTGTACATCTTCAAAATGTAACATTAAATACTTAACCTGTTAAGAATATTCCGATTTATCGCAGCATAACTCTTGTTTTCTTAAAAATAATGCATGTTCAAGGTACAGCAAAAGTCCGCGTTATTTTGGATCATCCCTCGTACATACTCTACGCTTAGTTATTAAAACCGGGCATTGTTAGCATTTTTGCTCACTGTATACTTAAACAGGAACTGGTGAGATTGGAGTGGCGACCTTTACTTTTCAACCCATTCCATATTTTAGAGCAACATTTACAAAATTTAGATACAACCAAATTGATATCAAGAAATCACAAGACGAAAACACGCACATGTAATATACAGATTTTTCTGAAGTTGTAAAAATTGAAAATTTTCAGTATATATATACTGAATATATAATATCGCCGAGGCGGTTCTAACAAGTACCCACAATGTATGTTTTGAGCCGTAAAAATAAGAAAATAGGTATACTGGATACTGCATACTCCAGTTTTTGCTATTTAAGAATGGGGTATGAGGGGTACATTTCACGGACATTTCATCCTGATGAACAAGAGCATTTTGCTTTGCAGAAATTTACTTACATACAAGATAGTGGTATAAATGGTTTCCCATTCTTGGTACATACATTAAGGTCACAATCGGCAAATATGCATGGAACTGAAACATCAAAACATTATACAGTAACAAAGCTAGAATAACTATTTCTCTGCGGATGAAATTAAAATTATATCATACCTTCAGCTTATAAGGAAATGAGGTTGCGATTTGCTGAATCCAATTTCCAGTTGCCGCATACTAAATAAAAATCAAGCACACGAATGTCTGATTTTTATGTATAGGTAGATATATCGATTTTACATCGCCCTCGAGTAATAATTTTTAATTTCAATTTTCTGATTGACAGCTTTGTTGTCAAAAAATGTCAAAACTGCAATTGATTTAACATTTACTTGTAAAATGATTTAATCTGTTGCCTTTGCTTTTTTTCTTTGCTATTTTTTTCTATTTTTGTCCACAATCGGCAGCTATTCTGAAACAAAGACGCATTTGCATCCATCACGAAAACATGTCCGTGTAATGTTTACCCCCTTGAACCCCACTTTTATATAGCAAAACTGGGGTATGCAGGGGTATACCTATTTTTCTTATTTTTGCTCCAAAACATAGATTGTGGGTACTCGTTAGAACCGAGGCGGTTCTAACTTGTACCCACAATCTATGTTTTGAGCAAAAATAAGAAAAATATCAGAATTTTTAAAATTTTCATTTTTGACAACTTTAAAAATCGCTGTATATTGCATGGGCATGTTTTCGTCATGTATTCTTTTGCTAAATGACATACGTTTAAGAATGTTTGTTTATAATTGTATTAGGTTATTACAGTTAGCTTTATAAGTAAAGTAAGAATACTGAAAATGAAATAAATGCTGTATTTACTTACCAAAAACCGAAAAACAAGCCAAAATCTTCCAAAAACTTCCGACTGTAGCCATATCTGGTCAATAATTAGATTTTAGTTTCAGTAATTATCTGTCAATTTTGGCGAGACATTTGTGGAATAATGTGCTATTGTTTGAATGATCATTAGTAATCGATTAATTGACAGTTAATTACGCCATCATTCGCATTTGAGTAATTATGATCTGGTTGCGCCCAAGCAAATGCTTGATAAAACATATACATGTAAATGCATGATATATATCTTATGCGTGAACATGCTACATTATTTACAATTTTCGATCATTTCATATTACAAATAGACATTTGAATAATTTTCAGAATTTCATTCGTCGCTGATCTTTACTACAACAGCAGTTTTGCTGAAATAATATAGGTGTAAGCATAAACGTTGTAGTCTGGCATCCTTTTGGTGGGACATAGGCAAACAGTATAGATCCAGATGTGACGCCGCAGAACACGGCGTCCCATCTGGGGCTATTCTATTTGCTTGAAGTAATTTCATAGAAAAATGCAGTAAAAATTTAAAATCACTCCTGATGCCTCTTAAAACTTGGATTCACCCAAATGATAATGATGTACAATCCCATTCGTTACAAATGGGTTAAGCAGACAAAGCAGACATCAGAAATAATTATCTTTATCATAATCGTTCATCTCATCCCAAAACACTGAATAGGATGATGATAATACCGTACTCCCGAAAATGTGTATGTACGGGTTACAATTTTACAATTACTGACGTCTCGCCGAGTTTGCCAGAAACTTTGGTTCGATTGAAAATTAACTACACACGAGTGAACATTTTTCATCAATTCAGTTTAATACATAGCCGTAGGCTTCATTCGTAGCGGAGAAGGATAGAGTCTGTTGCGGTCCGTTCAGCAGAATAAGATATGGAGCGTGAAATTTGATATTTCCAAACAGAGAATTGTTTGGTGGTTAAAATTTCCTGGGTACTTTAATTGTAACCTACGTTATCTTGAATTATCATCAACGGTTCTGCTGATTTGTCGACGTTGGTGTACTCGTATAAAGTTCATGGCCTAGCCCTGCATCCTCCATATGGACAAAACAAACTGAGTCGCTGCATACGATCATACGGACCCCTCGTATTGATGCTTTTTGGACGTATTTTTCTGTACTGTCTCAAGCCTAACAAACGCGTTTCCAGGAGGTCCCTAAGTTCGTGATTCAATCCGTCCGTCCTGTCGGTTGCTTTCCTCCGTCGTCTTCCACAACCCCAGGGAGGGCAAAATGGATTTGCCCTTTTCACATTGGTATCACTTCCATCGTTACTGCCATCGCCATTGGCAGCAAGTTTACTCTTCTTAAGTAATGTTTTAAGCATAGCCATGTTTTTCAGATGGTCTTTTTGTCTATTGGAGATACCGAGATCAGTTTCTATTGCTTTTGGGGCATCCCGTGTAAGTTTTATTTTGCAGTCATGTGTTATGCAGTACTGCTTAATTTTATCATATATCCTTTCATTAAACGTTGTCGCTGCTCTTCCTGCTTCTTCTGTGTTTTTATCCATTGGTTGATCGACACTGCGTTTGACAATACGCATGGATGGGCTGCTTTTCTTTGAGATATGCTTTCTCCCCAGAATTGTGTTTAATTTTGGTAAAACCTCATTTGTATAGAGTTCTGTCAGCTCACTCCCATCAGTGTCATCAGTACCCTGCACATTGTCGTTAACGATCCTATCTATATCAATATGATTAATAGACTCTTTATTACGATCCGTGTCACTGAAAGCTTTACCACCGCTTCGTTTACCACAGTTTCCATATCTGTCACAAAACGACCTTTTCGGTCGGATTCGAGATGATCTAGACCTAGTGTTATAAACTGGGTAAGGATGTACTGCATCGTGGATAAACGGCAAAGCCTCTTCTCCTAAGTAGTCAAAGTAAGGTTGCTCTTCGTTTGCTTCTTTGTAAATCTGGAGTAACTGGTCCAGAAGTGAATCCCGATCGCCCGCCTTTACGGTTCCGTCATGGTGTTGGTCATGATTTCTTTGAAGCGGAGACGTTTCCTCCAGAAACTGTTTGCCCTAGAAAAAATAAGTGGGATTGATGATTGAGGTGTTTACACATTCTAACATGCGTTTGTCTAAACGTTTCAAAGTCCCGCTTCTATCTTAAACTTTGATTTCTCTAGGGACGTATATAAGTGTTAAAAATCGAAATAATTTGTATTAGTCCGATGCTACCACATCGTCTGAAATCCACATTATATGGACTCGAGTGATAGTTCCAGAAAAGAATGAGTATTAGTAGACGTTTTATCTTGTTTCTTTGAGGTTTAACGTCCTAGTTAACAATATTTCAGAGATATCGAGAGTGAGTCACCGCTTCCTGGGTATTAACCAGTACTGTTGAGATACTGTATGTATTGCTCAAGGACTTAATTCGGTGCTAGTACATTGGAATCGGATGCTCTACCACTAGGCTAAAGCGCCATCAGTTGTGTTTTAACATTTTCAAGTTTTGTATGTAAAATTTCTAAAATTGTCGAATGACGTTAAAGATACTTACTACATGTTTGGCACAAAACTAGATTATGCATGCATTCGTTGTTTCTTATTTTCTAAAAACTAAAGGGACGGTCTGCATGAAACAAAGTCAAAAGTCATCCATGCTAAAGAATTAAAACCGCATACATATAGTACATGTAATATAAAGGATGCAATATGGTATTAAAAGGTTGGAAATGAACGAAGTACTTACCTTCAACTTTCGTACATGAATAACAACTGAAAATCTAACGTCCATGTTGCAAACAATGTAACTATCGTGTCGTTGAATGTATTATAATCGGGCCTGTCTCAACGTTACGGGAATTCATAGTTTATATTATGAGCCGGATACTTTGTTCCAAATGCCGAATAGACATGCTAAAACAATGTATAGATGAGTTAAATATGCTAAGGCTAAACGCCTGTCCTCAAAAGACAGTCTTGAACTAAAATTATTTATCGCAAGTTCAATTTCATTTTCTTTCCATATGAACATATACATGTATGTATACCTGATTTAGCTACACAGACTTAGACCCCCTACATGTACTGTAATTGGTGAGTGTGACATTAAGAAAACACACTCTAGCAATGATTATTTTTTTCATCTGTGAAAAATAATAACTTTCCTTTCAAAAATGTTGTTATTTCCTTATTTTGTGTTCAAAACATTGACTGTGGGTACATGTAGATCTACACGTTAGAACCGAGTACCCACAATCAATATTTTGGATTTTAGATAATAAGAATGTATAAACCTGTACATTTCTTCATAAAAGTGAGATGTAAGGTATAGATTTCTCGTATATGATATCCTGACCAGTAAGCATGGTCAAGCATCACCTGCCAATTTTAATATGAAGAGGCTAGTGACAAACGTTTGTCAATAGCGAAAACACGTAAAATCTGCTATTGACAAACGTTTGTCATTAGCGATTTTTCGATAAAATGGCTAATGACAAACGTTTGTCAATAGTGAAAATTCGTTAAAATCGCTATTGACAAACGTTTGTAAATAGGAAAAAAATACGTAGAAGCACTATTGACAAACGTTTGGATATCAATTAAATGTTGAATTAGAATTAGTGAACATTGGCAACACCTAATTGTAACAAACGTACATGTACCAAAAATAAAATCATACCGTCATATTTAATTAATCCTCATGCTGGGAAAATGTCTGAACGCTTTTATAAAATACGTCAATCAGCTCACGCGAAGAGCAAATGCGCATGCATAATATCACGATTACTAAATCGAAGCTTATTTTGAGCCCAGAAAAAAAATCGTATATTAATCGAGGTCCTGGTTTCATATGATATTAGCTGTTTGGAAAACTCAATACCAACAGACTCCATGTTTTGCAGTAGCGTAACAGGCGTGTTTTAATTATTCATGATTCAGTTTAACCTCTCTTTCGTAATTACATTATTTATGTTATGACGAGCTGATCATCAGCTGGATCGAACACGGGACTTCTTCAGTGTAAGATTATTGTTCATAGAAGTGTTCATCATTGTTCATATGCGGACCATATGTGAGCTTAGTGGGGCTCGAACCCATGAGTTGGTTGAGTAAAAGTGTGTTGGTTAAGGAATTGTTTATTGCCCAAGTCAGCAAGTCATTTTGGGACAGAGCCAGCGTTTTTGCTTGAAAGGGCACAACACGGAGAAAATCAGGGCCGGATTCAGAGGGTTTGTGAATGGGATGGAGACACTCACATTTGTTTTCTTATAAGAACGAGCGAGCAACGTGCTAGCGAGAAAACTTGAACAATTTATGCGAAAACTGCGAAAATTGAAATAGGAAACATGCTTCCAGGGGCAACTCTATGGAGAATTTTACTAATATTTAACTAAAAGCTGATGATTTTCATATCGCACTTGGGTTGAAATTATTTGGCAAGAACACATACGTATTTGTCCGCTTGGCATCCTTGGAACGAGCGAGCTGTGCGAGCGAGGAACATTTTGCGAAAATGAAGTATGTTTCATGCTTCTAGATGTCCTTTTAGAGAGGAATTTACAAAACAAAACCTGATTATTTGGTTTTGAGTAAAATAGCACAGATATATTACCATGGCTTTCTTCGTTTGAGCGAGCTGTGCGAGCGAGGAATATTTCGTTAAAATGGAACTGGTCTCATGTTTCTACGGGCCATTCTAGAGAGAGAAGAGAATGTCTCAACTAGTGTATAAATACAATGTTCGCAATTGTCGTTAAACGCCAACAAACAACGAGGTGTAAAAGCGCGCTTTCTAGCTGACATGACCCGTTAGGCTCACAAAGTGAGCTTATAGTATACCCATGTTCCGTCGTCCGTCGTCGTTACCGTCGTTGTTCACACTTTTCGAACATATTCTCCAATGAAACCCCTGGGCCAATCAAAGCCAAACTTCATGTGCAGCATCTTAGGAAGGGGGAAATAAAGTTTGTATAAAATGATCCAGGTCACATGACCAAGATGGCCATCAGGCCTATAAATAGCACAAACCTCAAAACAATCTTCTTCTCCGGGACCGGTTGACCGATTTCAATGAAACTTTGTATTTAGCATCAGGGAGCTCAGCTCATCATGGCTGACCGATAAATCATGACTTGTTTTGACCTTGACCTTTACTACGGCATGCTCAGATTTGGTCGCACAGGCATTATGTCTTATCAGACGCTACAAATTTTGCAATGATTGGTTCGCTTTTAATGATATCAATGGTGATATATTTGTTATTGTAATTTTAATAGTTTGTGTTGGCCTCGTTCGGCGTTTTACGAATGCGCGAATCGATATATCAAATGCGCAGATTTTTTTTCGAATGCGCGGAAAGACTATCAAATGCGCGTTTAAATTGCGCGGAAATTAATTGCTTTTACAGGTATTTTAAGGTATACCGATTGTATCTCGCTATCAAGACAAAAGTTATGATAGCGAGATTCAACCACAGTTCTTCCGTTAGCCAGCGTTGAATTCAATGGCTGTTGCCCCCTGCTCACCAACGGGGAGGTGTCTATAACTATAACCATTGTGTAACGCTTTTCTTTCCACTTTTAGTGTCAGAAATTTTAAAAATCAATATTCTTGGATAAAATACAAGTTAAAAACACTTTAAAAACGTCTAAAACCTATAAAAGCATGTTAAAATATGACTGACATAACGGTCGTATCTGTCCAAAGCCAGTGTGAACATAGGTTACCTGAGTGATTATCGGCTAATTTACCCTAAAGGCCATTCGCACAATTGATACGTCGATTTCACGCGCAATTCAAACAACGTCACGGTATGATTTTCGCGCAAATGATATACTATCAGATATTATTACATATGTACTATTTAAAAGTAAACATTTCACGCACAATGGTTCCTGATGTGTTAGTACTCAAGGTCAAGGTCATTTTGGTCAATGGTCATTTTGCAAGGCCAAATCTCAGGTAAGCGTTCAAAGGACCAATGGACATGTTTTCCTGATATAAATGATTCATCATTGGAATGGGAGTACTCGGCATTACACGTCTGTGATAAAGAGAAATGTCGTTTATGCAGTTAATACTGTCATGTATGGCGCATGCAATTTGACATATTATGAGCAGTAATTTAAATTTACAAGTATTCAAAAACTAAATTGAAAATGAGCGCATATGTTTCTGTGTCAAACAACACATTTCTAAAGGCATCTTTATAAATGATGCCAGAAAAAAATAATTTCATAATGTTCATCAAACATGTTCGGTTGTATGAAATTAAAGATCACTTTAGTGAAGAATTACTTCAGTCGATAATGCTTCTAAATCTCATCACTGTTGTTTTAACATAAACAAAGGTGTCACTACTAAAAAACGAGTGGAAAATGTTTTTATAACGAGTGCATTTCACACCTTCGGCTGACGTACTTAATAAAACCAATGACGCGTGTATTTAGCAGTTATTATGTTTTGGGTGCAGGGGTTGCCAGATCATGACAAAAAAAAAAAAAAAAAAAAAAAAAAAAAAAAAAAAAAAAAAAATGGGTCGAAAATTTTAAAAATTGCTATAGCTGTCATTTATCAAAATTTCTGAATTTCATTCAAACCCACACTAAAAGAACTATTTTGTATCATGTTTCTGAAATTCAGCTAAAAGTATCCGAAATACAGGGACTGAAGGCTGATTGAGACCTGGTGTACATATGAAAATTTTGGTTTCAATCATACAGGTACACATACTCTTGAAGCCTAATCCAAAAACATCAAATATCACGAATTTAACCCCCGATTTTTGCTTTTCTTATTCAAGCGTTTGGAGTTTATTTTTTGTTTTATAATATGCATCATCAAAAACCCTTTTTCGCTATCAAGTATCTATTTTCGCTATCTAATTAGTCCTACTCCATGTGTTTGAATACGAATGGGTGTCAGTCTGACTACTCGATTAATCGATTGTTAAATTAGACACGCGTCTATTGTCTATTGCACCTGTATTGTGCAGTTAGCGTAGTGATTTTGAGAAGGAATAGAATAGGAAGAAGTGCGATCTTTAATCTGTTCACATGAATTGCCATAATGCATGTGTCATAAATTTCTTTTTCTGATTGAGTAAAGCATAGGCCTATGCCATGCCAAATGGCTCCACGCTGCGCAAGGTTTATCACCAGTATGCTGTACAATGACTAAATCCATTGGGTAGTGACTCGAAGCAGTATGTGATCTTCCTTCGAGGTAGTGATACCACAAGGGCTACAAAGCAGGGATGGTCGGGTGGGAATATGCACCCCCATTGGGACCTAAAGAAATATATGGGCTTCTTGTGCCTCCAGGCAAAGCTTCTACGCACTAAGTGACCACCTGATACTAATTAACCGCTCAGGCACTGAGCCTGTCCAGGTAAAGCGCCCCAGTCCCGTGTATGGTCAAAGAAAAGATAGTCACAGTAAAGAAGGTGTTTCTGAAGGTATTTTAGTCTACTAATCGGATGCCATTTGCGTAAACCGTTACGCAATAGAATGTGCAAAATTGTCAAGTGACTTTACAATACAACCTCTAGCTTATTCAGGTGCACACCCCTACAACCCTTACACCATCGTTCAGAAACTGCTATTGCATTTGATTGAGCCTCCTGTACTTATGTTGTCTTATAAAGTATTATATTAGTCTAAGATCGTATCTGTATCTTCCAATTTTGTTAATGTACTAAGAGCTTTTCAACATCAGTGAAAGTCACCAAGTGGTATAGCGTCTTGGGTTAGAACCCCACTTGTGTCATGTTGTCAGCGAAACACATTAACTCCCACAGAAATAGCGAATGCCCAAAAGCGGTCGCTCCTCCCCAACTCTACTTTAACATTGTTGACATGGGCGCTAAACAAAACCTTTTGTATGTTTTAAATGTACATGTTTATGTCGGCATTAAGCCGGTTACAAATATGCGTGCTAATAATTCTAAAAAAAATATGTACTGAAACGAAATATTTGTTCTATATCTATAATTCACGATGAATTGATAAACAAGGCCGAGTCCGATTATGTATGTATACGGATATTATTTTGCTGGTTATCATTTTATTTACAACCGTTTGGAAATAGAGCTTTTTCATTAAAAAGGGCTTATGATAAACGTTTGTCATTAGCGATTTTTCGTATAAATCGTTATTGACAAACGTTTGTCAATAGCGAAAATACGTGAAATCCACTATTTACAAACGTTTGTCAATAGCGATTTATTCGAAAAATCGCTAATGACAAACGTTTGTCAATAGCCACTCCGATATTTTAATATCTAAGATTGCGCCCTCCATATGGACAAAAATGGATGATTAAGCTAGTGGGAAAATAAGTACGGTAATTGAAAACCGCACCATTAACTGGGAATGAGCATCAGTTCTAAAAATCTTGGACGCGGTCAGGTTGTAGAAATCGAAACTTCAGATTTGTTTTTATTTTTCAAAGTTGACACTACTTCCGTCGGTGTTCCGTGATACCTCTCTACGGAAGTGGGTAGAGGTATGAAGTGTAACGGAGTGCGGTTTACCTTGTTGATCTAAGCTGACACTTGTTTTGTTGTACAGTGTGACACAGTGTGACTACAACTTGTATTGCCTGTGAACAATTTTCTCCTACGTATATATAGTTACATGTATCACAACCTCTAGCATAGCCGAAAAGCAAAGGGATATAAACTCTGTTTGCATGCGATGGTGGTATATTGCGACACAGAGAAAGCAAGTTACACCGTTGAGAAAGAAGGGAACACATTTTTGCCTCTTTATTTAACATAGACATGCATACAGTACCACTACAATCCAAGGAGATCTACTGACAAGATGAGAAAAGTCCCTAAACGCCTAAAAATCATTGGGTAAGTTTCTAAAACACGTAATTAAAGCAAATTTTTAAACTGAATTATTGGGTATAAATGTAAATTGTACAAAAATGAATTTGGCAGCGTTCGCAAGTGCACAAAGGTAGAGATAACTCTTGATTGTTTGTACCTATCCGAATATTTCCAATTTCTTACATAGCTTATGTTCATGGAGCGACACTTTAGTTTCCTATGTATTTAACTACAAGTTTTTGCTACAAACCAAAGCAAAATTGATGTTGACGATATAAACCAGATTTGGTTTTGGTGTTATTGCGCATGCGCATCATTGGAACACGTTTTAAGGTCATTCTGCTACCAGTCACACTTAGATATTATGTTCTACGGTCTAGTGAATATCGCTCCCCGATAGACCCAGCTTCTCGCTAACGTATATCGTGTAAATATATAATAGGTTTCTCCAGTAAAAGGATTTGTTGGGCTTAGGTTGGGGGGGGGGGGGGCATACTTCAAAACTAAATATAGAAATGTTCCCCATTTTTAAATTTCCAATCGGAAACAAAATGATCTTAGAGCAGGGTCCAATGATGCACATGCGCAAGAGCAACAAAAGAAAAAAACGGATTATGTCGACATCCATTTTGCTTCGATTTATAGCAAAACATTGAAGAAAAATACATAGGAAACTATATTTTTGCTCCATAAACATTAGCAATGTGAGAAATAGTAAATATTTGGGTAGGTACAAAAACCAAGAGTTATCTCCACCTGTTTGCATTTAGGTGACGGCTGCCAAATCCATTTTTATACAGTTTACAGATATACCCAATAATACAACTTTTAAGTTTGCTTACATTACGTGTTTTAAAAATTGACCCCTCGGTTTTAGGCTTTTAGGACTTTTCCCATCTTAAGCTAGTATCTCACTGGCATGCGAATTTCTCGCGACTGTTTTGCGAATTTTGTCGCGGGACTTTCGCACGACATTCGTGCGAGTGTCGCGCGAGTGTCGTGAGAATTTCTTGTGTCGCGAACTAGTCGCGAACTGGTCGCGAAGTTTTTCAACATGTTGAAAAATTTTATGCGAATTTTTTCTCCAAAATATTTCGCAAGACTGTCGCGCGACTGTCTTGCGACGGTCGCGCGACGTTCGTGCGAATGTCGCGAACTTGTCGCCGCGAAATTATGGCGAATTTACAATGCGAAATTTTCGCGACACTCGTACGAATGTCGCGCGAGTGTCGCACGACGGTCGCGCGACAGTCTTGCGAAACCTCGCGACTATCTGGCGAGAAAATAAAACTAAGCGACATTCGTACGAATGTCGCGCGACACTCGCACGAATGTCGCGCGAATGTCGTACGAATTTAAATGAAAATAAGTTACATTCGCGGGAAAGTCGTGAGACACAGTCGCGCGATATATTTTCAAAATTAGACCGAAATTCGCGAATTTGTCGCAAAAATGTATATTCAATGAGACTGCAACGTGAAAGTTGTGTTTATATCGTTTATCTTTGTCGCGAAATAGTCGCGAACTATTCGCGAACTAGTCTCCAGTTGTCGCATTCCAGTGAGATAGGGGCTTAATCCATAGAGATTCTTCGCGTATTTAAGACTAGTTTATTTACTATATCTTGCAAAGCTTGATAAGGATCCTTTTGCCTGGACACATTTTCAACTATTCTCTTCTTGAAGCAAGTTTATTCAGTATAATAAGGACCTTTATGCCTGGAAACATTTTCCATTATGCTCCTCGTGAAGGAAGAACCTCGACTCCTCCCAGGAATCAGCGGACAGACATGACACCCACACCAATTACATCGTTTCTTGTCACCATTTCTTTCACACCCATATAATTGGCTACACTCAGGGCTGTCGGTAGTGTGGGTTTCATCAGATTTTCGAGTCGGGCGCGAGTTCTTTCTGAAAGGCATTAATACGGGTCCGTATGTGGATAGTATACCTTTAAGGCGCTTCAGAAAGAGATTGCAATCAGTGTACCCGGCAAAACAATTACAAAACCAGACTTCAGCTATGCTATTCGCCATGGATACAAGAAACAGAAAAAACAAATGACAGTATTTCGCGACATTATTACTGTTTGTTAACATCCTTACTAAATCACACAATTGAGCAAATTGTTAAAAAAATGATTACGATACCACATGACAAAGACGCTTAAAATATGACCAATCGTGTCCGTAGCATTGCAGCTTTAATTTCTGCGGTAGATCTGCCAATCGTCTGCAAGCCTGTATCCAAGGCCGTGCATGTAGGTGATGCTTTTTTCATGCTGTTGTCCATCCTATGCAAAAGTCGTATTTTACAACAGTACGCTACTCAAGGAAAACAATATAGCCCTACGAAAGGATCTCGGAAGATTTCTTTAGTGAGATTGCCCAAGAAATCTTCAAAATCTCAAGTTCCAGGCACTTAAATGAAGTTTATTACGGTCGAAAAGTAAGTTTCTGTTGTATTAAGACATGTAATGATGTGTGTAAGTCAAGAAGTGAATACTTTAAAAATTTGACAAAATCGTTGAATTTCATATAGGAGCATAAAGAAAATAGGAAACTTTTTTATAAGTCCACTTCCCCCCCCCCCCCCCCACCTTGCCCAATCAAAATATTTTGAACACAACTGTGTTTTTGTAAAGGACATATTATATCTAAATGTCATGTTTGGGCAAGGGGGGGGGGAAGGCTGTCAAAAAGCCCAAAAACCGATAAACGGGCTCAGCTCTATTATTTGTAATGTACCAAGGCTATGGAAATATACTGTATATGTATGTTCTACCTGAATGAACAGACTATCTGTCCTATTTTGATAGGTTAACACATTAAGTGTACACCTTACAATGCATATAAATATACTGTGCAAAATATGTTTCTCAATTTTTGATGGTTTATGTTGTATTTGAGATGTGTGTCCGTGGACTTAAAACCTAACGTTACATTAGCAACACACAACTATTGGTTTTACCTTAATTTGATACATGCAAGGCTCTGTCAGAAGAACTTCCCTAATGTCTACAAACCATATGGAGTCACTGTTCAAAGTAAAAGTTGCTTAATATTTTTGCATAGTATATTTAAGGTACAGGTTTTTGCAAAAGTGATGGGCAGTGTTATTTAGAATTATAAATCTGAGAAACATGATGTACCAGTTATTAGTCCATAAATAGTTTCTACCCACTATTTTAGGTTGCAATAAGCATATTGTAGTATTTTCTTGATATTCTATGGCAAACAAGTTGTTTTCTGACAAAATAATTTTTCGAAAAAGCTGACCCCCTCCCCTTTTGGCACAGATTTATGCTGCAGGTATGTAACATCAAAAGGTTTCCGCCATGTTGTTGCATTAAACAAACCTTTTATTTTACGGAGAATGCAACATTTTTTCTATAAGATTAACACAGAAGCTGCCAGAAACACTCAAACTTTGGGCGGAAAACCTATATTTTCTTCCGAGATCCTTTCACCATCTACAAAATTGACTGAGTTTATAATAACAAGGCCATTACTGTCCTATTCAGGCGTATAAGTACACGTTTTATCTCTTCAACGGTGGGCAATTGACTCTCTTGAAAGGCTCTAAATTGATCTTGAATATAATGAGTTCCCTAGGTATAGCTAAGGAAGAGAAGGACATGTCCAATCTCCACACCAATTGTGTGTTCTTTTATCTTTATTTCCTTTCCACATGCATCCATTGTTAACATCACAATTAAATCTGTTTAAAAAATTTCGGTCCAGGCCAAATGGCTGACTGTAACCAACGTTTCGATGCTGGCGTAAATTAGGAAGGTTGAATCGTCTGAAAGACACAGAACATTTTTAAGGTGGCAAGGTATCTGGCCGTCTTAACCTTGCACGGACTATGTAGCAGAATTACCATCAAATATTCGATATCAATAACAGCAATCAAAGCACTTAGACAACTTTACAACTACGTATTTTTCTTACCTTTTTTAATTTTAATTCAGTTTTACGTCCCTTTCAAGATTATTTCAGCTCATATGAGACGGGCCAATCAGTAGGTGGGGCGAAAATGGGAGAACCCCGAGAAAAACCAGCTGGCACAGCCGCAAGCAGAACTTGGCTTGTCTCACATGTGACCAGAGCGGGGCTCGAACCCACACCAGACACAGCGGTGAGATGATCGAGTGATTAAGAAACAGCGCTCTTAACCGCTTGGCCACGGGGGTCGCCTTACCTTTTTGTGCAGGGCTTAAATAACCAAGGCATTACTATTACCTAAATAAAGGCTATGAATGCGGGTAGTTACGGGCACGAAAACGGATAACCTTTTAATAAATAATTTCAAACGTATAGGGTATCTTATTAACTTAAATATTATGCGACAGTCTACATAGTTTCTGCTGCTTAGTCGTTAACCCAATCATGGTTGACAACTATGCTTCTTTAATTGCACGCCCTTGGGTCGGTCGTCAGACTCTATGATGGCCCCGACTTAAAGCTATTCATTTGTTGGTTGGGGCCGGAGCTTCGTATCTGTTGCTTGGCCCACCAGGGTTCAACTGGTGTTTTTCTTTTGCTCCAGATTTTCAGTAAGTTATTTGGCGCCTAGGGATCTCCATCCTCGGGCAGCTGACTGAATCAGTGAGTCCTCGTTTTTGATTCATCATGGTGGTAATCATGATTTATTTGTTTGTCCTTGATGGTTCATTGACTAGTTAGAGATTCACAACGATGACCGAACAACTAACTAAATGTTGTCAACCACTGCAGAAGGTGAGGATGAGGTTATGGCCATGTAAAACTAGTTTCAGTCCCCGGTTATTAATAACTGACTGTTCCAAGGCGGTACTGCTGTTGTGGTTCAAATTTATACAAATTATTCCAAATATGTGTTTCATGTTGCATGACTGTGTGGCCACCCGAATATAATTTGGCTGTTCATTTAGCCCTCTAAATTTTACTTGTTCTGTCCAATTTAGCACTGTGACAACCTTATCTTCAACAGCTGCTCAACCTGCTTTCCGTCATACGTGTTACATGTTGGTACGTATGTATTATATTTTCTAAACATGCTTTTTCTTATTTCTTGCTAATACTTGTGTATATTTGAAACACTGCAGAAGCTGAGGGTGAGGTTATGGTCATGTAAAACTAGTTCAAGCCCGCTAGTAATTTTATATTACTGATCGTCCAAGGCGATACTTCTGTTGTGGTTCTAATTGTTTCATGTATTGGTGTTGAATGTTTGTGCTGTTTGCACCTTATGCGCGTTTTCATATTTATAGTTTCAGTTTGGGTAACTATTATGAAATAGCTGCTCACTCGGCTTACGGTATGTTTTCTTAGTATAAGTACCCAATTGTCAATTCAGTTTTCCCACCTCGGTTTTTGAAGCGGGATTTTCTTTCTGAGTGCCCCATTTCCTGATCATTGCCTACTAGTACCTTTTCACAAGTATACGCATGAAAGGGATAGTTACGGATACATCCTTTGCAACAAGAGGACCAATGGTCTTGTAGCTCACCTGAGAGATTTGTTTATTGTTAGCTCAAAGGTTAGATGGTGATACCCCAGAGACCTTCAGTTATATGGTCCACAGGGGCATGAATGATTTATATACTATGCATTGCTATACAAAATGTAAAAAAGCTTTTGAGCTCATGGTTTAAGAGAAGGATATATTTTTCCACTGTAACAATATTGAAGATAATGACCGGCGGGGTGCTGCCATTGTTGACCACAGGGACATGGTTGGCAGGATTTATGTAAAGATCCACATAACAGTGTTGCATACTAAATAGAGAAACTTTGGGTCTTGTGTTTCAGAAAAATAAATCATGTACATCCAATTATAAGCCTATGGCAGATAATGACGCCCCTGTGGATCTCAGGGGTACGATTGGCAACATCTATAAAGAGGTGCACTATACACAAAATATGAAAGCTCTGTGCCTTGTGGTTTCGGCGAAGATGATATTATGTTTTCCCATTGCAAGTCTACGGGAGCACTCTGTTGGAAACTAGAGTTCTTATTCGACCTAGCCCAAAAGACTAATGCAACATTATCCCCACCTTATTGATGCAACAGATAAAATTTGATCGCAATTGGCACAGTGAACGGACGCACTTATAGACGCACGGACGCCGGCTCGAGTATCATCCTACAAGTTTACTTTGTGCTCTGGTGAGCTTAAAATGTGAATAACTGAACGAAACATTTGTTTCATATCACCCGAAATTAAGTAAAGCCTTGAAGCAGTGTTTACTTACCTCAGAAAGTGAATGCATCCCAAATCGTTGCTACACCTATTCAAGAAATCCAGCATAGCATTTTCATTTATAACTCTCTGTGGACCATGTACGTACTGTTGATTGGGATTAGGTTGCCGTATCGTATCATCTCTTAAGATAGACCTGAATATCACGAACTTGTCAACATCACTTTGCTTTGGTGATTTGATAAATTGATCTCTGTTGATATCGCTATCGCTAAAAGCTGGATACGTGTCAGCTGAATAGCTTACGCGACGGTTTTCCTGTTTATTTATCATATCTTCAAAGTCATTTTCGAACCGAAGCAAAGTTAGATCATCTTGGAATAAACTCCCTTTGACTTCTAGAGGATGATGACGTGGCGCCCGAAATATTTTAGATTGCGAGATAGGTATCATTATGTTTGTCGGTTTGCGCCTCACTGGATTATGCCCAAACTTAAGTCTGTAGCCGAAGAAATTCCTCATATCCTGTATTGAAAAAATAGCGTGGTAGTTAACTCGAAAGCTTAATCTTATATGTAGCATTTGAATAACTGAAAATATTCCATTAAGAATTACGCAAAATATATTCAATTAACAAAATGTTTAATGTATCAACAAAAAGAAATCGAAATGCATTATACATAAACGAACACAAACGACTTGCACAAAAATAACCATCATGATAGATATTGCGCACCTAGCCTCTAGTTTGATACCGAGCATTTTTGCTTACAGCTTAATATAACTTTAACAGACTGATGGCAGCAAAGCTGTTATCAAAGAGTCTGACGTGTCCATTGCCAATTGTTTTCTCAAAGCTTAATTTTGTCTGTTTTGATTGTAATTAAAAACAAAATTCTTAATACGAAAGAACAATAACAAAAGAAACAGTTTTAACGACAGCCACGAAGCCATGAAAAAAAGATTGAACGAAAGAGACAACAATAATGGATCCAACTCAAGCTAATATATGGACACATCTTGCAAAACAATATATACTGACATATAAGTAAATTATAGAAATGAAAAGAGCGAGTCATTAGAGAAGCAGGTTCGAAAACAAAAGTCAAACCTTGGCAAGCATAGACATTTTCTGAAATGATTACCCCATGTCTGATGTTTCGTAACTCTGAACTTGGTCTCTCGGTTCAGTTATCGAATTATTACCTTTGTCCAGGATGAATTCACATGTGCTCTTGTTTCTGGCATTAGCATCCTCAATATTTCCACGAATTTGATCGATGTTGATTTGCCCAGTGAGAATATGCATCTTTCTGTTACTGTATAATACCTCCACATCGGCTCGGGCGTTTTCAGCTACATGTTTTCCATTTACATTAGATAGCAGGTCTGCCTTTTGGTAATGTGGACCTTCTATGTATCTGGAGACTTCCGATGTAAAACATTGTCACTATTTCAACGCATGGCAATAACAGGCCGTTTACTCACTGTGTGATGCAGGTTCGACTTATCGATCTAAAAAGATTTTCATTGAATACCGTGACTCAGTTAGCTTCATTCTATAGCTGTGAATGTCATTGTTGATTAATTTAAAACCTTATGTACCTCATCTTCAAGTATCCATCTTAAAGTCTTAAGTTTCTCCTGTCGGTTACCCATATCTTTGCAGTTTCTCTATGGAGAGGTTCTTCTTTATATTGTTTCATTTCAATGTTTTAATTCTCGTCTAAAAGAAACACTAACAAAGGTGTATGGCTGAGTTAGTCTGAATAAAATATTGATATTGAGTCTTGATTTCCATTTCCACTAGATAGCAGGTCTGCGTTCTGGTGAAGTGGACCTTCCATGTATCTGGAAAATTCCTCATATAGTTCTTGTTATTTAGCTGTGAACGTCATTGTTGATAATTATAAACGCGTTCTTGAAGGCGCGGATGTTGGCGCTATGTGCTTGAAAATACAATCACCCAAGTAGCAGTCAAACTAGATATCACACTCTTAATATGTAGTATTTAGTACGTCTCTGAAGAGGCCGAAAGGCGAAAGCATAGGATTTATGCATTGTTGATGAAAAAATCTCCACATATACTTACCGCATATTATCAAGAATTAAACATTTGTTGCTTTGTTTTAAACGTGTAAATTAAAGTAAAATTATCTTCATTGACTAAAAGTCCGCAAATTAAAAACAAGGATGGTGATTTCAGATTCTGCTCATCATTACAAACATTTTGATACCAAGCAAGACTGATTTAAAGACAAAATTGATTTATACACAAAGTATCAAAATCGGCATCATGAATATCTGACTCAATAAGGACATGATGTCTTTTACTGCCAGCGATTTTAGCTACCTCTACTGCCATTACATCGGGTGGCACGGTCGATGAAATCCTCAACCAAATATGTCATCTACATCTCTCTTCTTCGACTGATAGACCAGCATACAAAAAGTATAGGGGTGATTTTTTCACAATTTCAATAGGGAAGGATCATTGTGTATGCTGTCGAAAAGAAGGCCATGGTTTGTAAAAGTTGCCGGATTCTTACTTGAGTCCATAAAACTAAAGAATAGGCCTCGAACCTGGTGATTACACGATAAAACAGCCTAGAAAATGTATAGTGACAAAAAGTCATTAAATCATTAAAGAAATAGGGGAACGGGCTTTTGTCAGTCTCACACCATTGATAAGGACATGTCATTTATAAACGTTGAGAAAATTGCAACGAAAATTTTGATGATATACATGATGTTTATGAGCTGCTAATATCAGGATAATTGAGCCGCTTTACGAGGAAACCAACAATTTGCAGATGCGAAAACAAAGGTGTAAATCAGCTTTTGTAGTAATAGCGGATAGTAAAATTCCCTTCTCTCTAGATTCCGAAATGAAATTTCAAGCCTCTAACCCTTTTCTGTGACTGTACAGGCAGGTTTATGTCGGACCGGGTCGGAATCCCCGAAGACCGGGTTTCTCGCGTCGTGGCTCAGATAATGTGACATCTTGTATAGGCGCAAATATGTTTGCTCAGATCGCCCCAAAGAATATTTCGAATGTGGACAAGCGGTTTATTCGAATTCGGAGTATTTAAAGTATTGCTCCGATTCCCGATTTCTACCCGCCCCGATATTTTAACGTATGGCAACTGACAGAGAATAGATGATGTATTGAAAAGAATGTTAAAAGCGGTATTCTCCGTGACTATGGTTTGTATTGGTGCTTTAGCTATGTTCAAAAACTTATGTTTCATCATTATCGGGATGTGATGTTTGAAAATCGAAGGGCTTAGTGCAAGAACATGACCAAATCCACTTTTGGCAATAATTGAGTTATTGGTGTTATTGCGTTCTAAATACAAAAAGCTCCATTCTGATATATAGTTTGCGATACCTTTTACATTTTGTTCGTATGGAATTTTTATTTTAATATTTTTCAAAAGGCGCTGTGGTAGTCCATTTTCAGTGCAAAAGCATGCCTAATCCACACATTGCACAGTTGTTTAATGCAAGAGCATATCTAAGTCCAGAGAAATGTTACCATCTGCTGCTGTAAAAATAATTTGTTCGGAGTATGGAGCTCAAAACATCCACATTAGACAACTGAGCAATTTTATCACTGTAAAACGATGTATTTTAACAAAATTACAGCCAAAACTGGTATGGGAAAAATGGGAGTTTGGACCTAGACACATTCTTGCATTAACACATTTGATAAATATTTTAATTTCTTAATTTTCTCCCGTATCTTTCAACGAAATTTCATGACATTTTATCTTTTTACTCTATTGGATACAACTAATGATTTGGTACTATTTTCACATGGTTGTCGAACCTTTGTCAAAATTTTATGTTTTTAGCGTTTTTCTCGAAACTTACAAAAATGGACTTAGACACGTTCTTGCGCTAACCCTTCCACTCTCAAAATACGATGTTTGTGATAGCATTTTGTGCCACCATAGAGAGTAGTTTTTAAAGAGCAGTTTCCTTGGAATCTGTTCACATTTACTTGCATTCACGGCTACTTCCGTCGCTATGATGCAAATGATTGGGAGGGTCAACTAATGGCGACTGAAAGTTCATTTTGTCGTCAAAACATTACACATTATCAGATATGTTATGCGTTTTATTTAGCTGTGTGTTATGATGATCGATAATATAGGTTTTGTCATGGATGATCAGATGTTTCAGTCAAGAAATGGATTTGCTGATGTTTGATATTGTGGATTTTGCGTAGGTCACTCAAACTGCTCATGGTACAGATCCTGCAAAGTTTATTGAAACCGTTAATTTAAACAAATAAACACGGCTCATGTGTGTTTTAGGGGATAATTGTGTGACATAGTAACTACAAACTTTAAAATATTTTGCTTATTTCAATGAGAAACACTATCCTAAATGACAGAAACTTAGCAGCACATGAACGAAATGCCGCGGGTTTTCTATTACACTTCGGTTGCACACACATACAGTAAGTGTATGATTTGTACTGTTACAATCTGAACATCTCCTTTCACGTCTGAGGTCAAAGTCGAGCTATACCCTAAACTAACTGGACAACTTCTGGCGGCGATCACTCGTCTACCTGCATGTCGTAGAAGTATTTTGCATAATACAGGGCAGATACTGATCGGGTTACGAAAAAAGATTTTAACATAAGAATCACTACAGAATTATCGGTCTTTGGCGCTCAGCTGATACCACAAATTACTCATGTCTAAAAATATGCCTTTTAATGTGACCATTCTCGACCGAACTTGATTTTCAATACATCAATCGTCAAGATTTACGCTTTTTGGACAAATGGACGATACTTACGACAGTATCAATTTTTCGCCGTCGGCTTGTATGTCCGTGAGGTTTTATAACCGCCACACCATGGTCTTTGTTGAGATAATCAGATTGGTTGTCTGTTTCTCAGGCTATTTTGTCTTCCTTCTTTTTGGAGAGGAAAGGAAAATTAAGGAAACAACATGCAAAATTTCGAAAAAGAGAGCTAGAACATGCCTTTATTTTGCTTTACAGAAGTTTATGTACATATAAATGTATAATTATGATATGATATTTAGTTTGATATTTAGAAATATACACAAACTACTTTTTTCAAATATCTTTGAAAACGAATCTTTGATAGATACATTATTTGTATCAGTGTCAGTGTACTTGGCAACATTTCATTATGCTACAAATGTATACATATTTTTGTCATCTAGACAAACTTTCTTGTGCAAACATGTATGTAAATAAATGTAAGTTATTTGCATTGTAATTGAAACGTTTTGTATGTTTCCATTTAAAAAGCTTTAGTAGCAGCTATTATCACAAAAATATTCTTTGAAGTTTTTAGCATCAAACTGATAATTTTGAATACATAAAACATAAAAAAATTGTTCGTGGTTTGCAGTAGATCTCGAATAAATAACAACGATCTCTGAAGAGAACCAAATGAGTAAAGAATTCTTAAAATGAAAGGTCAGTTGCTGCCATTATATGGCCTTGGTATGAGAAATAAAAGATTACATGCTCGTATTTAAACTCTTACCTCACCGTTTCTTTAAAATGTATAACCATGCCAGAGAAGAGAGAATTTTTGTCGAATAAAACATGACATTTTTAGAATGAGTAAACATGCTTATGTATAAAGATACACTTTTATATACATTTTAACATTATTAAACATGCTTGTAGATTATCCCAATTTTTGTAGAAGAAAAAAACATGCCAGAGGCAACAGATGCAATTTCTTAAAATATGAATCACAGCACATGGCATACACATACAACGTACATGTATCAGGCTCAGCAATAAAATGCTTTGGTAATAAATTTTCAGATGGCAAAATGCTTTTGAAAGATCGATTGTAGTTTGTTGTTGTTGTTGTCTTTTTCAAGATGTTCACATAATATTAAATTTTACGTATATGTATCCATGCCTAAAATAACCTAACCCTAATTTTTATGGGTTTTAAGGTCTTACAATCTGACTTGGCGTGACAAAAATATATTCCAAAGCATCTTTGAACGTGTATTAAAATATTTCTACATACTGTCAACTCATTAGTCAGTGCGTACTTTCAGACGCATATTAAATACTTTTGAATCTTGTGAAGCTTAAATCAAATTCACATGTTCCATCAAGTCCGTGAAATATATACCCCCTTAAACCCCACGTTTATATAGTAAAACTGGCGTTTGCAGGGGTTAACCTAATTTTCTAAATTTTGATCAAAACCATACATTGTGGGTACTCGTTAGAACCGCCTCTGCGAGGCGGTTCTAACGTGTACCCACAATGTTTTGAGCTAAAATATAAAAAAAAAATCAACATTTTTCCAATGATATTTTCATTTTTTTCTTCTGAAAAAAAATCTTTGTATATTGCATGGGCAAGATTTCGTAATTCGTCTGATAATCTGTGCTGCATTGTGCCAATACAAAAACATGTCAATGCAATAGACAGAGATTTTTGCCGCTGTAAACTTTGAACTTTTTTAGGTGAAAATTTATGATAATTTATTATTAACATTGTGGATACACGTTAGAACCACCTCAGCGAGACGATTCTTACAAGTATCCACAATCTATGTTAGGAAACTGGTATATCCCTATACAGACAACCCAGTTTCACTACATAAAAGTGGGGACTATGCGGTTTTTATTTGACGGACATGTTTTCCTGATGTATGGACGGTGCTGTGGCTCATTGTTGTTAAAACATGCATTTGGTTATACGAGCTGTCAAAGACTTTTGTTAGCCGCATCATGAGAAAATCCTGTTCATGGCAATTAGACCATACGAGTAGCGTCACAAGAAAACCGATCTTCGGGTTTCAGACCAGGTCTTACACTAACCGGCCTGTACAGTCACAGAAGCAGGCTAGTGGCTTGAAATTTCGGAAATAAGTATATAGAAGAGGGATTGTACTGTGTAGCGAAAACAAAGGCGCATATGCGGCTTTGTTTTCGCACAAGCAAAAATTCCTGTTTCCTCATGACGCGACCCAAATATAGATTCGATACGCCATCTAGCCTTACGGATGACGTTAAAAGCCTAATCTTTACTACCACTACTACTAGCCTTACGGACAGATTTTATCATGATGAGGCTCAAAAACGTCATGATGCAAAGAGTCTACCATGCTTTTAAAACCCATTAAGGCCAAGATAAACAAACAGATCAACTGTCACACAGACTCAATACCATTTGCAAATATATCTTGGGTGCGAACTGTATTATTTGTAATGATGTCAGAAACACTTCCCAGCGGGCACATGACGTCAATGACGTCATATCAACGTCGATGCGACGTCATGACGTCGCATCGACGTCAATCTGACGTCATTTTGACGTCATGTGCCTGCTGGGTTTACTTCCTTAGGCCTTAATGGGCTATTCCAAAATCAAGCCTGGCATCTTGGTCCTTAGCCTTTCTAGCCATTGTTGATAGGGAGATCGTTTTCCTTGATTTGAGCAGCCAAATGCCCCAGGATTACAGAAAAATCTTTTCTGAGATGATGCTTTTAGAGGTCCTCTTAGTATATTCCTGTTTACGATTCTTGCATTTCTGAAAACCAGTCTTTTACCAGGATTTCCGCAGCCAAAGAAGCCATTACAGAAAGGTCGTTTTGCAATGGTTCCGACTGGGTCTTGATTTGGGAGCTGAAGTTTCTGAAGAAGAAGAGAAGAGCGTTTGCCAATCCGTCCACAGCCAGTAAATCCGTTACAGAATGGTCGCTTTCTTACCGCAGGATCAGCCGCGAAATCATCCGAATCCAGCCTCGTGTCAAACAGGCCGTTATCCCGGTCTTTTTCCAGCTGAGCTAGAACGCTCAAGTCCGACTTTAGCTTCTCTATGTCTTCAAGAGTTGGCGGTCTACCTTCAGGTAATCTTCCATAATTATCGATCGAGTCGCGTTGGTTGTCCTCACTGTGAAGTAACTGGAAAAACAGAAGCAAAATGAGCTTTCGCACGCCGAAAAACAACAATTTGGGGTTCCGTCCAGGTCTGACACAAAGCAACCTGTACAGTCACAGGCGAAGGTAGAAGATTGAGATTCTGGATTAACGAAGAAGACGGATTGCACTATCAGTGTAGCAAAAACAAAGGCGCTGATCAGCATCGCGGTCACCGTGAAGATGGTCTGTGCCTTTGTTTTTGCATATGCAAATTGTTGTTTTCTATTTATATTGTGGTGGCTCAAATATAAACAAAAATGTCTTATGTGGTTAATTTAATTATATACATGTATTTTGGATTTTGCCTTTCTTGTTATGCTTAGCTTCCTTGTCAACAATCTTAGTCAGATTAGGACGGGCCCAACGCTTTCTGTGTACTTATCCATCTGGTGCGATAGCGAGTTAAGTGCCTTGCTCATGGGCTTGTGCAGTATGGTGGTAATGATCGATTCGTTAACAATTTGCATCTCTCGATCCGGTGTATGCGTTTTATGCACTGATGCAAGCTGATCTTGAGCAAATGTTGATTAATGTATAAGCAAACAGCACCAAGCTATGAAATAGCTTGTTATCCTGCTTTTCATACGTGTCGTTAAAATTTATATGGTACTTAGGGTTCTGCAGGATTTTATTGGATTATTTCATGGCGCCGTGGTTATAAAACATTTTTCATGCTCAACTCAGCTGAGACTAAAATCTACCCTGCACATAAATGTTAGAATGCCAACAAAGTGTTGGCATTTGGGATTAATTACAGGTTTTGCTAATCTAATCCGGAATTTTCTTCCGACTTGATTATTTTTGTATTTAAGAGCAGTTTAAATTTTGTGCTCATCAGAGTTGAGCATGAAAAAGTTTTATAACCTAGGCGTCTTGTCGTTCTATCCTTTCTTTAAAAGGTTTGCAGACATATCGCTTATTTCACTCATACATCGCTGACATTACGCTATGCTTCATGTCATTTTGTTTTCATTGTATTGTTACCATTTGACGGGCTACAAATAATTGTGCAACATTCAGCGTCTTAAATTATTAAACAGGCTAGACCATCCGTCTAATGGGAAAGTCAGAATAATCTGCGAAGTCTCTCGCCCTGCCAATTTAGAAATATGAGCCAAATTATAAGATCACAAAGAGATTGATAAATAGACTGATGACTTTCGCGAAAAATGCCATCGCGTATGTTTTTTGTTTTTCTTTAAAGATTACCAGTTGGATTAATCGAGTGAGCGTTGGCATTTTGGGTATTATGATTTAGCTGCAACGATCTGATTCAGTAGTACCCATAACGCATAGGTCTATTTTAGTAGGCTGATAGGCATGCAGTTCAATAGCAATCAGTAATTTGTTGCGATTGAGCGCGCCAGGACTATCAACACGCATCATGCTGCCCGTGTGCTTAATGTGAAGATCAATGTCATTTTCTTAAGTGGTCATGTTGTCTTCTTTAGAACTTAACTTATTTATCCAGAAAAAATGCATTCTGATCATGAGATAACAGGTTTAGACACTGCACAGTGATGTTTTATGCATTGTTTGTTTATTCGATCATGTTGATATTTTATTTTGTAAACAACTCAACTTCTAATTAGATGCAATTTGTTTTTCTTAGCTCAGTAAGCTTATTCAAGCCAGGTTAAGCAAAGAAAGTCACAGAGACATGCTCTCACATAACATGGCTTAATTTTGTCATTTTATGTTGGCAAGAGGTAGTCTGACAGTCTTAAACGTCTTAAAGTCTGAAATTTACAAAAGTGTCTGGGTCTTAAAATAACCCCCTTTTATTGTCCTGTCCAGTTTAAGATACTGGGCCGATTTTTATGATTTTTAGGCACTCGATAACACAATAGTATAATAGTAGATAATGGGCCGATCCTTTTTGTTTATAATCTAATTCAGAGATATAACGTCTCTAAGAACCTAAAATGTCTTAGTAAAAATTGAATAAGGTTCATTGCGATAACATAATATTTTGCGTGTATCCCGCTTTTGAATAACCCCATACATTTTATTCAGCTTAAACATCATGAAAACATGTCCGTATAATGTATACCCCCTTCAACCCCATTTTCATATAGCAAAGCTGGGGTATGCAGGGGTATACCTATTTTTTCTTATTTTTGCTCCAAAACATAGATTGTGGGTACTCGTTAGAACCGCCTAGGCGAGACGGTTCTAACGTGTACCCACAATCTATGTTTTGAGCAAAAATAAGAAAAAAATTAACATTTTTCAGCTGAAAATTTTCAATTTTTAAAGCTCAAAAAATCTCTGTTTATTGCATGGGGAAGTTTTCGTAATGGATATTATACATGCCGTACCTTTTGATGACTGCGTTGACTTTACGCTGTTGCACTTTGCGTGATATCGTTTTTATCCAATGAGGAACATAAATAGTTATAGTTCGGCAAATGGGTCACTGTATGGGCGGCAACTTTAATATTCATATCTGGGCGTGGTCGGCTAGTACATCTGTTCAAGTAGGGAGATAATAGAAAAGTCGAATTCAGTCAGCCTAGAGCGCTGTAACATATTTTTCCGTTAAAGATCAGCTACCTATTTTGTCCAATCCAGTAAACTAGACAAACTCGGATTTTCATTCTAACGGACAACATGTGAGTTGAGTCTTTCAACTGTATACCTTTGGCTTTTACCTAGGTCAAAAGTAGACCATACCCAATAACGTATTCATAAGGTAACGCCCATACAGTGACCTATTTGCCGAGCTATACCTACAATTCTCACTCGTCATTGCGTGTTCGTCTTCTACATTATTACTTTCAGACGTTTATTGTAGTATTCTTCACATAACTGTACACTTTTTCGCGTCACTTTGCAGGTATTTGTTTTAGCATCACTTTCTATGCTGTTTTACCCTTTCTGTATTACCGCGCGTTCTCTTTGTTATTTTTACTTTTATAATTGTATCCTGGTTGTTTTCACCTTTATTTTGATGGTCGACGTTTTGTATTAAGTTAATTATACCAGTTCCTGGGTATTGCTTTAATCTCCTAAATTGTTCAAATCCTAGTGCTTGTAACAAACATTAGTTAAGATGTTTCTATTGTTTGGAAATATACATTCGTACACTCGTATCAATATGTATTGTTACTTTCGTTTTTTTCAGACCAGATGAAAACTGATCACAATCCGAATAAACCTTAGCGGTTACATGAAAACATTGAAGCAAATGAGACCGCAAGCATAGAATAAATTAGATTAGCCCACGATGAATATGAAGAAATGGTGGAAATAGAAGCTAAGGAGTTAAAACCTAATGGTATTCAACATGCCTGAAAGGAGGAAAGAAAAATAATGTAAAAATAGGCAAATCGAAGTCCCGGAAGTAATGGAGTTAAAGATGAAACAAAATGTAGATTCAGCAAGTCAGAGTGGGTCGAAGAGAAGTTATTAATAAAAAAAATATCAAAACGAAGTCGTTAAAAACTTCTGAGTCATCAAGATCAATAATGAAAGCAAATACTTTCTTGTGTCAGAAAAAATAAGAATAGAGGGACCAGAAATCGATGCAATTAAATCGAATGTCCCAACATATACACCAGGCATGAAAGAAAATACATCAAAATATTTTTCGGACAGCACAATTGAAGAGCAAACTGACTAGCTCTTGCCCAGCAAGGTAGCCATCCAGTTAGTCTCAACCAAACCAAAGGCACCGGTCACAACACGGAGGCAGACAGAAAAAACAGATGATGTATCATGAAGATAAATTAACGCACTGGAATGGTGACGTTTTACTTAACTGGGGCGTGGCGTTTTTACTAGGTTAGCGAACTGGCCAAATAAAGAAATCATAGTCAAATAAAAATAAAAAAGGGGGTACAAGTATGCAATGATGCAATCAGAAAGAAATTCCCACTCCAAGACATGAGGTGGGAAAAACTAAATTGACAATTAGGTACCTATACTTACAGCACAAAAATTCGACTCCAAAACATAAAACAAATGGAGCCACAACAGAAGTATCGCCTTGGAACGATCAGTCATATAAAATTACTGGGGGCTTAAATCAAATTTTACAGGCGCCTAACCTCATCCTCATCTGCTGCAGTGGTTCACAACATTTAGTTAGTTGTTCGGCCCTCGTGGTGAATCTTTAACTAGTCAGTGAATCATTGAAAAGAAATAAACACAGCAAGATTTCAAACTGAAGGAACGTAGGCGATATAGAACAAATATCTTGCATAAATCAGTTGTGGCAATAAAATTCGTGTTCATGAAAATCAAGATAACACAGAGGGACATGTGAAAAAAGGTAAGACAATGGTTGGAAACTGACCCTGGGTAAGATTCAAATGCTATAGAATCTGAACAAATGCAACTGTATGAGAAGGTACAAGTAGGCAACGATCAGGAAACGATCAGGAAAAGGCGCAATCAGAAAAAGATTCCCACTCCAAAAACCGAGGCGGGAAAAAACAAACTAACAATAAGGTACTAAGACAATGAATACATTTAGTAAGCCGAATGAGCAGCTATTTCCCAATAGGTGACCACTCAGTTACCTAAACTTAACTAAAATATGATAACATTAATAAGGCACCAACAGCACAAAAAAGTTAAACACCAAGACGTAAAACAATAAGAACCACAACAGAAGTATCGCCTTGGAACGATCAGTAATATAAAATTACTGGCGGGCTTAAACCGGTTTTACAGGATCCTAACCTCACCCTCAGCTTCTGCAGTGGTTCATAACATTTAGCTAGTTGTTCGGTCCTCGTAGTGAATCTCTAACCAGTCAATGAATCATCATGGACAAACAAATAAATCATGATAAATTCCATGATGAATCAAAAACGAGGACTTACAGAATGAGTAAGCTGCCCGACGATGGAGATCCCTGGGCGCCCAATAACTTACTAACTCCGGAGCAAAAGAAAACCACCAGTTGAACCCCGGTGGGCCAAGCAACAGACAAGAAACTCCGGCCCCAACCAACTAAAATGAATAGCTTTATTTCGGGGCCATCATAGAGTCAATTAAAGAAGGAGAGCAGCAATTGTTGCAATTGGCGTGCAATTAGAGAGCAACTACAAGAAAACAGATTATAAGAGCCAACGAATATGCTATATTCGGAGGATAACAAAGTATTCAGAAACATTACTTGGCGAGACGACAAAACTTGAGTTGCTTTTAGCGCAACTACAAGAAAACAGATAGAAATGCAATACAGAGGACAGAGAATATGCTACACTCGGAAGACAACAAAGTAATTAGAAGACGACAAAACTGATTCTCGACTTCGGAGATGGACGTGGTATACATCTTTTGTGTATGCCAGATCTAAGGAAAATGAGACCGTTTTCTACTCCTTACGCTCGAGAAGTCATATTACTTCGGATCAGTGGTTATCATACATAAGGGACCGAAAACTGCGAGACAACTTCATGAGATTATCAAATATTTATGGCGTACTCTTACTCAGTCGCAGAAACTGTTACCCAGTTTCGACGATGCTAGTCGTTTCCTATTTGTAAATGAGCGATTTGGGTAAGTCCACTTTCATTTTTGGGGGTGTTAGGAGTGATTTTTATTTTTTATCTCATTTTTTGACGAAATTTCTCTGTGCAAACAGAATAGCAACAGATGGGACCCCGCGTTCTGCGGCGTCACATCTGGGCTATACTGTTTGCCTATGTCCCACAAAAGGGACGCCAGGCTTAAATGAGTTAATACGCTTTATCACTCATGCATCTTAATTTGTAGTTTTGTGCGGCTTATGTATATATTTCTAACAGTTGGGCTCCTAAGAATTTACATTTTACCCATTGTTGAAACATGTACGCTTATTTCATTTCGGGCTTGATTGAGAACGAATTATCTAAATCAGTTACCTCGGCGAATCTCTCTGGCTGTAGTCCATCCACTAAACAAAGGTAATAGAGTATTGCTAGAAGGCAGCTTGAACAATGTTTCGGATTCATCACTTCTGCTATTGGTTTTGTTGGCTTTCTCCAGTTAATCTGTCCTCCGTTCACCTGGAATAACAAATGACAAATTATGAGAGATTTCCGTGTAAAAATTACGAACATACTCATTCAGTCAGCCTACCTCAAGGATAAAAAGACCCCGTTGGGGGAGGGGGGTACTCCCATATTAAAGCCGTACGCGTATGTGCCGCGGTAAAGCCCTCCTTTTTTAAGTTGTATTAACTCTGAATGCACCTACTTTTTCAGTTCGATTAGCTCTAAAAGCACCCACTTTTTCTGAATGCATCTTTTTTTTTCACAGTTCGATCAGCTGTAAATCAGTAAGCCCCCCTTTTTTAACATAGGACAGCACATACATACCCATTTTATATGAGTACCTACGCCCCCCCCCCCCCCCCCCCCACCCCCGGGAAAAAAGACTGGCCTTGGTGCTTCGCCTCCTTGTTACATATGCTCCATCAGATTAATTGTTTGGTGCCAATATGCTTGTCAACTTAACGCCAAAAGTCGCCTAAACACCTTAGGTCCCTAACGTCGTTTGGAACTTTAGTAGACTTCAGAGTTTCGGTCATATCATCAGATTTCCTTATACTACGACACACACACACACACACACACACACACACACACACACACACACACACACACTCTCTCTCTCTCTCTCTCTCTCTCTCTCTCTCTCTCTCTCTATCTATCTATCTCTCTCTCTTTTCTCTCTCTCTCTCTCTCTCTCTCTCTCTCTCTCTCTCTCTCTCATTTCGAATCAACGAAGAATTCTACCATTTGACATTTATGAGGGTGTTGTGACTTTTGAGGCAACAGTCATTCAAAAACTGCAGTCTTTATGAATCACAGTATTCCACAAAGGCCCATTACATGTTATAGTGTTCACAATATTAGTGATTGTTTTACAAATAGCAAACATGTGCTGTGTAAATAAGATGTTTATTATCTGATATTAAAGATCATCTTGATGAAAGGGTTAAGTCCTAACGACAGCCATAAAGTTATACAAAAGACCTGTTATTACTTACAAGGTTAAATCAGTTATGATATTAAGTATCACGTTTCATAATCTATGACATTCTAAAAGAAGTGGGAGCATATTTATTCTCAGTATCGTGATAAACAAAAACAAAAATCACAGAATATCGCCAGCTTTAGATTCCAGTAAAGTTTGCATTGTCAGGTTTGTTAAAATATGGTTCTATCAACCCATATTTGACGAATGGATTTTCCCATCATTATCATTTGGGGTAGTCCACTTTCATTTTTAGGGGCATCAGGAGTGATTTTTAAATTTTATTCAGTTTTTCGATGAAAATTCTCTAAGCAAACAGAATAGCCCCAGATGGGACGCCGCGTTCTGCGGCGTCACATCTGGGGCTATTCTGTTTGCCTATGTCCCATAAAAGGGACGCCAGGCATAAATGCGTTAAGTTTAAATGTAATAATTATCAGGCACTAGGGCAACCATTAGCAAACCAAAACAGGAAAATGACTATGACAACAAACAGGAAACAAAAGAAACCTGCATATATTGCTATTTTCGCAAAAGTGATCACGTAACAAGCTAACGGAACCACAGCAGCATGGAAACTGTTAACACTTTGAAAGACTACTGACTGAATGCATAAAAAGGGAATTGAGATTTCTCCATAACACTGGGTACTTACTTGGTCCCGATATATATGGATATGGACTTTATTTGATTCTGGTAATTGATTCTTTTTCTACAACAATTCCTTGAATTTGGACAATGATTTACTTTGATTCTTATGACGTCATTGGTAGAATTTCATGTTATAAAATGGAAGATTGATCGCCCTTTTGTACTAAGTTTTTATATGATCTATAAAAAGTGATGTAAATCATGAAATTATTGTTATTGCCAACTCTGTTTTGTGGGACTTTGCTGTGTTTACATCAAAGAACAAAATCCGGTACCAAAAACTCGAACAAAGCCTTTTTTATATAGGGACCATGTAAGTGACACACGCCTCTTCTCTACCACAGCTGTTTGAAAACATGAGTTTTCACTATTGGGTCACGGTTGGAGAAGTGTAGGAAATCAGAAGACCACGTGGCCATGCAATACACAGAGATATTTAAAAAAAAAAAAAAAAACCACAGAATCTTATTGGAAAAAAGTATGTTTTGGATCAAAAATAAGAAACTCAGGAATACCCCTGCAAACCCCAGATTTTCGATATTTACTTTTCACGGACATGTTTTCGTCATCGATGGCCATTTGCACGAAATGACAGCAGTCGCCAACGGCCTGTCTCTGTATACAAATTACAAGGTATTTTCTTGAAAATGGACCAAGACATTTTATGTTACCGTTGAATCTACTCCAGCCATTTACACCCTCTTCCGAGTCGTGAAAACTGACATAAATATACTGTATATTATTTATACCTTAAGAAATACAACCAGGACCCAGTTGTTCAAAGCATCGTTAGCTTAACGATATCGTTAAGACATAAATTTGTTAAACAAATATCAGCTAAAGTAACAAATACACTGTTATTTTTTGTTGAAAAAATGTGAGAATCCTTTGCAGTGCAAAGGATTCTCACATTTTTTCAACAAAAAATAGCAGTGTATTTGTAATATTAATGTTTGTATTTTAACGAAACGTTAACTAACGACGTCGTTAGTTTTGAACAACTGGCCCCAGATTGCTAGATGAACCATACAATTATGGAACCCATACTGAATTATCAGATGGAACATTACCAATAATTTCACCATGATAATAGTATGAATCGCATCATGAGAAAACTGGCTTTTTGCCAATACGAAAACAAAGACGCAGATCAGCTGTGCAGTAACTGCACAGCTGATCAGCGTCTTTGTTTTCGCAACACAGATAGTACAGTTCCATCTCTACCTATAGCCAAAATTTCAAGCTTCTAGTCTTCTTCTGTGACTGTACAGACCGGTTTGTGTCACACCTAGTCGGAAACCCCGAAGGTAAGGTTTTCTCGCGTCGCGGCTCGTATGATTCCAGAAGTCTAGACCTTTGCATTTTACTGATTGCGGGGGTGATATACGCTTTAAGAATACAAAATGTAATTCAAGAAAAATGAAAATAGATTTTGCATGTTTAACTAAACTATGGTCGATATTTGAAAGTAAGACATTCGCAACTTCAGTTTGATACATTTGCATTTGGTTATTAGCAAATTTGGTAACGCATCTGGATATGAGAACATACAGACATAAATATATAACTGGCGTAACCAAATTTGGCGCCCAACCTTTATTTTACTCTTTTATCATTCCTGAAATGACATGTAAGCGCCATATTTCAAGTTTTGTGTTATTGAGAATTTTAAGACAGTTCCATTTTCAAAGATGCAGAGTAACAAAATTGCACATTATCATGTAAAAAATAAAAAAAGACTAATGACTTAACGTCATGGTCTACCATCACGCTTAAAAAGAAACTTATTCTCGTTTAGTTCGCTTCCTCAATTAATTAACGGGGGATAAATTTCTTCATTCAATTAAACCAACATGTATATGCTAGAGGTCATTTGATCTCGTTTGTAATGAAAAACGTGAGGTATTTGGGTTTGAGCAATTTATGAGTGAAAGCTTGCTATGACATACACAAGACATTACGAAAACATGTCCATGCAACATACAGACATTTTTTTTGGTTGTAAAAAATCTAAAATTTCATTAGATATTTTTTTGATATTTTTCTTATTTTCGCTCAAAACATAGATTGTGGGTACAAGTTAGAACCGCCTCGGCGAGGCGGTTCTAACGAGTACCCACAATTTATGTTTTGGAGCAAAAATAAGAAAAATAGGTATACCCCTGCATACCCCAGTTTTGCTACATAAAAGTGGGGTTCAAGGGGGTATATATTACACGGACATGTTTTCCTGATGATAACCAGAGGACCAATTGTCCTGTAAACGCCCACCTGTTCCAGCCTGATCATTTCTTCTCTTTTTTATTTTTTCGTTTCTTGGTCAAAAATGACAAAAATATCTACGGAAATTAATAACGGCTACCGATACATTAATTTGATGTGTTTTTATAACGTACGCATTGTTGAAAAAAAAATGAAAAAAAAAAAAAAGAAAAAGAAAAAAAAAGAAAAGAAAAATGAAAAAAGAAAAAAAAATAAAAAAAAAAAATAAATAAATAAATTAAAAAAAAAATAATAAAAATAATAATGATAATTATTATTATTATAATGACGACAGGGCCCAGGCTAACCTGATCTGGACAGCAGCTGCTTTAGTTGTACGGAGTTAATGACTCCAGCGCTGGGGAGAGGCCTGTATGGACCCTAGGGCACAAGTGGTAGGATTTATAAAGAGGATTACCGACCATTGCTACACACAAAATATAAAAGATCTGGGACTCATGGTTTCTGAGAGGAATAAATGTGTATGTTTTACTATTATTGGTATATCTGAGCTACATGTAATTCCCGTGGGGTGGGGCCATTTTGAACCCCATGGGCATCATTGACAGGATTTATGTAAAGCACCATATAACATTGCTGCATACTAAATATACAAGCTCTGTGTCTTGCGGTTCAGAGAAGAAGATTTTTCATACTGTTTCCTATGCCAATGACCTATAATGTATAGACACCAGGGGCTCGATTAGCAGGTTTTATAAAAAGGATGTTCAGCATCTTTTATATTTTATCACTCAAAATTGCTACACACAAAACATAAAAGGTATTTGGACTCATGGTTTCTGAGAAATTTTGACACCAGGGGCATGAATGGCAGGATTTATGTCTTTGAAAACGAAGACGACGAACGCCTGCCTATCATCCTATAAGCTAACCTGTAAAAGCTCAGGGCCAAGGTCATATAAAAACGGAACTGGTCAATTCAATCAACTTTAAACATGACCTTATATAGGGTATAGTATAGACGTGCCGCCCGATCAGCTCCGCTTGTTCAGTATCTTCAGATAATTGGGTGGACATCTTTTTATTTCAGACGTACCTTTCCCCATGAAGGGATCAGAAAACGGACTAAACTCTTCTTCTATCGGTCGGTTCACCGAGATTTAAATATAAGCTTTCTTTTGCTCTGGCATTCCAGCGTTACTGATGTGCTTCGTCACAGTTTTAGATATGTTGTGTACTGTCACACAGTGATGCTTCATAAACAATGGAGGAATTTTCTATTAGAATCGAACAAATATTTTTGTTCAATCACAGCAGACTAAGGGCCAGGACTGGGGGGCGGTACGGGGCCCTCTTGTAATTTCTTAAAGGCCCGCTCAGACCACAACGTATTAGCCAACGTATGAGCAGCGTATGAAAAAACACCCAGTACGTTATTGTACGTTGTCATACGCTGTTCATTCTATGCTAAAAATCCGGAAAATGCTCTCTCTGAACGTATGCAAAGCGTATGCTTAGCGCACGGAACGTATGTCTAACGTATGAGTAGCTTATTCATAACGTATCCCTGGCGTATCATGACTTATAACAGCGTATAACAGCGTGCGCCCAGCGTTAGCATAGCGTTCATGACTTATTAGGAGCGTATGAACAACGTACGTCTGACGTATTCCAAACGTATGCACAGCGTGCTTCTAACGAACTTGGCGTTCTTCAAAAAAAGGGAGTCAAACATATATCTAGTAAAAATGGAAATAAATAAATAAATAAATAAATAAATGAATAAAAGGAAATTAAAATGACCAAAGTAATCTACACACCTGATTCTTCGGGTGCATTTTGTGGATTTCTTATATCGTTTCTCAGAAGAATCATTTCCTAATTAATAGGTAGAACTGAGTTTATGGGTCACCTAACAAAAGTGACAAAATCATCAATAATGACAAATAATTGACTGGAGCTGAAAACTTGCTTGATATAACTCATTAACTATACTTAATTGTGCAATAGTTCATCGTATTCGATACACGTATTTTAGTGACTAAGCTTCCATGCACATCAAAATCGAAACAGCCTGTATTCTTGTCTTACTTGAGTAGACCTAGTAGAAACATATATTATGATGCCAGGGTAACGTTTTTAAGATTCGCGTCTGTTTCTGTTTCAATCTTAACACTTCTCACAGCTAAGGAAGTCTCCCATAACAATTTCTCAACAACTTTTCATTTCTATAAAATGTAATCATTCGATATACACGTACTGAAAATAACCAGCATATTGTGGAATCTACCTGCTTAAATTTTCAATATTCGATTTTATATTAAGCATATTTAATTTTGAAAAGGTGACTTTAATATTCAACAAATTTTTCATACTTTATATGTCGATAATTCGAATATGAGCTTTGAAGGCATCCAGTTGTTACAAAAAATATTCTCTGGACAAGCGGTAATACAACAGTGAATACAATTTATTGTGCAATTTGTTGTTGGCCGAGTACATTATTTTGATGCTTCCATATGGCTATTTAATCATGAACACAGTCCCTATTCCTTCCATTTTTATACATAAAATCCCGAACGCTGACCAATGCGCTACGCGTAAGTTGTGCATACGCTGAGTACGTTCTTCGCACGTTTAACATACGCTGCGTACGTTCCGAGCACGCTGCTCGTACGTTGGTAATGCGTTATGCATACGCTTCTCATACGCTAAACAAAAATCCAGGTGAGCTTTGGCGTACGACAACGTATGCGAACGTATGAGTAACTTACAGGTAACGTTCATGAACTTATGCATAACGTATTCGTTGCGTACGCCTAACTTATGAGTAACGTATTATCAGTACGTCGGCATACGTTGGAAATTTTGTGCATGCACAAAATTTCTGGGCTGGGCGTACACGACGTACGACAACGTATGCCAGCGTATTGTAGCGTACCCCTAACTTATGCAAAACTTATGCCGAACGTATGCAACGTACACCAACGTATGGACAAAATATCTCATACGTCGGCATACGTTGGCGCTATACGCTGTGGTGTGAGCACCCCTTTACATAAGGCCCGCTCAGACCACAACGTATTAGCCAACGTATGAGCAGCGTATGAAACAACATCCAGTACGTTGTTGTACGTTGTCATACGCTGTTCATTCTATGCTAAAAAGCCGGAAAATTCTCTCTCTGAACGTATACAAAGCGTATGCTTAGCGCACGGAACGTATGTCTAACGTATGAGTAACTTATTCATAACGTATCCCTGGCGTATCATGACTTACAACAGCGTATAACAGCGTACGCCCAGCGTTAGCATAGGAGTGTATGTACAACGTACGTCTGACGTATTCCAAACGTATGCACAGCGTGCTTCTAACGAACTTGACGTTCTTCAAAAAAGGGAGTCAAACATATATCCATTAAAAATGGAAAATAAATAAATAAATAAATAAATAAATAAATAAATAAATAAATAAAAGGAAATTAAAATGACCAAAGAAATCTCCACATCTGATTCTTCGGGTGCATTTTGTGGATCACTTATATCGTTTCTCAGAAGAATCATTTCCTAATTAGGTAGAACTGAGTTTATGGGTCACAAAAGTGACAAAATCATCAATAATGACAAAGCTGAAAACTTGCATGATATAACAATAAACTATACTTAATTGTGCAATAGATCTTTTATATATTTTAGTGACTAAGCTTCCATGTATACCAAAATCGAAACAAACAAATTGACACTGCCAGTATTATTGTTTTACTTGAGTAGACCTATTAGAAACATATTATGATGGGTAACGTTTTTAAGATTCGCGTCTGTTCTGTTTCAATCTTAACACTTCTCACAGCTTAGGAAGTCTCCCATAACAATTTAGGAACAACGTTTCGTTTCTACAAAATGTAATCATTCGATATACTGAAAATAACCAGCATATTGTGGAATCTACCTGCTTCAGTTAGCTTGGTAATAAGCATATTTTGAAAGGGTGACTTTAATATTCAACAAATCTTTGACACTTTATATATCGACAATCATTTTATAAAGGGTCATCGAATATGAGCTTTGAAGGCATCCAGTTCTTGCAAAAAATTTTCTCTGGATAAGCGATAATATGACAGTGAATACAATTTAGCCATACACCCAATTGTGCAATTTGTTGTTGGCCGATTACATTATTTTATGCTTCCGTGTGGCTATTTAATCATTAACACAGTCCCTATTCCTTCCATTTTTATACATAAAATCCCGAACGCTGACCAATGCGCTACGCGTAAGTTGTGCATACGCTGAGTACGTTCTTCGCACGTTTAACATACGCTGCATACGTTCCGAGCACGCTGCTCGTACGTTGGTAATGCGTTATGCATACGCTTCTCATACGCTGAACAAAAATCCAGTTGAGCTTATGCGAACGTATGAGTTACTTACAGGTAACGTTCATGAACTTATGCATAACGTATTCGTTGCGTACGCCTAACTTATGAGTAAGGTATTATCAGTACGTCGGCATACGTTGGAAATTTTGTGCATGCACAAAATTTCTGGGTGTACACGACGTACGACAACGCATGCCAGCGTATTGTAGCGTACCCCTAACTTATGCAAAACTTATGCCGAACGTTTGCAACGTACACCAACGTATGGACAAAATATCTCATACGTCGGCATACGTTGACGCTATACGCTGTGGTGTGAGCACCCCTTTACAGAGACCTCTAATTATTACGCTGCAAGCAATTGACCCAAAGTGTGGGCAGATCTATCGCAGTAAATTTACTGCCAGGCTACCTACGATTGGTCATAAACGAGTATCTATCAAACGTTTTTGTCATATGATAGTGTAGCCAATCTTGAATATTTTGCTCTATCAGTGACTTTCTTACCCGCCTGGTGTCTTGGGTTGGATTCAAATTTTTATTGTATCGATCCCTGTGCCTTCTATCTTAACTTTTCATATCAGGGCTCTAGTTTTTATGCTATATGGCGGCACTTAAATCTCCCCATACTTCCATTCAATGGTCTTAAGGATTTATCAATATTGACATGAGTGGGTGGGGTATGTAAAACAGAAATCTACTGTTTTCTTGAATCTGTTAATCAAATGATGATGTGTATTTATTGCTAATAGACGTCACTGATACTAGGAATGAGTCAATATAGTTATTATTTTAAAATTTTAAATAGCTTGGTGTAAAATTGGAAATGTAACTGGTTTTCGTGGGACCCATTTCCTGGAAAATGGAATGCATTTGAATAAAAATTACGCAAAGCCTAAATGTCTAGGATACATAATCTGACAAATTAAAAGTTATTTTGCGGTCATGGAAATGTATTTCTCTGGGAAAAGTTAGTGTAAACATGTTTTTTCTGGAAAATTCTGAAAGTGGGTAACTTGGGGCCGTTCGTGTGCGCTTACTGTTTGCTGAAAGATGACATGCCTTTTGTTTCAGGTTCTTATATGATCGAAGTCAATGACTACATCGAAAAATCTGTCTTATTGTTTTCAAAAAGCTAAGAAAAATGGGTCCGACGATTTCAACCCGGAAGTAACTGAAAAATGACTCACTTGCTCTGAGCTGACCACTCATTCCACAATCATGTATACACAAATCCATGTATTTGCAACATATTCAATAGTCCCATGATAAAGCATGCTAAAGAATGTAGCATTGTTGACAAAATAAACAATGCTTTTTATACAGGTAACCGTAAATCTTCAGTTATGTATATACAGTGACCGGCTATAAGTCCTTAAGGTATTGCTCTTGCAATTCATACCAGGGCTTTTGTATTTGTGTTGTGTGTCGGCTCTAAAATGTGTTCCCGTACATGCATTTAATGCCCCTATTTTTCAATCCTCAGGGATATTGCAATTTATCCTTACGTCGTGTTTTTGTTTGTTTGTTTTTATCTGTCTGTGTGTCTGTTTCAATACCCTTATTTAAAAATCCGTTTCTGTCTTCCTTGTCACCTTTGGATAGTGCTAGCCGGATGACTACCATGTTGGGAAAGAGCTAGTCATCTTGTTCTCCATAAGTGTTTTTGTCTTTGAACCCCACTTTTATATAGCAAAACTAGGGTACGCAGGGGTATACCTATTTTTCTTATTTTTGCTCCAAAACATAGATTGTGGGTACTCGTTAGAACCGCCTCGCGGAGGCGGTTCTAACGTGTACCCACAATCTATGTTTTGAGCAAAAATAAGAAAAACATAAAAAAAATTCAGCTAAAATTTTCCAATTTCTAAAGCTCCAAATTCTTTGTTTATTGCATGGGCAAGTTTTCGTAATGCAGTTTCCTGCCTGGAGCCTCGACTGGAATTAGTTATATGACTGAAGAAAATCCTGTCTCCTGATTGGCTCTTTCAGTTTTAATAAATCCTAATATTTGCTTGAAAACAAGACTAAACTGATGAAAACCAGATCAAACCAATTTCCGAGGTTAATTATTTTGACAGTTTTTCTATATTAACCTCCAAAATCTATATTACCCTCCTGAGTACCAAAAAATAGCATCACCATGAAATTAGCATGGGCTAGATAAAATTGACATGATTTGCTGTATGTGTATAAAACCTGCCAGTTCATGAAATCTACATGCTTTGCAGTAACAAATTTTTACAGGTAAACAAAGCACTAGATAATGAGGTGTATTTGGTGATAATTAAGGGATAATTATGTTTATTTTTCATAAGAACCAATGTTGTTGGTACTCATTGAAATTGTCTTGTCTTGATGATTTTTATGAGTACCCATAACATAGGTTTTATTAAATTAATAACTAACAAAATTATTCTTCAATTATATTATAATCAATTGCTCCTTCATTAACATCTGTTATGATTCTGTTTATTTATTTCTTTTAATGAAAATATAAAATAAACATTAAAACAGTTGAAAAGTCATATAACAAAACAGTTATTGACTTCAATTTCGGTAGATATAAGGATTTATCTACCCTCGGCCTGTGGCCTCGGTGAATATCACTTTCTCAGGTAGATAAATCCTAATATCTACCTCATTGAAGTCAATAATTGTATAATATCAATTCCTTTTCCTTGTATTCTAATTACTCTCCTTAGCATTCAATGTGCACATACTGCATGGTATAACTACAGATTTTGTGAATCTAACATACTTTTTATTGCATGCTCTTCTGCATGACTGGGTTACTATTCAAGTATTGAAATGCAATACTAAATGCACATTGTTATAATATCGAGTGCACATGTTACATTAATAATATGAGCCGCGTCATGAGAAAACCGGATTTTTGCCTAGGCGAAAACAAAGGCGCAGATCAGCTTCGCGGTAACCGCGAAGCTGATCAGCGCCTTTGTTTTCGCTACACGGATAGTACAATTCCTCTTCTACTTAAATCCGAAATTTCAAACTTCTAGCTCTTTTCTGAGCTTGTACAGGCCGGTTTGTGTCGGACCAGGTCGGAAACCCCGAAGACCGGTTTTCTCGCGTCGCGGCTCTAATATTATTTGTTAACCTAAATGCACTTGAAGTCACAATAATGGAACATATTGTTTTTCGCTTTGTATGGCTCCTATATGCTATTCCATCAACGGCAGGACAAGATGTTACTGTGGACACGAATATTGGCACTATTATCGGAGAAGTTTATCGTGGTTCCTACAATGCAACCCCGTTTATAGTGAACCGCTTTCTAGGAATTCCGTTTGCAGAGGCACCGATTGGAGAAAGAAGATTTCAAAAGCCTGTCAAGAAAGCACCATTTGCAGAACCACACTTTGTAAAGTCGGTGCCACCGGCATGCATTCAATATGGTAAATCACCAGCGAACTTCAGTGAAGATTGTCTTTATTTGAATGTATTGGTCCCTGGTGATATAGATAATTCTAATAAAAGAAAGGCAGTACTTGTTTGGATATATGATGGGGGCTTCCAGATTGGATTACAAGATATTTATACTTCGCCGACATTTGCTGCGCTAAACGATGTTATTTTGGTCACCCTTAACTATAGGTTATCCATTTATGGGTTTCTGAGCACGGGCGAGGTTCACATGACAGGGAATTATGGGTTATGGGACCAGCATATGTCGATCCAGTGGGTTCATGATTATATGTGGACACTTTGGAGGGGATCGAAATCGTATTACTATTTTTGGAGAGTCGGCCGGTGCAGGAAGCGTAGGTTTTCAAGCATATAGGTAGCTTTGTCACCGTGCATCCGGCCGATATCTTCAAGAATGAAACAGAGCTAGCCTTTGAAATAGGCCTACTGAAGTCCTTTTGAAAACTCGATTTTATTTTTGGAGTGACATCTGACGAAGGTGCTGGTTTTATATCACTCCATGAATACAGAATAATGAGTCCAGAGCTGGCGTTTATAACACCTTCCGAAGGTTACGGCATACCCAGCGGGCACTTGACGTCAAAATGACGTCATATCAACGTCGATGCGACGTCATAACGTCGCATCGACGTCGATCTGACGTCATTCTGACGTCATGTGCCTGCTGGGTAGACATGCTTGAAAATGTTGCCATCCCTATGATTGTAACATTCGATCCAAGCATTTTTTGCTTGGGTTCACAATGCGCTCAAATAAGTTATTGTTCATGAATATGTAGATTGGAAAGATACGTCAAACAAAATAAAGTTACGTCAAGCAGCAATCAATGTGTTGTCTGATATAAATATGAATGCTGATATGATACGCGCTGCTGATGTTCATTCTGGTTCAGAAAAAGCTGGAAACACATTATTTTACATATATGACCGTCAATTATCATTATCATCTTTATCGGCAAACAGAAGGTTTGATGGAACCGCGCATGCTGAAGAATTAGCAGTTGTATTTGGTTTCGACAAGGCTATTGGTGAATCTATTGAATCTACAGCTGACACAAATGGCAGTATGTATGAGGATCCTGCTACAGTTCAACCGCCAGATGAAATATCACGAAAACATGTCCGTGTAATGTGTACCCCCTTGAACCCCACTTTTATATAGCAAATCTGGGGTATGCAAGGGTATACCTATTTTTCTAATTTTTGCTCCAAAACATAGATTGTGGGTACACGTTAGAACCGCCTCGCCTTGTATTGTATAAATAAAACACGTATATACATGCAGTTTTCAAAACAAATCTATATCATCAAATACGCTTTGAATGACTTTGCTTTAAAATGTAGCGCAAATGGCAACGATCGCTCACATACAGTCAATGGCCCAAAGAAAAGTCGTTTTTTTTTTTGTTTTTTTTTGTTTTTTGTTGTTTTTTTTTTTTTTTACGTGGGCATCGCGGCCATCTTTTTCATTCGACCTGGAATTTTATGTACATATTGGTTCCCCTTTCCTATAGATGCTTCATATAAGATTTGACGATGTTTTAGAGGAGATGTTTGAATATTATAATATACATATTTATTATATGGCAAGTGATGAAATATAGAGAAATATGTATTAAATATAACCAATATTTGAAAAAGTTATATTTTCACATGTGAAAATATAAAAAAGTTATATTTTCACATGTGAAAATATAAGATTTGGGAATACGCAAATTACGATTCCACCGTTTCATTTCTAATTTATACATAACTAAATCTTATAATGTGTGCTATTGTTGACGCAATGAACGTTCACACACAATAGCGACGTAATGACGTGACGTAATGACGTCATTTAAGATTTTGACGTCATATGCTTTAGCGCGCAACGTTACAATGGCTACATGCAATATAATAAAAAGAAAATTCAAGTTTTTGTCGTGAATATGACTTTTATTTAAACTCGTGAAGTGAAAAATTATATATTTCATTCGTGCCTTCGGCACTCATGAAATATAAAAATTTTTCACTTCACTCAATGAAATAAAACTATTTATTATATGGCAAGTGATGAAATATATAGAGGATATTTGCTTTTTTGAGGTGAATACCAAATATATTTCATCGAGTGAGTTGAAAACATCAGAATTTTCACGAGTGCGCAGCACGAGTGAAAATTTTTATGTTTTCAACTCACGAGATGAAATATATTTGGTATTCACCGAAAAAAAGCAAATTTTCTTTTTATTTTATACAATAAACAGGCATTTTCCATTTCACAAGGCAGGCGGTGAAAATGCAAAAAACAAAAATTTTTGAAAACATAAGTAATTTTGGTACCACATTGTTCCTTATGTTCTAACTAAGAAAATGAATACCCACACTTTATGTTTTCGTTCATAAATAACGGAGTTATAGGCGTTTGAATTTCTGAAGTGAGACTTATCTAATGACGTCAAGTAAATGGAAACGTCAGAAGTAATCCAAAAAATCTGACGTCATTACAGTGAAGATATAGGCTGATATCAGTCACTAGTGACTTTTGATATCAGTGAGATTTGATATCAGTGAAATTTCATATCAATGAAAATACCAATTTTATCAAGTTTTGATATACATTGGTTTTCACGGTCAAGTATAAAATAAAGAGAAATATGTATTAAATATAACCAATATTTGAAAAAGTTATATTTTCACATGTGAAAATATAAAAAAGTTATATTTTCACATGTGAAAATATAAGATTTGGGAATACGCAAATTACGATTCCACCGTTTCATTTCTAATTGATACATAACAAAATTTTATAATCTATGCTATTGTTGACGCATTGAACGTTCACATACAATAGCGACGTAATGACGTGACGTAATGACGTCATTTACGATTTTGACGTCATATGCTTTAGCGCGCAACGTTACAATGACTACATGCAATATAATAAAAAGAAAATTCAAGTTTTTGTCGTGAATATGAGTTTTATTTCATCTCGTGAAGTGAAAAATTATATATTTCATTCGTGCCTTCGGCACTCATGAAATATAAAAAAATTTCACTTCACTCAATGAAATAAAACTCATATTCACTCCAAAAACTTGAATATCCTCTATGTATTGTCCGGAGGTGGAGGCAGATGAGCCCCTGCGGTCCAATATTTTCAGAATTATTAATAATTAGTCATATTTCCCAATTCCAGCAAGATTTGAACTTTAAATGACATCTTAACAGTTTTGTCAATTCAAATGCGTAGGCAACCTATGTTAACTTTGCTGTAAATAGGTCAATGGCATCACAGGGTCATGATTTATATATACATTGCATCAATGCCACATGCTAAGTTGAAATCTGCCCACTGGTTCCTGAGAAGATTTTTGAAGCGTTTTTAGCTCACCTGAGCCGAAGGCTCATAGGTGAGCTTATAGTATACCCATGATCCGGCGTCCGTCCATCCGTCGTCCGTCCGTCGACGTCCGTCGTCGTCCACAATTTCAAAGATCTTCTTTTCTGAAACCGCTTGGCCAATCAAGTTGAAATTCTATGTGAAGCCTCCTTGCGTAGTGGCATTGAAATTCTGTTCGCAATATTTTGGTCACATGACCAAGATGACCGCCACGCCCATATGTGGTAAAAACCCTTCAAAAATCTTCTTCTCCAGAACCGGCAGGCCGATTTCCACGAAACTTGGTATGTAGCATTGGGGACTCCAGCCCATCATAGTTTGCTAAAATGATGACCCTGGGATGACCTTGACCTATTTTACGGCAAGGTCAATTTTGGAAACATAGGCTTTTACATTGGAAAAAGAGAAAACTATGAATTTCTTGTAAACTATTGCAGCCTGAGTCCTGAAAAGTGGTAGATGCAGACAACTAATGGAGTAGATGAATTTATATGATTAATATAGGTCAAGGTCATCTCTTGACCTTGGCCGACCTGTCGTTCATACACACTTTTCAAATATCTTCTTCTCTGCAACCGCTTGACCGATCAAAGTGAAATATTATGTGGAACCTCCATGGGTAGGGGGAACGAAAGTTTGTTCGCGAAATTTGGGTCACATGACCAAGATGGCCGCCAAGCCCATATATGGTAAAAACCCTTCAAAACTCTTCTTCTCCAGAACCGGCAAGCCGATTTCCACGAAACTTGGTATGTAGCATTAGGGACTCCAGCCCATCATAGTGTGTTAAAATGATGACCCTGGGATGACCTTGACCTATTTTACGGCAAGGTCAATTTTGGAAACATAGGCTTTTACATTGGAAAAAGTGAAAACTATGGATTTCTTGTAAACTATTGCAGCCTGAGTCCTGAAAAGTGGTAGATGCAGACAACTGATGGAGTAGATGAAGGTATGTGATTAATATAGGTCAAGGTCATCTCTTGACCTTGGCCGATATGTCGTTCATACACACTTTTCAAAGATCTTCTACTCTGCAACCGCTTGGCCAATCAAAGTGAAATTTTATATGGAACCTCCATGGGTAGGGGAAACGAAAATTTGTTCGCGAAATTTGGGTCACATGACCAAGATGGCCGCCACGCCCATATATGGTGAAAACCCTTCAAAAATCTTCTTCTCCAGAACCGATGGGCGGATTTCCACGAAACTTGATTTGTAGCATCGGGGACTCCAGCCCATCATAGTTTGCTAAAATGATGACCCTGGAATGACCTTGACCTATTTTACGGAAAGGTCAATTTTGGAAACATAGGCTTTTACATGGGAAAAGGCGAAAACACTGGATATTTTGGAAACTATTGCAGCCTGATCTGAGACTTGAAAGTTGAATGCAGACAACTGATGGAGACAATGAAGGTATGTTATTAATTAAGCTCATTGTCATTTCTTGACCTTGACCCAAAGCCATTGAAATATCGAAAATATAGACTTGTTTTTCTCGGACGTGAAACTTTGCAGATGCAGTCAACTTATGAAGTCAATAAAGGTATGTAAGTATTCAAGGTCAATGTCATTGCTTCAGGTGAGCGTTCTCAGGACCAATGGTCCTCTGGTTACCATATATGGGCATGGCGGACGTCTTGCTCATGTGACCTGGATTGTTTATATATACACTGGTTCCTCCTTCCTATAAATACTTCATATAAAATTTGCCTTTGATTGGCCAAGCGGTTTCAGAGGAAAAGAGGTTTGATATGATAATATACATGTATATTGCCCCTGAGTTTTGCCGTAAAATAGGCCGAGGTCATCACAAGGGCATGATCACTATACACAATTTAGTATTTTAGTCATCAGTTTCGTTGAAATCGGTACACCGGTTCTGGAGACGATTTTTGAAGGGTTTTACCATGTATGGGCATGACGGCCATCTTGGTCGTGTTACCTACACATTTGCTTCCCCTTCCTAAAGATGCTGTATATAAAATTTGGCTATGACTGACCAAGCCGTTTCAGAGAAGATCTTTGAAAATGTGGACGGACGCATGCACGCACGGACGCCAGCTCGAGTACCATCCTAGGCTCCCCATCAGCTTTCGGCTCAGGTGAGCTAATCAAACACGTGAGAAAAGCCGTGGCAAAGGCTTAAAATACGGAATCGGAATGAAATATACCATCATAGTTTGGCATTCACTAAAATGACACGATTACATGTTTCTTCAGGTCTTTTAACAGATTGTTAATCAGTTTGATTTCAATTTCGCTGGTAATTAAATTCAACCGTAAGGAATCAGATTAGATAGCGATGTATTGTGTCCGGTAATGAAATCATTAGTCTCAATATACTGATGGAATTATTTGAGCCTTCGCATCAGAAAATCAACCATCTGGGTTTCCGACCCGGTCTCACACAAACCGGCCTGTACAGACAGAGAAGCAAACAAGAAGCTTGAAATTTCGGATTTAAGAAGAAGAAGTATTGCACTGTCTGTGTCGCGAAAACAAAGGCACTGGTCAACTGTGTAGTTACTGCACAGTTGATCTGCGCCTTTGTTTTCGAATAGGCAAAATCCGGTTTTCTCGTGTCGAGGCTTATATACTGATGGAATTATTTAGTACGATGTTGGCTATATTCCCCTGGGTAGAAAATGAAGACAAACGTTTGTCATACGCGTTGAGTTTGAGCAGGTTAGAGAAGGCTTAGGTAAAATTATTTGAAAACATTCTTAGAACAGCACTAAAATGAACCACCGTCTGTAATTTAGGATGTACAAGTGGTAAGAAAATCCACACATGTCTGACCACCAGAGAAATACATCTTTCTTATCAATTTCTGGAAAGACATTTGTCTATGTGGAGTCAGTGAAAAAAAAGAACAATATACATGTATATGATATGGCATCTTCAAGAGAAATGCCAAGAAAATAAAGGCAAGAATATGCGGTGTTGAAAACCCTTTTACATTCCTTTAAACAAACACCATATGTCCATATACACGATATTTTATCATTTTCTGGTTTGTTCCTCGTAAATCAGAATTGAGTTAGTTAATTGAAACTGCTATAATCCACAACACGAATACGTGGCAAAGATGCAAAACGATGGTCAATCTGGCACATAAAAGATATAAATTTGTGTCATGAGTAAAAATTAAAAAAAAAACTCATGAAAGTTAGTCTACATGAGTAAAATACTAAAACTGTAAAAGATATAATACAGAATTGAGTTAACAACGTCGATGAAAAACATAGACATTTTTATATCTAAAAGCGAAACAACAGGAAACCAGATACCATCAAAAATATATTATATTCAATTAGAGCAATATTTCTCACTCTTTGACATTTGAAGCTTAACAATTATATTGGCTCACTGGGGTAAAAGAAGTCGCAAAACATGTGCAACTAGCATCCGATATAGTATAAAGCGTGCATAATACATGAATGAAATCACTTAGGACAAATTATCACAACATCGTACGGTTATGCATCGCTGTTTCACATCAGGAAAACATGTCCGTGTGATGTATACCCCCTTGAACCCCGCTTTTATATAGCAAAACTGGGGTATGCAGGGGTATACATGTACCTACAAGTTTTTCTTATTTTTGCTCCAAAACATAGATTGTGGGTACTCGTTAGAACCGCCTCGGTGAGGCGGTTCTAACGTGTATCCACAATCTATGTTTTGAGCAAAATTAAGAAAAATATTTTAAAAAAAATTCTGATGAAATTTTCTTTTTTACAACAGAAAAAAATATATGTATGTTGCATGGGCAAGTTTTCGTAATAATTTCGTTTTAGCAACTTCACTATGAATCGGCAGGGATCAGAAATTATGCAAAATTGTAAATATTTAAAAAGGACACAGAATGGCAAAAATTAGTAATGATCAGAAAATGGTGCAATCAGAATAATAAAATTCCCAATCCAAAAACCCAGCTTGGAAAAAACAAATTGAAAATCAGGTGCTAATACAAAGAGAACATATCGTAAGCTGAGTGAGCTGCTATTTCCCATTAGGCGGCCACTCAGTTACCCGAACTTAACTAAATATATAAAACGTACATAAGGTTTAACAAAACTTCAACACCAAAACATAAAATAATAATTAGAACCACAACACAAGTATCGCCTTGAAAAGATTAGTAATATAAATAACTGGGAGGGGGCGGGGGCTCAAATTGATTTTACAGGTGCCTATCCTAACCCTCAGCTTCTGCAGTGGTTCACAACATTAAGTTAATAGTTTGGTCTTCGTGGTCAATCTCTAACTAGTCAATGAATCATCAAGGACGAACAAATAAATTATAACTAGCACCATGATGAATCAGAAACGAGGATTCACAGATACAATAAGCTGCCCGTCGATTGGAGATCACATGAAAGCAAAACAACACCACTAAAACTCTGGAGCAAAAGAAAAACACCGGTTGAATCCCGGTGGGCCAAGCAACAGACAAGAAGATCCGCTCCCGACCAACCAAAATGATTAGTTTTAACTTATTTAAGCCCGGCGTCCCTTTTATGGGACATAGGCAAACAGAATAGCCCCAGATGTGACGCCGCAGAACGCGGCGTCCCATCTGGGGCTATTCTGTTTGCTTAACGAAAATTCATCGAAAAATGGGATAAAAATTGAAAATCACTCCTAACGCCCCTAAAAATGAAAGTGGACTCTTCCAAATGTTAATGATAGGAAAATCCATACGTCAAATATGGGGTTAAGTCGGGGCCAAAAACGTCGGTCACCTGACTTAAACGTGTCCAATCAAAAAGGACGAACTTTATCAGCCGTGATTGGGTTCAAAACTATGCATGTAGACTGTCGCATCACATCTGAGTTATATCCAATGCGTTTGTAATGTATACACCCTGTCCAACGTTGCGTACGGCGGAATAGTGCCAACACCGATAAGCAAGGCTCGGCCCAACTTCGGATCGAATGCTTGGAGAAATTATAAAATGACAGCTTTTCATTCAAGCAGATATGACAAGTAAAGTTAGTTCTCCACCTGATGCACTTTTTACTTCATGGCAAACATTAATATAACAGCGAAGAAAAAAAAGAAATTGTTACCGGGTGTGTTCGCATCCATCATTTTGTAGCGAAACTACCGTACACCAGCGTAAGGGTACCGTTTTACCGGTGTTGGGACCGTTCCACCTTCCGCAACGTCGGACAGGTTGGTATTATGTTTTAAGTTTTCTAAACTGAAAAGGAAAAGCATTCCTTCCTATAAGTTAAAAAAAAAAAAAAAAAAAAAAAAAAAAAAAAGTCACCATAAAATTTTGGTTTCGAAAGGCCCTCACATAAAGTCTTAATTAAGCACAACATTAAATTTGGAAATCATAGTGTATGCAATAAAATTTAGAAAATGTTTTCGAAGTTTATGATACCGATAGCCCTGCCGGAGAAGTTTGGCTGTCAAACATTTATTTCGCGCGTTGAAGTCCGTAACATTATTGCAGACTCTAGCAAACCTAATAATTTGTGAAATGTACATGTATGTATACACTATAAGAAGCACAGCGAGAAACGCCACTATCCAAAAACGGAAAATCTAATGCATGCATATCAGTCATCGCTCTTATCATAAATTTTAGATGAAACAAATTCATTTGCAAAAGAAAGATGTAAATTTAAAAATGGGGCTTACTGAATCTGTGAGTCCTCGTTTTTGATTCATCATGGTTGTTATAATGATCTATTTGCTTGTCCTTGATGATGAATTGATTCACCACGAGGAACGAACAAGTAACAACTAACTGCATGCTGTGAACCACTGCAGAAGCTGAGGGTGAGGATATGGCTATGTAAAACTAGTTTCAGCCCGCCAGTAATTTTATATAACTGACCGTTCCAAGGCAATACTTATGTTGTGGTTCTCATTGGTTTATATCATGGTGTAGAATTTTTGTGCTGTTTGCACCTTATGTGCGTTTTCATATTTTAGTTGGGTTTGGGTAACTGAGTGGCCACCTGTTGGGAAATAGCTGCTCACTCGGATTACGATATGTTTTCTTAGTGCATGAATAAGTATCTAATTGTCAATTTAGTTTTTTTCTCATCTCGGTTTTCGGGGTGGGATTTTCTTTCTGACTGCGCCATTTCCTCCTGATCATTGCCTACTTGTACCTTTTTGTTGTGTTGGCTTTATTTAACTGTAGTCCATGTGGAGCTTGTGCTTGTTTGAACAGTACAAACAAGGACAATACAATTTACAAAATGCATATCCTTCAACTTGCTATACTTTCAGAAATTGTTATGTTGTCGATGGGGGAGGCTCTGTGCAAGCAAAACTGTGCTCTACTCTATGAACAGTAATTTAAGCTGCAGTTTAGCATTACAATTGTCTCTTTGTATTTTAGGAAATATTCTATTTTCTGCAGCAGTTTCATTTGTGATATATTCAGATTTTAATTCTTAGAACTGACGGTATTTTGAAGAACATTAATCATTCATATAGACTTATAAATCAAAAACAACAAAACACTGACATCCGCGGGGAAAACGTGCATATCATATAAGCTCTGAAGATTTATTTGGACCTTAGTTCAAGTATAAGCGAATTCAATAAAAATGTTATACGCTGACGTCACCGAAATTGCAATGCAAATTCTAAACTGTAAAGCTAGCTAACCATAGCTGTACATGTAACTATACTGACTTCCCACATTCGACATATGAGCCTGTACATGAGAAAACCAACAATTTGGGTTTCCGACCAGGTCTTACACAAACCAGGCTGTACAGTCAAAGAATAAAGCTACACTCTTGAAACTTTGGATATAAGTAGAAGAGGAATTGTACTGTCCGTGTGGCGAAAACAAAGGCGCTGATCAGCTGTGCAGTTACTGCACAGCTGATCTGCGTCTTTGTTTTCGCAAATGCAAATTGTTGGTTTTCTCATGCACAGGCTCGTATTCTAAAGTGAAGCTTTACACATTAAACGTAGAAAATAACGCTGACGTTTGTTGAATATAAAGACGACTTTTACATGTATTTATTTAGAATTTCCATTACTTTTCGTGTGCTGCATATCAGGATTGCCGACATTTAGAAATCATCAAGAAGACTGAGCTAAATGTATTGCTTCCAAAGAAAATACTGCCCATTTTATCATTAACAATGATGAAAGGAGACAAGAATTGCATTTTTATTACTTTGATAATTCAATGTGACATGTAGGGAGCAATTTATTCCTAATGTTGGTAAAAGTAGACTGTCATTTAAACTAATTGTCCGCGTGCTACCCAATCAGAGGCTCGCCTCTGTGTCACGTTTCTCTACGCAATAGCTCTCATTGCACTTGGGCTAAGTAGATTGTAAGCAAAGCGGCAACAGTTCATATGGGGGAGTACTGTGTCAACCTGTATTTTCTTTACTGCCTGTATTAACGGTTGGCGCCGATGACAGAGGTGTTCCAATCTTAAGTACACATGTGCGTCTTCTTAAACGTTATAAATCTGTTTGCAACAGTTTATATATTCGAGGGAGACAACAAAGTTGCTAAGACAGATACTGATATACATGTGTTTTATTGGCAAACAGTCAAGAAGCTTTACAGACTTATCTTGATATATTAAATGATTTTTGTACTTCATGGAAACTGCATATCAATACTGACAAATCAAAAGTAGTACTTTTTAACTCAGATGGAAAACAGTACTTAGATACGTTTAAGTGTGCAAATAGTACATTGGAAACAAGTAGCTCCTACTGTTACTTAGGGGTCACATTTAAATATACAGGGTCTTTGACACATACAAGCATGTTATTGATGGAAAAGGCTAAAAAAGCATTGTTTAAAATTAAAAATACAATTGGACTCGACAACTCATGCAATCTTTTGGAAAAGCTGTTTGATAATCTTGTTGTTCCGGTAATGTTGTACTGTAGTGAAATATGGGGTATTTCTTCTCCAGTAAATGACACAACCCCTTATGAACATCTACATTTTAAAATTTATAAAAGAAATCGTAGGGGTTCATAGTAAAGCTTCAAATGATGCATGCCGAGCAGAATTAAATAGATTACCTTTAAGATATAAGATTTTAAATTCGGCCTGTACTTACTGGAATCACTTATGGTCTTCCCCTAATAGTCTAGTCTGTAAAGTAGTGGAAAAATCCAAGTCCAATAATGGTTGGTTTAGTCAAATGGGTTGCATATTTAACTCTTTAGGTCTCTCATATCTTTCTGACACCTCAAATGTTAGCTTACGTAAACAATTTTCTGTCAAACAACGTATCATTGATATACACATACAAGAACAAAATATGAGATTGAGAAATTCAAAGAAACTCAATACTTTAATGAAATTTTATCAGTCAAATAGTCGCCCTTCATATGTTGATATCCTAAAAAATAAGAATGAAAGAGCGATGCTCAGTAAAATGCGCGTAAGTGCTCATAAACTTGCGATAGAAAGTGGCAGATATACACGTATAAAAACCCCCAAACGGGAACGACTTTGTACTGTTTGTAATTCTGGTGAAATAGAGGACGAAGAACACTTTCTACTCAACTGCAATGCATATACATCTATAAGGCATGTTTTTTTGACAAAGCTTGTTAATATGAATATAAATCAGTGTCTAGACCTTAAAATCATTCTTGATAACAACAATTATTATATCTTAAAACAGTCTGCAAACTTTATAGACAATTGTTTTAAACAAAGAGAAAATGTCATTTCTTAATTCAATATTTGCTTAAAAATAGTCATATGGCTTGAGTATTTAAAATAGATAAATTCTATTGAATTCGTAGACTCTAATATCCTGACTACTTTGACTACCATTTGTATATATCTCGAAGAAGAAGATGATTTTGTTATGAATGAAACTTTATTGAGAGTTAGTAAGGACCATGTGATCGATACATACGGTAGACGCTTGCTTCTTTTATGCCAAGCAACAAATTTGTTAATAGCAAATGGACGCTTTTTTGACGATAGTAACATAGGTGAATTTACATTTGTTACAAAAAACGGGTCTAGTGTTGTTGATTATGTATTGTCAAGTCAAGATGACATTTTATGTTTAAACAACTTTCAAATCCTTGAACAAAATGAGTTTTCAGATCATGCCCCTATTCTTTTATCTTTCCCCAGGAAATCTGATAGACATCCAAATGGAAACGCATCAAATGAAAATAGTCGTAAAGTAAAAATCGTATATGAAGAATCGAAACGCGAAAATTTCAGGTCGCTGATCTTGAACTGCGTCGAGAGAATACAAACTTTGGCCGATGATTTAAATAATGAGCCTGTAGACAATATTGTAGCATCTTTCACAGAATTAATGTATGAACAGACGTGCGAAGTCTTCGGAAAACCGGTAAAGCAAACACAAAACACGAATAAAAATAGAAATAAATGGTTCAATATCGAATGCGCAGAGGCCCAAAACGATTTCAAACGTAAACGAAACACTTATTTGAAAGATAAAAATGCAATAAATAGAGAAAATTTTGTTCAAGCGCGGACAAAATATAATAAAGTAAAGCGCAACGCAAAATATAAATATAAAATCCAAGAAGGTAAAAATTTATGTAAAAAGGCGAAAACACAGCCCAAACAGTTTTGGAAGTCGATAAAAGATAAATTTAAAAAGAAATCAAACCAGTCAGAAACCTTAACGGCCAATGACCTACTTAATCATTTTGAAAATGTTTATGGAGGTAACACCAATACACGAACTCAGCAACAAGATCAGTCTTTAATAGATGAAACGGAAACCATTCTTAACCCGGAATTAGATTCAGAAATAACGAATACGGAATTACTGAACGCTATCATGCACCAGAAAAACAATAAAAGCCCTGGAATAGACAACTTGATAGTTGAAACTCTTAAAATCTCTTTTGATATAATCTCACCATTTTTACTTAAACTCTTTAATAGATTATTTTCAAATGGAGAATACCCTAAAGCCTGGGGCGAAGGAATCATAGTGCCTATTTTTAAAGGCGGGGATAAGGACGATGCGCATAACTACAGGGGCATAACGCTTATCAACATCCTTAGTAAGATATATTCGCAAGTTTTACTTAATAGATTGACAAACTGGTCAGACAGGGAAAACAAAATATCTAATAATCAATTTGGTTTTCAAAAGGGGAAATCCACAGTAGATTGCATTTTCATATTTTCATCTATAATTTCGAAAACATTAAGTACTGGTAATAAACTTTATTGTGCATTTTTAGATTACGAAAAGGCGTTTGACAAAATAGATAGAAGTCTTTTGTGGCATAAATTATTAGCAGAAAATGTTAGCTCAAAACTTGTTAAAGCTTTAAAATCAATGTATGATACAGTCAAAACATGCATCAGATACCAATCTAAGCTGTCAGGATTTTTTGATTCACATATTGGTCTAAAACAGGGAGACCCATGTTCCCCCTTAATGTTCATGCTTTTCATCAATGACATAATTGAAAATATAAATTCCAACTTTCAAAATGTTTTCACAGTAGATGAACTTAAGATATTCATGATCCTATACGCGGACGACGCAATCGTATTTGCAAAAACTCCGTATGTTTTACAATCTATGTTGAACGACATTGAAACGTATTGCGCAACGTGGGGACTTAAAATCAACACCAAAAAAACTAAAATTATGATCTTCGAAAACGGCCGTCATACACATTTCGATTTTTATCTTAACAGAACTCGTCTTGACATAGTTACCTCTTTTAAATACCTCGGTATATATTTCTTCAAAAATGGTAATTGGCACCGGACACAGAAACGCTTAGCCGATCATGCTGCGTACGCGCTTCACAACCTCTTTTCATTGTTCCATCAAATTGAGTTACCAATATCAGAAAAGTGTAGATTATTCGACACGTTAGTAGGTTCGATCTTAAGCTATGGTTCTGAGGTATGGGGCTTACACGAGGCCAATGAAGTAGAACGGATTCATACAAAATTTTGCAGATGGGTGTTGGGAGTTAGAAAGTCGACAAATTTAATAGCGCTTTATGGCGAACTTGGTCGTGTCCCACAAATTGTTCTTAGAAAATTTAATATTTTTAAATATTGGATAAAACTTTTAAAATCCGATGAAAACGCTATTCCTAGAAAAATATATAACATGCTTAAACAAGATACTGATAATAACGACTCTTACCAGGGCATGAACTGGGCATCAAATGTTAAATCTATTTTAGATAATATTGGGCTTTCATATATTTGGACCCAACAAAATGAAATTGATATCCCTTTCGATGTTATAAAACAAAGAATTTTGGATACTTACTATCAAAGTTGGTATGCAGCTATTAACAATTCCAACAGACTCATGATGTATGCAATGTATAAACATGATTTTTGCCAGGAAACCTACTTGCATTTTATCTCAAATAAAAAGATTAGATCAGCCTTTACTCGGTTTAGATTATCCTCGCATGATTTGGCAATCGAGTGTGGTCGCTACGATGATACTGCAAGGAATAGAAGATTATGTAAATTTTGCAATCTCAATGTTATAGAAAATGAGTATCATTTTTTACTTGTTTGTCCTTTTTATACGGATATTAGAAGACAATATTTCAATTCATATTATTGCCACTGGCCGAGCTTGTTGAAGTTCGAAAAACTGATGTCAGTGACATCAAAACGTAAAATTATTAACATAGCGAAGTATGTGTACCATGCTTCACAGAGAAGACTTGCGGCTAATGATGATTAGCAAAATCCGCCTTCGAATGTATATCTCTTATGTATCATATGTTTGCTCCTTGAAAATTGTTTGATATGTCATGTTCTCATTACATAATGTATTTATGTAGGCTACAAACATTGTAAATGTTTTATGCTGAATAAATTTATTTGTATTTGTATTGTATATAAAATTATTTGATTTTTAAACATGTTTGTTCTATTGTGTATTATGTTTGCTCCAGCCATAACCATTGAAATGTAAATGTGTTTGTGCTGAATAAATCATTTGTCATTTGTCATTTGTCATTTGTATGTGATTGTGGGGTATTTGACACTTTAGACACGCATGTTAGTTAAATGCAGTGTTCCCACTCGTGCAAGTACATTCAAAACTAAAGTCAGAGTGCAACCCAAAGTAAAAGTTACAGTGCAACTCGAGTGCAACTCGTGCATTTGTGTAATGTTGTGGCAAACGTCGCAGTAATTATATACAGTCAGATATAAGTTAAGCATCGCTCGAATATTTTCCGGGAATAAACTGTCAAACTTTCAGAACAGAAATATTTTCTTTGATATTTGTGATATTTGATATATGGGTAATAATTTAAAACTTGATTAAATTAACCTTAAGGTAAACAACGAGGCTTTGTTAATGCAGGCATACCCCTACATAGTCCGAATTCACTGTTTTATTATTCATTTCACGCTGCTTTTGCCCTTAACTTCAACCCAGAAATGTTTTGTACTATGAACTTTTTTTGTTTCATTGTCCTTTACAGGAGTTATAGAACTAATCTGGCTTGAATGCAAGTCTGCCAACTTTTGGCAACTTGTGCAATTTGCATAAATCCAAGACGGCCGCCGGAAATTTTCAAATCGCCAAACAGTGTGAAATGATAATTTCAAGGTTTGAAAATTCCAACATCATAATCAATCTGAAAATTTCAGACAGGTATCTCCAACACATGAGAAAGGTTATGGAAGTTTAAAAAAATGCATCTTACATGTTCAAAACGCCGTTTTTATTAAACAAGCAAATAACTTTTCCTGTATCTGCCTGTAAATGCCATTAAAACATTGAGTAGAAGAAAACTTTTTTGGCACATTTTTACGATATAACTCTAGTTTCTTACCAACTCAGTGGCGAACATATGGGAATCTGTTAAACAACTTTAAATGACATAACCCAAAATAGGGGTAGGCTTATTCAGGACACCATAGAACTTGAATGACAAGGTCAAATGCCATTCTGAAAGGCCTAACAAATCAGGGATAGACGCGAATTAAAGACCCTTACAAATAAAATGTTGTTTTTGCAAAAATTTTACTTGAAAAGCACATTTAGAAAAAAAAATAAGGGTGATGCTTAACTTATGTCTGACTGTATATATAATATGTGCACAGAAATAAATACCCGCTTGTTTTCAGCCATAAAAGAATGCCAAATCATCAGGAAAACATGTCCGTGCAGTGAATACCCCCTTAAACCCCACTTTTATGTAGTAAAACTGGGGTATGCAGGGGTATACCTGTGCCGAGGCGTTTCTAACGTGTACCCACAATCTATGTTTTGAGTAAAAATAAGAAAAACAAGCAAATTCAGAGAATTTATGTCCCCCGCCTTAATTGTTTAGTACACAAATATATCTGACAATAATGTATATCCAAATCACATGCGTTTACTTCATGTCACAGTGTCAAACATTAATCTGAGGATTATATTCAAACCACATGCAAATCTTCAAATCATGGTCAGGACATCTGTACAGTTTGAAAAGAATCAGAATAAAACTGAGGGAGGAGTTTGCACACAAGGTACACAATGTCCATTCACTTTCATTGTATAAATGCCTGAAAAACGACTAAGTTCAAATTGCGAAAAAGTGTCAAAAATTAACCTGAAGATTATATCCAAAGCACATGCATATCTTCAAAGCATCATCAAGACATCTGTAAAGTTTCAAAAGAATCTGAATTAAAAACTGAAGGAGGAGTTGCGCACACAAGGCATCCACTGTCCATTCACTTTCATTGTCAAAATACCGAAAAACGACTAAGTTCAATTTGCAAAAAAAGTGTCAAAAATTAATCTGAGGATTATATCCAAACCACATGCACATCTTCAAAGTATGATGAAGACATCTGTAAAGTTTCAAAATAATCGGAATAAAACTGTAGGAGGAGTTGCGCACTCAAGGTACCCTTTGTCTATTCACTTTCATTATCAAAATGCCCGAAAAATGACTAAGTTCAAATTGCAAAAAAAGTGTCAAAAATTAATCTGAGGATTATATCCAAACCACATGCACATCTTCAAAGCATGATGAAGACATCTGTAAAGTTTCAAAAGAATTGGAATAAAACTGTAGGAGGAGTTGCGCACACAAGGTACCCACTGTCTATTCACTTTCATTATCAAAATGCCCGAAAAATGACTAAGTTCAAATTGCGAAAAAAGTGTCAAAAATTAATCTGAGGATTATATCCAAACCACATGCACATCTTCAAAGCATGATGAAGACACCTGTTAAGTTTCAAAAGAATCGGAATAAAACTGTAGGAGGAGTTGCGCACACAAGGTACATACTCCTATAGGGGGACGGAAGGACGGAAGGACGGACGGACGGACGGACGGACGGAAGGACGGACGGACGGACGGACGGACGGAAGGACGGACGGAAGGACGGAAAGCCAAAAACTATGTCCCTCCGCTTTTCTTCGAAAAGGCGGGGGACAATATCAAAAATTCTCCACTGAAAATTATCGATTTTTGACCTGAAAAAATTACTGTATATCATATGGGCATGTTTTCGTAATGTTAAGCTCTGATTACGTCTCAAGCGACATACAATGGACGCGTCGAATTACAGGCACATTAAGTACTAAACACAGTTGGCTGAACTGATGCTTGAAGAAAAAGATCTGCGTAACGAGGGACAATGAAAGTGGGATGCGTTTATAAATGAGCCGCCACATGGGAAAACCAACAATCTGGCTAGGCGAAAACAAAGGCGCAGATCAGCTTCGCAGTAACTGCGAAGCTGATCAGCGCCTTTGTTTTCACTGCTCGGATAGTACAGTTCCTCTTCTACTTAAATCCGAAATTTCAAGCTTCTAGCTCTTTTCTATGACTGTACAGGTCGGTTTGTTTCGGACCTGGTCGGAAACCACATTGTTTGTTTTCCCACGAGGCGGCTCATTAATTATGACATCAGGAAAGAAGACACAGAAAATAGAAGTTAGAATTTTTGTCTGAAATAGATTTTACTAGGCAAACAAGAACGGATTGGACAGAAATGCTTGAATGGTCATGGTCATAGAATTCTTCAAAATAAGCTTTTTTGTTTGGTTTTTAACGAACAATTTTCATATGAACAGGACCGGAGTTTGGTTAAAAATCATCATGAATGCAGCAAATTTATACAATAAGTTTCTAAAGAGGACTTTCCAGAGGATCTGCTCCCTGAAAATAAAATAAACTTTCTCTCCAGCTCCCTAAAATGTTTCCCTCAATTTCCCTCTATTCTCTGCTACCTGCTTTCTCAATTCCCAACAGTTTTTTACTTGCTCCCCAACTCCCAAAAATATTTTCTTAACTCTTGTGTTCTCCAGCTCGCTGAAAATAAATGACCCTTCTCTCCGGTTCCTAAAAATCCCTGGTAGAGCCCCCAGAGAAGATGGTGAACACTAAGATCAACGCATATCATAATTGAGCCTGTGCGTGAGAAAACAAACAATTTGGGTTCCGACCAGGTCCGACATAAACCGAGCTGTACAGTCACAGAATAAAGCTAGAAGCTTAAAACTTTGGATATAAGTAGAAGAGGAATTGTACTATCCGTGTCGCGAAAACAAAGACGCTGATGAGCTTCGCAGTTACTGCGAAGCTGATCTGTGTCTTTGTTTACCTATGCAGATTGTTGGCATTCCCATGAGGCGGCTCATATCATAATTATAACAGAAAATACACAGCGTGATTGAGTTCCAGTTTCGAGTATCAGAAAGTAAGACATAATCCCGTATAATCTGAAACTTACTGATGTTGTAAGGATTCTAACTGATTGTAAAGGAATGAAACTAAATGATTTAGAGTACTTCAGAATAAAACAAATGAATTGTGCGTGCTAAAGATTTAGGTAACCATTTCAATTGACAGAGCCCCAAAAATAAAACGCTGCCCCTGACCTTTTCCCTGAAGAATATATCAGGGCCTACGTACTTGTATTAAGAGCTCTGATCAGCTTGCCTGGCTTACTAACTATTTTTCATGGTATAAAATGTTTATATCTGGCTATAGTAATTGTGTCGAGTCTCTCGAGTTTCCGACCAGTTACGCATAAATAGGGTTTACTGCCACAAATGGTGTTATGGTGCTTGAAATTTCTAAATCAGAAAGAATGGATAATGTTATATGGTAAGGATGTGTGTTAAAGGGAATCAGCAACTATACGGCGCAGATGACCATCTCTTTTGGTGTGGAATTTGCAGATCAAAACGGATTTCTTACGTTGCGCTCTCTCCCACAAGTACCAAGAATACATAGTAAGACAATGCTATAAACACAATCAATGGAGTCAAGGACCAAAGACAATTTGCAAAGACTCGAAAACAAGATGTGAATGACTTCTAGTCAATGGAAGGCGCGGGAATAAAACGTTCATCGCTAATTTGCTCCGTCTTTTAAATGCAAATGTCATCAGCCAAAAAGCATGTCGCAGTGAACATTGTAACTAAGTTTTGTTGTTAGAATTTGTTTATTATATCATTAATTTTAAAATCCATACCCAATTTCTGAAACATACTGGATATTTTTATTGTTCAAAGATGGTAATATTCGGCAGTTTGGTTAACTGGTAGCCCATTTTAGCCTATTGTTTTGTAAAGCTGCCAGAAAAAGCTGCTCCTGACCTTTTCATCGAAAAATATTTCAGGGCCTGCGTATTTGTAATAAAACGTCAGACCACAATGGCTTACTATTTTTTATTGAGATCATCCGTATTAAGTCATAATTGTGTCGAATCTTCGCAGTTTCCGACCAGTTTACCAAAAAACTGGGTTTGCTGCCACAAATGATGGGTATGGTCCTTAAAATTTCTAACGTACATTTGTATATATGTTTTAGAGGATCACATGGTAGACTAGCTATTACAGCTAAATGTGTTTCTCCTCTTTAAATATTGTATAAATAAATAAATATAGATAAAGTTGCCCATACAATATACAGAGATTCTTTTTTACTTATTTCAGCTCTAAAATTTGAAAGTTTCATTGGAAAAAGAAAAACATATTTTTCATACGTTTGCTAAAAATTTTGATTGTGGATACACGTTAGCCCCGCCTCGCCGAGATCAAAAATAAGAAAAATAGGTATAAACCTGTATACCTCAGTTTCACTATACAAACTTGTGGGGTTTGGGGCGGGGGTACATTACACAGGCATGTTTTCCTGATAATTAGAAAGAATAGGTAATGTAAGCAGAACGACTGCTGAAGAGAATCAGCAATCGTACGGGGCAGATGACAATCTCTTTTGGTGTGGAATTTGCAAATCAAAACAGATTTCTTACTTTGTGCTCTCTCCCATGACAAGGACCAAGAATACATGAGTAAGACAATGCTATAAACACAATCAATGGAGTCAAGTGCAAAGACTTGAAAACAAGAAGTGAATGACTTCTAGTCAATAGAAAGCACAGAAATCACTAATTGGTCGCGGGAGAAAACCGGTCCTCGGGGTTCCCGACCAGGTGCGACGCAAATCGGCATGTACAGTCACAGGAGCAGGCTATAGGCTTGAAATTTTTCAATAAAGAAAAATTTTTGGCAGAGGCAAAAATCCGATTTTTTCCCAAACGAGGCTCAATTTGCTCCGTCTTTTAAATGCAAATCATCAGCCATAAAGCATGTCGCAGAGTGAAAATTGTATATACATGTATTGTAACTAACTTGAGTTGTTCGAATCTAAAATTCAGTCTTCTGATTAAGTCTCAGCCAAAATCTGAAACATGCTGATTATTTTTAGATCAAAGATGGTTATGTTCGGCAGTTTCATTAATTGATGGCACATTTTAGTCTAGTGTTTTGTAAAGTTGCCGCCTTTCTGTTACTTCTAGTCTTTGGCATTGTCTCTCTTCATATGGACTTGTTCAGCCAATGAGGTACATGTACTTTGGTCGCTTTGTTTTGTTTTAAATGTCCGCCCCCGCAGCACATACGTACAGACACTATGGAACACTGGTAATTATCCTCTTATAAACTATATTTTAATATTAATGAGAATTTTAACGAGAACAACCAGTAAACGTTTCCATTGGTGACGCTGGTAAAAGTAACTTAATAATTGATGACTGATGATAACGGTTGCAAATTCTTTTTAACTGATCTTTACAGCAAAATGAAAGCAGACTAATCACAAAATAATAGTACATTTAGCGATAGCAGACTAGCAACAGAAAACTCCGTCAGTAAAAATCAGACACATCTTTAATGATTTCTTTTTTGATCAGGTCTAAAACCGGCCTGTACAGTCACAGAAAAAAGCTAGAAGGTTGAAAAACAGATTTACTATTTCTGTAACGAAAACAAAGGCGCTGATCAACTTTGATCTGCGTCTTTGTTTTTTGTTTTCGCATAATATGCAGATTGTTTGTTTTCATGTGCGGTGGCTCCATTGTGTTTGTTCCCATAATCAAAACGCATTTTATTCATTGAAAAATTCTTTAAATCATTAATTATACCAAATGTCCATGACAAATGCATAAACTAAATGTAAGTCACATCCATGCCAGTTTCATAAACTTTATTTAAAACTTCATTCGTGTCATTTTAACTTCCTAAATTTTGTCTATGAATACAAACAACGGGGCTCCGAATACTATAAAATGTTATGGTATGGTGTGAATCCTCAAAGCGAATAGACGAAAATTAGTATAAAATTTATAAAAGGTATGATTTTATTTCAAGGAAAACTTTAGGTAAGGATGAAGAAGTTTTTTTCAAAAAGTTTACGTTTTTTCAAGGTTTGCGAAATTTATGTACGTATTTCCACGTAAATATTTTTCAGAATTTGTAAATATATTTAATATGTAGAATCAGTTTTACTTTTGATCCCCGAAACCGGTAGCTTAGTTTATACAATCAGTGACAATAATTACTAAAACATTCAAAAACTTTACACCAAGAAGTTATGAAAAAAGATTAAAAAAAAAAAAATATGATTTACCTGATTTAATCTTCCCTGATTGTTAACCTATAGATTCTTGTCCTCTTCTACCAATTTTGAATAAAGATCACCTGTTTTTATAGCTTAACATTATTTTCACAACTGTTTTGTCATTTTCACGCTGGCACTGTATTAGTTAGGAAACTTTCATCAAAAGGGCGTATAATGTTTCTGTTGAACTTTACGCATCATTCAGAGATGTCCTTAGCGCATGCGCGGTGCTTTGCATAACTTATGACAAATACTGTCTACATTTATCAGAAAGACTGAAGGAAACAAAGTTTCATCGGTAGCGAAAGCATGTCTCTTAACACATTTCAGAAATTGTTAATGGAATCCTTTATTGAGACACATCGTTCAGAAATCTTCTTTTATACGCGTGCAAAATCAAATGCATAGATCAGCTTGTGTGTTTGCGCAAATGATTGTGCAAGTACCATACTGACTAAATGATCCAAAAATTAACCATGTCTAAGCAAACATTCACTCCTCGAGTCTAATTCGTCTTAGACTTGGTAGGAGGCAATTTTGACAGACTTTTTCATGACGATCTGTATAAATGAGACTGATCTTTGCCATTTTTAGTATACAGTTCTGATTAATAAAATTAGCTAAACAGCTAAGTTACGACTTTAAACTGATTATTGAAAAAAAACGTAAACAGAGCGTTATTTTATTATATAACCCACGCACAGTCTTCAAAAGTGTCACAATTTCCGTTACAAACAAGCAAGTTGTAGGGGGCAAAGCAGCTACGAGGACTACGAGTCAACCTGAGAGATAAAACAATAGTAGTGTGTGGGAGAGGTGCAGGTCGTAAACATACAAACAATTATATAAGTTTTATTTGCGTCTATTCTCCAACATTTCCGTGAAATGAATATCTCCTCAAATAAATAAATAAATAAATAAATAAATAAATAAATAAATAAATAAATAAATAAATAAATAAATAAATAAATAAATAAAAACTTCTTCAAAACCCCTCAAACATCCAAAGACATAACTTCATATGCAGTACCCGTGTTTGGTATATGTATTCATGGGTCACTCGAAGAAAATGTCACCGGGTTGAAAGTTAGAAGTAATGTCAGTCACACCCAAAACTTAATGTCAGTCACACCCAAAACAAAGATGGGAAACAACAACTTTATAACAAATAATATGGGTATATGGGGCTCTGCATAAAGAAATAGATGGGCTGGCAAAGCTTATACACTGCTGACTGATCATCTGATTACTGGTTAATCGCTCAAGACAAACGTGGTTCAAATCAAACCATCCATACGTATAAGCCTTTTGCGGTTTACTTGGATGTCATGACATCCTCATTTTGGGTAAAAATCCCATAAAATGGAGGCAACGTCCCGAAATGACCTTAGATGATGACTGGGACGTAAAACATAAATTCAAACAAACAATCATATACATATCTTGAGACCACGGGCCAGTTGTTCAAAATTATCGACATCGTTAGTAAACATTTTTTTTTTAATTTCAAACATGAATATTACAAATACACTGATATTTTTTGTAGATAAAATGCAATGCAAAGGATTCTCACATTTTATCAACAAAAATAACAGTGTATTTGCTTATGTAGTTGACATTTACTTAGCGAGTTGAGGTCTTAACGATGTTGTTAAGCTAACAAAGTTTTGAAGAACCGGTCGCTGACCAATTGCAGGTGACTTACAGGTTATTACATTTGACACAGGGGGGACTAAATATTGGCTTCCTTTACTCTTGAACACCCGTTTCTGCTGCATCACATCGCTTACACATATTCTTTTGTTATTAATCAATGGTCGATACATCACACCCATCCACCCCTACCCCATTTTAAACTTATTTTATAAATGTAGATGCCCACAAATTGCGAGAAAACCGGTCTAAGGGGGCTCCGATCAGGTCCGACACAAATTAAAACCGGCCTGTACAGTCACTGAAGAAGGCTAGAACATTGAAATTCCGTATTTAAAAAGAATAGGGATTGTAGTATCCATGCAGCGAAAACAAAGGCGCTGATCAGCTGTGCAGTTACTGCGCAGCCGATCTGCGCATTTGTTTTCGCATAGGCAAAAATCCGGTTTTTCTCATGGCACGGCTCAAATCAGTTACATCTTAAACATGGAATCAATAGGATAGCTGGATCAGGAATAAACTTTGACATGTTTGGAGGACATCATTAGGTTACACGTAGAATTTGATTATCTAAGATGATGGTGGAATCGTAATGGACCAGTAATACGTTGACTTGTTACAAAAATACCGAAGATTTATGGTTGTGTTAGTATACAAGGGAGTTTCGTCGCCAGAAGCCCACATTTCCGCAGTTTACGAACAACTCACGGGGGCAAACTGACAAATACAACTAGAAGACTGCAAGCTCAGATCAGCTAATTCCTGACCAATTACGCTATATATGCGCACCCAAAAGAACCGGAAGATAAATTCACTATGAACTCAAAGTTTGAATTGTATCTGCTGTATGTTTCATATTAGTTACAGTACTGAGTAGACAAGCTAAGTAAAATAATGTTGTTTTTACTTATTTTTTCTATGAGGTCTTAACTAATGACCGTACAGAAATAAACAGATCCGTTACGGTAACTTCCAATAGCAGGAACGTTATGCCGCCTGCTTGCATAGTATAAACAGGCACGCTGGCCTCCTTTGATGATTTAAGTTAGAGTAGAAAAAAATAAGTAAAATAAAGCGAGTCGAAGACGAGCTGTTTTTACTTATTTTTTCTTCGAGGTCTTTAAGTAACTTGTAGTATGACACAACACAAAGTTGCAGATCCGTACTATAAGTTCCAATATCAGGAAGTTATTGTACGGTTTTCATCACGCCTCTTTGCTTAGTATTAATATGTGGGCCCGCCTCTTTTGATATTGACTTGTATTGGATTTATTTTTACAAAAACTTCAAAGGAAAAAACAGAAAGTCCTACTACAATGTTATAAAAACTTTAACTCATAAGTCTGGCGTGCTTTTTGTGGGACATAGGCAAACAGCATAAATAGTCCCACGGATTTGACGCCACAGAACGGCTATTCTGTTTGCTTGGAAAATTTTTCATCAAAAATGAATAAACTTTAAAAATCACTCGTGATGCCCCTAAAAATTAAAGTGGACTCGCTAAAATTATAAAGATAAGAAAACCCATTCGTCAAAAATGGGTTACTTGAAGGACAAACAGAAACTACAAACTGCCTTAGGCATCATCTAGTCGTGTCCAAACCCCAAAAGGCTTGCTGTATAAATGAGCCACCTCGTGGGAAAACCAACAATGTGGTTTCTGAACGGGTCTGACAAAAATCAGGCTGTACAATCACAGAAGCAGGCTAGAAGCTTGAAATTTCGGATTTAGGAAGAAGAGGAAGTGTACTATCCGTGTAGCGAAAACAAAGGCGCTGTTCAGCTTCGCGGTTACCGCGAAGCTGATCTGCGTCTTTGTTTTCGCATATGCAGATTGTTGGTTTTCCCATGAGGCGGCTCATTAATGTGTGACAAAATGGATCAACAGAACCGTTTTTACCTCAGATCAGCGATTCCGTCGCCTCAGAAAAATTCAGTTTGACTACCTTAAAATTTCTTTTATGTCAACCATGTTGCTATTTGAAAATGTAATGGGCTATATAAAATATTTATACCTCGCATGATTTGCCCAAGTTCTATCCATGTTCTGTACTACCATGCATTCCTTATCAAGTTTGTTGTCACTTGATTTATTGCACTGTTTGCACTTTCTATGTATACTTGGTATTAAACATGATTTTTTTCTGACAGTCAGTTCTTGCCAATTATGTTGATTGCGTAATTACTGTCTACACACCATCTTCCAGAAACTGCATTTTTCAAAACCTCACTCTTCTGAAAGACCTCAAGAAAAATGTGAGCATGTTACCATTTTGCATTCCAAAAGTCTTAAAAAGGGCCATAAAAAAATGAAAATCGGTTGACAAATAAAAATTTTATGCAAGAAAATATTTTTGAATAGGGCTTTTTCCATTGTAAAATTGCCAGCAAGGGAAGTAACTATTTTCCTGGGTAAAAATCTAAATTGCTTATTTTTCATCTAAAATGCACCAAACCAAAACAAAAATGTTTTGTATGCATAGCTGAGTGCCAAACTCTTAAAATTATTCCACAGATTTGCTTGATTTTCAGTTTTAAGGTGTTTGGGTTACCTCCCTTGCACATGCAAAATGCCTATTTAAAAATGATTTTTGGGCATAATTATTTTATTACTAAACCGATTTTCAAACTTTTTGAGGCAACTTTTAGGACTCATGGGTTGCAAAAAGATAGTATGGTCATACTTTTCTTGTTATGTTTCAGAAAAGCGAGATTTCGAAAAATGCAGTTTCTGAAAGATGGTGTTCAGACAGTAGGTGTTAACAGTATGTTATGCTTAATTGTCCCAAACAATATCTGGAGCAAATAATTAGTTCTACAATATAGAAAGGAATAAAATGCGCGATGTAAACGATCCCAACTTCGATGCCACCATAAAAATCCTGGGGCCAGTTGTTCAAAATTAATGATGTCGTGAGTTAATTATTCGTTAAAATTTCAAATGACGAAATTACAAATACACTGCTATTTTTTGTTGAAAAAATGTGAGAATCCTTTACAAATACACTGTTATTTTTTGTTGAAAAAATTTGAGGATCCTTTGCAAAGGATTCTCACATTTTTTCAACAAAAATAACAGTGTATTTGCTTTTGAAGTTGATATATTGTTAACAAATTGAGGGCTTAACGACAGCGTTAAGCTAACGAAGTTTTGAACAACTGGGCCCATGATGTCAACGTTTTTCATCGCCTGGCTCGAAAACATTGACTTTCCATCCTGTTTTTGTGTATTTATTAGTTTATGGGCCCCCGCCCATTGAGGCCTAAAGAAATAGATGGACTGCTTGTGCCTCCAGGCAAAGCTTATACGCTACTGACTGGCCATTTGATTACTGGTCAACCGCTCGGGTCTGAGCTTGCCCAAGAAACGTGGTTTCAAGTCAAGCTATCCAAACATATAGGCCTTTGTGGCTTACTTGGGTGGTTATTTTGAAGCACTTTTTGAATGTCACGTCCTAATTCTGGAAAATGAAGGCAACGTTAACGTCCCGGCATGATCATGGCTGTTGACTGGGACGATAAGCATCAATTCAAACAAACAAACAAACAAATTTTATATACGTAATATTCATCTTACTAGCTATTTTAATACAGCTTAGCTTTTTAGGTTACAGTCACGTGAGGATAATCTTGACACTATCATTACTACTAGTTCTTAAAGATTCTACATAAACCCAGGGAGCCAAAAGTCTCTGTCTCGCAAAAAAAAAGGTTCGAGGTGATAGTTTCATGTAAATTCATGTGAACGATATACTAAATTGGTCCACCAGATTCAACTGGTGTGTTTCTTTGCTCCGGATAGTACGTTATTTGGCGCCCAGGGATCTCCATCGTCGGGCAGCTTACTAAATCTGTGCGTCCTCGTTTTTGATTCATCATGGTCGTTATCATGATTTATTTGTTTGTCCTTGATGGTTCATTGACTAGTTGGAGATTCACCACGAGGATCGGACAACTAACTAAACGTGGTGATCATTTGCAGAAGATGTTAGTGAGGTTAGGATCCTGTAAAACCGGTTTGAGGCCCCCGGGAATTTTATATTACTGATCGTTCAAAGGCGATACTTCTGTTGTTTTGTGTTTTGGAGTCGAATGTTTGTGCTGTTTGAACCTTATGTACGTTTTCATTTTTAGTTAAGTTTGGGTAACTGAGTGGCCGCCTATTGCGAAATAGCAGCTCATTCGACTTACGATTTGTTTTCTTAGTAATACATTTAGTACCTAATTGTCAACTGAGTTTTTTCCTACCTCGGTTTTTGGGTGGGAATTTCTTTCTGATTGCGCCAGTTCCTGATCATTGCCTACTTTTACCTTTGTACGAGTACATATGTATATAATTGTGTTAGTGTGTAAATGTCATGTTTGCTTGCTATAACTGTTGTGACCAAATCTGTTATATGTCGATTTTGTTACCTCGATTTTGTTTACAAAAATATATATCATGTCATTTCTTGAAATGCCAATGCATCATGTAGTTTAGTCTGAATGAAATGCACTATAGCTTGTAATGCAATATCCATGTAGCTAGTGTTTCTCGGGAAACAAAGGTCGGTAACATTCAACCTCGATCTAAAAACAGGAAGAACATTTCATTTATATATTCGGAAAACTAAGTTAACCTAAATCCAACTTCAGACTAGCTAAAACCATTTTTAGACCACAGCGTACGGTGAAACATCAATTGAGTTACAGATTTTAAATGAAACAATGTCAACATGACACCCTCGTTTTCTGTTTTCCCTTGGAAATCAATTTATTTCATTCATCCACCTTGGAGATGTATCAACTTGGCCTACGATCAGTTTCAGCCCATGGTACTCTACAACCAACATCAGGAAAACATGTCCGTGCAATGAATACCCCCTTAAACCCCACTTTTATATAGTAAAACTGGGGTATGCAGAGGTATACCTATTTTTCTTATTTTTGCTCCAAAACATAGATTGTGGGTACTCGATAAAACCGCCTGGTTCTAACGTGTACCCACAATCTATGTTTTGAGCAAAAATAAGAAAAATATCAAAATTTTTCATCTAAAAATTTTCAATTTTTAAAGCTCAAAAAATCTCTGTATATTGCATGGGCATGTTTCCGTAATGAATAATGATCTTAAGTTTCAGATAGAGCAAATATACTGTATTTTCAAGAAAAAAAAAATACACAAAGGAAGTCTAATTCAAAGACACATGCCTAAACGGGGTCATATATAATTAAAACAATGTAAGGCGGAAAATCGATTAACTGCTGTCTAAAAATGTTTACCTACAAATCCTGCTCTAAACAAGGGTTCTTGGATGGATGGTAATTTTAAGTCCGAAGTAGGTGCATACTCAAATGCTGGAGGGCATCGTATTAAAAAAGGCAATGTCGGTCCAGCCAGAATGGATTTTGGATGTTTAAATCAATATCAAAAGTGACCGACAGAAAAAAAAGGTTGTTCGAACTTCAAATCTGCTTTTCCAAATTTAATAGCTACAAAAAGAAACTGAAAATTGAAGCAATAAACTTGTTTTACTTTTTCGGAGTAGTGACTTTTTAGACAAACTATTGCTTTTTCATTATAAAAAGGTTACACTGTCAGATTCAGGCCCTCTATGCGTACATCAAGCTACGCTAACAGGTTTATATCAGTAGGGTGCTGCCACTCAGCCACTTTGCCGTCGTCCCGAGGGGTCTTCTGATATTACGAGCCTGTCAAATAATATCAAAGTATACAATCCCTTGATTACTAACCGTTATAATGGCATTGGTAATGGCGTCAGGATAAAGTGTCAGTATATCATATTTCAATTTGACGCGTTTTCCCATTTTGACAAAAATATGATCACCATCCTTTTATGTTTGGCTGGCAATTGTATGGTATTGTCGCATCTTTAAGTTACATATTGTACATAAAACTTGTTATGAAAAGTATACACGTTTGTGAACTCATTTCATGACCAAAGTTGATATGTTTGAACAAAAGTTCGCCCTCTTGGAGTGGAATTCAACAGGCTCATTTTCTCACTCGTGACTTCGCCTCTATCGTTGTTCAATACTCACGATTGGGTAATAATAATGATAATGACAGTGTTATGGATATACTTGTTAATGATTTTGATTTATTTTACATTATCGGTTTCCGTATGACTATAGACATAGCTTGGTGGGACACAAAACGCCATCACAACATCAGCTTCTCGTATGTACACTTCTAGACGGTTAATATCTTGATCACTTAAACCATGTTAAACTGTCATCTGATATGCTGAATCTCTTCACACACCATTATGTGAATGCCAGACCCAAACGAATAGGATTTTCTTTAGTATTTCCCAAGAACCCCAGTATGACGTGGAGAAAACCAATGTCCAGACAGGATGAGCGCTCTCCCAGAGTGGAGAACTACATTTGTTTTAAATGCCATTATTCAAAAAGTTTTAAAGGAAAGAGCAGATTATTCTGTGCATTCGTTGACATAAAGAAGCCTTTCACAGTGTTTATTTGAATGGTCTCTGGTTTTAGTTGTACAAGTTGGGCAAAAATGTTAAGAATAATTAAGGATATGTACGAATGAGGTCAAAATTTGCGTAAAAGAGTGTAATTCATATTCAGATTTCTTCGAATGTGCTTTAGGGTTGAAACAAGTTTCGCCAATTTTGTTTGCGTATTTTTGTCGAAGATTAAGAACTTTTTTTACAAGATGACCAAAACAGCGGGCTATCTTTAGATGACGTAACATTTATTCTTTTGCTATTTGCAGATGATATGGTACTTTTGGGGAAAGATAAAGATGATTTACAACGTAGTTTAAACCTTTTAGAAAAAATATTGTGATAAACGGGGTCTAACAGTTACTCGTAACACAGAAAAAAAGCACACTAAATTTATGGTGTTTAGGAATAAGGGATGGTTGCGAAATAATGAAATTTGGACTTATAAAGACATGCCTTTAGCAGTAGCAAATGATTTTAATAATCTAGGGACTGTTTAAACTATACGGGGTCATTTGCATTAAATCAAACAACACTATTTGGAAAAGGATTAAAAGCATTGAATTGTTTGTTATATAACATCAAAAAGTACAGTCTTCAATCAAATGTTATATATGTTGTATTTGACGCGTTTGCCGGTTCAATTTTGAGTTATTCGTGTGAGATCTGGGGCTTTGGCAGGAAACAGAGATATCTCTAAACTTCTGTAAAGCTTTACTTAAAGTTAAACGTTCCACATGTACTGTGGACGTTTATGGTAAACTCGGAAGGTATCCCCTATATGTAAATAAATATGTACGAATCATTAAATACTGGTGTGAAATATTTGCGCTCTAATAATATTTTGATATGTCATATGTAAAATCACTACTAAGAATCACGTGGTATTGTATACATACAAACCGATCAATGATCGGGTGACACACACTGTAATTCTGCCCGAAGTTGAGGCGATAAATTCTAGTTTTCTCCTATAGCGTTTACTCAATTGACTGATAGATAGGTACACTCCATGCAGAAATTGAACATTTATTGAATGAAAGTAACATAAGGAATCCCGGTTATTTCGTTTTCGCAAACACTTCCGCCCCTTGAACATAAAGTTCTTCCATCACAATAGCATTGAAGGGTTTGCGAAAACGAAATAACCGGGATTTGTTAATTCCAGATCCTTGACTTTGTTGCTGCTTTGAAGAGCCAGATTTTCAATTTGTGCTCATTTGTTCATTTGTCTCCATTATAGTGAAAATGTCAAATTCAAAGTGTCCCGAGAAGCACTACCTTGGTTGCCTTGGAGACGGATATCTCCAACAATATACATGTACCTTCTTCGACTCACATTTTTTCACAGTTTATTCACGGATCTTTTATCTGTTCAGCAGTGTGTCTTTTATTGTGAAGCATATAAATGATTTTGAGACACGGGCTCAGTCTCAAAACTCACCCCTCGTATGAGGAGATTATGCAGTCCTTCGAATTTGAAAGCTACCCTATTCGTTCTAATTAGCGCACAGTGCGCTTAACTTTTCAAAATAACTTAAAGTTAAGTTAACAAAATATCGTTCTAATAAGCGCACACTAAGAACGAAAATGAAACACAAACTGTTGAAATTTCCATGTCAAAAATACCGAAGATGATTTAATTTTAGTGTTCCAATTGTTGCAAAGTAGTGTTTGGGTCATCTAATGTTAAGGAGTATTGCAGTTAATACGGAATTTATGTGTAAAATTTGTATAAAATACCAATATGTTAGTCCAGTAGTGTGCGCCTATGCACATAATTTTCGGAAATGGCCAAGGTGTGCTCTTATTGGAGCATGTGCGCTAATTTTAACGAATCGTGACGGTATTTAGATGGTTTCTCGTGTAGGACCAGAGTAGCATTATCACGGTTACGACTATCCTCCCATCAATTACGTATTAGAACGGGACGCACTTCCCAACAGAGAAGAGATAAAACTCTGCGTATTTGTGCATTATGTAATAAGGCGGATTTTAATAGAGGACGAGTACCACTTTGTCAGTATATATCTGATTTATGATATAATAATAAGAAAGTACATGGTTATTCGCCCGTTATATTGTATTAGACCTATCATTTATGTACAAATTCATAAACTTAATGCAAACCAAAAAAAAACTGATAAAACTAAGAAATTTAGGAAAGTATGTACAAGAATCCTTCGAATCACGAGTCACTACTTACTAATGCATAATAACATTTTTTTCTAGTACGTAAGTCATTTATTTATTTTTTTTTTAGTTATTTATTTATTTATTTATTTATTATCATTTATTTTTTTTTTTGATTGTCATAAGTACAACAATGTCTAAACATTTTAATTTGCATCACGGATTTCATCCTCCAACACTCATTGAAAAAATGGAAATCACGGTACTTTTAGAATCATTTGTTATTTCCAGTTACAATTGATAATGTAGTACAACCAAGTTATTTTCATGCTTTATTTCATACAGCAGTAAATAATTAGATACAACATATGATTAGCAATATGTGCATGTATTATGATATCCATCTGCTATTCGTGACCTTTGTAATATATATGTTTGTCAAACTATGTACTGATAGACTAGAAACTGTATAGTTTATGGCTGAATAAAATTTGTCTATGTCTACATGGGCTGCCTGCTACTGAAATGTTTCCAACTATTAAATTCTAGGGGGCAAGCTCTCAAAATTATAATTCAATTATAATTCATGGTCCTAATAAGGGTAAGCAAGCGCATGCGTATTTGACTTATAAACCAATCTGAGACTATTATAGACTGTCAGTGTCCCCTGATGTCGATAATATCATTCTAAAGCTGGAGACTACTCCCAGCGAGCACATGACGTCAGAATGACGGTATATCAACGTCGATGCGACGTCATGACGTCGCATCGACGTCGATCTGACGTCATTCTGACGTCATGTGCCTGCTGGGCTTGCTCAGAAGAATTTAACTCAATAAGCAAAATGTTGCTAAAATAGTGACTCAAAAGCAAGGCACCCTTGCCTCGTCTGCCATACGATCTTAGTGTACATCATGAAAACATATCTGTGTAATGCATATACCACCTTACACCCCATTTTATATAGTAAAACTGGGGTTTACAGGGGTAAACCGATTTTTCTTATTTTAGCTCCAATACATAGATTGTTGGTACTCGTTAGAACCGTCTCGCCGAGGCGGTTCTAACGTGTACCCACAATCAAATTTTTGATCATTTTTGAAAAAAAAAAATCAATTTTTTTCAAATAAATTTTTCAGTTAATCTCTGTATATAATTGCATGGATGAGTTTTCATAATATAAACAATAATTGTAATGACAAGAAACTTTGATGATGATATACATGTAACGCAACGGCGAAGTATGAAATAAGAACGCGAAGACTGAGCAATATTTCATTCCTTACTTCAACAACAAAGGAACAAATAATGCAATCATGTAACAGAAAGGCTGTTTATGGCTTCATTAATGTTATTTACAAGTTAAGATTCATAAACGTAGAATAAGTAACAATCATTTTGACTGATTTAAACAGATTTTGTTATATGAACCTCAGGCAAACCTTACTCTTCGTAATTAATTTTAGGCAGTAAATAGTAACATTACGAAAACTTGCCCATTCAATATACAGAGATTTTTTTCAGCATTAAAAATTGACACTTTCATTGGAAACATTTGGTTAATTTTAATATGTTTGCTCAAAACATTGACTGTGGGTACCCACAATCTTAAGTTTGGGTGCCCACAATCTAAGTTTTGGAACAAAAATAAGAAAAATAGCTATACCCCTGTAAACCCAGTTTTGCTATATAAAAGTGGGGTATGAGGGGATACACTTTTCATGGACATGTTTTTCTGATGTATTGAATATACTGATAATAGGAAAAAACTGTAATAAATTATATTTATTATAACCTAGGAACACGAAAGAAAGCTTCAAAATGTTGGTGCTCAGTCGGCATGATGGATCTCTACATAGGTTTGTTTGTTTGATGTTGAGGTTTAACCTCCAACATTTCAGACATGTCGGAACGCAGCCACCGCTTTGTGGTATAAATGCCTCTTGCTTAAGATCGCAATCCAATGACAGTTGTTTTCAAACACCGATACCATAAAACACACACAAAACAATGAAGTTAACGCAATTTTCTAAACCAAAGTTTGTTTGAATATTTTATAAATATTTGAGCCGCCGCATGGGAAAACCAACAATCTGCATTGGCGAAAATAAAGGCGCAGATCAGCTTCGCAGTAACTGCGAAGCTGCTCAGCGCCTTTGTTTTCGCTACACGGATAGTACAGTTCCTCTACTTTTTAAAACAAAAATTTCCAGCCTCTAACCGTCTTCTGTGACTGTACAGGATGGTTTGTGTCGGACCTGGTCGCAACCCAAATCGTTTGTTTTCTCACGCACAGGCTTATTTATATTATCAATGTATCCTATCATGTCTACACAATCGTCGCCGCAGTCATTGTGGTCTCTTGTGGTCGTATAAATATTTCAGCAAATATAAGGTTGAATGCATTGTCTAATCTAGTTTTCTGCTCTTTGTCACAGAAATTACCATAAACTTTAGCATCGTCACCAAATGCCAATCAATGATCGGCTCCATCTAAGTCTACTGTGCCGACGGTAAAATGTGTTTATATTTTCATGTAAACGCAAATATGATCTGCATTTATGATGCGTTTATGGTATGTTTGGATAAGTCAAGAGCACATGAAAGACAAAAAGGTACCAGCATGGTGCACGTACTTAACACACAATATATCCAATGGCAAAACAATTGAGGCCAATAGGGTAATCGAAGTCCGTTTAGGCCATGTTGACTTTTGGTTAATTTGGTTTTTTCCCGCCTCGGTATTTGGAGTGGGAATTTCTTTCGATTGCGCCTTATCCTGATCATTGCCTACTTGTCTGCCCGTTTTTTGATAAAAGTCTGTACGCATTAATCTCTGGATATTTGTATTACATAGCGAGTATCTACGCGTGGGTATCATTAATTTTTTGCTAACTTGTTTCTCGCTATCAAAGAATACATGCGACTTCTAGAAAACTTTTGATAGGAAATATTTTATCGCCATTTACCGCCATACGGTAGTGCTCATTTCCGACGTAGAAATGAGCAAGATCTTAATGGAATAGTGCATGCAATTTCGTCTTCATACATAAATGATATACTTTGTCTTTGTTTAATGCTTGTCAACTGTATACCACGACTTTCAATTTATTTTTAGAGCATAATGGCCGCATTGCGTTCAAGTTCGCCGATGCAAGACTCTATTGTGTAACAAGTAACCACTTTTACCAAAAAAAGAAAAAAAAATGTGATAATAAAACATTACGAAAACTTGCCCATGCAATATACAGAAATTTTTCAAGTTGAAAAAAAGGAAAATTTTCAGTAGAAAATGTTAGATATTTTTCTTATTTTTGCTCAAAACATAGATTGTGGGTACACGTCAGAACCGCCTCGCCGAGGCGGTTCTAACGAGTACCCACAATCTATGTTTTGGAGCAAAAATAAATACCCCTGCAAACCCCAGTTTTGCTATATAAAAGTGGGGTATAAGGGGGTATACATTACACGTACATGTTTACCTGATGTAAATGAGAACACGCCAGCAGGACACTAGCATTAGCCGTAGTTGACACTTTTGGTGGTACATGTACATCAGATAAAAATAAAACTGGGATCCTTTAAGAGCAGCGAACATATTCATGAGAAGGCATGTGCCATATCGCGGTTTCGGCTATTCAAGCCTCTTTAGTGGCGACATGGAGCCAAAGAGAATTACTGTAATTTTGCATCTTTCAACAGGGTAGTCGATAAAAAGATTAGTATAATCCAAATGGGACCAAATATATTAAACTTTCAATTGGTTAGAAAATGAATCTAAATCGATAATAATTTTCTGATTTCTCAGAATGCCCTCGCTGATCTCAAAGGACCAAAAGGAAAATGTAATCTGCACTATGGATGATGTACGGGGAGACTGTTTAGGGCCGCCACACGGCACAACACCAGCTGCAGTAATAGCAAATAAAAATAAAACTGGGATCCTTTAAGAGCAGCGAACATATACTCAGTACAAAATGAAACGCAAAGTTTTGATTTTTATTTTTTCGCGTAAGTATAATATATTTTCAAAGTCTAAGTGATTCTAAGGATTTGCCATTCATGTGAGAGTTTAACAACTGAGTTTCGTTGCGATTTGAAAGCGGGTGTAATTTTTGAAAACTTGTGAAATCGACATTTTTCTCCAAAAAAAAAAAAAAAAAAAAAAAAACACAATTCAGAGAATAATTAAATAAAATTTTGCTTCGAGTATGATCATTGTGGTCCAGCAAATTATAAAAACACAAAATTAATTGAATTTCATTAAAAGAAAAAAATTTTCTGTGATATTTAAAAATGCGTTTTATGAAAAACAACAAGCTCTTTCGAAATTCGGCATTTTGGTCTCCTTTTCGGTAAATAATGTCCCTATTTCGATTAAATAATGTTAGTTAACATAAATGTGACTCTCTTAAAGCTTACCCTCAGTTAAAATTTCTGGTCGTTTTTCAGAACTTCCGGTTCATTGAAAACAGTTTCTCTTGGTGATAAAATCAAGGTTAAGACATGAAACTTTACTACAATAATCGACGCCAGTTTAACGTAATTTGCAATTTTCTACTCCCCCGAATTCAATTTTTAGACGTTCTTAAAATTTTGCCAATTTTGGTCAAAATGTAAGGTGCGTCACATTTTATGAACAGTATACAGCTGTGTTTTAGACAGTATTATTCTTCTGAAAGAATTGTTTACTCATATCATTTGCAGCCAAGCCCAATTTTTACTTACTACACAAATTTTTAAAGTGTGCCAAATTGACCATCGTTTTGAGCATTTTGGCCACTTATTCATGTTGTTGACTACAGCAGCCGAAGATAGCCATAGTGACTCACAAACTCAATTCTTATTTATGAAAGGCAATCAGAAACTGATGAAGTATCGTTTTAAGGCAAAAAAATGAACAGAAGAGTTTTTTAAAGTGGTAAAAAAAGCAGAGTATTCATCACCACAAATTCTTGCGACTTTTTGTTTAAGGGTATTCTTTATTGAAGCCAAAAAACATAATGTTCCGTGTTCGAAAAAATATGGAATTCAGTCTGCGAGTAGGAGACATGTCATTCTTTGTTTTCTGTAAATTTGAAATAGTTATACTTAAAATTGTACAAGTTATGACGGAAAATATACCTTTTGCGTTTCTTTATGTACTGAGTATATTCACCGTGTCCATTCGAAACGCATGAAAAGAGGTCGTAACGCATGATCGGCGGCATTTTCACGCATGATTGCGGTAGTTTCCTTCGGATTCGCCGCCATTTTTGGAGGAAACTTTAGCGGTAAGTTTTTACAAACTTTTATTTGAATTATTTAAATAGACCTTTCCAACGAACGATCTAGCCTATCCGGATCTACATACATGCCTCTACTTGCCGAGTGTTCTACTGATGCATAGGCTTCGATAGGACTCGCAAACATTCGAGGAGATTATTGTTTTGCAAGTTCGGCCATACACGAAAATAACATTCGCCCAAAAACGTTTCGTACTTTTCTCATTTTCTTTCAAAGTTTTGACTAACTGTTGGATGATTTTGCTTTTTGACATCACACTTTAACTTAAGAAGCCAATTTCTCATGATTTTTTCCCGAACAACCACGGGTTAAAACAAAATACGTCAAAATTAAAGTAACGCACGATAATACGGCAACCTTTCAAACTTGCAAAACAATAATCTCCTCGAATGTTTGCGAGTCCTATCGAAGCCTATGCATCAGTAGAACACTCGGCAAGTAGAGGCATGTATGTAGATCCGGATAGGCTAGATCGTTCGTTGGAAAGGTCTATTTAAATAATTCAAATAAAAGTTTGTAAAAACTCACCGCTAAAGTTTCCTCCAAAAATGGCGGCGAATCCGAAGGAAACTACCGCAATCATACGTGAAAATGCGGCCGATCCTCTTTTCATGCGTTTCGAATGGACACGGTGATATTCAGTGAGAAAAGGAATGGGCCATACCGCTGCCGCAAAATATTCATATGAACAAGAATGTTCGTACCTACATGTACGATGGATTTCATGTACTTTCGAAATGTAATGTCATTGTCTGGAGAAAAACATTGGAGTGAAATATTAAAGCAACACTTGGTTTATTTTCGCAAGTTATGAATAATACTCCTGCATCACTTTATAATAATAGCTGTATATAAACGGCACCTTATGACATACTCATATCATAATATAAAGTTTGATAAGCTGGGAATTGTTACCAAAAGCCAAAGATGATTATTTCTCGAGGTTACACGTATATTGCACATTGAATGCGACACATTCTAGGCACGATCGTGTTTCTGATAAGAGTGGTATTGAAAATAATTCGCGATATAGATGCCTGCCAATTGTAATTAGAGCCGACGTGACAGGTTCTGCACTTGGGGTACTCAAGCCTCTGTAGGATAATGGCGATGTAGAGAACCCATTATCTAATCAGAACCATTTTCCAAATGAGCCGCCTCGTGGGAAAACCAACAATGTGGTTTCCGAACAGGTCCGACACAAACCGACCTGTACAAGCACAGAAAAGAGCTAGAAGCTTGAAATTTCGGATTTAGGAGGAAGAGGAAGTGTACTATCCGTGTAGCGAAAACAAAGGCGCTGATCAGCTTCGCGGTTACCGCGAAGCTGATCTGCGTCTTTGTTTTCGCCTATGCAGATTGTTGGTTTTCCCATGAGGCGGCTCAAATCTAATTTGAGCCATCTCACGCAGTCATGGTCCTGTTTGTCTTCCATAGACGTAGTTTTTCAACTGCGCATGAGCAGGTATTCAATATGGCGGACCTTATATTGAAATCGTCTTCTATATCCGTCGCTGGTGTATATGAACAGTTACGGGTCGGGTGAGGCAGCTAGATTGCACAGGCTCGCCTCGTCCGTAACTGTTCGACTCTGCGATAAGTAGCATATCTCACAACAAGACCCATTTTAGGATTGGCAGACTTCTATATACGTCACAGGGTTGTGTGTCTTTTATGGGATATTAAAGGAAAGATGGCGGCGTCTCAACAAAACGGACGGTCTCTTCTCTCAAATTGCCCGTTATCAAATTATTGTTAAGATGGTATATGTGGAGCATAGCTATTATGCCATTTTTCAACTCGAAGCACACACGGTAAAATTCGCATTTAGCATCTAGATCTAATGCAGTTTTATCATTGTACCATGTTAAGCTTATCTAATAAAATAAGAATAATAGAAAACTATTTTATATAAAACAAAGTAACTAAAGCAAAATTATTTTGCTTTGTAAGAGACATTATTCTTAATGATGAGATCAGAATTTTAAGAATACAATGCTATGAATTTTACAGGCCCCTTCCTTTAAATCACGGAGACAGTGATATATACAGCCATGTTAAAATATGAGCTTGTGCGTGAAAAACCAACAATTTGGGTTCCGACCAGGTCCTACACAAACCGGGCTGTACAGTCACAGAAGATGGTTAGAGGCTGGAAATTTTGGATTTAGAAAGTAGAGGAATTGTGCATATCCGTGTAGCGAAAACAACGGCGCTGATCAGTTTCGCTGTTACTGCGAAGCTGATCTGCGCCTTTGTTTTCGCCTATGCAAATTGTTGGTTTTCCAATGCGGCGGCTCGTGTTGTAATGGCGCAATTCACACCCACAAAACCAATGTCATTGTCCTTAGATATGATTTTCTGTAAAATGAATTGTTTGCATTGATGCTTAAAGACCCAGTCAACAGCTAAGTTCATGTCGGGACGTTGCCTTCATTTTATGGGACTTTTACCAAAAATAAGGATGTCATGACATCCAACAAGTGTTTAAAATATAACTATCAAAGTTAGTAAGCCACAATGCATGGTTTGACTTGAACCACTTTTCCTGGGCAGGCTCAAACCAGAGCGGTTTAACACTATCAGTAATCAGATGGTCAGTCAGTAGCGTAGGGGTAAACTTTGCCTGTAGGCAGCAGCTAATCTATTTCTTTAGGCCCAAATGGGAGGGGGCCCATATTCCCACCCGACCACCCTTGAAAATGAATTGCCTCATCAGGAATAACTTTAAAGACGTCGAGTTGCTTCAAGAATTCTAATACTTCTATTTCAGACATAATTTGCCTCAGAGGTTGTGAACAATTAAATACACCGCTACAATACTAAGTTTTGTTCAGAATTCTCAAAGGACACACGCGTATCGGGAGGCTGTGGGCCCTTTAAAACACCAAACACAGATGGCGAGACAGCTTTTAAAACACAAAAGGACTGTCTGCAATTTTGATATTGTGAACGGATATTTTTTTAATTCTGCCAAGTTTTCTCCAAAAACGGTAACACCAATAATAAGCGCCAAATGAAATATAATTAAATTGAGCCTTCGCATTAGAAAACGAACAATTTGGGTTTCAGGCTAAGCCTGACACAACCAGCATGTACAGTCTCAGAAGCATGCTAGAAGCTTGAAATTAAGAGTGCTTGTACTATCTGTGTAGGAAGACAAAGACTTTGATCAGCTGTAAAATTGCTGCACAGCTGATCTGCGCCTTTGTTTTCGCCTGTTGGTTCGGGTGGTTCAATTCACTAAAACACCAGCAATTACTTACGACTACAATTTCAAGCGTCATACACAGTGAATCATTGTATTTTCTGAAATTCATGATAGAAATTCATCATTTGAATTCATTCTTTCATGTTCCAAGAAAGAAACTAATTAATCAAAATCATGAATGTCTAATGAAATGCATGCAAAAATTTTCGCAGACCGAATTTCTGTTACGTATTTAGAAAGAAATCTATAAACATGTGGATGTAGTTACACTTGTGTCGTACAATGTACAGTGCATATAGGATACGCCTCACAATTATTGGCGCCGCGTGCAATATTGACCATGTATCCGAAACCTTCAGAACTTTGCTCCACGTAAATTTTCTTTTGACTGACCAAGCAGTGGTAGTTCAAAAAAGAAAGGACAAACAGTGCACTATGAATGCATAATGATAACAGAACTCGCTACCCTTTGGCTAAGACAGCAAGAGAAGATAATGTGACAAGACTCGCTTGTTTTGTTTGGTATAAAAAATTACTGTATGGGCGGCAACTTTAATATTCATATCTGGGCGTGGTTTGCTAGTCCATCTGTTCAAGTAGCACGCAGTCCAATCTATAGTTCGATAATGGGCGGGTGGGAAAAGAATACACACATTTTAGAGACGGTAATTGCATTTTTACGACAAAAATGTCGTTTTTAAACCCATTCTCTGCTATTTTGGATCCAAACGATATAGCGCATACAAACGGTTATATCACACTGCACGTTCTGGTATAAAAATTATGTCGCAGTCATGTCTCGTGCAGCACGCAAATATGCGCCAGTATAAATCAGCCCGTGAAAATTGTGGGTTTGAAATCAGACTACGTCATTATTTTGGCCAGATTGTTTTCCGGTATTTTGCAATCACTTGTGAAGAGGTAAGTGCTATTTGGACTACGTATTATTGTATACTTTAAATAACTATTTTTGTTTAAAGCCCCACACTTTTGAAAATATGTTGATATAAATCAATTACGTCGTCTCCTACGATGGAGGGGTTGAGTATACGTATACTTTTACGGAGGGGCATTCTTGTTTCATGAATGTTATTTTGATATGGCTATGGGTTTTCGTCCAAGCCAACAGGTTTTTCAGTCATGTCGGGACGAAACCACTGACACCTTGATGCTACACAGTTCCATGGAGGAGATTAAAGTGTCTTGTGTATGGGCACAGCACGGCGAAGGTAGGTATCGAACCCATTATTTCTCGATCCTGACCCCTGAGCTCTAAATATAAGGCACCCCACTCCCCAGATGCATGTTAAATTCAATGTGAAACGCATAAACACTAACTAAGGATTATCCTTTCTCATTGTAAAAACAACAACAAAGGTTCTGATAAAATCATTTGAACTTAGATCAGGAAAGTAAATTTCACTCCGCTCCGCTTCGGTATCTCGTTCTACTACCGTGTGAGGTTCGGGTAATTACGAAACAGCGACGGGAAATAATGAATGAGAAGATTTTGTAGCAATTTGTCATATTTCAGAAATGTGGCATCTTCGTTCATTTAAATTTTATTATATTATTTTTGGCCGGGGCGGGTGGGGGAGGGGGCAAATCTACAATCAATGGGCAAATCTACAATTTTGTTAAATCCGATATTTAAACCTCTAGGCTGATTGTGTGACTGTAAAGGTCAGTTTTTATCGGACATGATCGGAAACAAAATTGTTGGTTTTCACATGCAAAGGCTCAGAGCATATCATTACCAAAACTTGCCCATGCAATATACAGATAATTTTTTTTTCAGGTGTAAAATTGAAGAAAAAATCCGTAGAAAAAAATATTTATAATATATTTGCTAAAACATTGATTGTCGGTACACGTACAACCGCCTCGCCGAGGCGATTTTAAGGAGTACCCACAACGTATGTTTGGGATCAAATATTGAAGAAAAATAGGTATAACCCTGTAATCCCCAATTTACGAGCACCCACAATCTATGTTTTGGATAAAATGTAAGAATAATAGGTATGCCACTGTAGTCCCCAATTTTACTGTATAAAATTGGGGTTCAATGGGGTATACAATTCATAGACATGTTTTCCTGATGGCTTGACTGTTGCTTTGAGATCGATCACGTGACAATTTACGTCAATCACTTAAAAGGATGTACATGAAGATTTCTGTCATTGAGCAAAACGTTCAGACAATAGAGTCTGTATACACTTTTAATGTTTTAAAATCCACATAAAATCCAGGCAATGTGGGTCAAATTTGTGGTTATATCCCAAGGCCCAGACCTGAACGATGACAATAATTAGAATCAACATCTGAAAGTTGTTCTTATGCCAAACAATATATTCGAGAGAGGCTTAGTAATTTGCATGTACGTGCACTAAAGTAAGCCCACGGCACATCCCCAGCACATCAGAAGTTAAATCCTGGCACGTAGGCCTCGTTTTCCCCGGTAGATACAAATGACTAGTGCGGAACAAATTACTGCAAAAATAGGTAAATGTGTATTTTGAGCTGTAATAGTCTGCTTTAATTAAGTTCAGCAATGTGTGTTCTTTTATACCAATGCCATAAATATACATAATTCATCAGGAAAACATGTCCGTAATATGAATAACACATTGTTTCTCGCTTGTATATAGTAACCAGAGGACCAATGGTCCTGTAAACGCTCACCTGAGACCTGAGATATATACCAATAAACTAACTTGACTAAAATGGTAATATATATGTATATAACCCCAGCACATAGAGCAACCTCTGGAGTCAATTTCTTTTTTAAATCATAAAGATTAAGTCCATTTGCCAATTTACTGCAAGTTTTGCCCTTGAAATGACATTGTAACAATTTTCCCCATTCAAATGCGTGGGCAACCTAAGTTGACCTTGCCGTAAAAAAGGTCAAGGTCATCCCAGGGTCATGATTTATACAAACTTTGTAGAGATCTATCGCCTAGTTTCTGAATCATAGACCCTCTGGTTCTAAAGAAGAGGATTTTTGGAGGTTTTTGGTGGCCATCTTGGTCATGTGACCATGACCATTTAATATACACTTTCATTCCCACTTCCTGACAATGTTCCTAATAAAGTTTGGCTTTGATTGGCCAAGCAGTTTCAGAGAAGAAGATCTTTGAATATCATTGTAATATGCATGTTTATTACCCAACACCCTGTATAAAAATAAATTGAATAGTTTTGACTATCTGCACAAATCAGTGCTTAATTGGCACGCGATGTACGAAATGCATGTTATGCGACAAATGTGACGTCACCAGCCGGTCCATAGTTTTGACTATACCATGCTAGTGACGTCACCTATGCAAACGTAATGCAAAAACGGGGTGGAATAGTTTTACTATACCATGACCGATGACGTCAACGTCACGAGCATAACGTAGAATATCTCTAGCGTAAATAACGTCGCGCGGCAATTAGTAGTCAATTTTGTAACGAAATCAACGGCACCTCGGGACATAGTTTTGACTATTCACCAACCAGGCATGAAATAACTGCTTAATATTGCCTCGGGGTGGGGGCAGACAGACCCCTGGGATCCAAATTTTTTCAGATTCATCAATCTTAAGTCCATTTGCCCATTTCCTGCAAGTTTTTCCCTACAAATGACATTTTTACACTATTCCCTATTCAAATGCATAAGCGACCTATGTTGACCTTGCCGTAAAATAGGTCAAGGTCATCCCAGGGTCATGATTTATATAAACTTTGTAGAGCTCCAGTCACTGATGCTTCACCAAGTTTCAAAATCATTGGCCTTCTGGTTTTGGAGAAGAAGATTTTTAAAGGTTTTTTCTATTTATAGCCATGGCAGCCATCTTGGTCATGTGACCTTGACCATTTATATAAACTTTCGTTCCCCCTTCCCAAGGATGCTCCATATGAAGTTTGGCTTTGATTGGCCAAGCGGTTTGAGGGGAGAAGATGTTTCATTATTATGGAAATATACATGTATATAGCCCCGGGGCAGGGGCAGACAACCCCCCAGGGGCTAAAATTTCCCATTAACATTAATCTTCTGTCCATTTGCCTATTCCCAGTAAGTTTTACCCATTAAATAGTATTTTACCATTTTTTCCCATTCAAATGCATTGGCGACCTAAGTTGACCTTGCCGTAAAATAGGTCAAGGTCATCCTAGAGTAATGATTTATGTAAACTATGATGGACGCGTCCCCGATGCTACATTACATAAGTTTCGTGGAAATCGGCCCACTGGTTCTGGAGAAGATGTTTAAAGTTTTTGCTATTTATAGCCATGACGGCCATCTTGGTCATGTGACCCGGACCATTTATATAAACTTTCATTCCCCCTTCCTAAGGATGCTCCATATGAAGTTTGGCTTTGATTGGCCAAGTGGTTTCAGAGAAGAAGATCTTTGAAATTGTGGACGGACGACGACGACGACGGACGACGACGGACGACGGAGCATGGCCATCCTATAAGCTCACCTTGTGAGCCTTCGGCTCAGGTGAGCTAAAATGGGGTATGCAGGGGTTAACCTATTTTTCTAATGTTTTGTCGAAAACATAGATTGTGGGTACTCGTTAGAACAGCCCGATCGAGAGACGATCTTTGTTTCGAGGAAAGTATTAAAAATATCATTTTTTCCTGGTGATTTTTTCAATTTTTACATGTCGAAAAATGTCTGCGTATTGCATGGACAAGTTTTCGCACAGGCGTTTGAAGTTATAACCATAAATCATTAAAATATTTTCTTATATTTTCGGCATGGGCCATGAAATATACACTGACTGTAGGTGAAATCGACAAAATGAATAGAATCTCACTGGCATGCGAATTTCAAGCGACTGTTTGCCAACTTTGTCGCGGGCTTTCGTACGACATTCGTGCGAGTGTCGCACAAGTATCTTGAAAATTTTCATGTGTCGCGAACTAGTCGCAAACTGGTCGCAAAGTTTTTAAACAGGTTTAAAACATTTATGCAAATGTTTTCGTCAAAATATTTCGCAAGACTGTCGCGCGACTGTCGTAATAATGAAAATGAAAATAAGCCACATTCGCGGGAAAGTCGTGAGACACTCTCCCGAATGTCTTGCGACTGTCGTGCGATACGCGACAGTCGCGAGGTATATTTTCAAAATTAGACCGAAATTCGCGAATTTGTCGCATAAATGTCCATTTAATGAGAATGCAACGTAAAAGCTGTGTTTGTCTTATCGTTAATCTTTGTCGCGAAATAGTCGAGAACTATTCGCGAACTAGTCTCCAGTTGTCGCATACCAGTGAGGTAGGGGTCTTAAGCTAGTATCTCACTGGCATGCTAATTTCTCGCGACTGTTTTGCGAATTTTGTCACGGACATTCGCACGACATTCGCACGAGTGTCGTGAGAATTTTCAAGTATCGCAATCTAGTCTCGAACTGGTCGCGAACTGGTCGCGAAGGTTTTAAACATGTTTAAATTTTCATTTTTCATTTTAGTCAGCAACGTATATAACCTTCGTATAGGCATTGTGCATTACAATAGCACAAACGTTATTTAAAAAAAAACGTATTTTGTATGCTTTAAACAGCTTCATTGAAGATTTCAATATCCATCCCCTCCGGAAGAAAGGTACCTATTACAAATGCCACCTACGAAGAAACTACGTATACCTGAAAAAATCAGCCATGTGGCATCCCATCTTAATTTAAGATAGTATAGATCATTATTCAGCTACTGTGAAGGTCAGACATCATCAAAATTTGTACAGGTTAGATGGAATTGCTCGAAACTTGTCATTTCATGATGTCGCATGACAGAACAGGTAAGGCACAAAGCTTCGAATAAAATTTTGGCGCATCTATCACGCTGTTTCTACGAAGTGTTGCAAGGTCATTTTCATATCAGTTTAAAGCTTATGAGATGCACTTTATACTGCGCATACACATATTACAAAACTATCTACAGAGAAATGAGTAACAAGGTTCTTACCTGGCAGATTCATTTATCCATGGATTGTTTACACAATTTATTCATCCCACCTATCCGGAAGTACGCTTTAAACCAACCCCTCCGTTCCGTCGCTCAGTTATTGATTGGACTGCGTGAGTAGGGAGATTATAGAAAAGTCGAACTCAGTCAGCTCAGAGTGCTGTCACTTATATACCGTTAATGATCAGTTACCTGTATTTTGTCCAATCCAGTGGATGAGACTCGTATTTTAATCTTATTTTCTAACGGAAAACGTGTGAGTTGAATCTTTCAACTGTATACCTTAAGCTTTTACCTAGGTCAAAAGTAGACCATACCCAATAATGTATTCATGAGGTAACGCCCATACAGTAACCTAATTGCCGAGCTATATTAATTCCATTTATTAATAAATACCACGGTGCTACATCAAATGTACAACCTGTGCTATTATTGATTGAGTCAGTATTATACCATGCATGCAATAGCCTGCCGTCGACAAAGTATATAAATAGCCGCCGCATCTAGTTTCAGTCGACAACCAAAAAGGATACATGTACACTGAAAAAATGCTATAAGAGGCCGCCTTATCTTTTTTTTTTCCTTCTAGTTAAGGAAGTAAAAGCCGATCAATTACAATTCATGATCATATGAATAAACCAATGTCTAACTATGGAACGGCAAAGCTGTCTGATGGTAAGGAATAAAAAACATTTGATGCATCATCGTCATTATATCCTGCTCACATTTGAGTATATGTTATATAGTGTGCATTATATGATGAGAAAAGTCCATTATATGTTGGACCAGGTTCTTTATATTATGAAAATTTTCATTATATGATGAGTAAACATCTTTATATTATGGTAGACTTACATTATATGATGGGTAAACATCTTTATATTATAGTAGACTTACATTATATGCTGACACAACCTCATTATATGATGTGACAACTACATTATATTATGGGCTATTGTCTTTATATGCATCAAGTTCATTATATGGTTCGATAACTTCATTATATGCGCAAACTTCATTATATGCGCAAACTTCATTATATGATGTGACAACTACATTATATGATGTGGACGATTTTGCGAAAAGAAGAATTACATTGACACCGTTTAGAGAGTTATTGTATACATGCCGGGACTACCGGACATACTGCTGATTCTATCTATCTATCTATCTATCTATCTATCTATCTATCTATCTATCTATCTATCTATCTATCTATCTATCTATCTATCTATCTATCGATCGATCGATCGATCGATCGATCGATAATCACCATCATCATCAATATTGTCATTATGATATATCATCATCAATATCGATCATCATCATCATCATCATGACCGAAAGTAGTATAGAGGGTGGATTTTAATCTACTTTCATGGTCGCCTGGTGTTGTTTGGTTGTTCAAGATGGCGGCCTCCATGGGACCGATATTGCGCAATACTACGTAAGATCCACGAATCATTCTATTTCCGTTTCCATGCCACTTTCGATCCGGTATTTTATTGGCATTTTAAGAACGGCTAGCGTCATCCTGGCCACCACTAGCAGACTTCCAGGATACCGGTGCCAATTAGATTAAGCTTAGATTTCGAATCCCAATACCCTCCCGAGTCTAAAGCGTCGGTCTGCAACACTACCAGACCACTCGCAGACTTCCAGGATACCGGTGCCAATTAGTTTAAGCTTAGATTTCGACCCCCAAGACCCTCCCGAGTCTAAAGCGTCGGTCTGCGACAATATCAGACCACTCGCAGACTTCCAGGATACCGGTGCCAATTAGTTTAAGCATATATTTCGACTCCCAAGACCCTCCCGAGTCGAATGCGTCGGTCTGCGACACTACCAGACCACTCGCAGACTTCCAGGATACCGGTGCCAATTAGTTTAAGCTTAGATTTCGACCCCCAAGACCCTCCCGAGTCGAAAGCGTCGGTCTGCGACACTATCAGACCACTCGCAGACTTCCAGGATACCGGTGCCAATTAGTTTCAGCATATATTTCGACTCCCAAGACCCTCCCGAGTCGAAAGCGTCGGTCTGCGACACTACCAGACCAATCGCAGACTTCCAGGATACCGGTGCCAATTAGTTTAAGCTTAGATTTCGACTCCCAATACCCTCCCGAGTCGAAAGCGTCGGTCTGCGACACTACCAGACCACTCGCAGACTTCCAGGATACCGGTGCCAATTAGTTTAAGCTTAGATTTCGACCCCCAAGACCCTCACGAGTCAAAAGCGTCAGTCTGCGACACTATCAGACCACTCGCAGACTTCCAGGATACCGGTGCCAATTAGTTTAAGCATATATTTCGACTCCCAAGACCCTCCCGAGTCGAATGCGTCGGTCTGCGACACTACCAGACCACTCGCAGACTTCCAGGATACCGGTGCCAATTAGTTTAAGCTAAGATTTCGACCCCCATGACCCTCCCGAGTCGAAAGCGTCGGTCTGTGACACTATCAGACCACTCGCAGACTTCGATGATACCGGTGCCAATTAGTTTAAGCATATATTACGACTCCCAAGACCCTCCCGAGTCGAAAGCGTCGGTCTGCGACTCTACCAGACCACTCGCAGACTTCCAGGATACCGGTGCCAATTAGTTTAAGCTAAGATTTCGACCCCCATGACCCTCCCGAGTCGAAAGCGTCGGTCTGTGACACTATCAGACCACTCGCAGACTTCGATGATACCGGTGCCAATTAGTTTAAGCATATATTACGACTCCCAAGACCCTCCCGAGTCGAAAGCGTCGGTCTGCGACTCTACCAGACCACTCGCAGACTTCCAGGATACCGATGCCAATGAGTTTAAGCTTAGATTTCGACCCCCAAGACCCTCACGAGTCAAAAGCGTCAGTCTGCGACACTATCAGGCCACTCGCAGACTTCCAGGATACCGGTGCCAATTAGTTTAAGCATATATTTTGACTCCCAAGACCCTCCCGAGTCGAATGCGTCGGTCTGCGACACTACCAGACCACTTGCAGACTTCCAGGATACCGGTGCCAATTAGTTAAAGCTTAGATTTCGACCACCAAGACCCTCCCGAGTCGAAAGCCGCGGTCTGCGACACTATCAGACCACTCGCAGACTTCCAGGATACCGGTGCCTATTAGTTTAAGCATATATTTCGACTCCCAAGACCATCCCGAGTCGAATGCGTCGGTCTGCGACACTACCAGACTTCTTGCAGACTTCCATGATACCGGTGCCAATTAGTTTAAGCTTAGATTTCGACCAACAAGACCCTCCCGAGTCGAAAGCGTCGGTCTGCGACACAATCAGACCACTCGCAGACTTCCAGGATGCCGGTGCCTATTAGTTTAAGCATATATTTCGACTCCCAAGACCATCCCGAGTCGAAAGCGTCGGTCTGCGACACTACCAGACCACTCGCAGACTTCCAGGATTCCGGTGCCAATAGAGTAAAAGCCTGATTTGACCTTCTCAAACCATATAACACGGTTTGAACGAAACGGTCTGCGAGACGTTCTGACTACTCGCAGACTTCCAGGATTCCGGTGCCAATAGGGTAAAAGCATGATTTGACATTCTGAGATCCTATAAGACCATTTGAAATGGTCTGCGAGACGTTTTGACAACTCGCAGACTTCAAGGATTCCGGTGTCAATAGAGTTAATATCTGATTTGACCTTGTTATACCCCATAAGACCATTTGAATTGTCTGCGACATGTTTTGACTACTCGCAGACTTCCTGGAATCCGGTGACACAACTGTTGCTACCAAACCTTGACTATCGTTCATCCAAATACACCTAATGTATGTAGCACACAACTTGCATAAACCATATAATATACGGGGGTGGGGGTGGGGTTTTCGCTGAGTATGACAGTCACCGAAAAGTGTCAAATAGCCATTTTGTAGGTTGCGAGGAGTCAGAATGAGGAACTGGGGAGACATGAAGATAAAATAGCTCCATAAACTCCAATCCGAGATAAATCCTGAAAGTCTGCGAGTGGTCTGATATTGTCGCAGACCGACCCTTTCGATTCGGGATGGTCTTTAGAGTCGAAATCTAAGCTTTAATTTATTGTCATCGGAATCCTGGAAGTCTGCGAGTGGTCTGGTAGTGTCGCAGACAGACTAAATCGACTCGGGGGGGGGGGGTCTTGGGAGTCGACATATATGCTTAAACTAATTGACACCGGTATCCTGGAAGTCTGTGAGTGGTTTGATAGTGTCGCAGACCGACGCTTTCAACTCTGGAGGGACTTTGGGGTCGACATCTTACCTTAAACTAATTGGCACCGGTATCCTGGAAGTCTGCGAGTGGTCTGATAGTGTCGCAGACCGACGCTTTCGACTCGGGAGGGTCTTGGGAGTCGTAATATATGCTTAAACTAATTGACACCTGTATCCTGGAAGTCTGCGAGTGGTCTTATAGTGTCGCAGACCGACGCTTTCGACTCGGGAGGGTATTGGGGGTCGAAATCTAAGCTTAACATAATTGGCACCGGTATCCTGGAAGTCTGCGCGTGGTCTGGTAGTGTCGCAGACCGACGCATTCGACTCGGGAGGGTCTTGGGAGTCGAAATATATGCTTAAACTAATTGGCACCGGTATCCTGGAAGTCTGCGAGTGGTCTGATAGTGTCACAGACCGACGCTTTCGACTCGGGAGGGTCTTGGGGGTCGAAATCTAAGCTTAAACTAATTGGCACCGGTATCCTGGAAGTCTGCGAGTGGTCTGGTAGTATCGCAGACCGACGCTTTCGATTCGGGAGGGTATTGGGAGTCGAAATCTAAGCTTAATCTTATTGGCACCGGTATCCTGGAAGTCTGCTAGTGGTGGCCAGGATGACGCTAGCCGTTCTTAAAATGCCAATAAGAAACCGGATCAGATATCGAAAGTGGCACGGAAACGGAAATAGAATGATTCGTGGATCTTACGAAATATTGCGCAATATCGGTCCCATGGAGGCCGCAACCTCGAACAACCGAACAACACCAGGCGACCAGGAAAGTAGATTAAAAATCCGCCCTCTATACTACTTTCGATCATGATGATGATGATGATGATGATCGATAGTGATGATGATATATCATCATGACGACGATGATGATGATGCTGATGATCGGTCATGATTATGATGATAGATAGATAGATAGATAGATAGATAGATAGATAGATAGATAGATAGATAGATAGATAGATAGATAGATAGCAGTATGTCCGGTAGTCACGGCATGTATACAATAACTCTCTAAACGGTGTCAATGTAATTCGTCTTCTCGCAAAATCGTCCACATCATATAATGTAGTTGTCACATCATATAATGAAGTTTACGCATATACATGTAACGAAGTTTGCGCATATAATGAAGTTATCGAACCATATAATGAACTTGATGCATATAAAGACAATAGCCCATAATATAATGTAGTTGTCACATCATATAATGAGGTTGTGTCAGCATATAATGTAAGTCTACCATAATATAAAGATGTTTACCCATCATATAATGTAAGTCTACCATAATATAAAGATGTTTACTCATCATATAATGAAAATTTTAATAATATAAAGAACCTGGTCCAACATATAATGGACTTTTCTCATCATATAATGAACACTATACAACATATAATCAAATGTGAGCAGGATATAATGACGATGATGCATCAAATGTTTTTATTCCTTACCATCAGACAGCTTTGGCGTTCAATATCTAACAGTGGCTCTGTGAGTTTCTGCATGATACTTTTCACACAGACGAAGCATGAGTAAAGGTGCCCTCATTTCACAAATCATTTTAAAAATCACACTTTATTAACACCAAACTAAATGTCATATTTCGACGTTGTGCTTTACATTTTAATTTATTTAAAAGTGTTATTGACTGCTATGGTGTATGAAAAAAATCATGTTAAATGTGTTGCTGCAATAAGAATATTCGTTTCAGTTTTGTAAATGCAAGAAGACAGCAACATGAATAACAGGAATTCAGCTTTGTGTATGCAATTTGCATACAAAGTTTGTTCCTCTCCAGTTGCATTATTAGCAGCAGCACGGCATTGAAATTTTCAGCGATCATTTATGTTAAATACTTGACTCTGATAGATTTTGAAAATTTAAAAAATAGTCCACAAATTTTGTTATTTTGGTCGTTAGAATTTGGCATTGAAACCGGAAATGTGCGGCAGTCGTGACCTGTTTGTCCTCGAAAATCGTATAATACAGCTCTTTCGAGGTATATTTCTCATTTCCATGCCTAATAAAGTGAATTTAACAGGGATTAACATGTTTAAGAGGCACTTTGCTGATTTTTCCAAAAACAAAAAAAAAATAATAATCGAAAATAGCGATTTTTTAAAAATGCGTAAAAAATCTACAAATTTAGAAAATTCGAATGTTTGATGTTTTTCCAAAATGGAATGGCCCCTTTGATGACACCCGTTCCTCATTTCAATAAAACTAGAAAGGAGCCCGCGCAAGCGCGGGAATTTGCCATTATGTAGTGATGTCATATCTTTAAAAAAAATGTAGAATGAGGGCATGTTTGGTATATATCGCATACTCACTGATTTTCAATAAGTAGGTCCAACTAACGTTCTTGGTATTTTCTGACACAAAATAGCTAGGATAGACGATCTTAGTGTCCTATAATTTGGCAAAGGTAATAGTACACAAACACAGAAAAAATGGGGTTTCTGCCTCTTGATTTGTTCTTTTTACATATCAAAAATGTGTCGGTATTTAAACCTTCGTTACTGTCGCCAAGACAAAACTCAGAATACATCTGTTTAAAATCTTCTAGTAAATGGAAACTTATATACAGTTTTATATGTTTTTAATATCTGCTAAGTATTCTAGTTAATGAATTATTTATTTGTTAAGTCGGTGTGCCAACAATGCAATGGTAGCCATTCACCTTTTTACATGTCGCCGGAAAATGATGTTTGTATAAAACCTGCGTGATTGCTATATGCAACATACTGTGACAGACATTTATTATACGTGTCAAACAACATTTGTAACTTCAAAGTGACCACTAAACTAGACCACGTTGCCATATTAACATATGTTCCATATAAAGGCATTTTCTACGTGTTAGCTTCTGCTGGAATAAGCCTACTATGTTTCAAAAGTAAATAGATAAAACTTTCGTGACTACAAGCATAGAGCTAGGTAAGGTCCACATGCTGTTTACAACATACACACCGTCTTTGTACATGCTTTTCCAGTATTTTTAAGCCAGACACTGACAGCATATTTTGTAAAACAACCAGTTACATGTATTTCAAAGGCGGTTTTAAATCTTCGAGATTTAAACTTTCGTTGCCGAAATATGTCATGGCATACGATAAATCGGGATTATATTTAAAATAGGTGTAACGTGTAGCCGAGCGTACAAATTTTTACAAGTTAAAAAAGATTCTGAAATCATCAATTCATTGCAGAGAAAAAGAAAACAGTAAACAATTTTACAGTTGGCTGCTTTGCCATATGATTAGCTACAAATGATTTCGAAAATGATTGGTACAAGTATAAGAATCAAGACAAATCAACTATTATTTAACAAAATCAAGTTTCCAGCACTGCACTTTCACGTTTTAATCATCAGTGTTCCAACTCTATTCTTCCCCAGTCCAGAGCTTTGACTTTGGAGAACAAGCTGTGCTCGCACCCAACGTCGCCACTCACCAGGATTTATGGTTTCAACTCCGAGAGTTGCAGCTCTGGTTGCAGAACCTTAACTTGAGAGAACTAGCTAGGCTTGAACCCCAAGTCGCAGCTCACCAGAGCTATGTGCAGTTGCAACCCAAGTTACAACTAAGGTCTCTGTCTATAAGTAACTGCTGCTTCAGTCCTCTATGCAAAAGCCAGGCTTCGGCAATAGAGCAAAAGAAGCTGAGCTACTTAAGACTCGCCAGTACTCGCGTACTATTGTAGTTTGCTACGATGTTCACTCTGCAGTGACAAAGGCAATTGTGTCGTTTTCGCTTGAAAATCCGCCTTATATACCCGTGAGAGCTGTGCTGGTTCCCGGACTACAAAGGCGAAATGGTTGGAGCGCCTGCAATTACCGGTATCAGATTAGTAACTTTATATCATAATAAGCGTCTGCTAATCAACTGGATTTATGCATCGTTTTGCATGTAAAGTAACAAATAAAGCTTAAAACGAAACAGAATCGTGATTATAGAAATAAACTGCATCTCTGTTCACAAAAATCAAAGTGATTTGCATTACTAATTAGTCAGTTAATTCGGTTTTAATTGGTAAATTAGGAAGAAAAAATCAATATCATTACGACGCTTGCTTTCTGCAAAGTCGTTTCGTCCTATGAAGGCGCACTGTGGTCTTTTCATTACATAGGTATACATATGTCTCAATATAAGGCATCATGTGAAAGTACCTACCCTTGCCGACTAGGAAACCTGACAATGTGACCTGTGAAAGAAGACATAGCAACATATTTTGGTTTCCCCTTTGAGGAAAAGTAGGTAAAATAGTGTTATTGATAGAAATAGAGCAATCCAGAAGAAGAGCATCGATCCTGTATGTTTTTCTATCTATATGTAGTGAATGACATTTTTCAGTGAGATGCAAAACATAGGGCGTGCATCATTTCCCTCCAATGCTATACTAAAGCACATCAACTACAGCAAACCTTCGTTACTGGTCGGTAACGAAAGTTTTAACAGCAGTTTTTCGGGCTTTTGGCTTCTGGAGGTGTTTCTGTTGTCGCCATTAATTCAAAAAAATAAATCATATCATAAAACAAATTTATTGAAGGCTTTTATTTGCATTATTTTTAGTTCAATGGCGTATGGGTGCACATGTATCGAAATATACATGGGATCTGCGACGTTTGTATCAAAACAGTTCTGTAAAGACAACATTGTACTAAATTAGTACTTAATCTAGCACGAGAGTGTGTATGGATCATTTCAGCATACTTTCAGTGAATCATGAACCCAGACATAACACATGATATCCATAACAATGGCAATAGATAAAATTGAAAAGATGAAACCTTCGTTACCATATTTCAGGCATGTTAAGTGTCTCTTACTTTGTTCCAGATGATTAAACATTTTGTCACAAATCAAGAAGACGGATGTGTGTGTATTATGTTTAAATTGGCTTCCAAACACCTACTTTTAACTGAACTGTACCAGGCATAGCATGATCCTTAAACCTTCGTTATAAACATTCTAACGAAAACGAAATTGTCAAACTAGGATCCACATGCTATGTATTTTCAACTTCTTTTGTGTTCTGTTATATTTTGAAGCACTCTTATTCAAAGTTAAGTGCTGTAATCAACATAACTTAGTGTTTGGTTAGTACGAGGATCCCTCAAAATCTATCAAAATCTTCGTTATATTTAGCAGTGTTGGGATAAACTAAGATTCATGGAGCGCTGATAGTATAACACAACTCAACGAGATAACGGCACAAGATATGGAACAGTAAACTGTTTTGTTCTTCAGCCATGATTATTTTTACACTCCTCGTTCAGTTTTAATCTTAACTTTAAGTTTATGCAAATTTGTTAGCCAAATCAAAGAATTCGTGTATAATAATGGGGAAGATTTTAGGCCCTTGTGTACACTTAAAGGTTTTGGAGATTCAAAACTTCAAATCATTTTTGATTTTATCATTTTTCTTACAAAGTCTTTCCACCATCACAATACCGATTTTCAAGGATGGTATCTAATTATACAATACCAAGTAGATAGGGTACGGAGTATCGAAGGTTTTCCCTTGGACAAAATTGCCATTTTATCACATAAATTTGAATGGATATAGCAAAAAATCTAGAAAAGTGTTGCATTCAGAATTTTAGGACATAGTTTCTAAATGGTTGACCTAAGATAAAATGTATAAAAGAAAGATATTCTCAAAAGTTGAAAATCGGATATTTGTTTTATGCAGTTGGACCTACTTATTGAAAATCAGTGATTAATATGTTCTGATGCAGCTATTCTTCAATTTGTCTATTCACACCGGAAGTTCTGGTACTTGGTTATGATTAATATGTTGCTTTATGTCATAGTCAGCAGTTATAGACATGTCAGGATGGCACCTCGATTTTTGGACTTATACTCAAAATTGGGGTGTCGTGACATATCAATGTGTTGCAGATTAGTACCACCAAACAACCCATGAAAACAAATATGGGTTATTTGTATGGATGGTTACTGCCTGTGCTTGGAGGCATCAAGCGGCGCCGTCACACTTTGATGAGCGCAGCATTCTTTGGTCATATTTTATGCCTCCAGCCTGAACCTATGATATAATTTTCATATGTTCGAAACATTGATTAGAATCAGTTTCATCAGGTTCCTGCCAATACTTAAATGTCATCCATAAGTTGAAAAGCATTTGAAATTTATTCATGTGATCTTGCTAGAAAGAAAGCCGAGGTAAATGACCTAAGTATTCAATGGCATATGGCAGTTTCTATGTTTCTGTGCTTGAAATACTGATAACAGACATTCAATCATTGCAGGTCAAAATTCAAATTTTGACATTCACGTGGTATGTCACTGAAAAATGTCATCATACCTATTTTTTCATCAGGATAACATGCTCTTGAAATGCATACCCCATTAAAACCCACTTTTATATGAGCCGTCACATGAGAAAACCAACAATTTGCATATGAAAAAACTGAAAACAGTAACTGCAAAGCTGATCAGCGCCTTTGTTTTTGCTACACAGATAGTACAATTCCTTTACTTTCTCAGTCCAAAATTTCCAGCCTCTAGCCATTTCTGTGGCTGCATAGCCTGGTTTGTATCAGACCTGGTTAGAAACCAAATTGTTGGTGTTTGCAGGGGTATACCTATTTTGGTATTTTTGATCCAAATCATTGGCTATGGGCACTCGTTAAAACTGCATTGCCAAGCTTCTAAAGTGAAGAAATGTGCAAGTTTTGGGCGAAATGGGGTGAAATGTGCGGTTTTGGAGGTGAAATGGGCATTATTTGTGGCTAAATTTTACAGATATTAACCAAATAAAGATTTATTTGAATTTCAAATGATTGAAATTTAAAGAAAAATTTAAAGTTAGTAAGGTAAAAAATTATACCGCCATATACACTGTATACACAACCTATGCAGTCAAGCCTAGCCTACCTATAATAGCCTGTAGTTCAGAAAATTGAATCCGACATGAATCTAACTTTGTGTATTGTGTCTGCAGTCAGTGGAGTGTTAGTAGATATTCTCCTATGTAACATCCCAATTTCGCCAAATAACTGACCATTTTTTTCCCATTTCACCAAAATTGCCCATTTGGTATTTTAGCAGTACCCGGTATAAATCAACTGTAAATTGGCATGAGAATGAACACAAAATATGAATAATACCACAACTAAGTAAATCAGCATCAGTTTCCAATTCATCACTATCAAATTACACTGTTACTCTCAGTTGTATCGTCAAACCCCTTCACGATACAGGTACCATCAGCAGATGCATTCGATGAATTTTTGCACCCTTACTTTCATAGCTGGAAATCCCCTAAGTACACATGCTATTTGAATGTTATCTTGCCTGGTTTGTCTCTGGTATTACTTTAATCTAAAGGAATATATTTTATTAAGCAATGACTTGACTCTGTTGTTGAAAAATTGTGTGCACGGTATCTTCAAGGTAATTATGCTTGATCAATTGTTCAGCTTCGTAAGTTCCTGATCATTGCCTACTTGTACCTTTGCATATTGTACAATTTTCATACTATTTGAAAGTGCAAACATTTCTGTTTTAACTCGGGTAAAAAGCTCTGAACACTTCCCAAAGAGTGAGAAATTGTGAAAAGCATAAAATACCACGAATTTCGAACTGCCCCGAATTTCGAAGATTCTACCTTACATCGACGTAGGACGAAAATGGATCAAACAGCAGCCAAGCTGCTTATCAATTATACAAATTGGTGCAAATACATTGACAAATATGCCGCGCTAGTCGCTAATTAGTGAATGCAGAAGCCGAGTGTACTAATTCTGCAATACCTCCATGACCTCGCAGCGTGTTTTTTTTTTTTTTTTTTTTTTTTTTTTTTTTTTTTTTTTTTTTTTTTTTGTTTCAGGTAAGGTACAAAAACACCTGCCGAACCGGAAATCTATTTCCCGGACCTGGGACCAAACTCCGCAACCAAATTTTGCTGGAAATTGAACATTTAGCGGTCCTTATGAAAAGATTTTTTTTTTTTTTTTTTTTTTTTTTTTTTTTTTTTTGCAACTTTGAGCCTGTACCAGTTTTTTTGTAGCCTCGATTTAATCAAGCAAATTTCATTTCTTCCCCAACAGAAATAATTGCATTCCATCGGAAGACCAAAAGTATTGGAAAAGTTAAATTTACTGCATATCAATTTAATTTTTTGCAAAAAAGCGGAACCACGTCCTGCGATTTCAAACGGGTACCGTCTCAAATTTTTCGCAAGAATTGCTGGTAAATTAACTTTTCAGACGACCCTTTAAACTGCATGCCGTTTTATTTTCAAGTCTATGTTTGGATGTTTAGTATAATTTTAATGCAAACAAAAGTTGGTCCCAAATTTCAGCCTCAGCTCCAATTTCTTCCCCTAGTTCCCTTATTCATTCATCTCAAACTGGTTTATTTCTTTGTGTCTCTCTCTTGGTGGTGCTCTAACCAGGCGCTCCAACCATGTATACCCCTTGTACCCCACTTTTCTAAAGTAAAATAACAAAATTGGTGTTTGCAGGGGTATACCTATTTTGGTATTTTTGCTCCTGGCAAAACATTGGCTATGGACACTCGTTAAAACTGCATTGCCAAGCTTCTAAAGTGTATCCACAATCTATGTTTTGGGTAAAAATGAGAAAATTATCAAAAATTTCAACTGAAAATTTTCATTTTTTACAGCTACTGTTCCTGTATAATTGTATCGGCGTGTTTTTGTATTTACAGGTTCGTTTCATTAATAACATACCCCTGCAATGTCGCAAAATAAATTGACCCCGCACTCTGCATTGCATGGCTCATTGCTGGATGGTTATAAGTCTGGCCTGGATGAAACTTCTACAATTTGTGTATACATTAATGTGTGTTAAACTGGTAGTTTGTTTATATTGACCGTGAGCAGTGCGATTGGACAGGAAGCTGTTTTCGGCATGTACCAAAATTCCGACAGAATTAATGTCAAGTTTTCAACTTTCGGCGATTGGTATTATGTAAGTACTGTGAATACTGCCACTTTCTGACCTGAATGTTATTCATTGACATCTATTTGATATACATTAAAACTTGCACCGCATGTGAATACATATAAAGTTCAGAAATAATGATGTAAAACACGCTATTTCCTTCATTACAGACATATTTCAAGGAAGCAAAACTGCTCTTAATGTCTACTTCCATCTTAGTGTGCTCTCGCGCGTTTAATATTTGATTCTTTGAAGTTTATCTTGGATGATTACTAATATAAGCCGTCTTGTTAAAATCGCCAGTCACACTATTTCAATCAATTGTATTCAAAAAAGATCAAATGTCCTTAATAAATATTTGTTTAAAAATGTCATTACATAACTTAAAACATTGTCATAGGCAGGTACACATTGCATTAGATACAAGGCTATCGTAACTCTCTTTAAATAATCATGTCAACTGTTAATGATATTCTCAGATGTCCAGTTTTTAAATTTGATAAACTTTCACACAATTTATGTGCTGAAAACATGCATTTGCATGGTAGCATTATACAGGGTAGTAGGTATAGTTAGATATTCCATTTCTACTTCAGTACTTTAGCGAATGTGATGTAAGTTTTAAGGTATCTACAATAGATGCCAATGAACAACATTCATGTCAGAAACTGGCAATATTCACAGTACTTACATAATACCAATCGCCGAAAGTTGAAAACTTGACATTAAATCTACCAGAATTTTGGAACACGCCGAAAGCAGCTTCCTGTCCAATCGGACTGCTCATGATCAATATAAACAAACTACCAGTTTAACACACATAAATATATACACAAATTGTAGAAGTTTCATCCAGGCCAGACTAATAACCATCCAGCAATGAGCCATGCAATGTAGGGTGCGGGGTCAATTTATTTTGCGACATTGCAGGGGTATGTTATTAATGAAACGAACCTGTATACAACTTTCCATATACCCTCCCCATTGCTGCTCCACATGAAGTTTGGCTTTGATTGGTCGATGGAATTCAGAGGAGCAGATGTTTAAACATTGTGGGCAAAGACGACTACGCCTACGGACGACGGTACATTGGTATACTATAAGCTCTCCTTTTGAGCCTTCGGCTCAGGGGAGCTAATAAATACATAGCTTACTGTCAAACATGTGCATTAATAGAGCAACGATTTGTACAGAGCAACAATTTGCAAACGTTTTGGACCGAACCTTGACCTTTATTCATTATATACACTCATTGGTCCCATTAGTTTTCTGTGTATGCCAACTATCAGGTCTCCGGCTGCAATAGTTTCCAAATAATTGATTGTTTTCACTTTCTTCAAATTTAAAACCTATGTTTGCTGTAAAATAGGTCAAGGTCACCCCAGGGTTATTACTTAAATAAACATGGAAGAACTCGAGTCCCTAATGCTCCGTGCCAAGTTTCAAGAGTTCTGGAGAAGAAAATATTTAAAGGTTTTTACTACTTCTAGCCCTGAGGGTCATATTGGTCATATGACCTTGACCATTTATACAACTTTCCATTTACCATTCCCCTTGCTGCTCCACATAAAGTTTGGCTTTGATTGGCCGATGGTATTCAGAGGAGCAGATGTTTAAACATTGTGGGCAATGACGACTACGCCGACGGACGACGGTGCATTGATATACTATAAGCTCACCGTGTGAGCCTTCGGCTCAGGGGAGCTAATAAAAACTTGGCTTACTGTCAAATATTTGCATTAATTGAGCAACGATTTGTATAAAGCAACGATTTGTAAGCGTTTTGGGCCGAAGTGACCCGGAATCCAGATAACTCGGTTTGGGCTAAAGTTTCATACCCAACCAAAGTCATTCTCGCGAGCGACACCTGGCGGCGACAATGAACCAACGGAATTACGGAAAGTAAGTTGGGAGAATTTGAAAAAAAAAAAAACAAAACAACAACATCATTTTTATCAAAATATTTAGAAATATTTATCAATGCGAGCCATAATTTAACACTTTCGTACCGAAATTGCACTTGTAAAATATTATCGTTTTCGAGTTTACCCGTACAATTCGTTCTTTTAGTAGTATAGATTTGCGCTATACCCATTTTTTTCAAAAACATTGATTTTTGCACTTTTACACGAAAAACGCGTTCAGTGAAAGAAAATTATTTCTGAACACTTTGCAACTTTAATTACTTGAAAGACACGTCTTTAGGCAAAAAATCATTCAATTTTGAACGTGGCTTATAAAATAAAAATGAGTTTGAAAAGTGGCCTCTTATAATTTTTTTTCAGTGTATTGCTGTAACACTTCGAGTCACCATTGCTGTCGTTTTTATGAACGTTGTTGAGTTAGTTGACAGTTGACCTTTCGAACTTAGCTGTTGTTTTTGCCCCGTTTCTATTTGAAATTGATTCTAACATAGTTTTATGACAACTAAGTATTTTTTCCATTTTTTGTTATGAAACAGATAATTTTTACATAAGATTATTTTTTCCAGAAATTGTCGATTTGAACTTAGCTTATGGCCCCCGCCCATTGGGGCCTAAAGAAATAGACGGGCTGCTTGTGTCTCCAGGCAAAGCTTGTACACCTGATTACTGGTTAACCGCCTAGGTCTGAGTTTGCCCAGGAAAAGTGGTTTCAAGTCAAACCGTACATACATATAAACCTTAATCATTTTAAGGTATCGCGAGAAAAAAAAGTGCCATAAGTATTTTATTTAGACCGATTTAAAAGTTTTGGGTCTTTTATTTTTATTCTTATTTCTTCCTCCGTATCAAGAATTTTCCGAAACAAATTATGTAAACCGGATTATATATATATATATATATATATATATATATATATATATATATATATATATATATATATATATATATATATATATATATATATATATATATATATATATATATATAAAATAATAATAAAAAAAATATCTGGCCTTAAGGGAAGCTAACACCACAATCAGTGGTCGGATCTGGTTATTATGCCACCAACTTTGGAAACGTTGGAAGGGCCAATTGTTTTCGGATTGTTTGTCAACGAATCTGTTGGTGTGTCTCTGTTACACTTTTTCAAACTTTTGAAGCTGCATGCGACAGTTTTGAAATTTCATATACATATTCCTCATGAAAAAAAAATAGTTGACCCATATTTTTAATAGTTGACCCATATTTTTCTTATGTCCGAGTTATGTCCCTTTTTATGCCCCCAACTTTGAAAAAGTTTGAAAGGCATATTGCTTCCGGCATATTGCTAGGGATTTGAAATTTCATATGTGTATTCCTCATGAAAAAAAAAAATGGTTGACCCAAGAAAAAAGTGGTTCAAGTCCAGCCACACATACATATAAGCCTTAGTTGCTTACTTGGGTGGTTTTAAGCACATTTTTGGTGTCATGGCATCCTATGTAGAGTAGAAGCCCGAAGGGGGTACTCACATATAAAATGGGTATGTATGTGCCGCCCTAGGTTAAAAAGAAGGGGCCTTACGGAGCTGATCAAACTGAAAAAGTGGGTGCTTCAGAGCTGAAAGAACGGTAAAAGTTGTACCTTTAGAGCTGATCGAATTGCGGGGAAAAAGTGTTCATTCAGAATAAGTGGATGCTTTTAGAGCTAATCGAACTGGAAAAGTAGGTGCATTTAGAGCTTATAAAACTAAAAAAAGTGGGACTTTACCGCGGCGCATACGCGTGCTGCTTTAATATGGGAGTACCCCCTCCGGGAGCAGAAGTTCCATCAAATAGAGGCAACGTCCCAACATGACCATGATTGCTGACAGGGACGTAAAGCATCAAATCACTCTAACATTTTTATCATGCTAGTCACAATTTACTTCTTTCTGTTATCTGAACCAGTCTGTTCCTAGACTAAATTACCATTACTGAATGCATAATTAGTATCAATCCCTTTTCGTGATCACACGACAATGGAAACTGTTCCGGCATCCATAACCAAAAATAAACGGGAGAATGTGATATATATATGATGGACATGAAGAGGATTTGAAAACAACTTCCTTCACACCGTGAGTCATGAAAACATGCAAAGTCCTCGAATAACATGCATTCATCAAGTTTACACATGTACACAATCAAGGTTGCATTTTGACAGTTACCTAATATGTGAGAAGTTGATTTCGTACAAATAAGGGGTTCACTATCTACTGTATGAATATTATTAACAACAACACCAGAATCACGATAACGCTTTTTCTGAAAGATAGTTTCTTTGCAGATATAACTGTGCCACAGAAACTTGATATTCCATCATATAATATACAATGTAGTTACTGTATTTCTGTTACACATAAACTGAAACTACTATTTTTAGACAAAGTGCAAAGTTCAAAAGCAGCATGAAGCGAACATTTAAATATTACTATTCAAAAAGAAGTGAGATTTGTAGAGAAAAAATATGAGCCGCCTCGTGGAAAAACCAACAATGTGGTTTTCAAACAGGTATGACACAAACCGGCCTGCACACGCACAGAAAAGAGCTAGAAGCTCGAAATTTCGATTTTAAATAGAAGAGGAATTGTACTATCCGAGTAGCGAAAACAAAGGCGCTGATCAGCTTCGCGGTTACCGCGAAGCTGATCTGCGTCTTTGTTTTCGCCTATGCAGATTGTTGGTTTTCCCATGAGGCGGCTCATGTATTAACGCAAATTGATATTCCATCATATATTATTATGTATTTCCGACAATATTTCTGTTACTCTAATAGTAAAATTTAGTGTTTGGTGCAATAAGATGTGGAAGTGCACTTAAATCGAGGGCAACCAGTTAACCAGCTACGGCGTTTGTTGGTATTGAGGTTTAACGTCCCAGTCAACAATTTTAATTAATGTCGGAAAGGTGCCAACACCTCCTGGATATTAACCAGTACTTTTGGATATTAATTTGTCTTGCTCAAGGATACAACACGGTGTACCGTGTGGGGGTCGAACCCAGGCCCTCTCGATTCGAAGTCCTTTCCTTATCACCAGGCCACCGCGCTCCCCTATCTGTGTTGTGACTAATACAGAGCTGGCCATACACGCAAGGTCAAATTACGCTTGGGGATTACTTGAGTTTTCTTATAACACTACAACGTGCTTTATCGCAATGAGGCCACAAGACCCTTACACACAATGACTTTCCATACAGAAACGCGGTCTGTTAATGAGTCTTGGAGTAGTTGTTTCCAATCTAGCTTTAAGCGAATAAAAACTGAGATCCTTTAAGAGCAGTGGAAATATTTATAAGAAAGGGATAGGGCCATACCGCAGTTGCGGCTTCTTAAGCCTCGCCAGTGGCCTTTCAAAATAACTTTGCAAAATTCAAACTATATTTTGTGATTATATACCTGAAAAACATTCTCTGTATATTAAAATATTTATTTTTTTCGTTATGCACCTCTTTTACTAGATATTGAGCGAAAAAGTAAAATAGACAAAACCATTCGTGTTTCATTATTTTAATAAATTCATAACAAAATTGTCATAAGTGAAAAACAATGTGAGCAAAATATCCGTTCAAGATACATGTAACACAGACTTTTAAACATCAAAATCTACCCTATTTTAGAATTTGTGTCTCTGTGCCAATAAAATAAGATATGTTGGATAAAAAAAATATATTGGGCAGATCATGCCAACACCACATGTAAGGGTACCCATAAAACGGCACAAAAGTGGAGGCCAAAATTCATCACTTTCGTCATCTGTGATTTGTTTTGCTTGAACCTGTGCACATTTTACTGTGATTCAAAGATAAAGTTCAAAGTGGATGACAATAGCCATGCATGTTTCCGCATACAGTTACGTTTTGATAAAGTTACAGGATCGAGCCAAGGACATATGCAGAAACAATAGCTTAATTCCGAGAATAGCAACGGTTGTATTAAAGAATACATGTCAATGCATTTAAGTATTTATAACCTCTTTAGAATACAAGCACAATGTACCTTAGGTGGGTATAACATAATTGGTTCGACATGGCTTTCTTTCTTGTTTTGTTGACTTAAAGAAGCAAAAGAAAGAAGGAAAAGTAAAATTGCGAAGAACAGCATAGAAAAGATAGATGGTAAATCAGTACATAAACCAACAATCTGCATATGCGAAAACAAAGCCGCAGATCAGCTGCGTAGTAACTGCACCTGTAGCTGATTTAGCAACACAGAAAGTCTACATACAACCCCTCTTGTTTTTGATTCCGAAAATTCAAGTTTCTGCCCCAATTCTGTGGCTGCACAGGCCGGTTTGTGTTAGTCCTGGTCGGAAACCCAGATATCTGGTTTTCCTGCGCGACGGCTCATTTATTTTAAAAATGCAAGTCAATGTGTCACAATAACAACAGATTTATTTTAACGTAAAACTGGGATGCTTTCTTGCAGAAGTGTCAGTAATACAATGGTTGCCTTAGATGCGGCATCCCAGGATATAACAATGTTCCTCCCGGAGCACTAGCAAAAGGTCTACATAACACAGAGGGCAAGAAGAATGGTCCCGAGTCCTGCTCTGGTGATGACTTCCCGTCCCCTGATAACTGAGATTTCCACTTATTTCTACGATTCTGGAACCACACTTTGATCTGAGTCTCTGTAAGATTCAAACTTGCGGCAATTTCTGATCGCTCAGCACTGGACAAATACCGCTTGGCGTCAAAAGCCGCTTCCAGGTAAAACACTTGCTGTCGTGAGAATACAGTCCGTGTTTTCTTCTTTATTTTCAATTTTGAGTCACATTTTGATAGATTTGAGTGGTAAGAGTCTTTTCTCTGTGTACTTTCACTTGTGTTCACTGTATGTTCTCCTGTCTGTGTCTCAGGGGAGCCAGAATCTGTCGTCATATCTTCTGGATAATCATTATCTGAAAATGGTAACGTAGATAACAATTAGCAATGGTGTAAATTGTGGATTAGTTTTCAAAGTTTAATAATCTTATCTTATTGAAATGCAACAAAAATATTGAGAGAAAAAAAAGAGCAGGCTTTTTCGGGAATCATATATAGTGGCAAATGATAAACTAGATATTATAAACTTTTGAAACTGCATTTAAAACAAAAAAAAAGACTACGGTATAACGCGAAGACCTGATGAAACCTCCTAGTTTTGCTCATTTTACTTTCATTAAAACCTATGCTATGGGAGCTCATAAGAATCATCTCGCCGAGGAATAGTTGCTGATGCGATTCAGATGGGCATCCACAACATGGATTCCTAGGCGATTCTGGTGAATGAAAGTTGTGTTTTAATTGTAAACAATGATCTAACATTCTGAAACGTCTACTTACCATTTTGGAACTCTGGCGATCTCTCATCTGAAGTTTCCGCCTCGTACAAGTGTGACTGTTCTGGCACCCTCGGTCTCTCGTACGGTGAATATGACGGCTTATGCCACGTGGAATTGTTCTCAGATAAGATGCTCTCGATTGAGAAGGCAAGTCTTTTAGGAGTAGATTCTGACGTCATGATGGCGATCTCTCGGTTAATGTTAAGTCGCAACTATTAGCTATACGCTAATATCATAAGTCATTTCTAGAATCCAGAATGTGCCAATTTGAAATTATAATGTTCTCCTCTACAAATAAAGAATTGCTATCTAACAGTAAAAGGCACAAGAATTTCAGAAAACACTTTTTCTAAAGTTCAATCAATAATCAATCGTTATGTAGTTTTCGGAAAACTTTTTAACAGCAAAAGTTCCAACATTAAATTTTTAAACAAATATTAAAATATCCATTCAAGAACATTGACGTGGTTCGAACGAGGGTCTTCTGCGTAATTGCGTGAGTCAAGGCGACCGTCAGGTTTTATACCCGTAATTTAACAAGAACGGTGTGACTTATGAAATTAAACTCACTTTTGTAACAAATGATGATCAAAACCTTGATAAATGGTCAGTAGGAGTTAATGGCACCTTGCGGTTTATGTCACGACTTGGCTATTTTATTAAATTATTGTTTGATTGGTTGGTTTTGTCCGAAGATCCATGGACAAACACATTGGGCCCGACCTTTCGCGGTAGTAATTACTTACAATTCTTTAGATTGATGGTCAAATTGATAAGCTCTCATGACAATTTGTAATATACCCCCTTGAAAATACTTTGATCCCTAGTTTGTTCTGATGTTTATCGTCCGCACAGCTCTGGGCGCTATTTTCTAAAAGCACGGTTAATTGGGAAGGCGCTCTGACCGTGTCATGGCGAACTGGTGTTTACATGTTTAGGGCGGGGCGAGAGCAGTTCGCAAGAATGCAGGGGTTAATTTGAGAGGCGTATTCAAGACGGACACGAGACCAAAATTTGCGAGATCACTGGTCAGGCTGCAATTAGAGGTTAATAAAAGAGAAAGTAGGAAGACAAATATGTTCGGCGCCAGACAATTGTTAATTTGAAAAATTAGACTTCTTTTCGCTTATTAATTAACGGACAGAGGGACAGGCAATGCACGGCCAGTGATTATACCCCACGGTTTCCATGCACACACGCAATAAGTGGCACCACGCACTGACATGTATCCGTTTAATATATACACATGGAAATAATGTGACTACCAACTTTGGACTGTATATATCCTTCTTTGTAAAAATTATGAAGAATGTTTTGACAATTTGTCAGAATCTGTAGTCTCCAAAGTTGCTTCTATGTGAAAATGGTTAGCATCAAACATAAACTGCGGCGGAGAGCGACCATCTTTGATTCAGAAAATGTTTGTTAAATTTAAGAAATGCAAGTTGCTAGTGTTTGTGATAACTTCATTATTTGAACTCATCTTATCGTAATTTTTCGTAAGCATAAAGCTGAGATATTGCTTGTGGAACTTTGGTCATAAATTCTTTATTTTCTGACCGACTTTCGGCGGTAGGCCCATACTTTTCCGGGGGTAGGTTTCATGTCCACGTTTTTTTTTCTTGTAAATGCTGGACCAGATGTTCGATATGACCTCTTTGGAATCTAAACATGTACGTTCTGGTTATAGTGTCCTAGCTGAATTATTCTTTTACAGCTTTATTTGCAAAATGTTCAAAATCAATGCAAACGGTAAATTTTGTATGATTAGTTGGTTTGGAGATGAAGCATGAAGTTTTACGCCCGAAGTCGTTTATTCATTCAGAACGATCAGATTCAACATTTTATTCCTGTTTTTCTTTCAAAAATTGAGTTTTGCGGAGCGCAGAAGCAAAATGGCAAACTTGTATTCAGTAAAATTGGAGTTTTTCGCATATGGCATATTGTATCCTCCGTAGCACAAAGACAGAATGTTGTGAATTTCCATAAATTGGTCTGTAGCTAGGCCAAGGTATGAAATATATGTGATAAAAATTTCAGTATCGCCAGAAAAATGGAAAATTGATTTTTTTCAAAATTTCCCCAAGGGCTAAAAGTGTTCCCTAACTTATTTCCATGTGTATAGTTTCTGTTTTCATGCGTGTTTTCTTTGTTTTAGGTTTCATAGGATGCAAGGATTGGTGCTTTTTATAAATCCTGCCAACTGTGCCCCTGGGGTCCATACGGGTCCCGCCCCGGGGGCGTCATGGGAAAAACATAAAAAAATCTTCTTCTCGGAAACCATATGGCCCAGAGCTTTCATATGTTGTGTGGACCAATGTATAATCTTCTCCTTTATAAATGCTGCCAACGGTGCCCCTGGGGTCCATACAGGCCACGCCCCAGGCATGTCATTATCTACCATAGACTTATAATGGAAATATATGAAAAAATCTTCTCTGCAACAGCATGACACAAAGCTTGTACATTTGATATACAATATTGTCATGTGGAGCTCTACATAAATCCTGCCAATCTTGCCCCTGGGGTCAAATATGGCCCCACCCAGGGGGTCATTATAGGACCCTGACCTTGTTAGATGATTTTTTCACGTGATTCAAAATGGCAGAAAAGAGAATACACAATCCAGACAAGAGCTCTTCTGCTGATGTAAGTAGGGTTTCAAGGTCACATGACCAAGATGGCCACCATACCCATATATGGTAAAAACCCCAATTACTTTGTCCAGTGACTGTACTTGTTGACTCTCAGGTGAGCGATCGTTGCCCCTGGGCTACTTGTTTTATTTGTCTTGTATGCTTAATTAAGTACTAAATACACAAAGTAAGATTTTTAAAGCATTTATACAGCCAGAATTGTTGAAAACGTGCGTATTCTTTGCATGCAAAAATGCAGATCATTTTCATGACGCATGTAGAAAAAATATTACAGATGGTCACAAAACGCAAACGTGCTTTTGCAAAGGCAACTGGTTCAATGCATTTTCTCGCATCGTTGAGTGAGTATAAGCAAAATAGATAGCCTGAAATTACTTCTAAAGACAGTTTGGAACATTTATTCTTGATGCATATGTAGTTGGTCTCATTATTGTTCCTGGTGACTCAGTAGTAGGATGCAACCGTAGCATTCTCCTTATTTCAATAAGTTAGTACTAAAAGTATGTTAATGATGGACAGGAAATTAAAACATTCAGGCCATTGAACAATATTACGAAGTTACATAAACATTGATCACTGTAACATCCAAATGAGCCGCCTCGTGGGAAACCCAACAATGTGGTTTCCGAACAGGTCAGACTTAAACCGGCCTGTACAGTCACCGAAAATGGCTAGAGGCTGGAAATTTTGGATTTAGAAAGAAGAGGAATTGTACTACCAGAGTAGCGAAAACAAAGGCGCTGATCAGCTTCGCAGTTACTGCGAAGCTGATCTGCGCCTTTGTTTTCGCATATGCAGATTGAGATGGTTTTCCCATGAAGCGGCTCAAATGTCACAAGGGCATCTGACTAAGTACGTAAAACATACGTAATATTTATTTGGGATGCAATAAAATTAACTATTTAGAATGGTAACTGGCACTTGAGAATGTTTATTTATATTTTGTGGCGACATTACCACATACTTAAATAAATTCATCAGATACCACAACTGCAGTCGTGGGAAAGTCACTTAATATGCGGAGTATGCCTGAAGACACGATTCCAATAATTGCCTGACTCGAATGAAAAATAGACGTTTGGAAATTTGTGGGTAATCGTAATAACCCTAAAATAAATGCCAGTAATTTTGTATTACTGATCGTTCCAAGGCGATACTTAGATGTTGTGGCTCTTATTTTTGTGTCTTGGTGTTGTTTTTTGTGCTGTTTGCGCTTTATGAGCGTTTTCATATTTTAGTTAGGTTTAGGTAACTGAGTGGCCGCCTATTGGGAAATAGCTGCTCACTCGGCTTACAATGTGTTTTCTTAGTACCAGTATCTAATTGTCAATTAAGTTTTTTTCCCACTTTGGATTTTGGAGTGGGAATTTCTTTCTGATCGCGTCTTTTCCTGATCATTGCCTACTTCTACCTTTTTTTCATCCATCTCATATAAGGGCTTATAGTAAGGATGAAGGCATACAGCCTACGGAGTTTCGCGCCTTTCAGCGATTTGAATACTCGACTGACTTCTGACATATGTAACAAATTGTTTTTATGTAAATAAGAAACGTTTCTCACCTTTGAGCCGCCTCATAAGAAAAACTACAATTTGCATATGCGAAAACAAAGACGCAGATCAGCTTCGCGGTAACCGCGAAGCTGATCAGCGCCTTTGGTTTCGCTACACGGATAGTACACATCCTCTTCTTCCTAAATCCGAAATTTCAAGCTTCTAGCCTGCTTCTGTAGCTGTACAGGCCGGTTTGTGTTGGACCTGTTCGGAAACCACATTGTTGGTTTTCCCACGAGGCGGCTCATTTCTTGGGGTCAGATAAGATTGTAGGACTCGTGATCGAGAGGTCCGTAAATGGAAACCTACGGTCACCGACGTGTGTTCTTGAACAATACACATTTCCTCCCCATAGTTCTGGTATGAGCCGCATCATGAGAAAACCGGATTTTTGCCTAGGCGAAAACAAAGGCGCAGATCAGCTTCGCGGTAACCGCGAAGCTGATCAGCGCCTTTGTTTTCGCTACTCGGATAGTACAATTCCTCTTCTACTTAAATCCGAAATTTCAAGCTTCTAGCTCTTTTCTGAGCTTGTACAGGCCGGTTTGTGTCGGACCTGGTCGGAAACCCCGAAGACCGGTTTTCTTGCGTCGCGGCTCGTATTATCCATGAAGTGTCGGCTTTTTGATACCAAACCAAATATATTAACTGACATTTTCTGCAGTCCACAGGTTCTGAAACAAAGGTATTGTATAACTTCAATGCAAAATCTGTTTTTGAAAGATTATACGACAGCCCGCATGCTTAGTTTGTTACCCAAACACGGTTGATTTTTATGCTTCCTTTTTTTGCAAGACGACTTCATGATGGCCCTGACTTAGACTATTCGGGACCGGTGCTTCTTGTCTGTTGCTCGGCCCACAGGAATTCAACTGATGTTTTTCGTGTTGCTCTAGATTTTCAATGGTGCTGTTTGGTTTTCAAGACGACATCTCCATTTGTCATAAAGCATCTTTTACCTGTGAAGTCCTGGTTCTTTATTCATCATGACGTCTATCACAATTTATTTGTTTGACCGTAAGTATGCATTGACTGATTAGAGGTTTACTACAATAAGGACTTAACAACCAAAAATATGTTTGGGCCATCTCAGAAGACGCAGGCGTGTGTGGTATCTCCTAGACGTAAAGCATGACAGTAAGTAATGATCAGGAAATTGTGCACTCAGGCCCAAACTCCCACTCCAAAAACCGAGGTTGGAAAAAAATAACTTAATAAGGACAATAAGGTACTAATATTAAGAGAACATGTCGTAAGCCTAGTGAGCAGCTATTTCCCAATAGGTGGCCACTTACTTACCCGGACATAACTAAGTATATGAGAACGTACACAAGAAATGGGGTCTTAAAGGTCGGTTTAAGCCCCGCCTCCTCCATATTTATATTATTGATCGTTCCAAGGTGGTATTTCTATTTGGGTTCTACATGTATTTTTTTAGGGTTGGTGTCATTTTATGTTGTTGTGATGTTTCCAGTTAAATTTAGGTAACTGACGGGACACCTTTTGGGAAAAAGCTCCTCGCTCGGCATTGATTGCACCAGTTCCTGTTCATTGTTTACCTTTATTAACTTTATATGTATGGGCTTATATTGGAAATTATTAAAATGAAGATGAAATTCTGATAAATCTTTCTTGATGCGCACATGTCATTTTTTTTTGTTGGTCACGGGGTGGCTTTTTCCATTGCACCCTAAATTGTGGTTAAGCAGCTTTATGATACGGTGCAATTTGCGATTTGCCGCAATTGTTCGCAATTATTTGACCACTCGTATCCGTCCCATGCACCAACCAGCGTTAAAGTTAACACCTCGGCAATAGGTCTGCATTTAAGTATGGGTTAGTCGTATAAAGACGTACGAATAATGAAATAAAATTCAATAAAACATGATAAATTGTATTTAAGAAATAGTTTAGTCACATAATTCAATATCTAGTTTCAATTGCGAGAAATGTTACCGTTTATCTGTAATAGTGATCAGTGCTTGGGGCTCGTACAGTCGCTTTTAGAGGGCGGGCTGTGGGAATGTACACTTAACATGATTCTTTTCACAACTTTTACTCTTCGTTGGTGAGAAACACATAAAACTAAAATGTTGGTTTATTGTCCAGCAATAGTTAAAAGGTATTATTTAAAAGTTTTTGGCCACCATAAAGTCATTGTTTCGGTATTCACAAGGTTATGGCATTATTTATGCTGAAATGATCTCTACAAATCGCAATGCATTAAAAATAAGAAAAAGTAGATCTAAGCAAACTCCAGGAACCGGCACCAAAAGTTCCGCCAAAACTGACAAAAATAACAAATGACTACTGTTACTAGACACATAGAGAACAATCGGTCGTCAGAGTGAGCAGCTCTTTCCCCAAAAGGGGATCCCTCAGTTACCCTATACATTTAATGGACAGTGATACAAAAATTAATGTAGGGCTTAAACCAGAAACCAGTTTAATATGGGGTGCCGTTTTACTATAAAATCAGAAATTCGATTTTTTTTTTTTTATTTCACAAATTATTTTTTAATACATGTATCAGAAATTCGATTTTGTGATATCAAAAAAAAAAAAAAAAAAAAAAAAAAAAAAAAAAAAAAAAAAAAAAAATGATTTTGTGATATCAAAAATTCGATTTTTGATATAAAAATAGATTTTGTGAAATAAAAAATACTAATTTTACAGTAAAACGGCGCCTCATAGTTTAACGGGCTTCACACAAGAAAGGAAAGTCTTTGAATTGAGCCGCCTCATGGGAAAACCAACAATCTGCATAGATGAAAACAAAGACGCAGATCAGCTTCGCGGTAACCGCGAAGCTGATCAGCGCCTTTGTTTTCGCTACTCGGATAGTACAATTCCTCCTCTACTTAACTCCAAAATTTGAAGCTTCTAGCCTGCTTCTGTGACCGTACAGCCTGATTTGTGTCGGACCTGTTCGGAAACCACATTGTTGGTTTTCCCACGAGGCGGCTCAACTGATACAGTGTCAATGCAGACGGAAAAAACTGGGCAATACTAGATATCACATGAAATTATGACCTGCTATAAACGTGTGGTGAGCAAGATAACTAGCTCTTTCCCAGTAAGGCTGTCTTCCGACTTTTTTCCTCGTCGGTCGTCTTATTTTCTTGTTAATACACATCCAGTTGCTTGTCAGGGCCCAGTTGTTCAAATTAACGACGTCGTTAGTTAATGTTTCGTTAAAATTTCAAACATTAATATTTCAAATACACTGTTATTTTTTGTTGAAAAAATGTGAGAATCCTTTGCACTGCAAAGGATTCTCACATTTTTTCAACAAAAAATAACAGTGTATTTCTTACTTTAGCTGATATTTGCTTAACAAATTTATGTCTTAACGATATCGTTAAGCTAACGATGAACTGGGTCCTGGTGTATAGTCTTTCAATTCTTTCTTTTGTCAAATATAGGCTACAGTATAGACATGATTTTCCCGTCGATATTCAGTTATACCTCGCCAAAGTGGAACGAGGAACCGATGTTTTGTTTTGTTTTCTTGTTTTCTTCTTACTCCCATCAATCAATTTCTGATTATTCTTGGGAGGTGTACATTGTACACTCCGGTGTGTTTGCAGGATGAGCCTATGTGCATGAGGATAGAACCTGTATAGGGATCTTTAACCTGCACAGGGGATGACTGTCCCTGCACAGGGGGCCTCCAGTTAACGTCCCGATCCGAAGGACGGCGCACTGTATCATGTCATTCCTGCAAATGACACGAAGGGAAGCTTGTTCGGACCAACAAATTTTTCCTCGCCGCCGGCGGGGATCGAACCCGGGACCTCTAGCACAAGAAGCCAGTGCGCTAACCACTCGGCTACCTCGAAGCGGAGTGTAGGTTAGACAGCTGATCTAGCTACAGTACTGCTGCTACTTCTAAATGCATACATCACTATGTCAACAATGTGAAATTAACATCACAGGAACGTTTTGTACAGATCCCATTTGTCAGTTGCATCCATTTCTGATGGGCCGAAAATGAAAAATAAGGTCCCGGTAAACCTGTGACCTATTGGACATACCAGAGGTAATGTAAAACGTCTTTGATCTCCGAATTATTCAATTTTCGTAATGTCAGTCTATGTACCAATATACAGACAAGATGTCTAAAGATAGGTCCTTTATCGGGTACTAATTTACTGGACTTTATTGTCAACCCACCCCTATCACATACTTTATCTGGGTCAAATTGGTTAGCTAAATGGCACAAAACCATCCAACTGGCTGTTTCGCGACGTATGATGCTTTAAAAATGACGGTTTTGTCTTCTTTTGGTGGAATTTGTTCACTGAAAAGCAGCTAGTCAAATAGTTTTACGCCCCATTCAATAGCTAAGGTCATATGGAGAACAGACCTCGATTTAGTCACAGCTCATTCAAAATGACTGGAAAAGGCCGGGACCGAAGCTACGAACCCTGGTTTACAAGGCGAGCAGCTTGACCACTACGCTAAGGAGGCTTCTGTATCAAATGAGAGGGCGGGGGAAATATATGTCTTGCAGACATATCCATAGTGCAAGAATATCCATTATCACTCTTTAAACTGAAACCGTTATGTTCCAGTCCTAAATATATGGAACATTTAAATTATTTGAGGCGCCTCATGGGAAAACCAACAATCTGCATATGCAAAAACAAAGCACCTTTGTTTTCGCTACACGTCTACTATCTAAATCCGAAATTTCAAGCTTCTAGCTTGCTTCTATGACTGTACAGTCCGGTTTGTGTCGGACCTGTTCGGAAACCACATTGTTGGTTTTCCCACGAGGTGGCTCATTTCCTACTTCTTTTTGTGTTACCACAACTGATGCTGTGGCGATCGGCTTAAAAGTTTTCAACGTACACCAGAAATGTGTGCAAATATTCTCCTTATTTGGCCATCGGGTATGTGAATCAGTAGCAATTTAAAACAATTTTTTTTTTTCAAATATTTTATCAATTTTTGGATTATCTTGATTTTTAAAAATCAGTCTTTCTGTCAAAATATCCAAATCATCTGCTGCTAACTAGCTAGGGTCACGGATCCAGGTTTGCGACTAATGCATATGAGCCACCTCATGGGAAAACAAACAATCTGCATAGACGAAAACAAAGACGCAGATCAGCTTCGCGGTAAAAAGTGATTTTTGTTATACTGGCATATTAAGTTGGAAATTAACTTTTTTCCATAGACTAGCCACTAGTCTCCATATCATTTTTATTATTATTATTATTATTTTTTATTCAGTTTAAAATTCATTGGATTTCATTATTTGCCTTGCCTCTAATATAGAAATATTTTGGACTGGCTGAAGATATAGATGTCAAGACAAGGGATGGGACTAGTAAAATAAGAAAACAATATATAATTTGATAGTTTAATAACTTATTTTCCATTCTTTGTGAGTCTAAACGAAAGTCAGAAACTGTCTGTGATTCTAAGCTGTGATCATATTGAGATAATGCGTCTATGTGCCAAAACCTGCTTTGAAATACTAATGCGACGTAGATCTTTGTTATACCATTGAAAAGTTTTGTAATTTCTTGTTAATATGTAAATAATTCCATTTTAAACAGTCTCTCATAATTCTTAAAGAATGCATATGGTTCTTACATATCTTAATATGTATCATGTTTTAGGTCTTATTATGTATATATGTAGAAGTGAGACTTTAATAAATAATTTGTATTGTATTGTATTGTATAATTCAAGGATTTACAAATACATGTACATCAAGTTCTATGAGCTAGACTACTTTTCCCACTGCTTTCGCTCCATCCATTCCCGCTTCAAGTTTTCTTGCTTCTGGATTGGATCTCTTGATAAAAGAGGTTTTCAAAATAAGCACCTTATGCTTGATTAATTTTGTCACATGTGTAAGACACTATAATTGAGCCGCATCATGAGAAAACCGGATTTTTGCATATGCGACAACAAAGGCGCAGATCAGCTGTACAGTAACTGCACAGCTGATCAGCGCCTTTGTTTACGCTACTCGGATCGTACTATTCCTCTTCTACTTATAGCCAAAATTTCAAGCCTCTAGACTGGTTCTGTGACTGTACAGGCCTACTTGTGTCGCAACTGGTCGGAAACCCCGAAGACCGATTTTCTCGCGGCGCTGGCTCATATAATTCTAAGAATTTACAGGAGCACGGTACCCTCGATTATCGATAACTTAAAAAATGATGTTTGTTGTATCTGGTATTGGCAAATTCAGCAGTTTTGTGTTTGACGCTTGGAGATATGAATAATGGTAACGTAAGAACAGAGAGACCAGGAATCGATGCAATTAAATTCAAATTTCCAACATAGACACAAGGTGGGAAAGAAAATACATCAAACATAATAAAACCTTTTCCAAAAGAGCACACGCGAAGAGCAGAATGACTAGCTCAACCATCCGGCTAAGTTACAACCGAAACGAAAGGCAACGAGCACGACAGAGAGGCAGGCACAATAAACAGTAGAATAATGAAGATAAACCAACTCACACCGATTATACCGTTTTTACTGGGGACAACGCCGAAAACCATTTTTCCTGGGGATTTGATAAAGAAAACAAACATAGTGTTCAACTGGCGAACACATGTAACAAAAACTTTTGATGTAATATATGATGCTTCGAAAATAAATACTTGTGCTCAAAAAAAATTTCAGAGTTGCTAGCTACTTCCCTCCTGAACAGTGGTCATTAACAACGGGTCCCTAATGCCTCTCAACCCTTAAATACGAAAAAGTGATTGAATTATGGACTTTCTTTCGAGTAATGAAAACTTGCTCTGATATTGCTTCAAGCGGAATTTGAAAGGGTAATCGCTTGAGACTTGGGTGCAATTGTACAAATTTATATTTTACGACTGAAAATTAAACAGGGTAGCATTTAATAACACCAGTAGTGAATTGTAAATATTTTCATGCCTTTCAGTATTAATGATAGCATGTCATGTTGACCTGTAAAATCAGATAAAACATATCAAACGATGGTGTTACACTGATAAGCGGAACAATGAACGTCAACTTTTGGTCAAAAATTTAATTCAAACTTAAATCAGGGGCAGTTTTAAAATTTAATTGAAGCCTAACACTTTTCTATTTGATTTACAATGAGATAAAAGACCGAATATTGGGCGCGCGCTAACAAGAACCGATCATACAGCACATCTATGACAAATGTCTCCATTTTTAAGAAATATTCTACTCCAATACAGTGTCTGGTATAACATTTTCTAAGTACTTTTGTTTGGCTAGTTGCAATGTAACAAATGATATCCGGATTTCACTTTTTTGATGCAGCTTGAACCCTGGATACTTTTGTTATGATTTTATATTTCTTGCTTTGTGTCCAGTTATTGTGATGTTGGTGCCATTGTTATGCGTACTCATAACTAGAGGACCATTGGTCCTGTAGCTCACCTGAGAGATTATCACATTGTAAGCTCATGAGATTTAAATTAATTGAGAATCGACCAATGAAAGTCTATGCATGGACACTATTGACCCCCGGGGCATGGCCAAATTTGACCCAGGGGCATGACTGGCACAATTTATAATGGGGACTACCAAACATTGCTACATACCAAATATCAAAGCTGTTGGCCTAGTGGTTTCAGAGAAGAAGATTTTTTTAAGTTTTTTTTCCTATTGTAGGTCTATGGAGACTATCGACCCCCGGGGCGTGGCCAAATTTGACCCCAGGGGCATGATTGGCACAATTTATGTAGAGGACCATTAGCCATTGCCACCTACAAAATATCAAAGCTGTGGGCCTAGTGGTTTCAGAGAAGAAGATTTTTTAATTTTTTTCCCATTGTAAGTCTATGGAGACTATCAAACCCCGGGGCGTGGCCAAATTTGACTCCAGGGGTATGAATGGCACAATTTATGTAGAGGACCATTAGCCACTGCTTCATACCAAATATCAAAGCTGTGGGTCTAGTGGTTTCAGAGAAGAAGATTTTTTAATTTTTTTCCCATAGTAAGTCTATGGAGACTATCAACCCCCGGGGCGTGGCCAAATTTGACCCCAGGGGCATGAATGGCACAATTTATGTAGAGGACCATTAGCCATTGCTACATACCAAATATCAAAGCTGTTGGCCTAGTGGTTTCAGAGAAGAAGATTTTTTTAAGTTTTTTTCCTATTGTAGGTCTATGGAGACTATCGACCCCCGGGGCGTGGCCAAATTTGACCCCAGGGGCATGATTGGCACAATTTATGTAGAGGATTATTAGCCATTGCCACCTACATCATATCAAAGCTGTGGGCCCTGTGGTTTCAGAGAAGAAGATGTTTTAATTTTTTTCCCATAGTAAGTCTATGGAGACTATCAACCCCCGGGGCGTGGCCAAATTTGACCCCGGGGGTATGAATGGCACAATTTATGTAGAGGACCATTAGCCACTGCTACATACCAAATATCAAAGCTGTGGGCCTAGTGGTTTCAGAGAAGAAGATTTTTTTAGTTTTTCCAATTGTAAGTCTATGGAGACTATCGACCCCCGGGGCGTGGCCAAATTTGACCCCAGGGGCATGGCTGGCACAATTTATGTAGAGGACCATTAGCCATTGCCACATACCAAATATCAAAGCTGTGGGCCCTGTGGTTTCAGAGAAGAAGATTTTTTAATTTTTTTCCCATAGTAAGTCTATGGAGACTATCGACCCCCGGGGCATGGCCAAATTTGACCCCAGGGGCATGAATGGCACAATTTATGTAGAGGACCATTAGCCATTGCTATACCGAAAATGAAAAATAAGGTCCCGGTAAACCTGTGACCTATTGGACATACCAGAGGTAATGTAAAACGTCTTTGATCTCCGAATTATTCAATTTTCGTAATGTCAGTCTATGTACCAATATACAGACAAGATGTCTAAAGATAGGTCCTTTATCGGGTACTAATTTACTGGACTTTATTGTCAACCCACCCCTATCACATACTTTATCTGGGTCAAATTGGTTATCTAAATGGCACAAAACCATCCAACTGGCTGTTTCGCGACGTATGATGCTTTAAAAATGACGGTTTTGTCTTCTTTTGGTGGAATTTGTTCACTGAAAAGCAGCTAGTCAAATAGTTTTACGCCCCATTCAATAGCTAAGGTCATATGGAGAACAGACCTCGATTTAGTCACAGCTCATTCAAAATGACTGGAAAAGGCCGGGACCGAAGCTACGAACCCTGGTTTACAAGGCGAGCAGCTTGACCACTACGCTAAGGAGGCTTCTGTATCAAATGAGAGGGCGGGGGAAATATATGTCTTGCAGACATATCCATAGTGCAAGAATATCCATTATCACTCTTTAAACTGAAACCGTTATGTTCCAGTCCTAAATATATGGAACATTTAAATTATTTGAGGCGCCTCATGGGAAAACCAACAATCTGCATATGCGAAAACAAAGCACCTTTGTTTTCGCTACACGTCTACTATCTAAATCCGAAATTTCAAGCTTCTAGCTTGCTTCTATGACTGTACAGTCCGGTTTGTGTCGGACCTGTTCGGAAACCACATTGTTGGTTTTCCCACGAGGTGGCTCATTTCCTACTTCTTTTTGTGTTACCACAACTGATGCTGTGGCGATCGGCTTAAAAGTTTTCAACGTACACCAGAAATGTGTGCAAATATTCTCCTTATTTGGCCATCGGGTATGTGAATCAGTAGCAATTTAAAACAATTTTTTTTTTCAAATATTTTATCAATTTTTGGATTATCTTGATTTTTAAAAATCAGTCTTTCTGTCAAAATATCCAAATCATCTGCTGCTAACTAGCTAGGGTCACGGATCCAGGTTTGCGACTAATGCATATGAGCCACCTCATGGGAAAACAAACAATCTGCATAGACGAAAACAAAGACGCAGATCAGCTTCGCGGTAAAAAGTGATTTTTGTTATACTGGCATATTAAGTTGGAAATTAACTTTTTTCCATAGACTAGCCACTAGTCTCCATATCATTTTTATTATTATTATTATTATTTTTTATTCAGTTTAAAATTCATTGGATTTCATTATTTGCCTTGCCTCTAATATAGAAATATTTTGGACTGGCTGAAGATATAGATGTCAAGACAAGGGATGGGACTAGTAAAATAAGAAAACAATATATAATTTGATAGTTTAATAACTTATTTTCCATTCTTTGTGAGTCTAAACGAAAGTCAGAAACTGTCTGTGATTCTAAGCTGTGATCATATTGAGATAATGCGTCTATGTGCCAAAACCTGCTTTGAAATACTAATGCGACGTAGATCTTTGTTATACCATTGAAAAGTTTTGTAATTTCTTGTTAATATGTAAATAATTCCATTTTAAACAGTCTCTCATAATTCTTAAAGAATGCATATGGTTCTTACATATCTTAATATGTATCATGTTTTAGGTCTTATTATGTATATATGTAGAAGTGAGACTTTAATAAATAATTTGTATTGTATTGTATTGTATAATTCAAGGATTTACAAATACATGTACATCAAGTTCTATGAGCTAGACTACTTTTCCCACTGCTTTCGCTCCATCCATTCCCGCTTCAAGTTTTCTTGCTTCTGGATTGGATCTCTTGATAAAAGAGGTTTTCAAAATAAGCACCTTATGCTTGATTAATTTTGTCACATGTGTAAGACACTATAATTGAGCCGCATCATGAGAAAACCGGATTTTTGCATATGCGACAACAAAGGCGCAGATCAGCTGTACAGTAACTGCACAGCTGATCAGCGCCTTTGTTTACGCTACTCGGATCGTACTATTCCTCTTCTACTTATAGCCAAAATTTCAAGCCTCTAGACTGGTTCTGTGACTGTACAGGCCTACTTGTGTCGCAACTGGTCGGAAACCCCGAAGACCGATTTTCTCGCGGCGCTGGCTCATATAATTCTAAGAATTTACAGGAGCACGGTACCCTCGATTATCGATAACTTAAAAAATGATGTTTGTTGTATCTGGTATTGGCAAATTCAGCAGTTTTGTGTTTGACGCTTGGAGATATGAATAATGGTAACGTAAGAACAGAGAGACCAGGAATCGATGCAATTAAATTCAAATTTCCAACATAGACACAAGGTGGGAAAGAAAATACATCAAACATAATAAAACCTTTTCCAAAAGAGCACACGCGAAGAGCAGAATGACTAGCTCAACCATCCGGCTAAGTTACAACCGAAACGAAAGGCAACGAGCACGACAGAGAGGCAGGCACAATAAACAGTAGAATAATGAAGATAAACCAACTCACACCGATTATACCGTTTTTACTGGGGACAACGCCGAAAACCATTTTTCCTGGGGATTTGATAAAGAAAACAAACATAGTGTTCAACTGGCGAACACATGTAACAAAAACTTTTGATGTAATATATGATGCTTCGAAAATAAATACTTGTGCTCAAAAAAAAATTCAGAGTTGCTAGCTACTTCCCTCCTGAACAGTGGTCATTAACAACGGGTCCCTAATGCCTCTCAACCCTTAAATACGAAAAAGTGATTGAATTATGGACTTTCTTTCGAGTAATGAAAACTTGCTCTGATATTGCTTCAAGCGGAATTTGAAAGGGTAATCGCTTGAGACTTGGGTGCAATTGTACAAATTTATATTTTACGACTGAAAATTAAACAGGGTAGCATTTAATAACACCAGTAGTGAATTGTAAATATTTTCATGCCTTTCAGTATTAATGATAGCATGTCATGTTGACCTGTAAAATCAGATAAAACATATCAAACGATGGTGTTACACTGATAAGCGGAACAATGAACGTCAACTTTTGGTCAAACATTTAATTCAAACTTAAATCAGGGGCAGTTTTAAAATTTAATTGAAGCCTAACACTTTTCTATTTGATTTACAATGAGATAAAAGACCGAATATTGGGCGCGCGCTAACAAGAACCGATCATACAGCACATCTATGACAAATGTCTCCATTTTTAAGAAATATTCTACTCCAATACAGTGTCTGGTATAACATTTTCTAAGTACTTTTGTTTGGCTAGTTGCAATGTAACAAATGATATCCGGATTTCACTTTTTTGATGCAGCTTGAACCCTGGATACTTTTGTTATGATTTTATATTTCTTGCTTTGTGTCCAGTTATTGTGATGTTGGTGCCATTGTTATGCGTACTCATAACTAGAGGACCATTGGTCCTGTAGCTCACCTGAGAGATTATCACATTGTAAGCTCATGAGATTTAAATTAATTGAGAATCGACCAATGAAAGTCTATGCATGGACACTATTGACCCCCGGGGCATGGCCAAATTTGACCCAGGGGCATGACTGGCACAATTTATAATGGGGACTACCAAACATTGCTACATACCAAATATCAAAGCTGTTGGCCTAGTGGTTTCAGAGAAGAAGATTTTTTTAAGTTTTTTTTCCTATTGTAGGTCTATGGAGACTATCGACCCCCGGGGCGTGGCCAAATTTGACCCCAGGGGCATGATTGGCACAATTTATGTAGAGGACCATTAGCCATTGCCACCTACAAAATATCAAAGCTGTGGGCCTAGTGGTTTCAGAGAAGAAGATTTTTTATTTTTTTTCCCATTGTAAGTCTATGGAGACTATCAAACCCCGGGGCGTGGCCAAATTTGACTCCAGGGGTATGAATGGCACAATTTATGTAGAGGACCATTAGCCACTGCTTCATACCAAATATCAAAGCTGTGGGTCTAGTGGTTTCAGAGAAGAAGATTTTTTAATTTTTTTCCCATAGTAAGTCTATGGAGACTATCAACCCCCGGGGCGTGGCCAAATTTGACCCCAGGGGCATGAATGGCACAATTTATGTAGAGGACCATTAGCCATTGCTACATACCAAATATCAAAGCTGTTGGCCTAGTGGTTTCAGAGAAGAAGATTTTTTTAAGTTTTTTTGTAGTTGTAGGTCTATGGAGACTATCGACCCCCGGGGCGTGGCCAAATTTGACCCCAGGGGCATGATTGGCACAATTTATGTAGAGGATTATTAGCCATTGCCACCTACATCATATCAAAGCTGTGGGCCCTGTGGTTTCAGAGAAGAAGATGTTTTAATTTTTTTCCCATAGTAAGTCTATGGAGACTATCAACCCCCGGGGCGTGGCCAAATTTGACCCCGGGGGTATGAATGGCACAATTTATGTAGAGGACCATTAGCCACTGCTACATACCAAATATCAAAGCTGTGGGCCTAGTGGTTTCAGAGAAGAAGATTTTTTTAGTTTTTCCAATTGTAAGTCTATGGAGACTATCGACCCCCGGGGCGTGGCCAAATTTGACCCCAGGGGCATGGCTGGCACAATTTATGTAGAGGACCATTAGCCATTGCCACATACCAAATATCAAAGCTGTGGGCCCTGTGGTTTCAGAGAAGAAGATTTTTTAATTTTTTTCCCATAGTAAGTCTATGGAGACTATCGACCCCCGGGGCATGGCCAAATTTGACCCCAGGGGCATGAATGGCACAATTTATGTAGAGGACCATTAGCCATTGCTACATACCAAATATCAAAGCTGTGGGCCTAGTGGTTTCAGAGAAGAAGATTTTTTTAGTTTTTCCCATTGTAAGTCTATGGGACCTATCTGTTGCCATGGAAACCACAATTTTGATACAATCTGCTCCAAAACCTAATACCATCAATCCCCCAACCCAATTATGGTTCACATTAAATTTGATCAAGATCGGCCTACTAGCTTCAGAAATATTCTTCTTTGAAATTGTGGACGGACGACGGACGACGACGACGACGACGACGACGACGGACGACGGATGCCTGCCTATCCTATAAGCTCACCTGTGAGCCTTCGGCTCAGGTGAGCTAAAAATTCAGTTACGTTAAGGTAACCATCTGAGTGGCCACCATTAGGAAATACACGTAGTTCCTCACTCAGTTTACGGTGTGCTTTCTATAAAAAAAAATGTAATTATAGTACTCGATTGTCAGTTTTTGTCATGTCAAATGAATGTGTGCCTACATTTACTTCTCTTGTTAGGACCAGTAAAATATTCTGATCTGGTTTATAGATCAGCATCAATTTTTTATTGATCGTTATCATTAATTGCATCCTTTCTTACCATAGAATATTTTTATATTGTAAGGGTGATATGTTTTATGTAAATGTTGTTATTATGTAAAATGTTTAATTTTACACCGGAATTAATTTGAATTGAATTGATCATCGAGGCTTGGTTAAGGGTGTAGGCAATATCCCATATCCCAAAATAAACCGTCCAAAATATCCCATATCCCAAAATTAAATAAACTCGTATCCCAAAATAAATTCCAATATCCCATATCCCAAAATTCCTGAATATCCCATATCCCAAAATAAAAAGCACAAATATCCCAGTATCCCTTAAAAAAAGGCCAATATCCCGTATCCCAAAATGCCCTATACAAGCCTCATCATCGGATTCTGCACAGTCCGGTTGGTGTCGCACCTGGTCGGAACCCACAAGACCCGGGTTTCTCGCGTTGCGGCTCATAGAGAATGGTTCTGACAGTATTATACACTCTGCAGTTTCATCATCTTCAGTCACGAAAGAAATGTTGGCCCCCACTTTTTGAGATTGTAAACTAGGCCTAGGACCGAAAGATTTACCGCAAAAGGTATGTCGCAGTCCTGCATTCTATGAAGATAAAATGTCTTCTGTGGAGACGATAACACTTTGTCATATTCACACCCGGTTTTTGCCACCCTTGTTGAAGCATTTGAAAGGGAGAGTAGGAGTCTTGTCGAGTGGTTTCCTCAGAACCAAATGAAGGCCAACCTGACAAGTTTCAGGCTGTGGCTGTTGGGGAGAGGACACACGGCGAGAGGTCCACTTTCAGGGTAGGGGAGGCAGATATCGAGTGTGATGAGACTGTAAAACTCCTTGGTGTTGATATTGATTTTAGACTTAACTTTGATAATCATATCTCCAATAATGTAGGAAAGCTTCACAGCAAATAAATGTTTTAAAAATTGGAAAATTTTTAAATTTTGAGTCAAGGAAAACTATTTATCATGCTTTTATTATGTCAAATTTTAATTTCTGTCCTTTAATATGGCATTTTTGTTCCAATTGAAACACAGAAAAACTGGAAAAGATACATTTTAGAGCTTTAAAATTTATATACCAAGATTTTAACTCTAACTACGAAGTCCTGGTTGAAAAAGCTGGTTCCACTACATTACATTTGTCCCACATCAGGATGTTGGCAATTGAAGCTTTTAAAATTGTATATGGTATATCTCCATCTGATCTGAAAGATTTTATATGTTTAAAGCAAACTTCATATAATTTTAGGTATACCAATTTATGGGAAGTACCAAGACCAAAGAACACCAAGTACGACACAAACCAGATTTCAGGCGGCGAAGCTTTGGAACTCCCTGCCCGAAGAAGCTAGAAAAATTACAGATTTCAACTCCTTCAGAGCATTTGTAAGAGAATGGAGTGGCACACAATGTAGGTGTGCCCTATGCCGGTAAGGTGTTTATGTTTTATGCATGACCAGTATTTTTGCTCCTACTTATCCACTCTCAATATACTCCTTGTGTATATTTCGTTTTCGCTCCACATTTTTTGCACTGTGTGGGTTTTCGGCCTAAGGTATACCTTTGGGGGTGATGAGCAGGGTTATATTTTGTTCAGATTATTCATATTTTTGAAATTTTACTTTTATTGCATGTGTTATGTTTCTCAATTTGTATATTGTTAGCATGCCAAAGTTTCTGTGTTATAGTTACTGTGATATTTTGTATATGTTGGTCGGAAGAAAAAGCTCCCGGGAGCTTGTGTCTTATTGTAAAACAAATCCGACGGTAAATAAATCCCGGGAAATAAATATTACTTGACTTTACTTTCTGTGGAACTACTTAAGCAGATCATTGTGCAATATGTGGGCCTCGTGCAAGATGAGATCTGATAATGGAAAACGGTTAGTACGGTCACTTATAAGGTGTGTACGAATCGGGAGGAGGAACAGATATAGTTTAGATCGAGACGACCCTAAACCAATAATTTGGCTGAGGCTATCCGCACGACGATCGTGCCGATAAGCGGCGTTATCCGCACGACGGTCGTGCCGATAAGCGGCGTTATCGGCCCGACCGTCGTGCGGATAGCCAATACTACAGGTATTGGCTATCGGCACGACGGGAGTATAAGATTTTCTGACAAGCTTACGTATGTATTCAATTATTATTTTTGTCATTAAATAAATTAATTATGTGTTTAGCTATTGAAATACACTCGAAATTAACATTCTTGTTAATTATGAATAAGAAAACTAAGTTTTATTTGATTAATTCAGCTGATGTAGTCTGAATCGCAGTAGATTTCTAATCACGGAGAAAAATACAACCTTTGCATTTCTTTTTTTTTAAATTAATTTTGCTACTGAAATGTTTCCATACTCCATGTTAAAATCAAATGCTGTTTATTCTTTTGGATTACCACATTCTTTTATTATTAGGTTACAATAATTACTTTCTCATTTACGCATATGCATGACTGATTTTTACAGGTAAATTCACCGGTAAGCCAATTTCAGCTAAATAACAATTTTGTTAATTAAAAAGTGAAAAAATCCTGCATGTGTAATATTATGTGTCAGTTTATCTATCTATCTATCTTCTGATACTGAGTCGACCAATTTCTGATCATCACCTCAGGTGTGGGGTGGGTGGCTAAATTTAGAATTTAGTCAAGGGAAAATAAAACATTTGGGGTGGACCATTAAAACTATTTACAAGATATAGATGAGAGGCATACTAAAACGCATGCCTCTGGGCTAATGATTTAAATAGAAGCCTTAAATTCCTCAATGGTCTTAGATAGGACCACTGAAGAAGGGAGACTATTCCAAACCGGAATAGTTCTGGGGAAAAAGGAATTTTTCAGGGCATCACTATAGGCAAATGGTCTTGTGTATTGTGATTCATGTGATGCCCGAGTATGCCTTAGATTGGGTGCCGGGGTCAGGTATTTGTCTTTATCAAGAGACACTGTACCAGAGTGTATCTTGTAGAAGAGGGTTAAGGAAGACCGCTCCCTGCGAGACTCCAGGGATGGCCACTCAAGTTCGTCTAGCATTTCACCGACGCTACTGGTGTTCCTCCATCGCCTGCAGGTCCACCGGGCAGCAGTCCTCTGCACCTTCTCCACCTTCTCAATCTGAGTTTCATGATAGGGATGCCAAATAGGAGCTGCATACTCAAGTTGAGGCCGAACCAATGTTTTGTATGCAACTTCCTTAGTATGCCTAGGTGCCAGTGCCAAATTGCGCCGAAGAAAACCCAAAGTCTTAGTTGCCTTGCATGTACTTTCAGAAATGTGTTGACCCCAATCAAGATCATCTGTGATAGTTAAACCGAGGTATTTAGCGGACTGAACCTGTTCTAATGTTTGCTGATGCAGTGTGTAATTGAAATCTATATGCCTGCTTGGATGTAGCCGCGTCACCCTCATTGAATGACATTTGCTAACATTGAATTTCATTTGCCAATCCATTTCCCATTTGGCCAAGCTATTCAGGTCATCTTGTAAAATTTGACAATCCAATGGTGACTTGACATTTCTGTATAAAACACAATCATCAGCAAATAGCCGAACAGATGACCTGATGTTGTCAGGAAGATCATTAATGAAAATAAGAAATAGGACCGGTCCTAAGACCGATCCTTGTGGGACACCAGAAAGAACCGGGACTGGGTCTGAGGCATGGCCATCTAATACCACTTTTTGAGAGCGCCACGACCCACTGCTCGGTCCAGATTACTAACCAAATCATGATAAAACTGAACTAACTGGGTTTCGCAAGACCTTTGTCTTCGGAACCCATGCTGACAGTCAGCAAGAATGTTTTCAAGAGCCAAGTGTTTGTTTATGTTGCTGACTATTATATGCTCTAGAGTTTTGCAACAGATACAAGTAAGCGACACCGGTCGATAATTGAGGGTCTGGATGGGGTATAATGATTAAAGAATAATGGCCTATTTTTTTTAATGAGAGTGAATAAAGAGCAAAAAATTTAATGATTAGTGAATAATGAGGTCCTAAAAAATAATGAATAAATGTAAATTTTTAATGAATAGCAGAATAATATAATGAATAGTGAATAATAACATTTTAAAGAATAATGAATATGCTAAAATTTGGCTATGAAATGGTCTTAGATGGCCTCCCTGACATTCCAGAATTTCATTTTTTTTTCTTGGGTCTGGGGGCTGGACGCCCCCAGACCCGATTAAGTTCAAATGTTGTATTCATATTTTTGAAATCCGTGAATGTTTGGAAATACATATGTCTGGAAGCCAAGCATGTAGAGACTCACCTCATGGGCCAATTGAAAATGTGTCATTTGAAGGCAGAGAAAAATAAATTAAATCATTCTGGATGTTTACTGATCCAGATACTATTTCACTGTTTCGTTTGCTTATAATGCATATGTATTTTCTTTTTATTCTATTACCCCACTTTGTCCTTATTATGTATGTTCCAATCCTATAATGATAAAATTTTCTGTGGATGGACATCATCTTGGTGTCTTATATGACAGACCATAATTATAGTGCATTTTGCAATCAGAAACAAGGCAGCACAAAGAATGTTAATGCCAATCCATCTGACAATTTAAATGGCACTACATATTTTTTTTCCTCGCTCGCTTCGCTCGCTCGGTATTAAAGGCATTGATAAATTGTATTGTACAATCAGGTGCAAGCACAAATCCATACATCACATATTACTCCTATGCTATCTAGTTTGCTAAATAAAACAAACACCATTTTATTACACCTTTACCCCTGATGTTACATTTTTTCTTAAATAACCTTTGGTATTCATAATTGAGGAGAAAGATTCAGGGTATTTAGTATTTAAGGTGGAGGGGATTATACTCCCAACAGATTTAAAAGGCTAAAACAATCGGTCCATGTGGCTTGAGATAGGGTATGTCTTAGGTGGGGAACACCTTTTTGCGTATGCTTATTAGCTTGGCGAAGAAGGCGCGACTAGTAATATTTTAATGAATAATCGAGCGAATTTTAATGAATAAGCCAAAATTTTAATGACAGTGAATAAATGGCTAAATTTTTAGTGATTAGTGAATACCAGGACCCCCCATCCAGACCCTCATAATTAGCTGCATCGTATTTCTCACCTTTCTTAAAGTTTTGAAGCCAGTCTGTAATATTTATCAACTTAAAATGTATCTATTTCTGAACATTTTTAACATTTGGATGTCGATTTCCCTGTCGTGCGGATAACGCCACTTAACCGCACGACGGTCGTGCCGATAAGCGGCGTTATCGGCACGACCGTCGTGCGGATAGCCAGTGTCCAATATAGGACAGAGACCAGTAAATGTAACGTTGCCTGTGATTGGCCCGAAGTGTGGGCAGATCTACCGCGGCAAATTTAAGATGTAACGCTACCCACCATTGGTCATAAATGCGTATCAAATGTCTTTTGTCACATGATAGTATAGTCGTTCTTGAATATTTTGCTATATATTTCTATTTAATCGGCTGCTGTTTTGCCATGCTATGGCCAAATTGCGCATGTAGTTATTTTTGAATAATTATTTTTTCGTTGTTGAGCGATTTTGGGGTGTCCCTAAACAGCGAAAAGTACCGTCCTTGAATGCTGGCTAACCCCCTATTTTTTGGCTGCACTTGTACACGGCCTGGGGCGATCTCTCGTCTGCTGAATGTGTCGGGGTCCACTATAAGCTGTGAAGCCTAAGAATGAGTCTTGTTTGGGGGCAAATTACAATGGGAGTCTATGGGAACGATAATTAGAGGTCTCTGCCCAATAATTTCGGTAAATAGTCTCACAACTGTCGGCTAATCAAGCACGCCCACATTGACAAAACTTTTTCTCTAGCGAAAATATTTTAAAGATTCGCAGGTATTTTGGCATTATTTCAAAGTAAATCTTCGCTGTATAACTTGAGGAAATAATAAACAACTTTTCGTTTAAAGTCAGCCCTCACCATATATTGAAATAATTATTTGCTTTGCAAGGTCATCCGTTTGTGGTGACTGCACGAGCTTTGAACAGCACTAGAAGTCGACACCAGGTTGCCTGAACTATCTTGTTGCTATAGCAAGAGAATGACAAGTCTTGCCAGGAATAGGACAATTTATGGGCACTATACTGTCATTGTCCCCGCTACGGAATAAACTTCATTCAAAGTGGTTCCCCTTCACAAATTAATGAGCGAATATATGCAAATTACGTAGGTTTATTTCCTGTCTGGAAGTCTGAGAAATCTGGAGGGTATGGTGGGAGATGGTGGAAATATAGCGTGGGAATGATGGTAGTATATTGCCAATTTATGTCATGCACCAGTCATTTGTAACCTGTTACCACCCCCCCCCCTTCACCCCTCCCTACGGGGAAGGGTGGGGGATAGCCAGCATAAAGTGTGGGACAAAAGTGTCCCTGCAGTGCAGAGCCTGAGGAAATGACAGGGTTTTGACAATATGATCCTTACCCCAGGGAGATTTTCTATTGCAAAAGGCGGGGCAAAGAGCAAAGTTTTGACCTCCAGTTTGCCCCCTGGGGGTGGGGCTCATAGCAGGGCACTGAAAGCTGAAAGTCATAATCCCCACCCTTCCCTGTAGTTTGGGGAGCAGCCAGAGCAGTGGTTAGTTACTGGTCACATATGACTGGTTCATTCCTTGGAATACAAAGCAGTTGGTCTTTAGTGGTCAATTTTGAAGAAAGATCAACTAATAAATTGAGGACCGAGGCAAAAGGGACAACTTCACAAGTCACAACTTACTAACCATGTGATTAAATCTGGTGCGTTCCTTTACAGGAATGGGCCTGATTACCGGTATGGAGTACCGGAATGGACATTATATATGAGCCCTTTGATATCTTTTTTAGCTCGACTGCACAAAGTGCATAGAGCTATTGCAGTCACCCCGGTCGTCCACGTTCCCGTTCCCGTGCGCGTTCCCATGCGCGTCACACTTGCGTTAAAGTTTTCTAGAAGTCCATATCTTGACAACCACTCATCAGAAAGCATTCATACTTGGACCATAGATACCCTGTAGGGTTAGCTTTCATTCCATGGCATCGGGCCCCTGGGTCCAGGCCAGGGGGTGGGGCTGGAGGTTAAAATCTAGAACACCTTCAAAAATGGCAATTCTTGTGTTAAAGTTTTCTAGAAGTCCATATCTTGACAGCCACTCATCAGAAAGCATTGATACTTGGGCCATTGACACCTTGTAGTGCCAGCTTTCATTCCATGGCATCAGATCCCTGGGTCCATGCCAGGGGGTGGGGCTAGAGGTTAAAATCTAGAACACCATTAATAATAATGGCTTTTCTGTGATATAGTATTCTAGAAGTCTATAACTTGAAAACTTTTTATCAGGGGGCTTTCATACTCGGACCATAGGTTCCCTGTAGGGTTGAGTTTCATTCCATGGCATCGGGCTCCTGGGTCCATGCCTGGGGGGTGGGGCTGGAGGTTAAAAACTAGAACACTAAAAAATAGATGTACTGTTGTGTAACTTTTACAAGGAAGCATATCTTGACAACAACTTATCATAAAGCATTCATACTTCATACACTTTAGGTTCCATGACATCGGACCTCTGAGTTGGAGTCAGGGGGGCGGTGCTGGAGGTCAAAATCTAGAACTCCCCGATTTTTTTTTTCTTTTTTTTCTTAATAGAAACAACTTAGGAGGATGGTTGGTCATTCATCTTTTGACTTTGTGACACTGACTTGTGTGTCATGACCCTAAGGGTCGGTTGACCTACTTTCCATGGTTCAGTGATTTTGCCTTATATCTTGACACTCAATTAGTATATTTTCTTACTTCTATCAGATTATGAGTTAGTAGGACCAGGCCTTTGACCCCAATATACTTATAGGTCACTGTGACCTAATTTCACGGTTCAGTGATTTTGCCTTATATCTTGACACTCAATTAGTATATTTTCATACTTTTTTCAGATTATGAGTGAGTATGACCAGACCTTTGACCCCAATATACTTATAGGTCACTGTGACCTAATTTCACGGTTCAGTGATTTTGCCTTATATCTCGGTACTCAAATGGTTTATGAACAAACTTCTTTCAAAGTATGTTTGCGTATGACAAGACCTTTGACCCTGAAGTAGTCCTAGGTCACTGTGACCTAATTTCATGGTTCAGTGATTTTGCCTTATATCTTGACACTCGATTAGTATATTTTCATACTTTTTTCAGATTATGAGTGAGTATGACCAGACCTTTGACCCCAATATACTTATAGGTCACTGTGACCTAATTTCACGGTTCAGTGATTTTTGCCTTATATCTCGGTACTCAAATGGTTTATGAACAAACTTCTTTCACACTATGTTTGCGTATGACAAGACCTTTGACCCTAAAGTAGTCCTAGGTCAATATGACCTAATTTCAGGGTTCAGTGATTTTCCTTTATATCTCAGCACTCAATTGGTAGATGAACATACTTCTTTCAGGATATGTATGAGTATGACAAGACCTTTTACCGTAAAGTATTCCTGGGTCACTGTGACCTAATTTCATGGTTCAGTGATTTTGCCTTATATCTCGACACTCAGTTGGTATTTTTTCATACTTCTTTCTGATTATGAATGAGTATGACCAAACCTTTAACCCAAACATACTTATAGGTCACTATGACCTAATTTCATGGTTCAGTGATTTTGCTTTATATCTCAACACTGAATGGGTATATGATCTTTTTTCTTTCACATTATGAGTAAGTATCACTAGACCTTTGACCCTGCAATACTTATAGGTCAGTGTGACCTTTTTTCACGGTTCACTCACTTCAGTGATTTTGCCTTGTATCTTGGCACTCAGTTGGTATATGAACACACTTGTTTCACAATATGAGTGAGGTTCAGTGATTTTGCCTTATTGCATCAAGGCAAAAAGATGTATGAGCATAATGCTTTGGGTTACTGGTCGGGTTTGGTCTTATGTTTGACAAAGGTCAGAAGCAGTCGAGCACGCTGTCCTGCGACAGCTCTTATTTAGTTTTTGAAGACAGGGTAGCCTGGAATATGCACAGACTGTGATTAGTCAGAGAATAGTAGGAGGTGTCCATGCACTTCAATATAGCAAAATCATTTGGATTTTTCTCGGACTGGCTTGTGATGGCATTTTATGATAAACTGAAGGTTTCTTCAATATCTCAATTCAATCTAATAAGTTTAACACTTGTGTTACAATTGTGCTTAATTTGCCAATTAATTGACTATTTTTCTTATTTTTTTACAGCCAACTGATAGCCATTTTGTAATTTTGCATTGGGCCATACATAGTTATAAAATGTTGTCTAAACCTAGAGTATACCAAAAAAATTGGATCATACTGGTTTCAAACATAGGAAACTATACTTTATAATACAGGTCAACCTCATTATAACGCTATCTTTGGGGTCCATAGAAACAGACTGTGTTATAAGTGAACCGTGTTATAATTTACTATAGACATATAGCAAAATAATCAACTTGGGAGCCATGACATGGCCGTGTTATATTGAAAACCGCATTATAATGAGGCGCGTTTAACACTTTAGACCCAAAAAAAAAGAGATTATTTCAGCATTTGGAGTGATACGTGATTCACATATATCTACTAGTAATGCATTAAAAAGATATGGATCCATCACTACTGTGCCTGTAAGGCTAATGTAGTGCGACGAAACGAGAGCTGCATGCAGGCCAAATTATGCAAACTTACCGTCTATGATGGTCACACCCAGTCTCCCGAATGAAGCCCTCTATATCTTATTGTATTTCTATTCAAAAATTGCTTGAAATGTCTTTATATGCACTTTATTTCTGAATAGAAATTAAGTTGGACAACTCGGTTACCATTCCGGCGGTAATCATGCCAATTCCGGTATAGGAACGTACCCGATTAAAACCTGAACTTCCTTTGACCAGTCCTAAGTTGGACCAAAAGTCAATAAAACTTATTTTGATCGGTCAGTTGTGGCAATGCTGGCAGAGCTGCAGTCTCATATTTGACATTGATGCTGGGAGTGGGAGGCAGTGCTCTAGAAGATTGGCCAGTAACATCAACAATATTGAAAAAAAAATTCAACGACATCAACAAAGGGTTAGGGGGCAACCTTTCAGTCCAAACACTCATGATGAGTAGTGATCATTTAAATGACCAGCTCCGATGGCATAGTAGGGTAGAGAGCTTCGGAAGCAATATGTTGTGGGGTTGAACCATACCAAATTATTATTATGATGATGATATGATGATGATGTTAGGGTTATTATTATAGGGATCAAACATGTTTTTCTATGCATTAACATCTGTTTGGCCCTGAGGGAGGCGTGAAAGGCGGAGGAGGGCTTCAACCCTCCCGAGGGGCCCAGCAGATGCTAATGAATCAGCAAGAACATCTTTGACCATTACTATGGCGCTATACAACTATTTCGTGGGAAAATTTGAAGAAATTGTCCAGATTTTGCAAAAATTCATGAACCTAAAATATGGCACAGAAAAAAAATGACATTAACGATGTTTTAAAAAAGCTGCTTTTGGGGCTAACTTCAATGTCATCATGACTTCACAATAATGAATATAACATTAAATCAAATGCATGTTACGCGATGACGTCAATTTTTGCCAGAGGCCATGTAACAAGCATAAGTAAAAGCCATGTATTAACAGCATGTGCTCATGAGAATTGCCTCATTAATACATGGCTTTGTTTTCATTGATATATGGCTGGTAATATTGTGTGACATACATATTTATGCAGTAGTATTTATTCTAACACCTCGCCATTTTTTGGGAGAGGCCCTGTAACAAGCATAAGTAAAAGCCATGTATTAACAGCATGCGCTCATGAGAATTGCTTTATTCATGCATGGCTTTCTTTTCATTTATATATGGCTGTTAATATCGAGTGACATGGGTATTTATGCAATAGTATACTGACCGACAAAAGAAACCCGACACTTACTTTGGGGGGTAAAAATTCGTAAAACAAGTGCACAGTGGAAATCTGGTTTATACCACATTTAAGATAAATCATTTTTCTACCATTTCATGCAAACATTTAATTTTTTCAATCAAACGACTATCAGTAATTAAGTAAGATTTAAGATAGGGGTCGTTTACAAAATTCACAAACCTAATCTTTGAGAAACTGTCCCAGGAATGAAATCGCACGATTACCTTAGAGATACTCCACAGAGAAATGGATAGAGTCCTCAATAGCGGGTGTGGCCACCTAACGCACCAGTTACAGCTACACAACGTTGTCGCATTGACAAAACGTAACGGCGAACAGTGTTCTGACGAATCATGCCTGCCCATTCCTGCCTGAGAGCAATTTCCAATTGGCGGATAGTCTGTGGTTGAACTGGGCAAGCATGGAGTGGCCACACCCGCTATTGAGGACTCTATCCATTTCTCTGTGGTGTATCTCTAAGCTAATCGTGCGATTTCATTCCTGGGACAGTTATTCTCAAAGATTATGTTTGTGAATTTTATAAACGACCCCTACCTTAAATCTTACTTAATTACTGATAGTTGTTTCATTGAAACCAGAGGACCAATGGTCCTGTAAACGCTCACCTGAGATCTGCTGCATATACCAATAAACATGTTTGAAAAGTATGGTATTTAACCCCAGTGCAGGGGCAGATGACGCCTTTGGGCCATTTTCTTTTTTCAGATTAATCAATATAATCTGTCCATTTGCCAATTTCCTGCTGGCTTTTCCCTTCAAATGACATTTTAACAGTTTTCCCCATTCAAATGCATAGGCAACCCATGTTGACCTTGCCATAAACTTGGTCAAGGTCATCACAGGGTCATGATTTATATATACATTGGAGTACTTTAGTCATCGATGCTTCACGCCAAGTTTCCTTGAAATCAGTCTATTGGTTTTTACCATATATGGGCATGACGGCCATCTTGGTCATGTGACCTAAATTATACATTGGTTCCCCCATCATATGGATGCTTCACATAAAATTTGGCTTTAATTGGCCAAGCGGTTTCATGGGAGAAGATGTTTGAATATTATGGTAATATACATGTATATTGCCCCGGAATGGGGCCATATAAGCCCTTGGGTTCAACTTTTTTCAGAATCATTAATATTCAGTCCTACTAACTATTTCCTGCAAGATTTTCACGTCAAATGACTTTTTAAAAGTTTTCCCCATTCAAATGCATAGGCGACCTATGTTGACCTTGTCATAAAATAGGTCAGGGTCATCACAGGGTCTTGATTTATATACACATTGTAGTACTTTAGCCATCGATGCTTCATGCCAAGTTTCTTTGAAATCGGTCCACCTGTTCTGGAGTAGAAGGTTTTTGAAGGGATTTTACCGTATATGTGCATGGCGGCCATCTTGGTCATGTGACCTAGATTATTTATATACACATTGATTTCCCCATTCTATAGATGCTTCAAATAAAATTTGGCTTTGATTGGCCAAGCCGTTTCAGAGGAGAAGACGTTTGAATATTATGTAGATATACATGTATATTGCCCAGGAATGGGGGCACATGAACCCATGGGGTCCAATTTTTTTCAGAATCATTAATATTCAGTCCTACTGCCCATTTCCTGCAAGACTTTCACTTTAAATGACATTTTAAAAATTTTCCCCATTCAAATGCATTGGCGACCTATGTTGACCTTGCCGCAAAATAGGTCAAGGTCATCATAGGGTCATGATTTATACACACATTGTAGTGCTTGAGCCATCAATGCTTCATGCCAAGTTTTGTTGAAATCGGTCCACTGGTTCTGGAGAAGAAGATTTTTGAAGGGTTTTTACCATATATGGGCATGGCGGCCATCTTGGTCATGTGACCTGGATTTGTTATATACACATTGGTTCCCCCTGCCTACAGATGCTTCATTTAAATTTGGCTTTGATTGGCCAAGCGGTTTCAGAGAAGAAGATCTTTGAATATGGTGGACGACGGACGAATGACAACGACGCCGGACGGACGCCGGAGCATGGGTATACTATAAGCTCACCTGTGAGCCTTCGGCTCAGGTTGAGCTAACAACAACAGCAAAGGAATATAAATTTATAAACTTCTAATATAAATAAAACTGAGATCCTTTAAGAGAATATAAATAAAACTGAGATCCTTTAAGAGCAGTGAGCATATTTACATGTATAAGAAAGGTGATAGGCCTTACCAAGGTTTCGTCTTTTCAAGCCTCTTCAGTGACCCTTCAGATTTGGCAACATGGAGCCAAAGAGAATTACTGTAATTCTGCAACTTTCAACAGGGAAGTTGATACAAAGACTAGTATAATCACCAGAGGACCATTGGTCCTGAGAATGGTCCTGAGAACGCTCACCTGAAGCCTGATCTTGGAATGAAATGACCTTGACCTTGAATACTCACACACCTTTACTGACTTCATAAGTTGTCTGCATCTGCAAAGATTCAGGTCTCAGGCTGCAATAGTTTCCAAACCCAGTGATTTCTGAGAAAACCATAATTTTAATTTTGATATTTAAATGACCTTGGGTCAAGGTCAAGAAATGACCTTGGCCTTCATTAATTACTTACCTTCACTGACTCAATTAGTTGTCTGCATCTAGCAACTTGCAACAGTTTCCAAAATATCCATTGTTTTCGCCTTTTCCCATGTAAAAGCCTATGTTTCCAAAATTGACCTTGCCATAAAATAGGTCAAGGTCATTCTAGGGTCATCATTTCAACAAACGATGATGGGCTGGAGTCCCAAATGCTTTCATACCAAGTTTCACGTAAATCGGCCAGCCGGTTCTGGAAGAAGATGTTTGAGTGGTTTTTACCATAGTTGAGCATGGCGGCCATCTTGGTCAAGTGACCCAAATTTCGTGATCAAACTTTCGTTCCCCCTACCCATGGACGCTCCACATAAAATTTCATTTTGATTTGCCAAGCAGTTTCAGAGAAGATCTTTGAAAAGTGTGTATGGACGACAGACTGGCCAAGGTCAAGAGATGACCTTGACCTTAATTAGTCACATACCTTCATCTACTCCATTAGTTGTTTGCATCTACCACTTTTCAGGCCTCAGGCTGCAATAGTTTTTCAAAAAAATCCATAGTTTTCACTTTTTTCTATGTAAAAGCCTATGTTTCCAAATTTGAAATTGCCGTAAAATAGGTCAAGGTCATCCTAGCGTCATCATTTGATCAAACTATGATGGGCTGGTGTCCCAAATGCTACATACTAAGTTTCATGAAAATTGGCCTGCCGGTTCTGGAGGAGAAGATTTTTGAGTGGTTTTTACCATATATGGGCGTGGCGTCCATCTTTGTCATGTGACCTGGATTTCACGATCAAACTTTCGTCTCCCCTACCCATGGATGCTCCACATAAAATTTCACCTTGATTGGCCAAGCAGTTTCAGAGAAGAAGATCTTTGTAAAGTGTGTATAGACGACTGACAGGCCAAGGTCAAGAGATGACCTTGACCTAAATTAATCACATACCTTCATCTACTCCATTAGATGTTTGCATCTACCACTTTTCAGGCCTCATGCTGCAGTAGTTTTCAAAAAATCCATAGTTTTCACTTTTTCCCATGTAAAAGCCTATGTTTCCAAAATTGACATTACCGTAAAATAGGTCAAGGTCATCCTATGGTCATCATTTGATCAAACTATGATGGGCTGGAGTCCCAAATAATGGCCCAAATGCTACATACCAAGTTTCATGAAAATCGGCCAGCCGGTTCTGGAGAAGAAGATTTTTGAGTGGTTTTTACCATATATGGGCATGGCGGCCATCTTTGTCATGTGACCTGGATTTCGCGATCAAACTTTCATCTCCCCTACCCATGGATGCTCCACATAAAATTTCACTTTGATTGGCCAAGCAGTTTCAGAGAAGAAGATCTTTGAAAAGTGTGTATGGACGACAGACTGGCCAAGGTCAAGAGATGACCTTGACCTAAATTAATCACATACCTTCATCATTTCATTTGAAATTGCCGTAAAATAGGTCAAGGTCATCCTAGCGTCATCATTTGATCAAACTATGATGGGCTGGTGTCCCAAATGCTACATACTAAGTTTCATGAAGATTGGCCTGCCGGTTCTGGAGGAGAAGATTTTTGAGTGGTTTTTACCATATATGGGCGTGGCGTCCATCTTTGTCATGTGACCTGGATTTCACGATCAAACTTTCGTCTCCCCTACCCATGGATGCTCCACATAAAATTTCACCTTGATTGGCCAAGCAGTTTCAGAGAAGAAGATCTTTGAAAAGTGTGTATGGACGACAGACTGGCCAAGGTCAAGAGATGACCTTGACCTAAATTAATCACATACCTTCATCTACTCCATTAGTTGTTTGCATCTACCACTTTTCAGGCCTCAGGCTGCAATAGTTTTAAAAAAATCCATAGTTTTCACTTTTTCCCATGTAAAAGCCTATACCTTGTGGTAAAATAGGTCAAGGTCATCCAAGGGTCATCATTTTATCAAACTATGATGGGCTGAAGTCCTCAATGCTACATACCAAGTTTCGTGGAAATCAGCCCACCGGTTCTGGAGAATAAGATTTTTGAAGGGTTTTTACCATATATGGGCGTGGCGGCCATCTTGGTCATGTGACCAAGATATTGCCAACAAAATTACAATGCCACTACCCAAGGAGGCTCCACATAAAATTTCAACTAGATCGGCCAGGCGGTTTCAGAGAAGAAGATCTTTGAAATTGTGGACGACGGACGGACGCCGGATCATGGCCATCCTATAAGCTCACCTTTTGAGCCTTCGACTCAGGTGAGCTAAAAATTAAATGTTTGCATGAAATGGTAGAAAAATGATTTGTCTTAAATGTGGTATAAACCAATTTCCATTGTGCACTTGTTTTACGGATTTTTACCCCCCAAAGTAAGTGTCGGGTTTCTTTTGTCGGTCAGTATATTTATTTCTAACACCTATATAGCCAATAGTTAAAAATGCATTATATTGTGCAACAATTCACTGGGCGATATCATTTGTGATGGTCGACTATCCCAACAAGCATTGTATCGTTGATATTGGATGGCGTAACAACATTTTAGCATAATAAATGTATGTAAATATCCGCATTACAGTCAAGGAATATCTGCAATGCATTGGCAGAAAGCTGAATGCTATCGATGGTTTCAGCATCTTTTATCCTGTTCATTGTGTGTTTTAATCGAAATAGTCCAGCTTAGGTGTGTGAATTGTTGGAGTAATAATTCACTGTCTGTTGGTCAGTTGTAAGAATATAAACCACTCACGCTACACGCTCGTGATTTGATCTTCTTCACAACAGACCTTCAAACAGTGCATTATTACTCAACAATTCACTGCTAGAACTGATCTATTTCTTAAATAATGCCGTCAGTTACGAAAATAGAAGTTACTTTGCAGGAATACCATATTCCAGGGATGTTAATGGGAAAGAACTTTAAGAAGACCTGACATCATCCTGATCATAGCTGTTAAAACTTAAGTGTGGGTGTAAAGCACTACATGTATCTCAAACAAAATATTTTAATTTCAGAAAGAATGGCGGAAGATTACGCTCCAGAAGCCTTGACAAACTACAAGGGCTATAAAGTCTGGCTTAACACACAAACCAAAAGAGGACGGTTTGGGGTAGGTATCAAAGTTTACAAATGAGCCTTCGCACGAGAGAAAAAAACAACAATTTGCATATGCTAATACAAAGACGCAGATCTGGTTTTTCAGCTAATCCCTCTTAGAACTACTTAAGGATGTTCGCTGCTAACATTTGACATTTCGGAACTTCCGGTTTTTCTTTTGTTGAATATCTCGTAAACGGTTGCAGATATTTTCCTAATATTTTATGTTTGGATACATATTGATGATGTGCATTGAATAAGCCATGAAAATTGTCAATCTAAAAAACTTCATTTTTTCACCCCATTTTCTGCAACATTTCAGAAAATTTTAGTTGTCTGTAAAATTTAGGGGGTAGGGTAGATTAAACTTGATTATTACACATCTTCAAATTAATTGCACTAGTTCGATGTTTATTTTAGCTGCAGTATATGTGTGCATGGTCTTCTAAGTCAGTCTTTGGGTCTTTGGTGTGCTGGTTATAAAATTTTAGGTGGTTTTATGAAATGGGCTTTCAGAAACGAAACAGCCGGAAAAAGGCTGAAAATGGCGATTTTCAAGTTGTTGGTTCTCTCTTATATGCACACTACCCTATATATTTCTTTCTTTTATTCGAACAATATTACCAAGTTCTATGTTGTGTGAAAATACAAGAAAAAGTTTGAATCAACAAATATGGGTTTCGCACATTTCAAAATATTGCTATTTTTCGACTTTTCGAGTATGGGGGTAGGGTTGGAAAAGGAATCGTAAAATTTTGTCAGCTACTTCAAGTTGCAAATTTTTCTTTGCTTTTGGTCCAAAATAGTCTGCGATAAATACTATAACTTTTGAAAGCATTCTAAGTATATGTTTGTTCAAGACAGGAATGTTTCAAAGAATTAAAAAATAAATTAATTTTACTAAATACAAAACATGGTGCTCAGAGGTCTCATTCAGAGGCATGTAGCTTGAAAAAATGCACACTACCCTATATTTATTTTGTTATCAAATGTCTTGTGTTGTATTTTGGAATCAAAAAAGAGGGGTTAGAAAAAAAGTTTGAATACTTTTTCATTGGCAGCGAACATCCTTAAATGCGAAAGTCCAAGCTTCTAGCTTTCATGTATGACTGTAAACGCCGGTTTCTGTCAGACCTGGTCGGAAACCCAAAGTTGTTTTTCTTGTGTGAAGGCTCAAATGTTTTATAGGCAGCAATAAGCTTAACAACAATGAATTTTAACATTTTCTGTTCCTAAACATGCTCAATTGCTCATATGGTGTATTTTTATTTTAATGGTTGAAAAACAAGTATGCTTTATAGTTTATTGCATGTTCATTGATCTTATTTATAATTTTGTCTTTGTTCACTGCCAATGTCTGACTGAAAATATTTTAAAAATTATATGAAACTTTATAACTATATTTTTTTTCAAGAATGCAAACAATAATGATAGTTTTTAAGTCCAAAGATCTTCAACTGCACTGATACATTCGTCTGTTCTACAGGTATTATGATTTTTATGAAGTCCAAATTTTTATTCATGTTGTTAGCCTCTGTAGCTACACTGGCTGGTTGAAATGTTAACAAAAGTTTACATGCAGTATTTTCTCAGCTAATATGAAGTTTTCATAACGAAAACATGTCCATTCAATATACAGAGAATTTAAGAGATGTAAATATATTTAAGTTTTCATCACAAAAAAACAACAATACATTTTATTTCTAACATTTTTGCTCAAAACATTGATGGTGGGTACGTTAGAACTGTCTAATAGAACCACTTCACAGGCGATTCTAAGGAGTACCCTCAATCTATGTTTTGGACCAAAAATAAGAAACCTAGTTACATGTATATACTCCTGTAAACCCCAGTTTTACAATATAAATGTGGGGTATAAGGGGGTATACATTTCAGGGACATGTTTACATGATGTTATGTTGTATGTTTTTTTGTTTCTTTTTTTCTTCAGGTGTGTGCCCTCTCCAATGTGATTGTATGGACCAGCCTGATCTTGTACAAGCTCACACACAGAAAACCTAAAAGTTAACCTCTCACAGACAGTTAGGATATTTCAAGAACTCAAGGAACATATATTAGTTTTTGTTTGTTTATAGATGTCAGTTTTAATCCTTGAAAATATTCGAGATGATAACACAGTTAAAACTAAAGGGAAGGCAAAGAAAGGAAAGACTTTCTTGGAACTGTAAATTTTTCTTTACATGAGATTCAGCCTGCTCAGTGAAGCCCGTCATCTTTAGCTACTAAACAATGGCTTGCAAATTTGAAATTTTTGGCACATCACTACAATCTCATGATTAATCTATAAAAATCATGTAGACTTTATTACCCCTTATTCAAAATTTTAGAAAGTATTACATACATGATTATATATACAGTACAAGACAAACATACATTCAACATGTGCTAGATGCTAAAGCTGACAATAAAATGGTATGTCAATATCTTCATGTATTTTGACTGTTTAACCCTGTAAGAAAATCTCTGTCGGTGTAACTATTAATCTACTCTGAGTGGCCTTGTCCAACCATCAGCTCTCCTGAGCTGTAGGCTCAAGATGTGAGCTTTTAGCATTATTATTTGGCATCTGTTCACAATTATTTTTCCAAAGATCTTTTCTTAAAGCATAAGGCGGATAGAAGGTAAATTTTATGTGGAGTGTTAATGGGAAGGGGGAACAAAAGTTTTTATCTGGGTCACATGCTCAAGGTGGCCATCATGCAGCCGGCATTGTCAGCAGCGGGTATCTACATGTACCATCATTTACAATACAAGAATACCATCGCGGAAAACAGCGATCTTGAAGATTGTTGAAGACTGTGGTATTCGACGAGTTTCCCTGACTTTGTTTGTTTGTGTTGAGGCTTAACATTCCAGTCAACAATTTTCAGTCATGTCGGAACGGAGCCAACGCTTCCTGGGTTTAACCAGACTCAGTACTGTAGGGAGACGTAGGGAGACTGAATAAGTAACTAGTATCTGAATGCTACTGTCAAGACCATTACATGGGTGCAATTCTAAGACTAAATCCACCTGCACGTAATCATCGCGAGAGGCTTTTACAGAATTGAAAGATTTCATAAAAGCCAGTACTTGTAAACCATAAAATTTGGCATTTCCACGCTTTTACGTACATGTCATCGTGTAAAATACAAATGAAAATGGAATATGATAGATAATTAACGTTGTGTGTTGTCCGCAAGATTCTAACTACTCAAAATCAATATAAAGCCAATGATTAAATATTTTTTCAACAACTGACAGCTGTATTGACAGCTCGGGTCAGTTTGATTTCTTATCCGGCTATAGCACAGGTGCCATTCGCCGGTTATGAAGTGGTGCCTCTGGTAATACGAAGTACCGAATCGGGACGTTTCGAGCATTAGCGTTACTGTTGTAATAATCTTTGCCCTAAATAGAACTTGTGCTCGGCGTTTTCCCAGTTGTACAGTTTGTTGGTAACATTTGTACCATCACGAAGGTACAGTACTTACTTTACTTACTACTTACATTGTATATACCTTCGTGGTACCATTTGCATCAATACCATCATCAATGACACTATTAGTAACGACATTGACGCAGGTACCCTTCAAAGTTCGAACCAATATGTTACCAACCCGGCCGCCAAAACACTGTGGTACAAACTTTAGACAAAACCGCAAAAAAGCACCTTTCAGAAGCTAATAACTTACTGTGGTGTCAATAGTGAGTTCATAGTAATACATTGATGCAAATGGTACACATTGTACCATTTGGAGAACCACGAACACAGGCAAGGTTTCAGATCCGAGAGGAATATACAAGACATGTAAGTAATTTTTACAGAGGCCTTCTATTTAACAGGCTTTACTGAAGTTTATTTTGTTTTTGTTCAGTATTATAATTGTAGCCCGGGCCATTCCGATTCTTAAAGACAAACACTCTGCCATTTTAACTTACAAAACTAGCTGTCTAATCTTGATACCGGGCCATTGTTCATCAGCCGGCCGTTTTACATCAGGAAAACATGTCCGTGAAATAAATACCCCCTCATACCCCACTTTATATAGTAAAACTGGGGTATCCAGGAGTATACTTATTTTTCTTATTTTTGCTCCAAAACATAGATTGTGGGCCTCGCCGAGGCGGTTCGGTTCTAACGTGTACCCACAATCTGTGTTGCAAAAATAAGAAAAATATCAAAAATTTTCTGATGAACATTTTCATTTTTTACAACTTTAAAAAACTCTGTACATTGCATGGGCATGTTTTCATAATGCAGCCGACTGTTCTACATCAACATACAAAGATCGCCGTTTAGAAGTATGATCTTGTGTTTGGCTCAGGGATGAAGCACCAAGCCACCAAGGGACTCGTGTATACCTATGTTGTTTTGTCTTCAAACTGTTGTTTTCGATCCCTTGGCTACTATTCCTGTTCCAAGGCACTCAACAGGAACACTGATGAAGTCAAAGTTATTCCTAGCATGAGTTTACGTTCTAAGCTACCGTTATCCCAAAAGACTGATGTTTCCAATACCAGTGTTCTTAGGATTTACCGGGATTAAAACCACAAGAAACAGACACAATTAAATCCCAACAGAATAAAATCAAATGCACATGCAGAGGAAGATGTATACCTAAACAATAAATATGATACCACAACAGAACCACTGTGGAAGGTCAGTAAAACATAATGTTAACTGAACTCAAATGCACCCCATACCATGTGTTAAACCGTCACCCCGTCTACTTATATACCTAATTTACCAAGAGCATAAGCTACATGTACTTGTAATTTACCTATATTATGACTTGAGAAGCCCGGATCGATCCCGAGTCGCCTGGCAGGGCGCCCGGTAACCTATAAAACCCTTATTATCCTATATTTTTGAGGTTTACCTATAAAAACCTATATTGTCCTATATTTTTCCAAAATACCTATAAAACCTATATTTTTGGATTTTGGATACACTAGAAACTAAAAGATTGAATAAAAGTCCATGTATAGAACAAGATGTGATATAAGTGGAGCTGTTTAGTCTGTAGGAATTACCTGGAGGAATTTTATATTCCTTTCAAGTGTATTGACTTTATTAGTTAATACAGTAAATGGCTAAAATGATTTTCACTTTTTGTATATAATAATCAAAAACACTTTTTACAAACACCCTGGATCACACACTAACCTTAATTAAACCTTTGTGTATATAAAGAAAATAATGGAATAGAATACTTATTGTGGTCATTCTGGACTGAGACAGGAATGTGTAGCAAGTGAAAAAAATACTGCTGTTTCATTAGTGGTGATACGATTTCAAAGAAGAAATAAATTGTCGTCTTTGACATTAGAGGCAAAGGTATGTTTAAGTGCTGCTCTGAAAGTTGTTTGTTGGCATTCAAATATGTTTCCTAAGAATTTAAGATTTAGTGCCATAAAAGATAGAGGAGACTTGTCCAAATCTGATAGTTTAGTATGATAAAACCCAAACTTTGCTACCTTTTGGCTAAGACTTGTGATGATTATAAAGCTGAAGAACGGTATGATGTGTTACACTCAAATTTTCAACATATCATTTCGCCATAATGAGAAGATTATAACTTGAGGTGGATTGTATACACAAAGCATGAAATACTGATTCTGAACATAATAACAACAGGCTCTGAAATATAATTTTAAGTGCTTAAATTATAATTTCCTTCAAAGGTCTTTATAGTGACAATGATAGTGTTTTACTATTCACAACGTTACAAGAATCATAAGTTTACAGAAATTCAAGAACACTAAAATTCTGAAAGCATGAAAGCTCTTACCCAAACCATAACATACTTCTTATTTACTCATTTCTCTTTCTTGCGTTATTGATAAACAGCATGGGACATTTCTTTTCTTTTGAAGGATCTCCTTACTTTTGAAAACAATCTCCCCTTTTGGAATTTCAGAATTTCCAGGTAATATATAAACCTCTCGATTTGAAATTTCAGATCAAGAATTCTGGCTATCAAGAATTTCTTCTTTGTTCAATCTTTCTTTCTATTTGGAAAGAGGAATATATCTGGTAGGCTTCACAGATGTATCATGTGACTTCATGGTGGCTGATAAACATTAATTTAGCTTGTTTTCTTCATTATACATCCTATTTTATCCTATATTTCTGACCTCGAAAAAGGTACAAGTAGGCAAAGACCAGGAAAAGGCGCAATCAGAAAGAGATTCCCACTCCAAAAACCGAGGTGGGAAAAAACCAAACTAACAATCAGGCACTTATACCATGAAACATATCGTAAGCCGAATGAGCAGCTATTTTCCCAATAGGTGGCCACTCAGTTACATTAACTTAATTAAAAATATGAAAACATACATAAGGCGCCAACAGCACAAAAAATTAAACACCAAGACATAAAACGAAAAGAACCTATATTATTGAACCTGACCTATATTTTTGACACCAAAAGTCACCGGGCACCCTGGCCTGGTTACACACTAACACCACAAATGTTTCTCACAAGCATATGAAGTGACTGTAACTAACCGCCTAGCCAAGCCACAGCAAACCCCGTCGGCGGAAAAGCACCTACCACACCGCGTCCAACCGAAACGCCGGAATCCGGTGCTAAACTCCGGAACGCCGGTATTTTCACGCCGGAATCCGGTATTTTTTGCTGGATTCGCCGCCATTTTCAGGTAAGTGACGAGTAGCTGTTAGACAGTATCGTTTATTCTACATGTAAGGGTACCTTGATGAGACATGCAGAATAGCCTATCCGGATCTTCATTTATTCTTCTTACTGTCGAATTTTCATCTCGTCCATAAAATTTGCTGGATTTGTCAAACACCTCGAGAGATTATTGTTTACAGGGTTCGGCCATAGACTAAAAAAATGCGTTTTTAGTCTATGGTCGAACCTTGTAAACAATAATCTCTCGAGGTGTTTGACAAATTCAGCAAATTTTATGCATGAGATGAAAATTCGGCAGTAAGAAGAATAAGTGTAGATCCGGATAGGCTATTCTGCATGTCCCATCAAGGTACCCTTACATGTAAAATAAACGATACTGTCTACTAGCTACTCGTCACTTACCTGAAAATGGCGGCGAATCCAGCAAAAATACCGGATTCCGGCGTGAAAATACCGGCGTTCCGGAGTTTAGCACCGGATTCCGGAGTTTCGGTTGGACGCGGTGTGGTAGGTGCTTTTCCGCCGACGGGGTTTGCTGTTGCATGGCTAGACGGTTCGTTACCAAGGGCGGTTTACTGTGCTATATACTATACACTTACTCGCTTCATAAAGTTTCGAATTTCGGACCTGCAAAAATTTTCAAAATCGGTCAGCAGATAAAGCTTGAATGGCCAAAATGAATTTTGACTAGGGAGTTTGCATTAATAATGAAATACAATAACAACTTTCGAATGAAATGATCACTCGTTTAAGATCCTCTATACGAGGATAAATAATAAAAAAAATCTGGGGAGGTGCCCAGTAAATTGTAGAGGGTTCCGTGCGACGAGCTTGTCCACATATGATTTTTCCACTCTGTATACAACATTACCACATAATCTAATTAAAGAAAAACTTAGATGGATTTGATAGAGTGGACCTTCAAAAGGGCATTAAAAACCATGGTTCACTTTATTTGGCATGTAATGACAGAAAGGCTTTTTTCACTTCCTCTGACCAAAGTCGGTATACACTTTGGTCTTGTCAGAATGTGTGCGACGCCTTATCCTATCTCCTGGATAATATTTATATTAGATTTGGGACCAAGTTATACAGACAAATTGTTGGAATTCTGATGGGTACAAATTGTGCACCTCTCGTAGCTGATTTATTTTTATACTGCTACGAAAGAGATTTCATGGACTCTCTTAACCACGATAATCAAGCTGATGTTATCGAGGCTTTTAATTCCACTTCTAGGTACCTCGATGACCTTTTGAATATTGACAAGCCTTATTCTAGAGGTATGGTCAATCAAAATTATCCACCTGAACTACAGTTGAACAAAGCCAATATCTCAGTTACAAAAGGCCCCTTTTTAGATCTACATCTTTCTGTTGCAAATGGATTAGTTTCTTCTTAAATTTATTATAAGCGCGATGACTTTGATTTTGATATAGTAACTTTTCCGTTTTGTATGGTGACGTTCCTCGTCGTGCTTCTTATGGTGTATACATTTCGCAGCTTATTAGGTTTGCTAAGAGTCTGCAATCATGTTACAGACTTCAACGCTCGAAATAAATGTTTAACGGCCAAACTTCTCCAACAGGGCTATCGGTATCATAAACTTCGAAAACATTTTCCTAATTTTATCGCAGACACTATAAATTGATTTCCAAATATAATGTTGGGTTAAACGACGCTTTTAGGTGAGGGCCTTTCGGAACCAGAATTTTATGGTGACTTGGTTTACAAATTAAAGAAACTTATAGGAAGTAATGATTTTTCTTTTCAATTCAGAAAAATCATAACACGTTACAGACGTATAGGTTATAACTTGAATGTTATGCGACAGTCTGCATGCTTAGTTTTTAACCCAATCATGGTTGATAACTATGCTGCCTTCTGTAATTGCACGCTGATGGGTCGGGCGTCAGACTCTGTGATTGCCCCGACTTAAAGCTATTCATTTTAGTTGGTTGGGGCCGGAACTTCTTGTCTGTTGCTTGGCCCACCGGGGTCCAACTGGTGTTTTTCTTTTGCTCCGGAGTTAGTAGGTTATTCGGCGCCCAGGGATCTCCATCGTCGGGCAGCTTACTCAATCTGCGAGTCCTGGTTTTTGATTCACCAGGATGTTTATCATGATTTATTTGTTCTTGATGATTCATTGACTAGTTAGAGATTCGCCACGAGGACCGAAGAACTAACTAAATGTTATGAACCACTACAGAAGCTGAGGGTGAGGTTATGGCCATGTAAAACCGGTTCAAGACCGCCAGTAACTTTGTGTTACTGATCGTTCCAAGGCAACACTTCTGTGGTGGTTCTTTTTGTTTTATGTCTTGGTCTTTAAAATTTTTGTGTTGTTGGCGCCTTATGTATGTTTTCATATTTTTAGTTAAGTTTAGGTAACTGAGTGACCACCGATTGGGAAAATAGCTGCTTATTCGGCTTACGATATGTTTTCATGGTGTAAGTACCTGATTGTTAATTAAGTTTTTTCCCACCTAGGTTTTTGGAGTGGGAATCTTTTTCTGATTGCGCCTTTTCCTGATCTTTGCCTACCTGTACCCTTCTATATCTCGATCGTGTTGGAGCTCTTTTTCATCTACATAATTAAAACGGATAGTTTTTTTCTGCTCAAGAGTTCTGTCCACAAAGTTCATGGTACCATCGTTCACACTTTGAATTTCCATGCCTTCTCATCACTGTGTGGTTGTCACCTTATCAACTCATCATCTTTGAGTCAGGCTTTAACTCATTAATCCTTGACCATCGCTCACGTTTCACTTTCCGTCAAACTTTGGACAGGTTTTACACTTTCATTCAAATGAATGGCAAATTTCATTTAAATGAATTGTCTAATGGCAGATTAAACAACTAAACAACACCGTTTTCATTATTTATTAACTAAGAAGCTTTACCCCTTCTCTCAAGAACAAATATTTCTTGTATGTATTTATTTATGTCGGTTCAAGGAAAATAAGGATTCAGTGAATATATGACCCCCACTTTCGTAGAGTTTGCGGTTTGGATTATTAGCAGATTGTTGTATTTTATAAGTCGTTGTTTGTCTCTACACTATCGTCAACCGTAGGACCTGTCCTAGCGCTGGTTTCTTCGCCAAAGCCTGGAATAAAGATACAAAATTGAGATGTAGTTTTTTTTATATATTTTAATCTGGATGAGGTCTGTACATGTATGAAAATAATATAATATACTGGAAATAATAGTGAAAATATTAAAATTAATCTCATGTAATTATATATTATATCTATCTTTTCATACTGCAGCACCCTCTTACGAGTATTATGTGCAGTTGAAACATAATCAGATGATCACAAAAGTTGCATGCAGACCTTCAATTTTTCCATTTCATTTTTGAAGCGTTTCATGTCACCGGGTCGTTTTGTGCCTTCGAAGTAATCTTCTGCGCTTATCTGGATTTCAACGGATTTGAGATATTTACAGTTACCTGAAATTAGAAATAGAATCATATGCTTGGCGTATTGATGCTTAACTTTTATTAGTCCACTTTGGTGTTTAGTGAGCATGCGTCTTTTGTATTTAAACCACTACAAGATCTTGCTATTGTATTCTGTATGAATAGTTTGATTTTGGATTTGTACTGGATTCTGAGTCTTCCACTTAGAACACATAGCATGTTACAACATTAAATGTTGTTTCATTATGGAAACTTGACCACGTGATTTTTCCCAAGTGTAAAAATTGAAAATTTTCAGTAGATATTTTATATATATATATATATTTCTTATTTTTGCTCAAAACATAGATTGTGGGTACACGTTAGAACCGCCTCGACCGAGGCGGTTCTAACGAGTACCCACAATCTATGTTTTGGAGCAAAAATAAGAAAAATAGGTACACCCTTGCATACCCCAGTTTTGCTATACAAAAGTGGGGTTTAAGGGGGTATACATTTCATGGACTTGTTTTCCTGATACATAGTATGTTACAATTGCAAACAGGAACAACACTTACTGCATAGCAACTTCACTGCCTCTGATTCTATCGGTGTTCCTATGAGTTGGACATCTCTGATACTCTTCAGGCCAACATCTGTTAGCTCTTTCACGAGTGATTTAGTCACAACACTCATGTGGTTTAGCTCCAGAAACACGAGACGTTGACAGCATTGCGCTGAAAGATGGGACAGAGCCTTGATTTCATTTATAATTTGATAAACTACATAGTTAAACATGATTTTGCTTCCATCTTTCAAATTCTTTGTGGGTCATATTAAGATAGATAGACAGCTGTACCATATGCTTGCCCATGTGATTTTTCCCAAATGGACAACCAGCATCATCTCAGAACATTTAATTCACATTTTCAACTGATGGTAAGAGGCGGAAACTTGTAGCTGTTCTATCCTTGTTATTTTTTGTCCGTCACGTATATATGACTCACCAACTAAAGTTAGAGCGGATAAATCAACTTCATGTCCCCCGATACTGAGGGTTTCAAGATCTCGGAAGCATTTCCCAATAAGCTGCACACATTTCGTACTGAAAACGCCTGGATTTTGGCTGAAATAACAGATATCCATGAAACAATGAAACATTCAGTATGGCATAAAATAATCTAAGAAAACTGGAATGGTTTACATAAAACGGTGTTTCGGATGGGGATTGAATGTGCGTAAATAAAGACTTCATTAAGTTCTGGTGTGCATAAATTTGTTTACTTTTTACTTTCAGTCCATAACCTCTTCTGTAACAATGATACGGTACCGACGAAGGAGAAGAACCACGTTTATCATATGACGTCGCTGTTTTCCAGTAGATAACGTCGTGTATTAAAGAGTTATGACCACACGCGTATTAACACTTTTGTGGGAATACGTAACATCATTGACGACGTCCATTAAACAGCAGTCACACAGTAGCGTATAAGTGAAACGCACGCCGGGCGTGTTGAAAAAATTGCAAAATTTCACATACGCCAGACGCACGTCAGAGACACGTTCAAAGCGCGTTACGAGCACGTTGGGTACGCTTGGTGTACGTCTGGAGCGCGTCGCTGTACGGCGCTAAAAATCATCGCGCGTTTCGTGCGCGTTTGGGATCAAATAAATTTTAAACCTGCTTAAAAAATTTCTAGAAGTTCGGCGTGTCCCGGGTGTGTGACTTGTACGTTTCGAATAAGTTCCACACGCGCTATATACAGCCGCGTTGAATACGCTTCGAACGCGTTTGGCACACGTTTCAGGCACGTCAATGTACGCTACATGCGCGTTTCGATATTATGAGATATTGCTTCAGTAGCGTGCCACAAGCGTGTGCGTGAGCGTTTGCTGCGCATCTGTAGCGCATGCTTAGCGTGTCTGAGACGTAACACATACGTACTCCAAAACTTTGAGTTTATCTATACGTCCGACACACACCTCATTCACGCGCTAATGTGTGACTGCTAAAGAAGTTTAAGGTGCAAATCAATTTTTATACGTCCAAAATCTTCAGCGTGTTGAGATTTTTCATACGCCCGGCGCGCGTTTTGGTTATACGCAAATGTGTGCGGACTGCTGTTTAACAATCATGTAAATTTTCATTGAAAATATATACACTTTGAAAGCGATAACATCCTTTTTAGATTCATATGATAAAACGAATCTTACACTCGTGGTCATTTCATACGAAATTTATTAAACTCGCCGAAGGTTCGTGTAATTACACACGTAATTTCACACGAAATGACTACTCGTGTAAGATTCTCTCTCTATTTAATCAGGCCATATTAAGTATGAAAAATACTCTAGTACAGATGGATGTTGCAATTACCAGGGATATATAGGCGCTACTTTTAAAGTCTTGATATCCCTACATCCTGACCCCAGAGCCCACATGACCTCGGCGTTGATTGGGTCAACATTACTCCTGTATGTCACGTGGGTTAACATTCGACTGTAACAGCTAGCGGCCCAGAGACTTCTGGAATTTCGAGAAACAATACTTGTATTTTAATTATCCTATATACATTTTTCGGGATGATACAGTGTTTCTTTTGTATCTTTTGAATGAATACATGATGATGTCATTATTATGCGTCATCTCTCTCTCTCTCTCTCTCTCTCTCTCTCTCTCTCTCTCTCTCTCTCTCTAAATACATCTTCAATTTTATTGTTGTATTCACTCGGTCATTGAAATCTGTGAGTAGCTCTTACTTGGCCGACAGTATATGACCACAGTTGATGATAGATAGTGACGTCAGAGTAGAATCTGATCTTTTCAGAATTTGTTCCAGTCCAACCTCTAAACAACATCTACAAAAAGAATAACATATAAATTGAACTATTTTGTAGCGTCTTTAAGCTATATCACATAGACTATTTGATTTTGATGCATTATCATCTTGCACTACGTGCATATTAATAAAATGTTGCGACTTGTGTTGAACTTTCTTTTCCGTTTGGTGTCAGTCTGGGAGTTTTATATAGTATTAATTCCTGGACATACTATTCGAGGGCATTGAAACATACCTTTAGTATATGATTTACATCATCATATACTAAAATGTATTTACTTATTGTATAGTTCATATTCACTCGGATCAGCATCATGCAAGCCCTATGAAATGCCTTGGCCAAGTAACGGTTCGTGGAATTTCCAGCATTTAATTGTTGGGTATACTAATCATGTTTGGGTATAAAAGTCATGCTTAGCTATTATTTGACAATACCTTGTAGAGGCTACATACTCTTCAACTGTTTCTGATCGTCTTGGATTTCTCGGTAACAAATCTGTTTCAAAAGAGAATTCATAAACTGCCAAAATTATATAAGGCCAAATGATTTTATGTCCATGTTAAATTCCATGTTAGCAGTGCAGCACAAAACTGGTTTTCTACAAAGTCAAATCCTAGTGCTACAAGTCCAAAATGTCATTCTAAATTATAAATATTGTAATGAACTCTGTTATTGTTAGAGTATTTGATGAATATAGAAATGTAACAATATACGACATCTATGTTAATTTGGAAGGTCTTCATAATGATGTAGGTATTATTCACTATCACATACATGAAACAAACCTTACCTTTGAGAACAAGTTGGCGCAGTTGAGTGCAACGTTTCGCCAAATGCGTTAGAAACTGAAAAATGTATACATGAATTGTATTAAGTTTTCTTAGCACGAGTACGTGGCAGCAGGTTACAAAACAATTTCTTACAATTAACAATGTAACAAAAATAATTCACAGCAGTTAAAGGATGGATATGAGGTAGCCTGTGACCTATGAAAATGTAATAGTAGATGATACTGTTGTCTGCTAAGAAGTGTCCTCGTAATAATGATGTACTTGTAAGCATAAATATGGGCGTTCCGTGCATTTATCAATTTCAAATCTTCATCCAAAAGGACTTAGCTATAGATGAAAGAGCGAATGCAAATATGACTGGCACAGTCTGCGAAATTTTATTATAAATGCTAATATATTATATGAGCCGCTGCATCAGAAAACCACCACTTTGCATATGCGAAAACAAAGTCGCAGATCAGCTTTGCAGTGACTGCTCTACTTTCTAAATAAAAAAATTCAAGCCTCTAGCCATCTTCTGTGACTGTACAGGCCGGTTTGTGTCTGACCTGGTCGGAACCCAAATTGTTGGTTTTCTGACGCACATGCTCATATTATATATTACATACAGATCTACCGGTGAAACGTACCTTTACAGAAATTCTTCTGTCACGAAGCTCCAAGATTTTCCACAGTTTGGGGTTCCTGCTCACAATTTTCCATTCCCTACAGACCTCGGCAACTCGAAACAATGTGTCGGTGTCGAGAAATGTGAAAATGTAGCACAGAGCCTGTCGACGTCGGCGGACGATCTCTCGACGTGAAGTTGGAACGTGGTCCAAAAAGTCTAAAGATGCTGCATAAGGGAGCATAACATTGTTAAGTATACTTTTATTCATATATGTTTCACCGTTCCGTTCAAACTTAGTTGTGGCAAGGGTCATTTTACATAAAAACAGTAGCACTAACAAATGCCTTAGCCAAGGAACTGTACATAAACTTCACAACACTGAATCGTTGGGTGTATACTATTCTTATAAAACCTCCACACACACTCTCTCTCTCTCTCTCTCTCTCTCTCTCTCTCTCTCTCTCTCTCTCTCTCTCTCTCTTCATGTGGTTACATTCAATCTATAGGTCCAAATGTATCAGTATTGACAGTAAACAAATACAGAACTTTTTCATATTTTCTGTCTACATTATATGAATGAAACCGGTAAAGTTTTCACGAAGACATTGTAAAGGTGAAGCAAAGCAAAGCTTATACTGTAACTAAATAAACCCCATGCATGCTGACCATCGAACCCGTAACAGCTTCATAAACAACATTTATATGAGCTAAAGCGATATTGTAATCTTCAACCAAACGAAACTGAAACATTAATTAACTGTTACATTTAATATACAACCATCCAGGGAAGCTATACAGCTCGTGTATCCAGTGTACTGAAACAGCGAAGTCTCGAACCTTATATCTACCCCCTACAAGCAAAACGGAGGATATTAAATGAAAAAGCGTATGCAAAAGCGTACCCAAACTGCGATCTATAAAAACCAACCCTGAGATAATAAAAATAAGCTTTCTCAAACTTCAACTCATTTTTCCTCATTGTTCACTTGTTGTTGCCAATTTGTTTTGAAAGCATATGAGCATTCGTATGAGAAAACCAACAATTTGGGTTTCCGACTAGGTTCGGCACAACCCAGTATGTACAGCCACAGAAGATGGCTAGAAGCTTGAAATTTTGGATTTAGAAAGTAGCTCTAGGGATTGTACTATCCGTGTAGCGAAAACAAAGGCTGCAGTTACTACACAGCTGATCTGCGCCTTTCTTTTCGCATATGCAGACTGTTGGTTTTCTTGTGCGGCAGCTCATGTCTTTTGGTAGCCACAAGAGTACATCAAAATTGACCAAAACACATGACATTGTATGACACAGTGTTATATCTACATCAATTCATTGCATTGACAGTCATTGCAGTTAAAACTTAAAATACATTATAAACTAACATTCTAATTCTCTACAGTAACTTATTTACTGCCACCTTGGAGGATACTAATGGACTGAACTAAATATTATGAATTGTCCCAATATATAATTAAAGTTTCTAAGCATTCTAGCCCAGCACCGTAACAGTATGATCCGTTAACCTTGCGATGACGCGGATGACATCGTGTTCCTCGATGATTTGAGTCGTTGCCCATTATGCCCATATTCTGCTGACATGCTTCGGGAAATAGAGTCACTACCATCACCCCGCCCTGGTGCAATCCCTTTGTAATGAGATTCAGTATCGGTATCTAGATCGATGTCAGTGTCGATATAATGACTTCGATCAATCATAGATTGTGTATTTGAATCCTCTCCAACGGAACATGTATCGTCTATAGGCTCTGCGAATATGGAAAATCCAGCAGATGAATCTTCGTGATCAACCTTGTTTTGGTGAATGTCATTCTCGTCATTGAAAGACTCTACATTTTGGAGATGCTCAGGTACCTCATCATCCATTTCACAGTTTTGTCGATAAATTCTGCGTGACATGCTCTTCATTGGATCGCTACTGTCTGCATTAATATCCAAATTATCCACATCAGCTTCTGATACACTGTCAGTTTCATTGTTTGTTTCATTTTCATTTAATTTCTCAGAAGTGTGAATTGGTGAACTTCTGTTAACTTCAACCTCATTTACTTCGCCAACTTGATCATTAGGAAATGTTCTGTTAACTGCCGATATATTTCTATATTCATTTGTGTTTTCATTTTCGATAGATTGATTAATTTTCGTTTCGGGAGTTTTTGCTTGGATAATTTCATTAAAATTCCCAATCTGAAACGTAGATACTCCCTTATCGCGTGGTACAATTGCCAACTGCACCTCGTTTTGGGTTCTGGTCTCTTCTAATTTGTTACTCATTTCATTTAGATTTTTCACCGTTAATTTTGCTTCATGTTCAAGTTTCTTGTTACCTTCGTTTACCTCCTTTACATCTGATTCATGATAACTTGAATCTTTAGCGACAGTACTTACGTCAAGGTATTGTGGACCATTAAATTTCACGTTGGTTTCATTGTGTGCATCATTGTTCACTATACTAGGCCTCCCATGTGAGTGAGTTTCAGACGTTGAGTGCATTTCTCTATCTTCGGTCTCTTTGTTGTGTTCAGGAAGTGAAAGTGACCTATTGAAATTACTAGATTTAAATGAACTAACATTGTTATGAGAACATCTTGACATTAGATTGTCAACAATGTTTTTCCGTCTCTGACGATATTTGTCCGAAATTGATTGCATTTGGTCCCTTTCGTCACTGTGATCCAAATTGTGTCGTTTCAAGTTATATTTTTCCGAAATGAGTTTGAGTTTTTCTTCGAGAATTGCACTAACTTTGTTGTGATCATCTGAAATTTGGTTGTCGTTTTTCATATCATGGTTATGTTTGTTTTTGACTCCAGTTTCTGAAATATCTAACCCGCAATTTTGTGATTCATGGCCAGTTATTCCAGGAGATTTGCTCATAAACTCATGAATTTCTTTTCCACCCGACGTCAAGTCTTTTTCAGAGGAACTGCTTTTACCAGAACTTGTTTTATCTATCGGTTTAAATTGTTTTGAACTAGAACCCCGTCGCATTAGAGATTTATGCCCAACTGAACGTTCTTTGTTGACTTGAATACTTATCGATTTCTCTTCGCAAGAGTTTTCTTCTTTGTTCACTGTATTATCTTTGTTATTTCCGTGTGGATATAGTCCCACTGTTCCATCTATGTGGTCAACTCTATGATCATAATTACTTACAGCCTTTTCGATATCAGCATCTGTCTTCTCTCCCAATTGAGCCTTTGCATCGCTACGATGTGTCGATGTGAGACCATCCTCAATATGATTTGTATTTGGGAAGTCATTCGAATGCTGATTTACACTTTCATCGATTCTGCCTATATTTCCAACTGGTACATTTATTTGCTTGTTAACTGGAATAGCTTCACTACCAGACGGGCTTAGTCTGTCTGCCAGCTGGTCTAATTCTGAATCCGATACGTCAGGTAATGTATCCATGTCTTCCCAAATAATACCATTGTCATCCATGATCCTCTCAAAGTTCCCTGTACTTCTTTCTCTCATAGTGCCGATTGCTAACGCACCGGTTAAAGAGTCTGCAGGAGAACAAAAAATACAAACATCAAAGAAATGTAAGAACCTCGCTAACAGAATTACTGCATTGCCAGGTAAGGCATTTACAGGTCTGCGAAGCCAATAGATTTTTCTTGAAAGTTTACAAGAGGAAACTGGAGATTTCCTTCCACATATAGAAACAGAGAGCAACTGAAGTAAAGTTACGGACGCCATTGTTTTTAGTGTATAAAGCATATTTTCATAATAAAAGTGTATGAACAGCAAAGCTCAAAATGCGTGTGAAAACATCGCGTGCTAACATGACAAGAAACGTCGGCTTGAGTCAGTGTATTTGCAGTTGCATGCATTACAATAATAAAATTTCATTTGAAAACCATGTTTAATGCTTGAATTGCCAAATAGAATTTAAATACTGCCTTGTGTAAAGTGATGGGAATCATGCATAATGTAAACATTTTAGACTGAAAATGTAACTTGCCGTTTTGCTGTATTTTCCAATCATTCGCTATCGCTGGTTTCATTTCTCGCCTTTCTCTTTCAGGTGTTAATAAATCGGGAGTGAGTTCGTCAGATGCTGACTTTGGGATAACAAACAATTCATCAGGAAAGTCGATTTCATCATCATGAAGCTCTTCGTACTGTACCTAATAAAACAACAAAGGAAGCATTATCTAGCCTCCACCATAATATTGCGAGCCTCACAGAAGAACATAATTATGTGTTCAGAATATCAAACCAGGACCGACAAAACCTGTGCTTTACAAAACAATGCTTGTTACCTGCACTTTTGGATAAGATAACAATCACAGTACCAACTACGAAAACGAAAGTGTGCTGTTCAGTGGGGTGGCTCCTTGTAAAAGGGTATCAAATATGTCATGTTGACCAGATTGGATCATTTGAATGTTGTATTTTGCTTTAAACACAAACTCATTTGGAATAACATTGTAAGTTTCAGTTATTTATACCTAATATTTTAACACAAAATAAATGCATAGAACACATACCTGTTCGGGGTTTCTCCAGTCGTCTGAAGTAGTTGTGTGTGACACCATTTTGCGCATGTTGTCATTTCCTCTCCCATTTAGCACATACTGATTTGGTAGTATATTAACATTTAAGTCTTCATTTGTATTGACTGGACCATCCATATTTCCAGGCTTAATTACTTTTGTAATTGGTCTAAGTCGATGCCCCGGCTTTGAGGCTGTTATGTTTTGGTTATCTTGGAACGGACGTCGTCGGTCTTGCGTCAAAACGTTCTGATCTCCATTCAATTGATTTTTATCTATTCTACGATGGAGTCTCGTAACTGTTTGTGTTGGGGGATGATATTGTTTATTTGAAGGAGTCATATTGTATATATGCGGGGGAACACGAGGAACACTGTTCAGGGAAGGCGTTGATTCGTGTCCATAGGTAGGTTCGCGCAGCCTCATTGGATCTTTCAATGGTGGCTGTGGAACAAAATATGTCTGCCCATTTGAATCATTTAGTCCTACGCTGTATGCTCCATTGTCTTGCATATGTTGTTCTGTCCTTGAATAGTTATCAAAGTCACTCTGGGATTGGAAATGTTCTTTCAGTACTTGAAAATTCTGAATAGGTATTTGATAATTGTTCATTTGAACGGGGTGTGGAATGCTTACATTTGGCTTTAAATTTGGTTTTTGTACTATGTCCCTGTCTTTTGAATATCTAAAACTTTGTATGTTCGAATCGGGATTGTCATTCCTCCGTGCATTTTCAGCTTTACTGTTTTGGTTTCCAGATAAGATTTTATCTTTTCTTAAATTGTATACACTTGTAGTGTTCTGATTTGCTGCAGAAAGACTTGATGGCGAGTCATAATTAGCCGGCCTATGAATTTCAGCTAAAATAGTTTGTAGGTTTCTCTTTTTATCCATCTTGCCATTCTCTGTAGGTGTATATGAAGTTACATTTACATTTCCTTCTATTCTGTAGTCACTTGATTGATCTGATTCGCTTTCATTATTTGCATTACTATCTGGCGTTATACGCACTCTCCCTTGCCAAGAATCAGTGCTTAAGTCTACGATATCATGAGCCAGTTTTTGATCACGTTTATATTTCCTACGGATAGGCTTTGCAGGGGTATATTTTCTCCTCACTGGCTTTGTACGCTCTACTTCCAAGGACTGCCTAAAATCATACATTTAAAACAGGTGTTTAATGCAATCGATACTTCTGTGGTGGTTCTTTTTGTTTTATGTCTTGGTGTTTAAAATATTTTTGTGCTGTTGGCGCCTTATGTATGTTTGCATATTTTTAGTTAAGTTAAGGTAACTGAGTGGCCACCTATTGGGAAAATAGCTGCTCATTCGGCTTACGAAGTGTTTTCATGGTATAAGTACCTGATTGTTAGTTTGGTTTTTTCCCACCTTGGTTTTTGGAGTGGGAGTCTTTTTCTGATTGCGTCTTTTCCTGATCTTTGCCTACTTGTACTTTTTTTATTTGCCCTATGTTCGTACATGGACAGCAGAAGTATTAACTAACCCAATGTTTGCCAGGACGCTAGGTGTATATGACTTAAAACAGGCTAAAGTGTAGAAAACAATGCATTTCAAACATTTTGTGGACCACTTCAGAGGCGGAGGGCGAGGTTAGGTACCTGTAAAAGCGGTAAACTTAAGCTCCATAGTAATTTTATATTACTGATCATTCAAAGGCGATACTTCTGTCGTGGTTCTAATTGTTTTTTTTTTTTTTTTTTTTTTTTTTTTTTTTTTTTTTTTTGTTTTGGCATTGAATTTTTATGCTGTTTGCCCCTTATGTTTTCATGTTTCAATTAAGTTAGGGTAACTGAGTGGCCGTCTGTTGGGAAATAGCTGCTCACACGGCTTACGATATGTTTTAGTATAAGTACCTGATTTTCAATTTAGTTTTTCCCATCTCGTATTTTGTAGTGGCACTTTCTTTCTGATTGCACCGTTTCCTGATCATTGCCAGCTTTTGCCTTTTTCTCATTCTCCGACGTTTAGATTTACCTGACTGAAGTTAAGTCACCTTAAGTAGTTAAGTAGTCAAAGTGAAAAGACCTTTATTCACTTGTCTAACAGCTTGCTCTCTATTTTATATTTTGCTTCAGTCTGTAAGCGTGACTGTTTGTTACATATGGTTTGGTTCTAGTTGTATCAGCTCCTCTGTTTCAAAATCTAATAGTATTCATATAACTGTTAATATTACAAGAAACTTAAATAATTATAAAAAATCCTCTCAAAACAAAAATATAAATGGCCAGACAGGAAAGCACATTCTGATTAACCTATTACAGAGACTTAACCGTAAATGATTACACTACTGTATGGCCCATCCCTTTTCTCATTAATATGCTCACTGGTCATAAATGATTTATTTTATGTACCTGTCTTTCCTCGCTTTCATGTCCTTTTCATGGAGAACTTCTTTGGTAAGAACCTGCATTAAGACAGTAAATATAGGAGTTTTTATTTGGGTCACTGAATAAGATCTATCTGGCCTATGTTAGTTCATACGGATTAAAATGTTATCACTGCTCTTTGGTAAATCATAGAGTATACCCAATATCTGTTCATCGAAACTCTAAGACCATTTTATAACGTTTGCACTCGATTTAAAGTGACATTTCATCGGGTAGCTGGTCCAAAGTTTTAGACGGCGACTTGTCAGTGATGTTATGTTAATATGCTTGAAAGCACAATTTTACCCAGCCAAGTCCCTGTCTGCAACGTTTTATGATTACATATTTTATACATTCACAACCCTATTCTTAGGCATGTTTAATGCGGCCAAATAGATTTTACAATGACATCGCTTCTCGCATTGAATATCAGCTCAATTCTCTTCTATATCGCTTTCAATGATCGAAAGATTATGTTTTGCATGCATGTAAAAACGTTAATCATGACGAAAACATCATGCCCATGCAATATACATAGACTTTTTAAGTTATAAAAAGGAAAATTTTCAATAGAATTTTATATGTTTCTTATTTTTGCTCAAAACATAGATTGTGGGTACATGTCAGAACCGCCTCGCCGAGGCGGTTCTAACGAGAACAAAAATAAGAAAAGTAGGTTACCCCCTGCATACCCCAGTTTTGCTATATAAATGTGGGGTTCGAGGGGGTATACATTATAGGAGCATGTTTTCGTGATGTGATATTTTTCTACCTCCTTGTGGTTATCTGTTCCTCCTAGTGTTGAACTAGACTGGCTTTTAAGAGATTTAAGTTCCGACTCTGCCCTCTCTGCTCGTGTAATAAGCTCACCAATAAACTTCTCAAGTTTGCCACGGGCTGTTCTCTCCTTTTCAGCAGCATCTTTGAGGAATGACTTCAGTTCTTGCAGCTGACTAAATAAATGATACGAGAATATGCTTTTAATCACACACCCTCCCCCTTAGGAATAATTAGTACAAGTAAATATACTTAAACAAAGTGTTTCAAAAATCTAATTCCCATGTTTATGTTCGTTATCTAAGTTTTATCTTTGAGTGGAATCACAAGTGAGTATTTCGTGTATGTTTCTAAATTCAATATCTAAGGTTTCAAACTTTTGCTGAAATTCATTGTCATAAACTCTGTACTTCAGACACTAATAAAGGAATGATTATTCATCATATGCGTCATAAATAAATGTGTTATTAATATCATTTCCTACCCCTTTGTTGTTTTTAGTTCCTCCTCTTTCCTTTTTACTTTGTCTTGCAATTTCTCAATGTCTCGTGTGCTTGACTCCACCAAACCACTGTGGTTTTCAAGCGTTTGTTTCTCTGAAAAACAAATTCATGTTTAATCATTTTTTCGCAGCGTTTGATGTTTTTAAAGAACACGGATAACCGATAGTAACGTTGAAAGAAAAAGATTGTTACCCCCAGGACTAAAGCCTGGATAAAGCTAGTGACCTAAAACTGTTCGTCTATTGGAAACCTTTGGATACATAAAGAGCAAAACAATTATAAGCTTCTTTTGCAATCCATAAAGAGATGAAATCTCACCTTCCTTCAATTTCTGAAGCTGATTAACGGTCTGTTGAACCTCTTGTTCTTTTACATCCAGCATTGCTCTCATTTTACTTGTGTTGTCATCAGCTTGTGCAGTTAAAGTCGCAGATTCTGCTACCAGTCTTTGTTGGACTTCTTTCATTTTCTCTAAATGTTCTAGTGCCTGTTCTAGTTGGTCGTCTTTAGCTCGGATAATTTTCCTCATCAAGTCATTTCCCTCTTCAGTACGTTTATAAAATTCTGCTGTTTTAAGTAGCATCAAGTGTTTCTCATTCCTGTAAAACATATCAAGGGCAAACTACAATTAACAACAGTTTACCATTACTACATTTTCTTTTTAGTTGATTGATGATTTGCCATGCGGTCAATAGTGTGATACTGCTTGTCGAATTCTCTTTGATGTAATCAGTGCGATGAGAGCATGAGTCTGCCACTGTTCATTGGATGAAGTTTTCTGACAGCCACTAGTATGTAGAACGGGTCCTTGTATAAACATGCTAGTCTTTTTACTGGTTACCTGAGAGCGCTGAGTTCCTCATTTACATCGGCTAGCTTATGTTCTTTTAGAGCTAAAGCCAGTTTTAATTCCTCGCTGTCAGCATCAGCTCTCTTCAGTATCAGCTCTGTTTCTTCTATTAGCTGATCTCTTTCACTCCGAAGGCGTTGTATTTTTTCGTCTGCTTTCTAAAAGAAAATGTAGCATTCGTATGACATTTATCTGAATGTTTAAATGCGCAGATAGCAGATGTTATTTGAATTAAAAATGAAGATATCTCAATGTAAAATATCCTTAATATACAAGGATGGTGCTTTGCTTTGGTAAACCTTCTGACTGCGGCAGTTGTTGGTCATTTCTTACTTTCCATTAAATGCTTACTTTGTTTACTTAATCATTCCAAAAAAGTAGATTAAAGTTTACCTTCAGTTCATTTTCTTTCGATCGAATTTCTTGTGAAGACTTAAGCTTCAATGCTTCAATTTCATGATTCAGAGAGTCAAGAGCTCCATTTCTGTTCTGTAACTCCCTCTTGATGGTCTCGTTATGACTATCAGCGCGTCTGAACAACTCTTCAGTTTCATGACATAGTCTTTCTTGTACGGTTTTAATTTCATTTTGTTCTTTTGTTGCAAGCTTTAATTCTCGTTCTTTGGCCTTCATTCCATCAAGTAGTTGTCGGATGAGTTCGCCTTGTTCTTTACACTTGTTTTCAGCTGCTTGCTCCAGACCGTTTATAACGTCATGTGACTTGTAAAGCTCATTAGCAGTGTTCCAGTGCTGGTTCCGTGTCTTTACAACTTCACTATTTAGAGAGTCCAGAATGTTCCTAAAGTCAGCGTTAATGGCACTACCACTCAAAGCTCTCATGTTCTCTGTCTTATTTCGTAATTCGTTCTGTTTAGACATTTGCAACTCTAATTCAAGCATGGCGGCATCGTCTTTAAACGACTGAAGCAGTGGTGACATTCTGTCATTCGTCAGAAAACGGTCACAATCGTCATAACCATTTGCTCCGTCATGATTTCTGAAGAGCCGTTCAGATGTTATTACAAACGATTGATCTTTTGTTCTACCACTTGCATCTGTGATTCTTTTATTTTTTCCTTGTCTGAATATGGCTGGTCGAACGCAAGCTGTTTTGAAAGAATGGTCTGACTCTAAGTGATGCTTAAGCTCTCTCAATGTTGCGAAGCGCCGACGATCTCTGCATTTGGGACAGCGGTATGGAATTAGATCTGCGATACAGTCTGTGTCGGGCCCTGTTGCTTGATTCATGTTGTGATTCAGTGGCTTGATCCTGCAATAAAACTAAAGAAGTGTAAGGACCGGAAAGTGGCAGCATATTCGGATTGATAACATCAACAAAAATGTATGCCATTTAATCTGGAGACAATCAGATTATACTAACAATGTGCAGGTAGGTCGTAAATGGTAATTAAGATTTTTATCTCTTCCAAAATCATAGTCTAGTTGGCTGTGTGTCCCTTTAATTGACCAAAACATCCAATCTCTCGATAATCGTATACATTATGAGTTTCTTAAAATGTCATTTGGTGTCAATTTCAATTCTCAGTATATATATGAAGTTGTATTATGACGTGTTACCTTTGCAAATGTTATCCGTTAGTTGCTTGCAGCTTGTCACGTTATGTTTAAACCTTTGGTCTTCATCCTTTTTATTATGTATCGATTACAGCTCCTGGCATATTTTTATGTTTTAGAATCCGTTTTAACATTTCGTTGTGAAACAATATATCTATCCTGATATAATGACTGATACAACCCACCCACCTGCTGATCAATATAATGAATTAGACTGGTGACATCTGGACGGCACACTTTATTTGTCAATAACTTCGTATCTTATACTCATATTTATACGTATTTGAAATATAATTGTACTTCCATAACAAATTAAAAATAAAAGTTAAAACTAGGGGTGGTGAATCAATTGTTGTATGGTACAAGATCATTTATTGTCCAAAGATGGTTAAGGTGTGCACCAAGGTCATTTATGCTTAGAAGCACAGCTGTGCTACAAACAAAAAGAGTAAATGTGTGATTTGGTTCCAGTATCAAAGAATAGGACGATAAACGACTGGTTGGCGGGTTTTACTAGGAAAAGCACTATACAGTGTATATGGCATAAATTAATAATGAATGCTGCGCATCACGGTGTGCTAACATTACGAAAACATGCCCATGTAAGATAAAAATTTCAGTAGAAAAATTTTGATATTTTTCTTATTTTTGCTCAAAACATAGATTGTGGGTACACGTTAGAACCGCCTCAGCGAGGCAGTTCTAACGAGTACCCACAATCTATGTGGAGCAAAAATAAGAAAAATAGGTATACCCCTGCATACCCCAGTTTTTTTCTACATAAAAGTGGGGTTCAAGGGGGGTATACATTTCACGGACATGTTTTCCTGATGTTATGCATAATAAGACACGTATAACAGCTTTAGTAGATGTACGTCTTGCTCGTCATTTGGTCCATGTATCAATCACTTACACGTGAAATAATGTCATACTTATTCTGGAATAATTATTGTGTGGTTCTTTCTTCAAATATAATCAACATGTTCGATGTTGTTTTTTGTTGCTGCTATTTTTATGTTGTATATTTGGTGTTCTTTTCTCGCTCAGACATAAGTACACTTAGTAAAACAAAAGTACCATTTGCACTAAAATACTACTGAAGTACTCGTCCTTACCTTTATTTACAATAATTCCAGTCGTTTCTAAATAGGCAGTTAAAGAATAACTTGTACGCCGTATTTACCAATAACATGCAATAAGTCTGTTTTCTTTATGAAATATTCACATGTTAGTTAGTACCACAAATACGATGCTAAACAACGAACGAATCCGTTATTGACTTGGCAGTACAGATCTACTGCAATACGAACTAAGTAGATGAATATCCTACTAACTGGTTGAAAATGGGTTATGTCGCTGTGCGAATGAAGTATGATCAGTACAGTACAGTATAAGAGAACCAGTGGTACTGAGAAATACGCATACACGCATGCTAAACCCGAACCCAGCCCGTTCCCAAACAATGCGCCATGTCGGCAATCAATCAAATATTGCTTCTTCTTTGGTGTCAACACTGAGTTTGTCGTTTCTATTTTTATGGTCTTAGACACTATAGTACGTACATAAGGTACCTGTTTGTTCAAGATGATTTACATGGTAAACAGGTAAGTAAACGTACGCACTCTCACTGAATATGCCACTTTCTTCCAAAATTCTCTGAGGGAGCTAACTGTTTCCCCTAATAAATCTGTCAGCAGGAGATGTAATTATGTTGATGCAGACCACATTAAATCAACAAACACATGGGGCAGGGTTTCTCAGATTCTTAGATAAATTATCAAAATGTTTCAGTGCAAGAAACTTGTACTGATAAAGTGTGGCTTCATTTTTCCAACTGGTTCAGGTACAGACAAGTCTGCATAGCTTAACTGAGAGTTTTCAATTTTGAACAGAGTGATATGCTACTTTGTATAACAAATCAAAATACAAAATCATTATTTCACAAAGACCTCAGTTTGTTTGATGACTTTGTCTTAGCCTACAATAAAACAAAATAGATGCTCAAACATTACAATCAGATTGATTCTTGTAGCAGAAAGGCTAAGATTTTCTTGAATATGAAACTTTACAATATGAAAACACGAAAACATTTGCGCCTTTTCCTGATCTTTGCCTACTTGTACCTTTTGTATTAGTTCGAGTTCGAGTTCTGATCATTACATGTTTTGTTTCCACTAAAACTTTTGAGGATAAACATGTATAAAGTGACTTTATTTCAAGAGGGTGATTACATACATAAATGAGAAAACGTAAAATAGCTAATCTTCCATGAGGCCCTTGCTATGAAAATAATAATATGATAATAATACTAGTCTCCATCATTGAAGAGGATAACCAAGGCTTTTAGCATGAATGCCAATTGTATTTATGGTCCTCTAGAATCAGACATTGATTCAATGCTATCAGACTTTTATTTATGTTGCCAGGTATGCGACCCAGTCCCATTAGCTCAAGTGGTAGACTAGCTACTAGTCTGATAAATAAGTTTTTTTTTTTGTTTTTTTTTTTTGCCTTTTTGTAAGTTTAAATTCTCTTTTCTTGAAAATTAGAGCACCAGATATCTTCTGAAGAACATATCTTGGCTAGATTCGAGACAGAGGAGTAGACTTATATTATGTCCAAATGATGTACAGTTTATTTAAAAGATTTTACCATTACAGATTTGTCATTTTAACGCCTAATGGCTAGGCTACTCAAGTGGTAGAGTGTACAATTTATGATCAGGAGGTCATGGGTTCGGACCGTGGTTGGGACATACAAAAAGCATTAAAATGGTACCAGTTGCTACCATATGTCTTGCACACCTGAAAATTCGGACCCCTGTCAAATTTCGAACATGAACGTTTACTGTTATGTACAACCAAGTCAATGAAAAATTCAAAATATTTTGATTTGACTTTCTGACACATTCTGTTATGTAGATACATGACAGAAAAAAGGCACTGTGTATTTTATGGAGTGGAGTCATGGATTGAAGTCTTGGATTGGAGCCATGGAGTGGAGTATTGGAGTGGATTCTTGGAGTGGAACCTTGGAGTGAAATGTTGGAGCGTAAGAGAAACATTTATTCTGGTGGTAAAATTAGTCTCGTTTGAACGGACAACATTGCGAAACATGTAACAAATGCACTACCAGTATAAGTAATGGAAATAAATGGTTAATTTCCGTTACTTATCCATTACTCATACACTTTATGCATTTGTTACATATTTTGTGATGGCGTACGTTCGCTTCAAGACAAATTTCACCACCAGAATTGAGTTTTGTGTTATACTCAAAATTTCACTCCAAGGTTCCACTCCAAGAATCCACTTCAATACTCCACTCCATGACTCCAATCCAAGACTCCACTCAATGACTCCACTCCATAAAATACACAGTGCCCAGAAAAAATGGGTGTTACTGTAGCATTTTCAGTTTTGTTCAGTTTATATTAGTGATGCTATATTTCTGGGGTTAGAGAAATTGGCTTTATCTTTTGATGCATTGGCTTTAAAAACTTCAGATTTTTTGTTTAACAAAAATTATCACATAATCATGCGCACCTTGTAGACTTGGATCAGGCTTGGCACATGTAAGACTTGCACTTTATTAGTTGCCTGTATTTGCCTGTCTAATGTTTAACTTAAAAAAGTTTATAATGAGTGAATCAATATGTTGAGGGGCTGTAAATTTCAAACAAGCAAAAGAAACCATATCCTTGCACATGTTTTAATACTTGCTGGCTAATTTATTGCCCTCTTGCTGTGCTGGTCTTAATTTCTTGAACTGTGGTGTAATTGATATCATGATCCTGCTGATAAGGGCTATAAAATCTAACAGTTTCTGGATTCTCAGCGCTGAGGAAAATTTTGTCATAAAAGAAGAGAGTGTACGGGGAAAGATTAAGCAACGCTTAGCTGTTAGTCTCTCTTTGTGTACAAACTGTGTCTTGTGTTCAAAATGTGTGCAGCCTAAAACAGACCCAATCACAAAATTAAAAATACCATCATGAATAAAGAAGTGAATTTAATGATCGGGGAAATAGCGACAGTAGTGGTTTTGTTGTGTTTCGTGCGAACTGTTGGCAACATCTGTCGCTCGCATGACTCATACAGGCTTACAATCTTCAGGTAAAACGCACAATGAGAAAATCCATCTTGTGTACATGTATCGTTCAAAATTCGAATGCGCTGAGCCTGCAAATGCTTATATATATATCCGTGCCACTGATTTGGAATTGCTCATAAGATGGCATTTTTTTTTATCATTCTTTGTCTTCCTAAACTTTAATGATCATCTTTTTTTTACAATTTGTTTTGATTGTAGTCCGCGTTATAACCAGACCTAGACGGAAACTGTGAATGCAGGTTTTCTCGCGACGTGGTTCAGGTAAAAATCTCCGTATCAATAGTTTTTAAACCAGTACTATGTACAATGCGAATTAAGGGCTGTTAGAAGTATATGGAATGATTGATGCCTCTGCACCAGTATAATATTATTTCATACTGACCACGGTCACCACCTGTATAACGTTTACCAACTTATAAGGTCTGGGTCTGCACTCTGCACAGAAAACTAGTTATGTCAAAACATCAGTACATATTTTAAGCCCGAATTGTTAACAACTTAAAGCTTGGATCAAAATAATGAATTGTGTACATTAAGGATGCCGCGACGCCCAACTGTTGAGAAGAAGTCTCATATAGAACTTTGAAAGTAGAGGCGACGTCCCAACATGAACATTGCTGTTGATTGTTAGAACGATAGTTGGAGCTGTCGATCCTATCTTCCAAGGAGCTATTTTAGCGGAGAGCAAAACGCCAGTGGACTCTGTCAGGTGGTGATCGGAAATTGATCGAAACGCTATCTATCTATCTTCGTATACTCACACTATACTGCCATACGCCCTACTGAAGATCGATAGGGGCATATGTGCATTTATAGATAAAGAAACAAGAAAAGATATGACACAAAGTGTCATATCAATTGACTCAATTATGAAAATATGCTGCATTTACTTTTCTATACGGCTGAAAATAATTAGTCAGGTATCTCCCTTATCTGTTTTATTTGCCACGCATCCGACTTTCATTCTGGATCAAAAATAAAAAAGTGGCATCATTTGTTGTTCTGAAATTTAAATGTTATTTCATCACCTTGTCGTAAAGTAGGACATGGTCATTACAGGGTTTCGATTTATATACATAATATTGTAGTATCGAGTCATTATTGCTTAAGGCCAAGTTTTTTTTTTGAAATCAGTCTACTGGTTTCAGAGTTTTTTTGAAGGGTTTTTATTATTTATGGACATGGTGGCTATATGTTCATATGATCTGTATTTTTATATACACATTGCTCCCCCCTTCTTAGAGATATGGCTTTACAAGCAGTTTCAGAGATCTTTGTAAGTGTTAACGTAGGATGCATGCCGGTTCGAGTACCATGCTATAAGCTAACCATGAGCCTTCGGCTCAGGTAAGCTAACAAGTAAAGCTTATACGCATGTATGGGTGGTTGAAGAAAATCATCTTGATATGTTAGCGTTTAATCAGTTTTGTCATTTATTGAGTCATAAAGATGTAGGAAATGATGATTCTCTTTAATACAGCCAATGTTTACATTAGGTGGGAAAGACGATGTATGTAGCCAGTTCGTTGGCATACTAAATTTTCACCATGTCAGCTGGTGACTTAGTTGAACAAAGAATCGGATAGTTGGTATAAAAACATAACAGAAGACAATGCTTATTGAATAATTTACTGTCTGTTTTTTAGTCATGAAATGCTAGTCATGGACTTTACAGCTGATGTTGATTCTATTGGGTGCCATGTAGAATATGGGTTGTTTTGAATATAAAAATGGTTCAAGGTAGTAATGTTACATTTTTTTCCAAAATTTTCATTAGGTTTGAAATGGAATTAAAATATGAATACTGGCAGTGAACAGGAATTTTTTATTTTAGGTCTAAATGAGTGTGGAGATTAAATCATCAGCTGTAATGTGACTATGCAGTGGTTACATGAACTGTTTCCAGATTATGTATGACATGGAAATTATATAGGAAGTAATGATTAAATTGAAACTGTGACATGGCATAACTACCGAGATAACAAGATGTAGAACACAGGATATAAATGCCCATGACTAACTCAGCTAATTTTGAAGTACATGTAACAATAGACAAAGTAAATATGGAATATGTAAAAAAAGCTGGACATACAAACGTTACATATTATGCATAATGACTTTGGCTATGATATACATACTACATTGCTCTAAATCAGACATATGTATATAAATGCAAACCAGAAGACTTATGGTTATGTAAACGCTCACCTGAGACCGGAGATATATATTAATAAACTAATTTGACTAGAATGGGAATATACATGTATATAAAACTAGGGCAGAGGCAGACAGCCGTCTGGGCCGAAATATTTTCATAAACATAAACCTTTTGTTCATTTGCTCATTTGCTTTATAGTAAGTTTTTTGCTATTAATTGACATTACCTATTTTTTTTCATTCAAATGCATGGGTGATCTAAGTTGACTTTGCCTTTAAATTTATAGGTCAAGGTCATCCCAGGGTCATGATTTATACAAACTTTGTAGAGCTCCATTGTTTGATGCTTCATGCCAAGTTTCAAAATCATATGCTTTCTGGTTCTGAAGAAGAAGATTTTTAAAGGATTTTTGCTATTTATAGCCATGGCGTTGATCTTGGTAATGTGACTTGGACTATTATACAATATTTTGTACCCCATTCCTAAGGATGTTCCACATGAAGTTTGGTTTTGATTGGCCAAGCGGTTTCAGATGAGAAAATCTTTGAAATTGTGGACGGACGGACGCCGGAGCATGGTTATCCTATAAGTTCACCTTGTGAGCCTTGGGTTCAGGTGAGCTAAAAAGTGTGTATGGGTGGCAGTTAATGAAATCTTTACTTAACTTTTTTTTAGAGGTAAAAATTCCAAAGATAGTCTGTAAAAGACCCATTTCAAGAATTAAATTTCTAATGGTTAGCATTATGTATATGTGTACTGAATATGATTTTGTGTACATATTTTTGACATGGTGTATGTTGCAATGACTTTGAACACAAGAAAACAACAAACAAGCAACCCGTCATAACAGAACTTACACGTTTTGACTGGTTAGATTTCGACTTCTTTTGACTCTGGAAAAATAAATGCGGATACATCGCTCCTTTTAAATTGTTTGTGCTGAGTATCAAACATATACCAACTTTAAGTTGAGCATCAGGTTGATTTTTAGTATGAATTTTAGTAGAACAACGTTATTCATAATGTCAAAAGACATAAAAAATAATTTCTCTTGCATGCTTCTTTGACTGTACAGGCTGGTGTGTGTCGGACCTGGTTGGAAACCTGAAGTGTTGGTTTTCTCACGTGAAGGCTCAATTCATACTCAAACAACGAAGATACTAATGCTTTTGTTGGGATGGTGACGTCGATGCTGGCTAAACCGCAAAGTCAAAAGATCCCTGGAATCGGTGCTAGATGCTATCTTGCAGGATTCAATGTCTTTGACGAAAAGACACCTTAGAGCACAAAATGTGCACAGCGCATGCAGCTAACTTTACGACAGAAAAGAATAGAATACAATACAATGGGGCAGAACAGGGTAGATGAGAATTAGAATAGAATAGAATAGAGTAATTTCAATATCACTAGCTGATCCGACATACAAGTCTGACACAAATGTTATTGGTCCATGTGGAGCAATGGCAACCAAGCCCTTGGCTGTATGATGGTTCTTATATGAGCTGAAAAGCACAGATTGTAGCACTAGATTGGATGATGGCTGTTGGAGGAATACCTCAGTACAGTCCACAATGCACCGCGTCTGGTCAAACCCTAGGTCCTTGAATGACTGTGGCATCCTTGATTGAATAAGTGACTTAGGTGGCCACAAGGGTAACTGAGAAAGTACATGTTCCATATGTTTAATCCACTTGCAGAAGATGTCACTCACTGTTGATTGGGGAACACCAAAGCGATGCGCAAGGTCTAGTTCTCTGTAACCCTGTCTTAACCTATACAGCACAAGGAATACTTGATTTTGAACACTCAACACTGGTTCTCTACCTCTCATTGTGGTGTATGAATCATGGATAGGTCTAGTCTGGTAATATATTGAAGAAACACGGTGTCGTTCTGGTTGGAGGAAATCACAAAATGCCAAGAATGTCATATAATCTGGCAGGCCCGTATAAAAACAGAAGTCGATTGGATTTCCTTTGAATCGATCAATTCCAAACAGTTGTTGCTTGCGACTTTCTTCCAATTCTAACTCGAGCTGTCTACTTTTGGCACGCTCTTCATCTAACAGCCTTTTCAACTCTTTGATGGTTTCATCCTTTATCACGGGTGTCTTGGTGGTGGTCACTTCAGAAACCTGAAAAATATTTTACATACACATCAGGAGAAAAATTTATACTGTCCTTGCAAAATCATTAGGAAGCAACCTGTTTTGCATTCTGTCTTTTTCAAAAACATAAAAATTAGTAATCCTTTATATAAATTGATTTTATGTAGTTTTAAAAGGATTTTATATATGCAAATCGATCAAAAGGTAATTTTGTTCTGCATTGTGAACAGACAATGTTGAAATGCTAAAAAAAGGTTTCCAAAGGATCGTGTAAGGAGAGTAGTTATAAGATTTTGTTCATTAGGCCAAAAAAAAAAAAAAAATAAGAATGTTTCCGGTAACATGCCAGAAAAAAAATGGGTCGATAGGTCGGGATTTTTTTTTTTTTAGGGAAGCCTTATCATGTAAAGTACCTGAACATAGATATACAGTTTAATCAGAATTAAACTGTTTTCTCGTCCAGTGCACATGCACAGCTTCTAAGTTAAAACTTCAATTCAACATTTGTTATTCTTTTGCCGGTCCGATACTTGAAAAACATGATCTTTTTTGATTTTCGAGTTTTTATTTTCGGAAAACAGGAAAAAAATATTAGAGTCGGGGAGTTTTTGACAGGGTCGGTCGGGTTACCGGAAACATTCCTTTTTTTTTTGGCCTTACATGACAGTTTGTGTTTTATATTTGCACTGGCCTACATCAGTACATGTATATAAAGCTCATTATTTTATCCATCTTTGTCTAGCATCAGATTCACAAAAAACATTTCCCATAGGATTTCTGATCAGGTCCCACACAAACCATGTACAGCTAATGATTTTTTTGGGATTATAAGGTAGATGCTCAACTGCAAGAAGCAATTTTGATGAACATCACATGTTATACAATTCACTTAGACTATAATTTCAACATTGTTATATCACTCAAAATGTCGCAAAGCTTTGAACATGTTGAAAATGGAACAATATGTATTAAAATACATAATTTTATGCATTGTATGTACATGTAGATATTGTATAAATGTATCCTTGTAACATGTACCCCATGGCATTGTATTTATTTACCAAAACCTACCGATTGATTTGTCTCTGAGAGTGAAATAATCTTGAAAATGATGTAAAACTGAATTTAATATAGAGTATAGCCACTGAAAACCAAATAAAGATCATGGTGCGACACAAAACTTACTGACCCATATTGGGTATGAAAGGAGCAAACTTACTCCGTTGGGCTCTTTTCCTATCTTGTCTTTCATTAAAGATAGCTTCTTGGACAAGGGCGGTGATTTCACTGCAGATTGGACTGTCATGGTTGTAACGATACTCCGCACAGTCGGTGACATAGCTTCAAGCTCACTGTGTTTACGCTTCACTGCCTCTCGAACCTAGAATATATGATTATGAATACATTTCATTTTCAGAAAACCAACAATTTGGGTTCCAACCAGGTCCAACACAAACATGGGCTGTACAGTCACAGAAGATGGTTAGAGGCTGGAAATTTTGAATTTCAGGAAGTAGAGGAATTGTACTATCCGTGTAGTGAATACAAAGGCTCTGATCAGAATTGCAGTTACTGTGAAGCTGATCTGGGACTTTGTTTTTGCCTATGCAGATTGTTGATTTTCCCTTGCAGTAGCTCAAATTACTTATCAGTCATGTATGAAAATGATTAGTATGAAATTTATTTATCTTTTTTTTTTTTAAATTATTTTCCCAGTAAACAATTTTCAGTTATGATGAGACAGCAAATTTAAGCTTTTCTGCATACATGGTATATTAACCAGAAATTACATGTATGCGAATTCAATGCAATTTGCTAAAACACAACCCAGAGCTCCTATGTGATTCTCTAGGCCACTGCACTCTTATATACTGTTTAACTACATACATGTATATGCACTGTATGACATATTGGATGTTACCATCATGTACTGCTGAAATGATATTTTATTTTAGAAAAAAATATAAATTTGAAATTTTTGTTCTACATTTCATTAATCCTTCTAAAAAACCAAAGCTGGTATGCTTTATAACAAACAAGAAATGTGTTGATGGGCTGTAAACGCCACAATCAAATGACATTTTATGCTGCGGAGTGCTGCCTAGAATGAACTTGCAACAAAAGCACCTTTATCATTTACCAGAACTAAATGCACATTGTACCAGTCCATTTGCTGATGATTTATACCTGCAGAGTGAATAGCTAGCTGCACAAATATTCCACGATAAAACACCATTGACATTTATTTAAACAGCTAAATGGCCATTTGAGTGCCACAAATAAAATAGTAAAATACCATAGCCTATCCAAAGCTCCTTGAAGAAGAGGAACAGTCAAAACTTGGGCTTTCATTTACATGTTCTTCGTGGGTTTTGTGGTTAAACGTCCAAGTCAACTATTTTTCAGTCATGTTGGCAGTTTAAAATTTTTATATGAAAGTAAATGTATAAAAATAAGCAATGATCAGGAACTGTCGCAATCATTAATTAGGTGTCCTCGATGACCAATATACATGTACTATTGTGCACCAGTCATTTGTATCCCCGGCCCCCTAGGGCCAGAGATAGCGGGGACTCAGCGGGGCTGAAGTGCCAGGTTTTAACATCTGATGAGTCCCATTCACCATTTTTGCATTATCGGCTGGTTTCCAGCTGACAATAAATCAATATTGGTAAAATAGGTAACCAGAAACCCCCCTGAGGGGGGTACTGGTTACCTGCATTTCCAATATTGATTTTTTACGCTAGGGACCAGCCGATAATGCAAAAATGGTGAATGGATGTGCCGGGGACAACTCGCAGCTGTTGTTCCACATTATGTCGGCCTCCGGGGAGCCGGGGCTTTTAGCAGGGATTTTACCACAAATCTGGCCCCGCAGTGCTGGGCTTTTAACAGGGCTTTAAAGATTGAAAAGTTAAAAGCCCCGCTAATCCCCGGCCCTATGGGGAGCCGGAGATACAAATGACTGGTGCATTATGTTCAACAAATGGGCAAAGATACAAACACATTTAAACTCTTGACGAAACCGCTGTTGTGTAGTGGTTAAGACACTGGCCTGACTAAGCAGGGGTCATGGGTTCGATCCCACCCCGGCTTCACTTTTTTCGGCTGGGACTTTAAACAGAAGCCCCTTCTCCGAATGACCTTAAGCTGCTGGTGTGTCGTTAAACCCCAACAAAAACGGAACCTTTTGATCATAAGCAGAACATAGCCATGTCTGTGAAATCTTGACTAGCCCGGTTATGAGGCATGTGTTGATTCTTACTGTAACATCCCGGTCAACAATTTTAGTCATGTCGGGACATCCAAGGAGTCCTTAACTTTAGTATGTAGCTATGTCAGCCATCATGGAGTGTATTGCCCAGACTCAACACAGTGGTGTTGGTTAAAAACTATTTATTTTACACGAAATTCAGACATTAACAGATTTAGGGTAGTTCTTAGCGACTTCAGAAAAAGCCGGGAACCGGAAATCAGGCGGCATAATCCATTGTTTTTTCTTAGTCAAATCGTGTCAACTGGAAGTGCGTGGTTTTGATATTAAAATCGAATTTTGATGTTTTTCTTTCTTGTGGATCTTATCAATAAATGGATAAATGCATCAGCTAGTACCATTTTCGATTATTATCTCTGTTGCGATGTCTGTGATTGAAAATTGATTTTTTTCTTATTATCATTCCGAATCAATCTGTATGTAACATAACGAAGCTGTGTATGTTAGAAACAATATCTGACCACTTTGAAATGAATACATAGCAGCACAATGAAGCGCAAGCCAAAATAAATTTTGTTTACTTCATTTTCATACCTTGCTCAGTGGCCATATTGGATTTGGTACTGTGACAAAATCATTATTTCTGCAAGTCGGTCTTCATAGAAAAGTACCGGCGATTAATTCACTTGGTCGAAACGACTTTGAGTAGCCTGACAACCCCGTTTCTAAGGTAATTTAAAACATAGACTCGCCCGCATAATAGATTCGTCCAAAGTGTGTGACGTCACCGATAGTATAAATACCCGTGTTTCGCGTTGCGAGTTGTTCAGTTAGCAAGAAGTCGTCGGAGAGTGCAGAACAAGTAAATAAACCAATATAAAATCTATTAAAGACTGATTGCAAGCTTGGTTAGTGGCGAACAGTGGATTTTATCCATCTCAGTAGCAACAGCGAAAAGTGGACACAGTCCATCCAAGTAGCATTGATTAATATAACCAAGCAGTGAACAGTCTTAGGCGATTAAGGTGGTTTATGTTACTAGCATAGGACTGGCCTAGCAGAAGTGTATGCTGGTCACCCACGGAGCATCAGCAGTGTAGGCTGATACTAACAGTCAGAGCTAGCTCAGTAGAGGTTCAGGCTGAGCTCATATACCGAGTGCAGATCATCATCACATTTGTTTTATATGCATATTAAGTTGATTCCTATGATTTTTGTTTGCTCATCCAATCATTGTAAAATCATTGGTCTATAATCACAGGACAAAGTAGTCCCAAAGGAAAATTATTTAGATATATTTATCAAGCTAGCCCCACATACGTTACATATTTTTGGCGCCCAACATGGGACAAATTTCTATTGCATTAACCAATAGGCTTACCCATCTATCATCAGTCGTTATATAGTATTATACTGCATTATGGACGATAAATTGTACGAAGAAATGTATCGTCAGATTGAAGAGCTCCAGAGGCAAAATCGGGTCTTAAAGTTGGAGCATGAGCTCAGGAGCTATAGACAAGAGCTAGGCGAAATGTCTGGGCTACTTTCTACCCCAGCACCAGTTAAAGATGAGCAAGGTCTAGGTTCTAGGAAGGTATGGTCAGATATACCTAGGGGGAGATCAGATGATGCTCATGGTGCTGAGGCCGGACTGTCTGAGGCGGAAGGCATAGACAGTCATGAGAAACCTGATCGGTTTGTGACAAATAGAAAGAAGCCTGCTAGCTCAGGCTCGAAATCTAAGGACGTTATTATGAAACCAGCCACTTATGATGGTAGTGTAGCATGGATGGACTACAAGGCACATTTCGATGCCTGTGCCGAGCTGAACGGCTGGACGGATCAACAGAAAGGTCTGTACCTTTCTGTATCACTACGTGGACAAGCACAAGGTGTGTTTGGCAATTTAGAGTCTGGCAAGCATGATTATGGTGACTTGGTCAGGGCTCTAGAGGAGCGCTTCGCACCTCCGAACCAGACTGAATTGTATAGGGTCCAGTTGCGAGAACGCCGCCAAAAAGCATCAGAAAGCATTGCCGAGCTTGGACAGGATATCAGACGCCTGACCAACCTCGCATATCCTAAAGCTCCCAGCGATGTGAGGGAGACCTTAGCTAAAGAACAGTTTGTCGACTCGCTAGTCAACACGGAAATGAGACTGAAGATCAAGCAGGCAAGGCCTGTTGATCTTAATGACGCTGTGAGACATGCTGTCGAATTAGAGGCTTTCTATAGAGCAGAAAGTAGACAAGCAGGACAGGGGTTCATAAATACAGCTGTCTCAAGCGAACAAGTTGATGACAAGAAATTGGCAGAAGCTTTCTCGTCTCTGAATAACAGGTTAGATGAGATGACCAAAGTTATGAACAAGCTGTTGTTTCAGCAACGGAACAGTAATTATCGTCAAGAAAATCAGACCTCAAAGCAAGGTCCGGTGAGTAATAACAGACCGCCTGCTCAGCCAAGGACTGATAGCGGCACGAACAGACAAAGGGTTAATAATGGTAGTTATAAACCCGAGGTAAAGGGTCAGAATAGGACAGCTCGCAGGTGCTTTAACTGCAACTCTGACCAGCACTTGATTAAAGATTGTACTCAGCCCAAAACTAGTAATAGAGACAAGGATAAACCTGGTTCAACAAATAAGGAGAGTGTTTGTCTGAGCAGTACCAATCATGCTGGATTATTTGTGCAAGCTAAGCTCGGAAAATATGGTGCCGACTGCTTAGTGGACAGTGGGGCAACACTCAGTCTGCTTTCATCAAAGGTTTGGTCTACCATTAAAGGTACAGTCTCTCTGGAAAGATTTGATAAAGAGATCGTATCTGCGTCTGGAAATGTCCTTGATACAAAAGGCAAAGCAAACGTTTGTTTTGTGATAAACGGAGTGAAGTGTGTCATGGACGTAGTGATAGCTGAAATGGACATTGATGCTATTCTAGGGTTGGACTTCATGTCGATGCACGATGTCATTGTAGATGTTGTTGGTATGACCATGCATATTAAAGGGACAGTGTGTCCTTTGGTTAAAATAGGAAAGATCGGCTGCTACCAAGTCATCGTCAAAGAAAGGGTACATGTGCCAAGTAGATCGGAGGTTATCCTTGAAGGACAATTGGTAGACTGGGACTCCAGTGATGACAACATAGGCATCATAGAAACTTCGGACAAGTTTCTAAATTCAAACCGAGGAGTTGTTGCAAGAACACTCGTGAAAGCTAATGGAAAAATACCCATTAGGTATGCCAACTTTTCTAATGAGGATCAGATATTGTACCCTGGAACAAATATTGCTGAATTTTGTCCAGCACAAGTTTTGAGGGCCATACAGGAAGTCAAGACAAAGCCTCCCAGAAATCTACCTAAGCATTTGACTGAGCTCTATGAAAGAGCATCAGAAGGAATGTCTTCCACACAAAAGAAACAAATTGCAAATCTCTTAGGAAAATATGGAGATATATTTTCCAAGGACGAACATGACTTAGGTAGGACAGGCATTATTAAGCACAAAATTTCAGTAGATAACACAAGGCCAATAAAACAAGCCATGCGCAGAGTTCCTGTACATATGCAGGATGAAGTTGATAGGCAACTTGATCTTATGCTAGAACATGATATCATACAGCCATCGACAAGTCCATGGGCCAGTGCTATTGTGCTTGTGAAAAAGAAGGACGGGTCCAGACGTTTCTGTATTGACTACAGGCGCCTGAATGACGTCACAGTCAAGGATGCCTACCCGTTACCCAGAATTGATGAATCTCTGGACCAACTTGCAGGGGCCAAATGGTTTTCTTGTTTAGACTTAAGTGCTGGTTATTGGCAAGTGGAAGTCGATCCTGATGATCGACAGAAGACGGCCTTCATAACCAGGCGCGGTCTTTACGAGTTCAATGTAATGCCCTTTGGCTTATGTAATGCCCCTGCGACCTTCGAGAGGTTAATGGAGTTGGTACTGTCAGGGTTGCATTGGCAAATATGCCTGATCTACTTGGATGACATAATCATTTTTGGGAAGACATTTGCGGAAATGATACAGAATTTAGACACTGTGCTAGCAAGATTTGCTCAGGCTGGTCTAAAATTGAAATCACAAAAGTGTCAGCTGTTCAAGAGAGAGGTCGATTTCTTAGGCCATGTTATAAATGAACACGGAATACACACTAACCCGCAGAAGATTGAATGTGTCAAAACCTGGCCGACACCAAAGAATATCACTGAGCTCAGGTCATTTCTGGGACTGTGTAGTTATTACAGGCGGTTTATTGCCAACTATTCGCACGTTGCTAAACCATTGACGAGGCTCACAGAAAAAGACCAGAGGTTCAACTGGACGTCTGAATGCTCAGAAGCATTTGGAAGACTCAAGCACATGCTTGTGACGGCTCCCATACTTGCTCATCCAGACTTTACTAAACCATTTATTCTGGACACGGATGCAAGTAATCATGCAATTGGGGCGGTTTTGTCACAGAAAACGGGAAATGAGGAGCGTGTGATAGCTTACGCAAGCAGAACGCTATCTAAATCGGAGAGAAAATACTGTGTAACTCGGAAGGAGTTACTAGCCCTTGTATACTTTGTGAAGTATTTTCGGCACTACCTCTATGGGCGGAAGTTCACAGCTAGGACAGATCACGCGTCCTTACGCTGGCTGATGAACTTTAAGAACCCAGAGGGTCAGGTAGCCCGTTGGCTAGAGGTTCTATCAACGTTTTCCATGGCAATAGAACATCGTCCTGGAAGATTGCATGGTAACGCAGATGGCATGAGCAGAAAGCCTTGCACAGTCACAACTAGCAATAGTGAAAGTTCGCAAGATAATACAAAGGACTTAGATCCGAGTTGCATGCATGTAGGAAGTGAGGATACTGATGAAAGTAGGAGTGAGTTTGATGACTTAAAATCTCTGCAAGCAGATGACGACGAACTAGCTGTAGTTCGTTCATGGGTGCAAGCAAATAAGAGGCCGGAATTTGCCGTCATTGCTGCTGAAGGTTACATATTGAAATCACTCTGGAATCAGTTTCCATGCCTTGAACTACACGGTGATTTGCTTGTTCGGAGACAAGAAAATCTGGATGAAGATAATGTGGTCACATTTCAAGTGATCGTCCCCAAGAAGGCTAGACGATCCATTTTGTATGCCTGCCATGACATGAAAACATCAGGGCATTTGGGTGTCACGAAAACTGTCAGTAAAATCAAACAGAAGTTTTACTGGCCTGGCTTACAATCTGACGTCAGAAGCTATATAGCTGGTTGTGATGCTTGTAGCAAACGCAAAGGCCCAATTCCATCAAAGCGAGCACCGATGCAGATTGTCAGAAGCGGCTTTCCTATGGAGAGGATTGCCATTGACATTTTAGGTGAGCTACCTGAGACACCAAGAGGCAATAAGTACATTGTGGTGATCGGCGACTACTTTACGAAATGGACCGAGGCTTTGCCGATCCCAAACATGGAAGCATGTACTGTAGCAAAAGTGCTTGTGGAAAATGTGCTTTGCCGATTTGGAATTCCCCAAGTTATCCATTCTGATCAAGGACGTCAATTTGAAAGTAATTTGTTTCAAGAGATGTGCAAATTGCTAGGTATACACAAGACGCGCACTACCCCTTACCATCCACAGAGCGACGGAATGGTTGAACGGTTCAACCGCACGCTTGCGGCGATGCTTTCCGCATACGTCAGCGAAAATCATAGAGATTGGGATGAACAGTTACCTTACGTTACCATGGCCTACCGCAGTACCGAGCATGAAACGACTGGGATGAGCCCCAACATGCTAATGTTCGGTCGTGAAGTTTCTACTCCGCTTGACCTTGTGTATGAGCTCCCAAATCTGAGCAAACCAATTCCAAACAATCAGTGGGTTTGGGAATTACGGGACCGTATAGAAAGGGCACACACACTCGTACGTCAATACACACAGCAAGCTATGCATAGGCAAAAACGAAATCGCGATTCGCGAACGTCCTTTGAAACATTTAAGATTGGAGATCAAGTGTTTGTGCATTTCCCTGTGAAGAAGGTGGGCACCTCTGCAAAGCTGACGCCTTTCTGGAGGGGTCCATTCAAAGTTACTGGCAAACTGTCAGAAGTTTTGTACAAAGTAAATTGTGGTCGCAATAATGCTGAGCAGATAATTCACTGTGACAGAATAAAATTGTGCAGACAACAAGTTCTAAGAGGTGAACTTGAACAGCCTGATACTGATGGTCATGAAGAAGGTCATGTACATGAACCCGAGAATAATGATGAGCCTGAAGCACATAGGGATAATGAGATAGATGAAATAGAAGAATTGGAATCTGATCACCAGCCCGTTATAGACACAGACAGAGATTATGAATCTGATAGAAAGAGAGTCCGTCGAAAACCTGTTTGGGCTAAAGATTATGTTTTCTCTTGCAGGATGGTTAACACAAAGGTTACTCCAAGAAAACAAAGCATGGCAGATAAGGCAAAGACCAGATGTACCTGGTGTAAGGGATTATTTGAAGAAGGAGACCAGTATGAACAGCACATGATCAAGTGCTACAGGAACAGATGGACTTGCCATGCCTGTGGCAATACCTTCAAACTGAAATCGTATCTCGAGAAACACAAGAGAACGCAACATCAGGCTTGGGCAAGCATAAATAGAACATTGAAAAGATCTGCAGGACATTTCAAAGTTGGTCTGAAGACGAACAGTCATGTAGCCAAAGTTAATGTTGATGAAGAGAAGCATAACCTGGATAATCAGAGTAAAGTGAAGGATAGTAAAGAAAAGCAAGTTTCTGATTGTCAGGTGCAGAAAAAGGAAGAGACAGTGAGCACGGCTAAGAAGGTAGAAAGTGTCGATCTAAATTCTGAAGAAAACTCTGACTGGGATAAGTCACCTGATGTATCTTTGGAGGGAGAATTACAGGTCTCTGATGATAGTGACAGCTCAAGTGACAATGACTCGAGAAGACAGGAAATTAAGAAAGACAAAGTTGATCAGAGCAGTGTGGATAAGGAAAAAGAGCAGTGGCTTGGCGGGGTAATCCGGAAAGCCACCACACCTTCCATCCCAGTTGCACCTAAGAAACAGAAAGTAGACAAAAGGCCAGAGAACGAGGACATTGGACAGAAAGGGGAAGCTGTACGGGTGAAGAAAGATAACGTGACACTGAATAGAAAGAAAGAAATCAAGGTGACATGCGAGAGTATGATAAAAGAGGGATCGTCTGAATCTGTCACGACAGTGACAGAGAATGGTGAGGAAACCTATAGGGATAGAGTGCGAAGGAAGAAGCAGAAGACAGGGCCAGTTAAGATAGATATGGGCGATATCATTCCAGACGGAAGTATTTGTGCAAATGATATCAATCTGCAGCTGAAAGGAGAAGGGAATGTTGAACTAACCCTTACATATTGCCCTGAGTCTGATTACTAAATTGTTCAAATTCAGTGTTATTGACATGACATAAATTAGACCAAGATCAGGTTTATGATATGGAAATAAACATAAAAAAAGAAGAGTAATAATAGATCAGTGTCTATACGCCTAAAGTAAGGCATAGTCCGATGCGGACAGACTTTGATGATGATAATGATGATGATGATGATGATGATGATGATGATGATGATGATGATTGAAAGATGTTGTATGGAAAATAATGTTAATGTCCTGTTTTTTTGTTTTTAGTTATTTTATGCGAGGACGCATATACCCGGAGGCGTGGGTAGTGTGACAAAATCATTATTTCTGCAAGTCGGTCTTCATAGAAAAGTACCGGCGATTAATTCACTTGGTCGAAACGACTTTGAGTAGCCTGACAACCCCGTTTCTAAGGTAATTTAAAACATAGACTCGCCCGCATAATAGATTCGTCCAAAGTGTGTGACGTCACCGATAGTATAAATACCCGTGTTTCGCGTTGCGAGTTGTTCAGTTAGCAAGAAGTCGTCGGAGAGTGCAGAACAAGTAAATAAACCAATATAAAATCTATTAAAGACTGATTGCAAGCTTGGTTAGTGGCGAACAGTGGATTTTATCCATCTCAGTAGCAACAGCGAAAAGTGGACACAGTCCATCCAAGTAGCATTGATTAATATAACCAAGCAGTGAACAGTCTTAGGCGATTAAGGTGGTTTATGTTACTAGCATAGGACTGGCCTAGCAGAAGTGTATGCTGGTCACCCACGGAGCATCAGCAGTGTAGGCTGATACTAACAGTCAGAGCTAGCTCAGTAGAGGTTCAGGCTGAGCTCATATACCGAGTGCAGATCATCATCACATTTGTTTTATATGCATATTAAGTTGATTCCTATGATTTTTGTTTGCTCATCCAATCATTGTAAAATCATTGGTCTATAATCACAGGACAAAGTAGTCCCAAAGGAAAATTATTTAGATATATTTATCAAGCTAGCCCCACATACGTTACAGTACCTTGCTCCATGGCCATGTCCATTGCATAGCTGGGAACCTGTGAGGTCACTTACAGGTCACTGCTTGACCCATGCTTTGAGACTATTTGACCTTTTGATTTTTTTATATTGTTTTTCAAATTGAACAATTTTCTAGCATTTAATTTGGCTGTCTGAATACTTAAAAAACTATTCCATGCCATTTTTTGCAATAGAACAATAAAAGTAAAACTATATTGCAAGGTCTTGTTTTTGGTTTGAGACTATCAGTCATTGTCAACAATACTAAGGTTTTAGGGTGTGTGGCTGTTGTCAAGGCAATAATTTCTCATTTAAATGAACTTCTTTGTGGAATTGTGATGTAATTCTATATTTCTAGAGGACTGGAGACACCATTTTTGTAAAAGCTGTGCAGAAAAATTGAGTTTGAAAAAACAGCTGGAGTCACTATAGTTCTTACAGAATACAATGAATTAAATACATGTATATACCTCTTTTGGTGGTGTTGCATTCAATGCTGACTGGATTTTCAGCAACTTGTCTTTCAAAGGAAGTGGTGTGTGTGGCTGGGAATTAGTGGGTGGGGATTCTTTTGGCTGCTTGGTCGTTGAAACTGGCGAGGTGAATGGGAGCTTTCTTATGATTGTCCGTCTCGTCTTCTGTTCAGGCCAAATCACTTCTTTCTTACTGTTCACTTTAGGAATAATAGTTGGCAAATTTCGTTTGTCCCCGTCCACGAAATGTCTGCTGCAAATTGCTACATCGTTTATTTGATTTCGGTTGGAAATGTCCGCTCGAGTGCTGAGAATTTTATCCTTCCAGGCATTCTTCACATTTTCGTCCGTCAATGTCGCTAAATAGAAAAACTTCACGCTGGGAGATTTAGCGTAGCTTTTCTCTGGGCATCCGCCGATAGCACAGGAATATTTTCCCATCTTTATTGGTAGAATTTCACGGATAATCCATTATCTTAATTACATTACGCTTCGATTCACTTGATTAGTCCGCCATCTTGTGTAAAGTTGTACCCGTGAACGAGACCCGGATGTAAGCTTGATGACGTCATCGCCATCTTTTCCGATAAGCGGAATTGACTAATCCGCCAATTAGTCTGCTATTCACGCTTTCAAATCCGACACGTGCGCAGTGGAGCAGTCTACAATCTGTACCTTAACAGAACATCGAGTCTTTTCGACCCAATATGATATAAACATTATCACAAAAGGACAAATAATAGAGCCAACAGTACATCACGAAAAACAAACCATATTAAATAATTATTCTCACGAATAGACAGTCAATTAAAGCATTATAATAAATTGCTGAAACATGAAGTTTGAACGTTCTGTAATTATACTTTAGAAAGCAAAACAACAATATGTATCGAAATAAATGGGGGCGAAAAATATACGTCTCCCACAGACCATGAACTGAAATGGCTGGACAATTTACGCATTATGGCCAATAATCTCACTTTTCAATTCAAAACTTTAATACCATTCTAATTGTTAAGTAGCACAATTGACCAAACAATTGATTTTCATTAATAGAATATAATATAATTTCAAAAAAAAATAATTTGGACAAATAAACAGTCTTTCAAAAACGGACTATTTTGTCCCTCGGACGAATATCTATAGTAAGTTTTGCAAAACATATATGACATCTATAATTATTTAGGGAGTGAAGAGCTTTGAGTCATAAAAAAATGAAACAAACAATCAAAAGTATGGTTTAAAATAATGTGTGTACACAGGGATCTTTCGCAGCCAATAACTGTGCTTCACAAGAAAATGATATACGTTAATTAATTAATCGATTATGTTGTAACCTATCGTTATCTTCGTCTGGCCACACATTTTAATTTTATCGGTAAATCCATCTACCACATTTTTATCGGCTAATCGAACACTTAGCCTAACGGATTGCCTCCCTTATTGCGAAATGTAAACAGCCTAGGTGTCGCTGATACGTTAATTGGTTCAAAATGGAGATTTTCTCGACGAATAGGAAGAGAAAGCGCGACATTCAAGATATAGAATTCGATATAGACACGAGTTTTTCAGTGCAGGGTTGTGGGTTTTCTGCTGGGATGAATTCTAAGAAGCGTAGGAAGTCTTTGCCAGGAGCGCGTATCGCAAAGGAGGTGAGATTTGTCCCGATTGTCCGAATTTATTTTGGTGTCACTAGTTTTCGTGGCATCAATTAATGTCAGGTGACTGAATCAATTACAATTGATCCGGTCAGCAAGGTACTTTCTGAAAGAAAATCATTGATTTATCAACGTTCTTTAGTATTGTGCCGATAGTCTCCATCTATCGATTTTTAACTTATCGCTGTAGCTAAGTCTGCGACAGAGGCATCCGCCTAACTCAAAGCCCCCATTATCCTAATGTAATGTAATGTAATAGGATGGAAATTTTAGCTATGGATTGTTGGCACAACATTATAGGGTCACGAAATGACCTGAAACTTTTTTCTTTGCTGTAGTAACATTTGCGGCCATTTTGGGTGTTTATATGTCAAAAATTGCAATCCACCCATCGGGGTCCATAGGGGCCCAGCGCGCTTTTTGGTTGATTTGTGACACAAATCATGATTTGTGACACATATTAAGCAAAAACAGGTATACATTGTAAAAATATTGACACATTGTAAAAATATTGTCAATATTTTTACAATGTATACCTGTTTTCGCTTAATATTTGTCACAAATCAACCAAAAAGCGCGCCAGGCCCCTATGTTTGGGCCTAGGAGAAATAGATGGACTGCTTGTGCCTCCAGGCAAGGGTGCGTTCCTTTACCGGAATGGACCGGAATGGACATAATTACCGGAATGGACTACCGGAATGGACATTATGCTATGGCTTTGGGTGCTTTAAATGTATTTTATCTGCATAAGATGTACTTCTGTAGTCATATGAATAATTTGCATAAGATAAAACCCATCTCATTATAACAAAATTGACCTCCCATGGTGGTTAGGGTAGCTCAGTGGTGGGGTCCGAGGTAGGGCCACTGTTCAGAGGTTTCTTTGATTGAAATATATAGAGATCATCAGTGGTTGTTCTTTAGCAAACACAAGGATGAATAGAAGTAGAAATCAGTAAAATGTGCAGACATTGTGACAGGGACCTATGTAAGCATATATGAGCACCTGACCTAGGCTACCCGAACCTACGGAACACAATTTAACCGTACTTAAACCACACGATTCTCGAACTTATCACTGTCCGTGTATATTCTAGGCCAATCTGTCCTCAAAACCCAACTGAAAAGTACTCAAGGAAACATATAAATGTCCATTCCGGTAGTCCATTCCGGTAATCAGGTCGATTCCGGTCCATTCCGGTAAAGGAACGCACCGTCCAGGCAACGCTTCTAAACTACTGACCGACCATCTGATTACTGGTTAACCGCACCAGTCTGAGCCTGCCCAGGAAAAGTTTAATGCATATGTGAAAACTGCATATGCGAAAACAAAGATGCAGGTCAGCTGTGCAATATCTGCACAGCTGATCAGTGTCTTTTTTTTTTTTTTTGCTACATAGATAGTACATAGGTACCTTTTTCATGGCCATTGGCCAATACAGGAAGTGTCACAATGTCACAAGAGTACAAAGCTGTGTCACAACAAAACTTATCTTATTGAACATTACTTTTTGTACAGTTACAGTAAGACAAAGACACTGATCACCTGCTCAGTTATAACAAGCTGGTCTGGATCTTACAGTCTATAGGATAAAACAGATATTAAATCAACTGATTTTTTCTTCAAGTGCTGTGTTTTGGAAATTAATTCATAGTTTGAGTGATCTTTCATCAGGACCCTTTTACTGTCCTTCGGCTCGTAAAAGGTCTTGATGAAAGGCCATTGAACTATGAATTAATTTCCAAAACACAGCACTTGAAGAAAAAATCAGTTATTATCTATAACATAGTGCATACTTTTGTGAAATCTAACTCCTAGGGCTTTCAGTAATTCTTTTCAATACCTTGCAGACATGTTACAGACATTTTGAAGATGTGCATAAAAAATTATATTGCTGAAAAAAATAATTTTTGACAAATTTACAGCGTTTTTCAACTTAGACATTTTTCAACCATTGCTATTTTTCAACCATCGCTTATTTATACAATATGGTTGCCTTGGTAGTGCAAATTTTGTGAAATCAACTCCTCCTAGGGCTTTCATTGTTTCACTTTAATTCTTTGCACACTTGTTCCAGATATATTTCAGATGTGCATGAAGAATTCTTAGGCTAAATAATTTATTTTTGACAAATTTACAGCTTTTTTTAACATAACCAATTTTAGACCATTTCTAATATAAGGGTAAATGGGAACTCTGGGTGTTCTCTATCAACATCATGTGAGCCTGTGCATGAGAAAACCAACAATTTGAGTTTCAGACCAGGTCCAACACAAACCAGGCTGTACAGTCACAGAAGCAGGCTAGAAGCTTGAAATTTTGGATTTAAGAAGAAGAGTGATTGTACTATCCGTGCAGCGAAAACAAAGGCGCTGATCAGCTTCGCGGTCACCGCGAAGCTGATCTGCGGCTTTGTTTTCGCTTATGCAAATTGTTGGTTTTCTCATGCACAGGCTCATGTAACTTTTCATGGGAACTACAGAAATGTGTAGAAGCCTCCAATTGAATTGAGATATTAAAGAAAACTTCAGTTTATCATAATGCCGCCACAAGCCAGTCCGGAAAAAAAATCCAAAATTAATTTGCTATATTGACTGTAGTGCATGGACACCTTCTCCTACTGCCAACCACCCAACGAACAGAAATGTGACATGTACTCAGTTCTTTAAATAATTACAGAATATAATACAAAAATATAAAAAATTGGTGATATCACTGAATGATAAAATTAATTTAAAAATGGTTTAAATAATATGTCAGAGGGCACTTTTTTAATTGAGCCACTGCATAAGAAAACCAACAAAATGTTTGGGCGAAAACAAAGGCGCAGATCAGCTTCGTGTTAACCGCAAAGCTGACCAGTGCCTTTGTTTTCGCTACACAGGTAGTACAATCCCTCTTCTTCTTAAATCCGAAATTTCAAGCTTTTAATTTTTTCTGTGACTGTACAGGCTAGTTTGTGTTTGACCTGGTGGGAACACACATTGTTGGTTTTCTCACACACAGGCTCATGTTTTTTTACTGTTTATGTTGATTCCATTACATGTCGCAATCTGTCATTGTAATACCCTGTATTTAGTCATGTCCTGTATATTGCATGTATTGTATATTGCATGTCTTGTATATTGAAATCTGACACATTGGATAATTCTACTTTCACACTTTCCAACCAGCATTGTTTTTACAATGTGCAAAGTTGCTGTTAACCCATCCAAAATGGTGTGAAATGTTATCCAAAAAGGTGTGAACTACTACATAAAAGTTTGATTCCTAATCAGATGTTGTTTGTTTAGGCAGGTTTGTTTGTGCTACTGTTTTGTCACCTTTTGATTAGCTGAAATTAAATTGATAGGTCAACATAAATACTCAGAAATTTAATTGATTTCACCATTGAATATTTAGTCATTCTCAAGTGAAGTTGTCAAGATTAGTACTCTGAAACTTGAAACAACTCAGAAACAAGCAAAATGAATTGGAATTGTCTTCTCCCTGCAGAGGTGAAAATTTTTATTTATTTATTTATTCATTTATTTATTTATTTATTTATTTATTTATTTATTTATTTATTTATTTATTTATTTATTTATTTATTTATTTATTTATTTATTTCACTGTATACCTTAATGATTTATTAATATTTTTGAAATACCAAAAAATGTTCAAAGTTGTATTATAATGCAGCATTATACATGTATACATGCATGTACAGTTTAGGTAACTGGACAACTCGGCCCATAACAAACTCGGCCCATGACAAACTCGGCCCATAACAAACTCGGCCCATACAAACTCGGCCCATAACAAACTCGGCCCATATCCAACTCGGCCTCTATTAATTAATCATGCTGATACAATATGAATTTCATATATGATTAAAGGAATATACGAGTATGTTGTAGTCTGTAAATAGCTATACATAGCTAATGTTATACTGTTTATACTAACCGACTTTAGATAAAATTTGTCTTGTCTAAAAAGTTATAGTTTAATTACATGTATTGATAATAAATACAAATTGCAAAGTCTTCATATACTTATCATTTATGTACTCGTCTTAATATACTCTACTTGTAAATTGTGGTATTTTTATTTGAGAAGCATTCCAGGACATTAAAAAAGAGCCATGTATTTATTTTAAAACGTGAGAAAATTTTATTAACAGTGTAATTGGATTTATTTTCTATTACGACCAGATACAGATATGTTTGAAAATCGCGTTTCCTAAACCACGTAGCCGACAAAAACGTTATAAACTTCGGTGGACTTATCTCTTTAATATGACAGAAAATTAAGTTTTCACCATGATTCTATTAGAACAGACGTATTGAATAAAAATAAGAAGGTAAAAATAAAAAAGAACACACGATAAGGTATAAATATTTGTTTTTATCATTAAATCATTTTAACAATTTAAGTCATGCAAGTATACAAATTATCTTTTAATTAATATGCTACATGTAGACTGAACTGTGATAATTATATTGATTTGTTCACTAATTGTTTGATTATTATAATTGACTGAGTTCTTCATCTAAACAAATACTGCCATTGCCCAAAAACTGGTCAGGTGTGACAAAACATTGACAATGATGATCATTTTGTAATTGACTGACTTTCTTTTACATAAAATACGCACGTTCATTTCTTTCCTTCTGTCTTTTTTCTTTCTTTCAAATATGCCCATCATCGACAATAAACTCAGCGTAATAGCAAACTCTGCATTACATGTACTTGAAATTGTTTGTTAAGGCTACAAATCTTAATACCAATCATAATTCATTGAGAATATGGATTGAAAAACAGCCTGGAGTTGCTAATATGTGTCATCTTCAAACATACTAATACTAAAACTGATATTTTCTATCAAATCAATGTTTAAAACTTCCTTTCATACTCAGCAATGAGGTTGTCATAGTATCTAGTAGATAGGGGCCGAGTTGGTATGGTCCTAGATTTAGTGGCCGAGTTTGTCATGGGCCGAGTTTGTCAAGGGCCGAGTTTGTTATGGGCCGAGTTTGTTATGGGCCGAGATGTCCCGGAATCACAGTTTACAATCATATTTGGTTTAATTCGTTGAACACAACTTTTCAGTTTGAAAATGCATTTGATGATACTACTGTAGGTTGTTTGATTGTCTGTTTCATCCCACTCAACCGCTATGGTCTTATCAATCCTTGTTGATTTTTTTTTTAAATGTTTGAAGTCTTATCCAAAAGACTGTAGCCAACACCCCCTAGTTAACATTACAAAAACATGCCCATGCAATATAAAGAGATTTTTAAAGTTGTAAAAAATGAAAATTTTCCACTGAAAAATTTTGATATTTTTCTTATTTTTGCTCAAAACATAGATTGTTGGTACACGTTAGAACCGCCTCGTCGAGGCGGTTCTAACGAGTACCCACAATCTATGTTTTGGAGCAAAATTAAGAAAAATAGGTATACCCCTGCAAACCCCAGTTTTACTATATAAAAGTGGGGTTTAAGGGGGTATTCATTGCACGGATATGTTTTCCTGATGAACAAGGCATGTAGCTAAACCACCACTGCCTTTGATATTTGTAATCCATGTAAAACAAGAGAACATGGTGGTGAGTGTCATTGAATAGTTCTTATGATCTAACATGATTGTTATGTACATGCAACTCCTACTGAATGGAACATAATTATCTGGCTGATTTTTCTGAAGAAAAAAAATGTAAAGCTGCCATTTACAAACCAAAGGATTAGCAGTCTTCTCTCAAAATTGAGAGGTACAGCAGTTAATACTTACTGCCAGATTAATATTAATGATGGTGGAAATGAGTAGTACTTAGGTACTTTTGTGGATTTAAAAAAAAAGCAAATAGTTGATAAAAAATATAAATGCTTGCGTTGCACCTCTTAACAGTGATTTGGAATAAAACATACACACATACATGTATTTTTGGGGAAAGAGTTATCATTATTGGTACATGTACCAGTAATGACTCTAATATCACATAAAGTGGAGGTAATCTGAAATTTGAAAAAAAAAAAAGAAATTTTAGCAACTTGTTGAAGAGATCTGACTGTTCACTAGACATTAAAATGGAAAAATATTAAGTTTTATGTTGGCATTTTAACATTTTTAATAGCAGGATAAACATGATAAATTACTGGTGTTGATGGTCTAAATACAAAAAAAAAATCAATTATTGTGGCTATTTCAGTATTAATTGAAATTTCATGCTCAGCTGAGTTGAGCATGAAAAAAGTTTTAGAACCTCGGGTCCTGGACACCATCCCACAACACTCTTGTTGTATTACCATGCATCTTCTCAATAAATTGTTTTATTTTTGCCGCTGCATGGGTGCATATGCGAAAACAAATGCGCAGATCAGCTTCGCAGTGACTGCGAAGCTGATCAGCGCCTTTGTTTTCGCTACACAGATAGTACAATTCCTCTACTTCCTAAATGAAAAATTTCGAACCTCAAACAGCATCTTCTGTGACTGTACAGCCCGGTTTGTGTCAGACCAGTTTGAAACCCAAATTGTTGTTTTTCTCATGCACAGGCTCATTTATTTATTTATTTATTTCAGGACAGAGAGAACTACCTACTGAAGTCCAGTCTAGACACCATGAAGAAGACAAAGAAAGATTTCGACAGGGCTACGCTACGCAGAACGCTACGACGACGGGTCTCACTGTCGGTGATGAGGTCTAAGATGCGCCGACTCCAGGACTATTCTCTGCCAACCAGCCAGACTGACAACACGAGGTTTCTCTCGACCGACGCCAACTTCTGTAACAGTCCTATACTTGGTCTGCGTGGTAGCAGGAGGTTTATGGTAAGATTTGTAATGTTTTACTGATAAACTGTACATATGAGCATGTGCATGAGAAAACCAACAATTTGTGTGTTCGACCAAGTCTGACACAAACCGAGCTGTACAAGCACAGAAGATGGCTAGAAGCTTGAAATTTCGGATTTAAGTAGATGAGAGATTGTACTATCCGTGTAGCGAAAACAAAGGGGCTGATCAGCTGTACAGTAACTGCACATCTGATCTGCATCTTTGGTTTTCGCACATGCAAGTTGTTAGTTTTCTCATGTTTTGTCAATTGCTTTTTGGCTTTCTTTACTCTTTGCTTTCATGCTTTTGTCATTCAAAGAAGCAGATACAAAAATAGGTTGCAGTGGTAATACAAGACAGACAATTAAGGTGGTGTGTGAAATCTTGTATTGATGAGATTAGCTTCCCTTGTCATGTGATGTATGCAAGCCTGTGTATGGGAGCAGTTAAAAGTGGCCATACCTCAATAAATAGTGTGGGAAGCAAGAAGGATGAACTATTGAATCAATTTGAATGAATCACTTAGTTTTTTTTTTTCATAAACAATCACTTAGTTTTTTTTTTTTTCATAAACATTAATAACATTTATGACTACAAGTGTCATATAAATTAGTTTAAAATATCATACAAAACAAAGAATAATACATCTTGAAAGACAGAAAAAATAAGATCTTAATAATTATACTGTAGTAATTGAACAACAAAACAAAGATGTTCACTTCAGACAATTTGAGGCTTTATTAGCTCACCTGAGCCGAAGGCTCACAAGGTGAGCTTATAGGATGGCCATGATCCGGCGTCCGTCCGTCGTCCGTCCGTCGTCGTCGTCGTCGTCCACAATTTCAAAGGTCTTCTTCTCTGAAACCGCTTGGCCGATCTAGTTGAAATTTTATGTGGAGCCTCCTTGGGTAGTGGCATTTCAAGTTTGATCGCGAAATCCAGGTCACATGACCAAGATGGCCGCCACGCCCATATATGGTAAAAACCCTTCAAAAATCTTCTTCTCCAGAACCGGTGGGCCGATTTCCACGAAACTTGGTATGTAGCATCAGGAACTTCAGCCCATTATAGTTTGATAAAATGATGACCCTTGGATGACCTTGACCTATTTTACGGCAAGGTCAAATTTGGAAACATAGGCTTTTACATGGGAAAAAGTGAAAACTATGGATTTTTTGAAAACTATTGCAGCCTGAGGCCTGAAAAGTGGTAGATGCAAACAACTAATGGAGTAGATGAAGGTATGTGATTAATTTAGGTCAAGGTCATCTCTTGACCTTGGCCAGTCTGTCGTCCATTCACACTTTTCAAAGATCTTCTTCTCTGAAACTGCTGGGCCAATCGAAGTGAAATTTTATGTGGAGCATCCATGGGTAGGGGAGACGAAAGTTTGATTGCGAAATCCAGGTCACATGACCAAGATGGATGCCACGCCCATATATGGTAAAACCACTCAAAAATCTTCTTCTCCAGAACCGGCAGGCCGATTTTCATGAAACTTGGTATGTAGCATTTGGGACTCCAGCCCATCATAGTTTGATAAAATGATGACCCTAGAATGACCTTGACCTAATTTACGGCAAGGTCAATTTTGGAAACATAGGCTTTAACATGGAAAAAAGTGAAAACTATGGATTTTTTGAAAACTATTGCAGCCTGATGCCTGAAAAGTGGTAGATGCAAACAACTAATGGAGTAGATGAAGGTATGTGATTAATGTAGGTCAAGGTCATCTCTTGACCTTGGCCAGTCTGTCTTCCATACACACTTTTCAAAAATCTTCTTCTCTGAAACTGCTGGGCCAATCAAAGTGAAATTTTATGTGGAGCATCCATGGGTAGGGGAGACAAAAGTTTAATCGCGAAATCTAGGTCACATGACCAAGATGGCTGCCACACCCATATATGGTAAAAACCACTCAAAAATCTTCTACTCCAGAACCGGTTGGCCGATTTCCACGAAACTTGGTATGTAGCATCGGGGACTTCAGCCCATCGTAGTTTAATAAAATGATGACCCTTGGATGACCTCGACCTAATTTACGGCAAGGTCAAGTTTGGAAACATAGGCTTTTACATGGGAAAAAGTGAAAACTATGGATTTTTTGAAAACTATTGCAGCCTGAGGCCTGAAAAGTGGTAGATGCAAACAACTAATGGAGTAGATGAAGGTATGTGATTAATGTAGGTCAAGGTCATCTCTTGACCTTGGCCAGTCTGTTGTCCATACACACTTTTAAAAGATCTTCTTCTCTGAAACTGCTGGGCCAATCAAAGTGAAATTTTATGTGGAGCATCCATGGGTAGGGGAGACGAAAGTTTGATCGCGAAATCCAGGTCACATTACCAAGATGGCCGCCACGCCCATATATGGTAAAAACCACTCAAAAATTTTCTTCTCCAGAACCAGCCGGCCAATTTTCGCAAAACTTGGTATGTAGCATTTGGGACTCCAGCCCATCCCAGTTTGATCAAATGATGACCATAGGATGACCTTGACCTATTTTACGGCAAGGTCAATTTTGGAAACATAGGCTTTTACATGGGAAAAGGCGGAAACAATGGATATTTTGGAAACTGTTGCAGTCTGAGACCTGGAAGTTGCTAGATGCAGACAACCAATGGAGTCAATGAAGGTAAGTAATTAATGAAGGCTAAGGTCATTTCTTGACCTTGACCCAAAGTCATTTAAATATCAAAATTAAAATTGTGGTTTTCTCATAAATCACTGGGTTTGGAAACTATTGCAGCCTGAGACCTGAAACTTTGCAGATGCAGACAACTTATGAATTCAAAAAAGGTGTGTGAGTATTCAAGGTCAAGGTCATTTCATGATGACTTAATACTGCAGGATCAGGCTTCAGGTGAGCGTTCTCAGGACCAATGGTCCTCTGGTTATTATCAATTTATAAATCTTCTCCTCAAGCTTTGATCATGGAAGTAGTCAAATATGCAACTTAATTTTTGAAAGTTTTAAGACAGATGTCAAGAAACATTGAAACCAAATGAGATTGCCATCATCCAGCAATTTGTTTGTCATTTTCATTATTCTCTTAAAAAAAAGACAAACTTCATGATCTGTTGTTGGTGGTCCTCGTTCTTTGTGGGAAATTTTGCTCCGCATGGGCAATATAAAACTATGTTTTTACATGATGAAGCTATAATTTGGCTCGTTACATATGTTACTAGCTTAATTTGGTTTATTTATAAACATATTTGACAGCTACTAGGATGTAATAAGCACATGTTGCAAGGGATTTAATTCTCATTAATTTTGTATTGTGAATGGATGAAAGGTTATTCTAGAAATTTCTGTGTAGTTTGATGTGGAATTCTGTGGAATTATGAAAGTTTGTGAGGAAATGGATGACTTAGTATTTGAGGTAATGATCCTTAATCATTATAATTTGTATTTTGCAACAGGTCCAACAGAGCTTAATCTTTATTTACTAATGGCTAATAGTACTGACTATTCACATATGAATCCAACTATCTTTATCGTGACTATAAATTATAATTTGCTAAATTTGTCTTGTGGTTTAATGTTCCAGTCATCAGTCATGTTTGGTGAGGGGGTTGCAGTTGGGGTGCTTGAGGCTGCTGCTTCTTTGGTGCTATGGGGAGCTTGCTTAAAGTGTCTTGCTCAAGGACACTAGTCACACTTGGGACTTGGCACTACATTACCTATAGGCACTTACTAGCATCTAGTAAAAATACAACATGAAGTATAGGAAAAATCCCGCTCACTTTTGCAAACTCTTGGCGCAAGTCTCTATGGTATACATCATAACACGGCAGAGGACGGTATTGAACCCAGGACCTCTCCAGAATAGTCAGCAGGACATCACAGTTCCTTATGTTGAAACAGTAACTGGTCTACAATATACTAGTCTAGTCATGATTAAGCAATCATATTTTGATAATTTATACAGTAATATGTGTCATAATTTTGCTATGAACTCAGTCCTAAATGTCAAATGGTACAAGCTATAAACTAGCTGTGCTGCATACCTTATTGACAGTCTGACCAAGACAAATCGCAAACTCTGACCATTCTGTAGATGTATGTGTATGACTGTATACTAGTATATGAAGTTTGATCTGTTTTGCCAGTGAGCAGAAATTAATACTGATGGATATGAGCACATGATCTTGATTCTGTTGTGTGGGAAAAATATTCATTTTATTGCTATAAACAATAAAATAGTAACAAAAAGGCTCTGAACAGAAATTATGGTATATTACTTTAGTATTCTACCAGTTATACCAGTTCTATCCTTACAATACAGTACTTATCCTAATACTGTTATGGACCTTGTTCACCTTGAGCTTGCCACTGAGGGACTATTGTGAATGCCCTGCTCCTGTCTATCAAAGACCACCAGGGCCTTTTGTCTGTATGCCTTGGCCCAATTGATTTATTCCAGTGGCTTAACAGGGCATATGGTCTGGGATGATGCCTATAATTCTGTTGCAGCTAAAACAATAAGAATCTATATAAATCCTGTGAGTCTGGGCACTCCTAGCAATGGGGTAGTTTCTGAGCTAATGGCGGCATTTGATTTTAAGTCTCTTTAGACTGGCTATAGCTTGTCAACACTGCAGGGCACACAGGTCATTTTGTCTAACTTTGCCATTTTATGGCTCATTTGAGCCGCATCATGAGAAAACCAACATTTTGCATATGCGAAAACAAAGACACAAATCAGCTTTTTGGTTAGCTGATCAACGCCTTTGTTTTCCCTACACAGACAGTACAATTCTCTTCTTAAATCCGAAATTTCCAGCCTCTAACCATCTTCTGTGCATGTACAGCTTGGTTTGTGTCAGACCTATTCAAAAACCACATTGTTGGTTTTCCAATGAGGCAGCTCATATGATGGATAGCTTGGCTTCTGTTTTACTCAGCATGTGTTCATTAATGGGAGAAAGTCTGGAAAATGAAATTCATTGTAACTGTTTTTGAAATTTTATAAGGTTGCATTCATGTTTGTATGGATTAACACCAGCTGCCTTCGGTGCCTTATAAATTTAGCTGATTTGTGACAAAATCAAGTATGAGTGCACACAGGAAACACTCGGATCAGCCTGGGTATCTTAATCTAGAAATTTTTTTAGAACTATAATATGATCTAAAGCAAAGGTTCTTGCCACCTACTGAGCAAACTGAGCTACTCTTTTCACTCTGGCTGAGCCAAATCTAGGCTGTGAACAAAAATAAAATTGTTGGATTTTTCATGCTGCAACTCAAACAAGACAAATTTCAAATCACAGTAAAACAAGATCATTGATGTCCTGAATTCCCTAATGCATAAATTTTCACTAAAACAGGAAGGAAAATTGTCTGTCATAAACATGTGATTCTGTTGGAATACAAGGATATTTTGCTGTGATGTCTTGAGACACATTATCGTCTTGGATTTCAATATATTGACTTCTCTCAGTGTCTGGTTAACACATTATCCAAGATCACGTACATTACTGCTTTCACATGCTGACATTGTATTTAGCAGCTGTACTTAGAATAAAAAGGATGTAGCCCATCTAGATTCATGTGTGTAAGGGTTTGAAGAGGAAATATTAAGTTTTGACCTATATTTATATGGAGTTGTTGGATTTCTAGCAGTATTCTGATTGAGATGTTCATGAAATGTGACAGTATGTCAGACACCATACATGATGTGTTCATTGAGGATGAAAACGGGGTAAGTCATTTTTAGCTCGACTGCACGAAGTGCATAGAGCTATTGCAGTCACCCCGGTCGTCCACGTTCCCGTTCCCGTGCGCGTGTGCGTGCGCGTTCCCGTGCGCGTCACACTTGCGTTAAAGTTTTCTAGAAGTCCATATCTTGACAACCACTCATCAGAAAGCATTCATACTTGGACCATAGATACCCTGTAGGGTTAGCTTTCATTCCATGGCATCAGGCCCCTGGGTCCATGCCAGGGGGTGGGGCTAGAGGTTAAAATCTAGAACACCTTCAAAAATGGCAATTCTTGTGTTAAAGTTTTCTAGAAGTCCATATCTTGACAACCACTCATCAGAAAGCATTGATACTTGGGCCATTGACACCCTGTAGGGTCGGCTTTCATTCCATGGCATCAGATCCCTGGGTCCATGCCAGGGGGTGGGGCCAGAGGTTAAAATCTAGAACACCATTAATAATAATGAATTTTCTGTGATATAGTATTCTAGAAGTCTGTATCTTCAAAACTTTTTATCAGAGGGCTTTCATACTCAGACCAAAGGTACCCTGTAGGGTTGAGTTTCATTTCATGGCATCAGATCTCTGGGTCCATGCCTGGGGGTGGGGCTGAAGGTTAAAAACTAGAACACTGTAAAAAATAGATGTACTGCTGTGTAACTTTTACAAGGAGTCCATATCTTGACAACTTATCATAAAGCATTCATACTTCATACACTTTAGGTTCCATGACATCAGACCTCTTGGTCGGAGTCAGGGGGGCGGGGCTAGAGGTCAAAATCTAGAACTCCCAATTTTTTTTTCTTTTTATTTTTTAATAGAAACAACTTAGGAAGATGGTTGGTCATTCATCTTTTGACTTTGTGACACTGACTTGTGTGTCATGACGGTAAGGGTCGGTTGACCTACTTTCCATGGTTCACTGATTTTGATTTATATCTTGACACTCAATTAGTATATTTTCTTACTTCTTTCAGATTATGAGTGAGTATGACCAGGCCTTTGACCCCAATATACTTATAGGTCACTATGACCTAATTTCACGGTTCAGTGATTTTGCCTTATATCTTGACACTCAATTAGTATATTTTCATACTTTTTTCAGATTATGAGTGAGTATGACCAGACCTTTGACCCCAATATACTTATAGGTCACTGTGACCTAATTTCACGGTTCAGTGATTTTGCCTTATATCTCGGTACTCAAATGGTTTATGAACAAACTTCTTTCAAAGTATGTTTGCATATGACAAGACCTTTGACCCTGAAGTAGTCCTAGGTCACTGTGACCTAATTTCACGGTTCAGTGATTTTGCCTTATATCTTGACACTCAATTAGTATATTTTCATACTTTTTCAGATTATGAGTGAGTATGACCAGACCTTTGACCCCAATATACTTATAGGTCACTGTGACCTAATTTCACGGTTCAGTGACTTTGCCTTATATCTCAGCACTCAAGTGGTTTATGAACAAACTTCTTTCACACTATGTTTGCGTATGACAAGAACTTTGACCCTAAAGTAGTCCTAGGTCAATATGACCTAATTTCATGGTTCAGTGATTTTCCTTTATATCTCGGCACTCAATTGGTATATAGATATACTTCTTTCACGATGTGTATGAGTATGACAAGACCTTTGACCGTAAAGTATTCCTGGGTCACTGTGACCTAATTTCATGGTTCAGTGATTTTGCTTTATATCTCAACACTGAATGGGTATATGATCATATTTCTTTCACATTATGAGTAAGTATCACTAGACCTTTGACCCCGAAATACTTATAGGTCAGTGTGACCTTATTTCACGGTTCAGTGATTTTGCCTTGTGTCTTGGCACTCAGTTGGTATATGAACACACTTCTTTCACAATATGAGTGAGACCTCTAAATCTTTGGTAGTTATAGTTAACTTTCATGGTTCAGTGATTTTTGCCTTATTGCATCAAGGCAAAAAGATGTATGAGCATAATGCTTCGGGTTACTGGTCGGGTTTGGCCTTATGTTTGACAAAGGTCAGAAGCAGTCGAGCATGCTGTCCTGCGACAGCTCTTATTTTTTGTTGCACGGAAATCAAAAGCCAATGGAAGTAACTTTTGAAATTATATACACACAGTTTTGGCTGAAAAATTGGTTGCTCCTGTTCTGGAAACATGGCAGTGCTGGGTAGCTTTGGCTTTGGAATGACCTCAACTATTTACTTAATTGAGGTTAATGAGGTACAGTAACTAACCATTCAATCAAAATCACACCCATCTACATGTACAGTATACTGAACAAACCCTTCTCCTGGGTTCGGTTTGTATGCTCCTGGGGTGGTTAAACATAAAATCAATTTCAGGACTGACTGACAGTGCATTATTTGAGTAACATCAGGGTAAACCTCTTTGGGATTTCTGGCCATGTCCATCACAAACACGCCTTAGTGTTACATAGATAGATTTCATGTCAAGATTGCACTGTACTACATGAGCCGCATCGTGAGAAAACCGGTCTTCGGGGTTTCCGACCAGGTGCGACACAAATCGGTCTGTACAGTCACAGGAGCAGGTTAGATACTTGAAATTTTGGCTATGAGTAGAAGAGGAATTATACTATCCGAGTAGCGAAAACAAAGGCGCTGATCAGCTTCGCGGTTACCGCGAAGCTGATCTGCGCCTTTGTTTTCGCATAGGCAAAAATCCGGTTTTCTCACGATGCGGCTCACATGTATGTATGGAGAAAATGATATAGCCACTGTTCAAATACAAAATGATTTTGTCAGCATCATGCCCAAAAAATGCAAGTTTTCTTTTGACTTGACTCAGTTTCCACCAGAAATTTGATATTTTAGGAAGTAATGAAGGGAAGACAAAAATCAATTGATTGTCTGCTTCGGCTTCTATTGATTTTTGATCAGTTTGTGTTTTCTGTCCAACAAGGGAGTTAACTCTGTAGGTCTTATTATTAAACAACTTGATCTTACTGCAATCAAAAAATGTTAATGTTATGCCATTGGGCTTGACACTATTTTCAATTACCCAAGTAGCCCATTAGACGTCTAATAAGCTCTTGTTCAACCTCATTATGACATGCCTCATTATAATGCCTCATTATAATGCAGTTTTCAATATAACAATTTAATAAGGCCATCTCATGGCTCCCAAATTGATCATTTTGCTATATGTCTATAGTAATATCTTGTTATAACATGGTTCACTTATAACACTGTCTGCTTCTATGGGCCCAACAGATAGCATTATCATGAGGTTGCCTTGTATGACTATAAGCACCCAGAAAACAAGAGACCATACCGAAATGACTGGAAATTTATTGATTTGGGCAAATTTTGAAGAAATTGTTATGTTGCATGTCTGCCTGCAGACAGAAGCCAACTCTTGTCAAATCAATTTCAGGCAGCAATTTTATCATGATATATGAGCCACGTCGTGAGAAAACCGGATTTTTGCCTATGCGAAAACAAAGGCGCAGATCAGCTTCGCGGTAACCGCGAAGCTGATCAGCGCCTTTGTTTTCGCTACACGGATAGTATATTTCCTCTTCTTCTTATATCCGAAATTTCAAGCCTCTAACCTGCTTCTGTGACTGTACAGGTCAGTTTGTGTCAGACCTTGTCGGAAACCCTGAAGACCGGTTTTCTCGCGTCGCGGCTCATATGTGACCTGGGTTATCAAGCATTTAATTATTGTTGATAAAAACATAAACAAAACAGCAGCTGCAACTGAAATATACTGAGCCAAACTTATAACGCAACACGGTTATGGCATTTTTTCGCATTTTAACTTAATGCAGGACGGTCTACCAGACATATGCTGGTCAGCAATCGCTAGTGAATAAATTGGGTACAAAAATTTTGGTTTTCAGAGCATGGGTCACTGAGCTCGAATCTGATTGGTCAAAACGGTTATTTGGGTGGCATGCGTCTCCTAAGAGATTCTGGAAATGTGTTTTAACACAAATTGCTTCTTTATGGATCGTCCAGTGAGGCTCTATGAGGTTATTGCAAAATGCCTTCCATTTGTAACCGAAATTTTAAATCAAAGTTTGCATCTTTGAAAATTGAACGTTTAATACTGAGCATTCCATTGAACATAATGGAAAATCGAATTGGTGAAAAATTTTAACGTGAAATGTTTTTAATGAAATGTTTGTGGAAACATGTTCATGTCGTCAAGCAGCATTGTTAGAAAACACAATGTCATCCAATTGTTGGGTCAGGAACGTCTTTAACAAGTGTTAAAATGTGAGTAAACTTGAATGGTTGGGGGCGAAAGTGAGACTTCTACTCTGCTGAAAATTAAACAAAATTGACTCTTTGTCAGTAAAATTATTCATTGTCTGAAGTGCAGCAGGGTTAATACTGAAAACCGACATAAATTTCTATGGTACGAATACACGTCACATGTCGCGTTCTGGAAAATCACAATGCATTTCATTTTTTGCAAGACCCTACCTCTGAAAAATGGTTTATTTCTTGAGACGCATAACACAGAATGTTACAACCAAGATGTTAAAAGACGTGTCGATCGTTCGGCAATCTTATTAAATAGAGACAAAGTTCATTTGATAAAGTTCCGCAGTATAAGATTAAAAATAAACCGGTGTTGCGTTATAAGTTTGGCTCAGTATACTTATGATACACATGGGTTCTTTGTTGAATGCTTAATGCATATGGGCCACCTCTTGGGAAAACCAACAATGTGCTTTTCGACCAGGTCGGACACAAACCGGGCTGTACAGACACAGAAAAGAGCTAGAATCTTGAAATTTTGGATTTAAGGATGTTCGCTGCTAACATTTGACATTTCGGAACTTCCGGTTTTTCTTTTCTTGAACATCTCGTAAACGGTTGCAGATATTTTCCTAATATTTTATATTTGGATACATATTGATAATATGCATCAAATGAGCCATGAAAATTGTCAATCTAAGAAACTTCATTTTTTACCCCATTTTCTGCAACTTTTCAGAAAATTTTAGTTGTCAGTAAAATTTAGGGGGTAGGGTAGATTAAACTTGAATATTACACATCTTCAAATTAATTGCACTAGTACGATGTTTATTTTAGCAGCAGTATATGTGTACATGGTATTCTAAGTCATTCTTTGTGTCTTTGGTGTGCTGGTTTTAAAATTTAAGGTGGTTTTATGAAATGGGCTTTTAGAAACAAAACAGCCGAAATAAGGGCGAAAATGGCGATTTTCAAGTTGTTGGTTCTCTCTTATATGCTCACTACCATATATTTTTCTTTCTTTTATTCGAACAACATTACCAAGTTCTATGATGTGTGAAAATACAAGAAAAAGTTTGAATCAACAAATATGGGTTTGGTACATTTCAAAATATTGATTTTTTCCGACTTTTCAAGTATGGGGGTAGGGTTAGAAAAGGAATCGTAAAATTTTGTCATCCACTCCAAGTTGCAAATTTACTATGCTTTTGGTCCAAAATCGTCTGCGCTACGTAAATATTATGACTTGGTGTATTTTTGTTCAAGACAGGTATGTTTCAAAGAATTATAAATTAAATTAATTTTACCAAATTTAAAACATGGTGCTCAGAGGTCTCATTCAGAGGCCTGAAGCTTGAAAAAATGCACACTACCCTATATTTATTTTGTTTTCAAATGTCTTGTGTTGTATTTTGGAATCAAAAAAGAGTGGTTAGAAAAAAAGTTTGAATACTTTTTCATTGGCAGCGAACATCCTTAAGTAGAAGAGGAACTGTACTATCCGAGTAGCGAAAACAAAGGCGCTGATCAGCTTCACAGTTACTGCGAAGCTGATCTGCGCCTTTGTTTTCGCCTAGGCAGATTGTTGGTTTTCCCATGTGGCGGCTCATATATTGATTTCTTCTGTTCTGGAAATATGCCTCTGACATGCATATCATGGGGCAATGATATGCTTCATCCTCTTTCAAGATATTAGATGCCTTAGATTGCATTGATTCTGGGACCCTCTATTCTTACTTCATTCTAGATCTGGTTTTCACATTTGGCTGGATCCTCAGAATCTCCGTCTTCTCTCATACATGTTACTCAGGCGCCTCTGTCATCAAAATGAGGAGAATAATCAATTAAGCCAGTTTTAAATGCTAATTGAATGGGAGCATTCAATAGAAATGCAATCAAAGATTTTGAATAATTATTTGATGCTGAAATTGACAAGTTTATTATAATAATCATTGACTCAAAGGGCTTGTCAACTGCACAGGGTTTGTTACTTCCATCTCAACAGCCTAAGTCATCCAGAGACATAACCTCAATTTACAGTATCATCCAAAAGACAGGAGAAGCCTGGCGTGAACAAGTGGCTTAGCCTTATCCCCAGCCTTGTAAATAGAGGATCTGACACGAGTGATCATTTTTATTACACGGCGTTATCCACTGGAAAACAGCGACATCATATTTTTAATAGCATGGTATAAAAATCATACAATAGAGCCACCTTGTGATAAAATCAACAATTTGCATAGGCAAAAACAAAGCGAAGCTGATCAGCACCTTTGTTTTTGCTGCTCGGATAGAACAATTCCTCCCCTACTTAGGCCAAAAAAAAAATATCTTGTTTCCAGAAACCCTACCGACCCTACTTTTTTGGGGCCTACTCTAAATTTTTTTGAGACATCTGAGATTTTTTTTCTATTTTTAGGCTAATTTTGAATGATTTTCATGCTTTTCCTATACAAAAAATTATTTCTAAAAAAAAAATTTTGCCTACCTACCGACCCATAAAAATATTTTGACGTTTCCGGAAACAAGACATTTATTTTTTTTTTGGCCTTATATACAAAATTTCTTCTGTGACTGTACTGTACAGGTCGGATTGTGTCAGACCTGTTCGGAAACCACATTGTTGGGTCTTCCACGAGGCGGCTCAGTTATCACTGAAGAGATCTGGGGGAAAAGGGACTTTGTGTCAAATAATCGAATTCCAAAAAATTCAAACTGGATGGCCCCTTTTTGCTTGGTTTTGAGTCTTTGAGTCTTTGTGTTTTTTTTTTTTTTTTTTTTTTTTTTTAAGGTCATATGAAATAATATTATTCATCATCGCACCTCTTTGTGTTTCAAAAATATACCTTGGCTTACACATTAAAGGGAACAAAACTACTCTACATTGATTTGTTGCAAATTATTATGAAAAACAGGATCCAAACTGTATAACCCTTTAAAATTTTCAAATTAATGTGCAATTTTATTGTTAAAACTGCACCTTGTGAACAGTGATACTACGTGCAAAGTTATTAAACTGAAATTGCTGAGGAAAAAAAAAAGTCAATTGGGATTGCATCAATGCTGCGCTCTTTGAAGAGATCTGTGTTAAGATGACCTCTGTTGTAGGAACGAAGCCTGAAATATGAGCCGCCTCGTGGGAAAACCAACAATGTGTTTCCGAACAGGTCCGACACAAACCGAGCTGTACAAGCACAGAAGCAGGCTAGAAGCTTGACATATCAGATTTTAGAAGAAGAGGAAGTGTACTATCCATGTAGCGAAAACAAAGGCGCTGATCAGCTTTGCGGTTACCGCGAAGCTGATCTGCGTCTTTGTTTTCGCATATGTAGATTGTTGATTTTCTGACGAGGCGGCTCAAATATGTGCACTAACTTATGTGACACATTAAGCACCATGAAGTAGAACTGTTGTCAGTGACTGTTATTGGTGAAAAGATGTGCACTAAATTCTAATAAACCATAAAGTTAGTAGGTTACAACTGCCCACAAAAAAGTGTGCCAATCAGGCATTTGACCTAATACATGTAGTTGTTATTTGAGTGCATTTAAGCAAGAAATTTAACAAAAAAAATAGGGGTGGGCCCTTCAATCTGTCATCAGGATCGGGTGTCACTGATTACGATCAGATTGCAGTGAAAAGTGGGACCTTGTCAATCAATACTGAAAAAATACAACAAAATGTTAAACTTCACCCATAGGGCACACAAAAGTGTCACAAGTCAATATTTTAAGTCTTAATTGTGTTGAAAACGGATAAGCATATAAGATATCCACACCTACATTTAAATCAGTTTATTAGTTTGATCATAACGAATGAATGAAATAAGTTTCTTGGATGTATAATTGAGTGTTTTATGGGGATAAATAATACAAATTTGAATGTGTGCCAAAGTTTTTTTTTTTGTCTTAATACCTCTTTAGTTCATACATCTTGACATGTTAAACATAGGAGGGACAGATGTCTGCGTTTAACCTGATTTGAGTCGCATCATGAGAAAACTAACATTATATGCATATGCGAAAACAAAGACGCAGATCAGCTTCGCAGTAACTGCGAAGCTGATCATCGCCTTTGTTTTCGCTGCATGGATAATACAATTCCTCTACTTTCTAAATCCAAAATTTCCAGCTGCTAGCCAACTTCTGTGCTTGTACAGCTCAGTTTGTGTCCGACCTGTTCGAAAACCACTTTATTTGTTTTCCCTTGAGGCGGCTCATTTGTAAATTAATTCAATAGGGTTAATGTTTTGTACAAGTTTTAGATTTTGGAATGATTCATATTTATTATTGGATACAAATTAATGAAGTGCATAGAAACATGTTTTCTGTGTATGTGCCAATATTTCTTAAATTCTGCATATTGCTCTATCAGTCATTTTGGGAGGTGATTTCGATAAAAAGAATATTAAATGTATTCAAAATAAATGATGCATCGGCACTGAAGTGTAATATCAACACAAAGGAAAGTGTGACCAAGGATTTATGATGACGTCCCTGTTTGTGTAGGACTCGCATCAGGATAAAGCTTGATTACCACTCTTAAAGGCTCAAAATTTGTTTACACCTATTTTTTAAGACCTGACCGGTTAGCTGAATAGGATGTTATGTCATTTATATTCAGTCAGTGTCCAAAGGAACACTTGAAGTGACGAAATAGTGTCGAAAACCATGCTGATTTTGTTTGAAACTTCAATTTGTGTGGTACTTTATTGATACATTTTGAAAGAAATTTCCCTCTGAACTTTAAATGCAAGTGTAGTAGGTGTTTAAGCATCTGCCGACAGTATTTAATATTGCGCTGTTAACTTGAGAACTCTGGAATACAGAGAAATTGTGATTTGGGATAAATTGTGGTATTTTGTTGCTTTTGAACATTCAATTAATGGGTTAAGCATATCTTTTCTTTGTTGTCCACATACACGTGTTGGGCTTCCTCATGATGTAGGTCCATGTTTGGACTAGGAGGTAGGGGTACTTGGAGTCTAATATGCTGAGTTCTACCCAATAATTGTTTACATATTTTGCTAAAGAAGAGCCTATGTTTATACATGGTAAACAGTTTTGTTGCTGGATAATGAGACTGTGTTATCCCTGTGGACTTTACTTTCACCCAGTATAATGAATTGATAACAATGTTGACCTAAGGATATTTTCTTTCTTTACAACATGATAAGCTACTGGTCGCTTTGATCTAGTTGCAGTAATAGGTTGTGAAATGGTGGCAATTTGGGATAATTTGATTGAAAATTATTTTACTTGGATGTATGACATATTTCGGTTTTAAACATGTTTTCATAAATGTACATATCAAAGATATTATAGATATCATTTCGGAATACACATTGTTTTGAGAAGTTCCCTACAATTTTGGATCAGTTTTGCACTTTGTTCACAAAATATTGGCATAATTGATGCCAAATTAATTTTATTGAATTTGATTGTTCAATGGTTGAATATTTTATTAGCTCAGGTGCAGCTGCAGGGGGATAGGTTTACACAGGTCATTGATTTTCTTTGCTACCTTAATACCTGTATTTCGGTGCAGACCTCGCTCGTTAACACCTGTCTGCATCTATCAAAGCTATTATCTGGGTGTGCATTTGTTAATTATTGAATAAAGGCTATAGTTAACCACTTCGGTCAGGAATTGTGGATAATATGAGTCATGAGAAAATGGGAGTGGGGGAGGGGGGGGGGGGGTTCGAACAAGTCTGACACAAACTGGTCTATACCGTCACATAACATGGCTAGAAACTTGAAATTTTCCATTCAGAAAGTAGAGGAATTGTTACTGCGAAGCTGATCTGCGCCTTTGCTTTTGCATAAGCAAAAATCCGGTTTTCTCACGATGTGGCTCATTTAGGTGAATGTCTTTTGAAACATTGTGGCACTTTGAGGATCAAATGGGATATGAGTTCATGAATAAAAATAAATACAAATGGTACAACACTGTTTATTTATGGCGTAACATTAATCAACATTTTGTCTTTTACCTGCAGCAAAAAATAAGTAGATCACCCGGTTATCTAGAGGAATATAGACAAGTTGTACGGGGATTTTTTGTAGATAGTCAGAAATATTTTGATGTTGGAACTAGCAGTTACTCTCACCAAAATATCAGATTCATAAGAAATGTGATGACCTATTTGTCAGTATTTGTAACAGTGACACCATTAGAGACTGTTCTGAATGCCAGGAATTGTAGTTCAGTGCCATGATGGTCTCCTGACAATGTAATTGACACACTAACAGACATTGAACCATGTTGATAGTAATAGTGTCAGACTTACTGAGATGTTACAATATGTGAGAAATGGATAAATGCCTGCCACTCGGAGCACTAGAGTTGTTCCAGAAGTCAAACGGTCATTCCAAAATGGCCGGGGAGGACGTAACGTCGCCTCCCATAATACTGGAGGATATGAGTTTGTTTTACTACCGACAACTCGCACACAGTCTTCAGGTGAGTGCATTGAATTCATAGCATAAAAGAATACGGATTATCTATTAAGATCACTGATTACATTAGATAACACTGCTTCAAATGTCACGTACATGTACAGTGCATGACTATTGGGCAAAGATTCACATACTAACGTTACGTTTACATGAATGTGGTGCACATTCATTCTTGAGTGGAACTTGTCAGTTACTTGGAGTGGAACTTTCATGCTGACTGCACTATATCCTGATCATTGCTAATACATTTACTTGAATTGGGTGTCAGATAATCAGGATTGATCTAGCCTGAATTATTGATGCTAAAAAAAAATATATGACTTGAAAAAGATATATTCTATAATGTTCAAACTTATGGCGGGTAATCGTCTATATCATAAGCAATTTGAATGAAAGTGCATGGTCTGTTGACCATAGTTTGATGCGCACTTAATAGTATCAACCAGTATATGATTTACATAAAGTTAGTTGACTGTGGAAAGTTTGTGGCTTTTAAACTTTAAGTGTCCTTAATTTGAATATTACTGAACAATTTATCTTTTCAACTGTGAGTCACGCTGGTGAACAGGAAATTGGATTTGGTAAAGCTTGTCTTCTCTATCTCTGTACTTGTTTGCTCAACTGATTCATTCAGATGTTTACTTTCACTATCAGCCCTGTAATAACCTCAATATCAAAACTTGCTGAATTGGTTTAAATCTGATTCAGTACACATGTTATTGGTTACATTCACACAAGACAGCATATCTCTGACCTTGACCCATAAGAACCGGTCTGACCTTGACATTACTATCCTAAAAGGCTAAAGAAACTTTCCCAACCTTGACTTAAATATGCAATGCTCTTCAACGACTTGGTCTCAGCCTGGGAGAGATATATCCATGGCCTTGACCTTAATTTACCCTCTGCTCCTTGACGGTAATGACCAGAGTTGATTACTGACCTTGTCCTCAAACCCACGACATTTGGCTTAGCTTATATTTTAAGTTCTGTATTGCAGAGTAGAGTTATATCTATATTATCTATGACCTTGACCTCATCATTCTTTGACATTGACCAAAATATGCATGGGTCCTCTTGACCATGGCAAGTATATCTCTAACCTTGACCTTAATATTGCCTGGGCCAATTCAAGATCAGGCTTATTTTCTTCAGACTCATACACAGTTTCATGCTCATCAGCTTGGGTTAGTTTGGGCACAACTTTTGGAAATTTAAGCAGATAAACTCCATTCTAATGACTTTACTTGGAAATTTTTCCAGGTCCCTGGTGACAATCTAGCTTGGGCGAGTCAAAGTTAAAGTTGGTACGATGTTCTTCCATATTCAGTGTTGGGTTATGGAAACTAGGTATCATATGGAATCTATCAGCAATATCAACATCAAGTTCCACTATAGATTCACTTAGGATGGAATCCCATCTCTGCATTATTGAAGCAAATCAAAGAGCCATAAGTGCATATTGACCTAATGCCCAGATCAATACCCATAATCTGGCTGATTTGTATAATGTCAACACAATTATTAGACTGTTTGTCTTAATGTCTGTCATACTTCTACTAGCCTGGATACCAGGCCTATCTTTGGCATTGACATTGATAGCAGGGCAGAAATAATTGTTGTTCCAATTTAACATATTTGGTCATAAATTTATGGCAATATTCAGTAAAAGCAACAGACATTTGTTAATATGTCCCCCCTCCCCTACCTATGGGCGGGGATAATGACTTTTCAGTTTCAGTGCACTGCTATATAGGCCCCACCTCCAGGGGACAATTGGAGGTCAAAACTATGTTCTATGCCATGCCCTTTGCAATAGAATATCTCCCTACTTTGCTGGGACAATCAAAAAGTAATTGCCTCATACATACTTTAACCTGGCTATCTCCTTAGGACCCTTCCCCATAGATGTGTGTGTGTGGGGGGGGACATCTTGCCACAGATCAGAATGATGATCCATGCCATTGCTCCCACACCTAGGTATGCCAAGTTGTTCCCACACCTAGATATACCAAGTTGTTCCCACACCTAGATGTGCCAAGTTGTTTTGACACCTAGATAGCTATATAGGCCAAGTTGTTCCCACACCTAGGTAAGCCAAGTTGTTCCCACCCCTAGGCATGCCAAGTTGTTCCCACACCTAGACGTTTACTCCCTATTGTTTTTTTTTTTTTTATTTTCTCTTCAATTTAGTTGTTCTCAGTCTGGTTGGTTGTCTCTGGATAACTGAAGCCAGTCTAGATAGTTTAACTGAGTAAGTGAAATATCATAATCAAAATATTGACCTGTCAATCAAAATGATGACAGTAAAAATAGTGTTATAATTAATTCACTCTGAAGGAGAATCAACTTAGTTTTATAATACATGTATCAGCTAGGGTCGGCTCAAAAATACTAGAATACACCCTAATTATAAGACGCTAATCAGGAAATGTCGTTACGAGTATGATCGCGAAAAAACAAAATCATTTGTAAATGCCAAAAATAAAAATGCAAAATTATACTGGAATATGCTTAAAAAACTATCTCATGTAAAACCCGCTAATATCCCACTTTCAACATTTGAGGAATATTTTAAATCTGTAAATGATCCGGCAGATCCTTTTTATACGCCCGATGATGATGTAATACATTTTAATGAAAGATATGTAAATGAAGAATTTCATATTATGTTTGATGAGTTAAATGTCGCGATATCTGAGGAAGAATTACTAAAATCTATAAAACAATTAAAAACTAATAAATCAAGTGGCCCTGATAGATTGATTAATGAGTTTTTTATTCATGGAAAAAATGTTTTACTGCCAATCGTATTGTGTCTCTTTAATAAAATATTTGAAAATGGTTCTTTCCCAGAAGGATGGTCTAAAGGATACATTATACCTCTATATAAAAAAGGGAGTAGGCTTGAAGCCGAAAACTATAGAGGTATAACGCTTTTAAGTAGTTTAGGAAAACTTTTTACTAGGCTTATTAATAATAGACTCACAGAATGGTCAGAAAAATATTATGTCCTTATAGAAGCTCAAGCAGGTTTTAGAGTGAATATGAGCACAGTCGATGATGTTTTTGTATTACATAGCTTATTAACACATGTTCTTAATCAAGGTCAACTACTGTATTGTGCTTTTATTGATTTTACCAAAGCATTCGACTATGTGATTCGAGATAATTTATGGTATAAAATGATTAAATTAGGTATTCGTGGTAAAATATTGAACATAATTAAATCAATGTATTCTGAAGTTAAATCAAGAGTTAAGTTTGATAATAAATTAGGATCTGAATTCATATGTGCCCTTGGCGTTAGACAAGGGGAATGTCTATCTCCAATGTTATTTTCATTGTTTCTTAATGATTTATAAGAGGTTTTCGCTAATGAAGGTTATGAGGGATTAGATATTGATATTTTAAAACTTTTCATGTTGCTTTATGCTGATGACATTGTTATATTTTCAAAGAGTGCTGAAGAACTACAAGAAGGTCTAAATTTATTATTAAACTATTGTAACAGGTGGAAATTGAAAGTAAATGTTGATAAAACTAAGATAATGGTTTTCAGAAATGGCGGTGTTCTCCCAGAAAATTTAATTTTTTATTATGATAATCAAGTACTTGAAATAGTAAAAAAATTCAAATATCTAGGTATTGTGTTTACAGCCGGTGGCTCTTTCTCGGAATGTCAAAATACATTAGCTGGACAAGCACAAAAAGCAATATTTCAACTGAATAGATATCTTTATAAATTTACTTTTCTTTCTCCAAGACATAAGCTGGAGTTATTTGATAAATTGATTTTACCTATTTTAAATTATGGGGGTGAGGTATGGGGATTTTCTAAAGCTAATGTGATAGAACGAGTACATTTACAGTTTTGCAAACGATTATTAGGTGTCAAAAAAACTACACAAAATGATTTTGTCTATGGTGAATTAGGGAGAACAAGTTGTATTACAAAACGATATTTGATGATTATTAAATACTGGTTTAAAATATTATTTTCAGAACATGTAAAATACATCAAAGTGGTATATAATATGATGCTAAGTGATATAGAATTATATCCCAATAAAACAAATTGGGTTTCACTTTTACGCAATCTTCTTGTATCTATGGGTTTTAACGAGGTTTGGATTCAACAGGGAGTAGGTAATGTTGATAATTTTATTTCATTATTTAAACAAAGATTAACCGATAATTTTATTCAAAATTGGCAGTCTAGTTTAGAGGCGTCCTCCAGGGCAATTTTTTACAGATCGTTTGTTACTTTTCAGTTTCAGCCATATCTTGATAAAGTCAATATTTCAAAGTATTTACAAGCATATAGCAAATTACGCATGTCATCACATAGGTTACAAATTGAGGCAGGCAGATGGGTAAGGCCAGTCAAAATTCCTAGAAATCAAAGAAAATGTTTTTTCTGTAACATATTAGAAGACGAATATCATTTTATTTTGCAATGTCCAGTTTACTTAGAATTGAGAAAGAAATATATTTCGAAATACTATTGGAAAAGACCTAATATGTTTAAATTAGTAGAATTAATTAACTCTACCAATACTGGGTGCATACGCAAGTTATGTATTTTTATATATCAAGCTTTTAAACTACGTACTGAGTTGTTGTATAACAATTGACCAGTTTAAGCATGAAAAATTTGTTTACTTTTTGTCACAATATTGTTTCATGGTTTGTCGTAGCTGAATAAGGTGATGTGAGTTTATGTTTTCCAATGTTTCGCGTTGATTTTGTGTATAATTAAACGCATTTTTCTCTTATATATGTACACTTATGTATTCTACTGTTGTACTGTCACTTTAAACCATGTTCAAGCACCCTAGATCCTGGTTTGTATTTCGTTTCGACAAGACAGGAAATGGGGTTATTTTGAACATATACAAATCTCTTATCCATAATGCTACTTTTTGGTTGCCTTGTTTTACTTAAATTATAAGGTTGCCGAAGGTAGCGGAGGATTTCTGATAAACAAAATTAATAATAACAATGATAATAATACAAGAATAAAATTGATTTACTGTATAACTTAAAATCATGATTTATTGTATTTGTATTTGTAATTGTACGTATAGATGAAACTAAATTCTCCATTGAAGATTAATATATTATATATAGGATCAAATGTATACATATAACACTATTATACAATTATATCATATAAGTTAACAAATAAGCACACCTTCTCCGAAATATTTCACTGTCCTTTGATAATGTCATCATGTATATATGTTTGTATTGTGTCCTCACGGGCTTCTAGCCTACTGGATTTGAATAAAATCTGTTTCTGTTTCTTATACCTTGTTTGCGTGCAAAGAAGCAATTAAACAACAGATTTGCCTGATTTATGCTACAATATTTCAGCTTGCTCAAGTGTGTGCATGTTATTGTTGCAAATAAGAATAGATTAAAATTTTCACAAAAAGGTGGAAATTACTCATGTAACTTTAAGCCTTTTGTCATACATTAAATTTTGATCTGAGCAAACATTATGTTAACTTGACCTCGTTGACTTTTGCCCTTCTTTTCATGATAGTGAAGATTATAGGGCTAGATTTCAAACCTAAATGGGACCAAATGAGCCGCGATGCAAGAAAACCGGTCTTCGGTGTTTCCGACCAGGTCCGACACAAACCGGCCTGTACAAGCACAGAAAAGAGCTAGAAGCTTGAAATTTCTGATTTAAATAGAAGAGTAGCGAAAACAAAGGCGCTGATCAGCTTCGCGGTTACCGCGAAGCTGATCTGCGCCTTTGTTTTTACATAGGCAAAGTCCGGTTTTCTCATGATGCGGCTCAAATGATTCAGCCCATTGGAAGTCCATGAGCCCTCACCCACATAAGCATACCCCAAACTGACTCAGTGTAGACCTGGGTCATATCTGGAAGTCTACACTTTGGTGGTCTACACTTTGGTGGTCTACACTATTTTGTCTACTATGATTTTAATGTAGTTGGCACAAAGGTTAGAACCAGGATGGACGATGATCATATCTTGTAACCTTATTGAAGTGTAGCTAGGTTAAGGATGTCCGCAAGGCGCAAGGCAGTTATTTTAGCGTAACATTGTTGCTGACTCAGTTGATTGTTTTGCTCATTTTCAATGTAAAAATCTTGTATTTTGGAAACTAGATATCATGATGATACATTTGATGAGGAAGTCAAGAATGAATAACAATGCTTGACACTTAAATTAACCTATAAGGACTAAGGAGGAAAATAGAAAAGTTGAAGATGTTTAAAATTTCATAGATAAGAAAGTTGGTTGGCAAACATGTCTTTTGGATTAAAAATAAATCTTAAAAATTCCAAGGGAGTTGCAAATGGGTTTAAGAAGGTATGCATAATCTTCTTAAAATAATTCAACACAATTTGTATCATAACTATGGTTAGGACTTGGGTTAGTGCCCTGTTTGATATGCACTTGACATTTGTAATTATTGACCCACCTCAGGTGCCTGGGGAATAGTGGAGACCCCTGCAGCAAACCCCTGCTAAATATGTAGTTCTGCAGAGACATCTTTGGTTTATGACTTGCAGATCACAAAGCCAGAGGTAGTCTAGCTTGCTGTCATTCCTCAGATCTATTCTTTAATATGAGCCACGACGCGAGTAAACCGGTCTTCGGGGTTTCCGATCAGGTCCGACACAAAACGGCCTGTACAGTCACTGAAGCAGGCTAGAACATTGAAACTCCGGATTTAAGAAGAAGATGGATTGTACTACTACCCATGTAGCGAAAATAAAGGTGCTGATCAACTTGGCAGTTACGGTGAAGCTGATATGTGCCTTTGTTTTTGCATAGGCAATAATCCCTTTTTTTCATGACGCGGCTCATATCGATATCATTGATCTGCTTTTTCTAAAGCTCTGCTACCTATGTGACCAGCCTGATGTCTAAAAGATAAAAAGTCAGAAATGATAGTGAAAACATGGTATTCCCCACAATCATGTTTTAAGCCTGGGGACCTTTTTATGGGACATAGGCAAACAGCATCATAGCCCCAATGTGACGCCACAGAACGTGGCGTCCCATCTGGGGCTATTCTGTTTGCCTAGAGGAATTTCATCGTAAAATTGAATAAAATTTGAAAATCACACCTGATTCACCTAAAAGTGCAATTGGTCTCATCCAGATGCAAAAAATGGGAAAAGCCATTCTTCATAAGTGTGTTAACCTTCCATGTTTCAGGACCATGAGATGCAACAGAAGATTGACTACGAGATCAAGATGCGTGAGGGTACGGCGAGACTGCTGGCCGCGTCCAAACACCCCACCCAGCTGCTGGAGGCCGCCAAGAACCTGCTCACGTCCAACACTCGTATCGTCACCTACATGGCAGAGCTACAGAGACGCAAAGCTGCTGAGGTGCTCGGGAACAAGTTAGTACTTTAATGCTCAATGTCGTAGGGAGATTTTTAACAAAGATGCATATCATTTCTGCTAAGCGATAATAATTAAAGCTTTAAGGTTCATGCTGGGCCCCCGTCCATTGGGGCCTAAAGAAATAGATGGGCTGCTTGTGCCTCTAGGCAAAGCCACTGGCTGACCATCTGATTACTGGTTAACCGCTCAGGTCTGAGGCTGCCCAGGAAAAGTGGTTCAAGTCAAACCATAACTGTCAACTGGGATGTAAAGCATCAATTCAAACAATCAAACAAACCATGCTAAAATTAAAGTTGCCAGTCTTTAACCATCTATAGCTGTCAGAATTTCACCATGTGTCAAGCATGAAAATGAAACAGCTGATTAAAGCCTGAATCACTACAGAAATCTGCAAGATTAAGAGCTGATTAAAAGTTTAACAGTGATGAGAACTGGAATTTTACATTGAAAATAAGTTGGTTTACATTTAAAGTAGTTCAAACTACTTCAGAGGCCTGCATGCAATAAAGAATAATTATATTCAGATTGGATTGATGTTGCACAGGCTAGGCTAGTTGTACATGTATAATGAGCCGCATCATGAGAAAACCAGATTTTTGCCTATGTGAAAACAAAGACGCAGATCAGCTGTGCAGTAACTGCACAGCTGATCAGCGCCTTTGTTTTCGCAACTCGGCTAGTGCAATTTCTCTTCTTCCTAAATCCGAAATTTCAAGCTTCTATCCATCTTGTGAGACTCTACAGGCCTGTTTGTGTCGGACCAGGTCGGCAACCCCAAAGAAGGGTTTTCTCATGTCGCGGCTCATTATAATGCCTTTCTCCTGTAGGATTGAGACGGAAGGGACCCAGTTACCGTGTAAAGCAGTTGTGAACCTGTCCGACCTGAGAATACCCCTCATGTGGAAAGATTCCGACCATTTCAAGAACAAAGGAGGTGAGACACGTAACTTGAGCGGCATCTTGAGAAAAAACAGATTTTTGCCAAAGCGAAAACAAAGGCGCAGATCAGCTGTGCAGTAACTGCACAGCTGATCAGTGCCTTTATTTTCGCACCATGGTTAGTCCCTCTTCTTCTTATTTCCAATATTCAAAGCTTCTAGCCATTTCTGTGGCCACGCAGGTCGGTTTGTGTCTGAGCTGGTGGGAAAAAACCAAAATCATGTATTCTTGCATAGCGGCTGATGTATTGATTCTGTTCACATATTCGTAGTTTTATTCAAGAAATGAGCCATCTCGTGGGAAAACCAACAATCTGCATATGCTAAAACAAAGACGCAGATCAGCTTCGCGGTAACCGCGAAGCTGATCAGCGCCTTTCTTTTCGCTACTCGGATAGTACAATTCCTCTTATACTTAAATCCAAAATTTCAAGCTTCTAGCCTGCTTCTATGACTGCCCAGGCTGGTTTGTGTCAGGCCTGTTCGGAAACCACATTGTTGGTTTTCCCACGAGGTGGCTCAAATGATCAGGAGCTGGTACAATCAAAACCAATGCCCCTCTCTAAAAACCCAGATGGAGATCGAACAACCCTAATTGGAGCTGCCTCATGAGAAAACAAACAATGTGGTTTTGAACAGGACCGATACACAATCAGGCTGTACAGTCACAGAAGCAGAATAGAAGCTTGAAATTTCGGTTTAAGAAGAAGAGGAAGTGTACTATTCATGTAGCGAAAGTAAAGGCGCTGATCAGCTGTGCATTTTCTGCACAGACTCACAGTTGATCTGCGACTTTTTTTTCACATGCAGATTGTTGGTTTTCTGATGCAGTGGCTCAATTATTCATATATAGTGTCATGTATGAAATGCTCAAGAACTGGTACAATCAAAATCAAGGCAACTGCGTGAAAACTCAGATGGAAAACAAACCGGATTTGTTAGTCTAACAAATTTGATCTGTCAAAACACACCTGTGAATGATAATTATTGCGAAAAATAGGTGCAAATATACCTATAAAGTTATGTTTTCATGCATGTCAAAATGACATTATAACAAAAAAAAAAAAAAGAAATAGTCAAAATTGGTAACATTTTAATAATTTGTGTCCTACTCCAAACTCGTACATTTACAGATAAAAAAGATATAAATATAAACAAATTTGAGGTACATCATGAGAAAACCAACAATGTGGTTTCCAAACAAGTTTGACACAAAACAGGCTGTACAAGCACAGAATGATGATAGATAGAGACTGGAAATTTTGGATTAAGAAAATAGAGGAATTGCACTATCTGCATAGCGAAAACAAAAGCGCTGATCAGCTTAGCAATTACTGCGAAGCTGATCTGGGCCTTTGTTTTTGCATATACATAATGTTTGTTTTCTCATGATGCGGCTCACTTTTGGATTATATTTCAATGATTCCCACACACAGAAGTTGCAATAAATGCACCTATGTAGGTGAGCCACTGCATCAGATAACCAACAAAATGCCTAGGCGAAAACAAAGGCGCAGATCAGCTGTGCAGTAACTGCACAGCTGATCAGCGCCTTTGTTTTCGCTACAGAGATTGTACAACCCCTCATCTTCTTCAATCCAAATATTTCAAGCTTCCAGCCTGCTTCTGTGGCTGTACAGCCTGGTTTGTGTCACACCTGGTCGGAAACAAAAAAATGTTGTTTTTCTCATGCACAGGCTCAGGTGACATCAGTAAATCTCATCTCCCTGCAGACTTTTGTCTGTTAGATAAAATTGTAATGATAAAACGTTTTGATGCACCACACTGCTGCAGAATTTGAGTACCTGCATCTGCATGACAGAATCACAAATGGTCTGAGTGCTTGTTGAAACTCGATTGTCCTTTGCATGTGCTCAGTCAGCATGATTAGTTTTACATGACAGAAGGATATGGACTACTGAACATGATGTTTTGCCATGTGGGAGCTCAGTCTTATATAAATTTCATTTAACCAGACTGATTTACATATAGACAGACTTTACTGCTGTAATTCACTTTCTTTAATTAACTCTGACATGATATGCATTCTAATACATAGAGATTGTTTTTTGTTTTATCATGCATCTTATAAGTGAATCAGAAAGTCATGCTGTGACATATTAGCTGTTGCACCAGAAAACCAATAATCTGCATACCCGAAAACACAAAGATGCAGATCAGCTGTGCAGTAACTGCACAGCTGATCAGCGCCTTTGTTTTCACCCCATAAGTAGTACATTGCACAAAGAATCTTCTTCCTAAATCTGAAATCTCAAGCTTTTTGTCTGCTTTTGTGGCTGCACAGCCAGGGGCCAGTTGTTCAAAATTAACGATGTCGTTAGTTAACATTTCGTTAAAGTTTCAAATGGCAATATTACAAATACAATGTCATTTTTTGTTGAAAAAATGTGAGAATCCTTTGCATTGCATTTATGTCTTAACGATATCATTAAGCTAACGATGCTTTGAACAACTGGGTCCTGGTTTGTGGTAGACCTGCAGCTGGCTGGAAACCCAGACAGCTGGTTTTCTCATGCGAAGGCTCATATGATTTGAGCCGCCTCGTGGGAAAACCAACAATGTGGTTTTCGAACAGGTCTGACACAAACCGACCTGTACAGCTACAGAAGCAGGCTAGAAGCTTGAAATTTTGGAGTTAAGTAGAGGAGGAATTGTACTATCTGAGTAGCGAAAACAAAGGCGCTGATCAGCTTCGCGGTTACCGCGAAGCTGATCTGCGCCTTTGTTTTCGCCTATGCAGATTGTTGGTTTTCCCTTGTTTGATACTTAGTTATTGTTACCATAACCACAATATACATTTATTTTTTCTGAGCGATGGTTGAAATTTTTCAGTATACAAAGAGAAACAAAAATTTACTTTTAAAATTATTGTAGAGAGCATAAAGATGAATATGTAAAGGGAGACAATTTTTCCACAGGAACAAGAAGTGCAGAATAATTCGGACTAAAATTTCTTATTTCAGACTATCGGCGCTATGCTGTATTCTGTTTGGTGAAGATTGGTACTGAAATCTACGACACCTCCCTGATCAGTAATGTCGACAGAAGTATGACAGATCTCTCATTTGACGATGTGATGGCGTTGTAAGTGTTTCTGCAGTTTTGTCATGACCACATTACCTTGTAACATTACGAAAACTTGCCCATGCGATAATCAGATATTTTTGAGCTTTAAAAATTGAAAATTTTCAGCTGAAAAAATTTGATATGTTTCTTATTCTTCAAAACATACATTGTGAGTACCCACAATCTATGTTTTGGACCAAAAGGAGGAAACATATTTATACCCCTGCATACCCCAGTTTTACTTCATAAAAGTGGTGTTCAAGGGGGTATTCATTGCATGGACATGTTTTCCTGATGAAAATGACACTCCATGGTACTGGTTACTAACCAGGAAGCGGAGGCTCCTTCCTGACATGAATGAAAATCTTTTACGAAGTATATTGTCTTGATGTATATTTTCTCAATATTATTTTTCCTCATTAAAAAGCTTTAACAAATTCAACATTATATAATTCATGAAAGAACTTGTAGGCATCTGTTTATTGTCAGACAGATCTAAAAGAAACAGGAGCAGCCTCCAGACATGCATGCACAGAAATAGAAAACACTAAATTATCAAGTTGTGAATCATTATGGATGTTTCCTTTCATTATAAAAGAGATTTTCAACAATGTCTAGTTAAAAGAGAACTAAACTTTTCTAGCTTATTAAAAGTGTTACAGGCATTTTCCTCTCAAATCAAGGGAAATAACTACTGACAAAGAAAAGACAAAACCACCATAGGCTCAAATAATAATTACTATAGAATACATTTTTGACTCCACATTGCATATTTTAATGATAGGTCTCTCTGTGTTGAAGTAATGACAAAACCCTTCGAGTGTACTGTAGAGGTATACTGTCACAAGTTACACAAGAAACTTACATTGTATTTGATCCTACGAAAACATACATAGGTGAAACCAAAGGAGCAGATCAGCTGTGTAGTTACTGCCCCATAGACAATACAATGCCCCATAGACAGTACAATGCCTCTTCTTTCTAAATCTGACATTTCAAGTTTCTAACCTGATTCTGTGGCTGTACAGCCTTGTTTGTGTCGGACCTGGTCGAAAACCCAAATGACTTTCTCATGTGAAGGCTCATGTTTCTTTGGTATGTTTTCAGCAATGACATCCCCCACGACTTCGAGTGTACTGTAGAGATATACTGTCACAAGTTACATGAAGATCTCACAATGGCCAGCACTCCAAAGAAGATCAAGAAGAAGATGACCGATCTGTCGGAGAGCGTGGGGAGAAGTGTCGGCAAACGATTATCAGGGCTGGTAAGGGGAGATAATAGTTTATTATATGAGTCGTGATGCGAGAAAACTGGTCTTCGGGTTTCCGACTAGATCGGATACAAACAGACCTATACAGTATCAGAAAAAGGCTAGAGTCTTGAAATTTTGGATTTAACAAGAGGAGTGATTGTACTATTTGTGAAGCAAAAACAAAGGTGCAGGTCAGCTGTGCAGTTACTGCACAGCTGATCTGTACCTTTGTTTTTTCATAGGCAAAATCCATTTTTCTCATTATACCCCCGGCATTTATGCCGACGGGTATATAGCTTTCGCTTTTCCGTTCGTCCGTTCGTATGTTAGTTAGTTAGTTAGTTAGTTAGTTAGTTCGTTTCTTCGTTCGTAATTCCGGAACGTTCGTGGAATTTACGTCAAAGTTTTGGTTAAAGTTTCTCTAGAGGTGTATATCTCATGAACCAATGGTCAGAAACAATTCATATTTGTACCATAGGTACCCTATAGGGTTTGCTATGTTTCCATGAGTTCGGACCCCAGGGCCCATCCCCAGGGGTAGGGCTGGAGGTCAAAATCTAGGTCACCTTTAAAATATGCTGTTTACAATTTTAATGTTTCTTCTATAAGTCCATATCTTAACAAACAATCATAGGGATGTATTCTTATTTAGTTCATAGATACCCTATAGGGTTTGCTTTCATACTCCATGCTCGGTACCATCTCCAGGGGGTGGGGCTAGAGGTCAAAATCTAGGACTTATTTATAATATGATAAATATCATAATAAATATTTTCTGTAAGTCTGTTTTCTTGACATCCACAAAGTTTTATCAGAAAGCATTCACACTTAGACCATAGGTACCATGTAAGGTTCAGACACTAGGGTCCATGTGCGGGGGGTGGGGCTAGAGGTCAAAATCTAGAACTTCTTTAAAAAAAATGTATTTCTTTACTTTTCTTTACCACCATGTTCAGAAATGATTCGTACTTGCACCAAAGGTACACTAAAGGTTTGCCTTGTTCCTAATGACATTAGACTCTAGGGTCCGTGCCCTGAGGGTGGGGCTAGAGGTCAAAATATAGGACATCTTATTTATTTATTTTTTTTTTTTTTTTTTTAATATTATTGAAGAATGACATTCTACTTTACATCTAGGATCGAGGACCTGACCCTCAATGTCCGCGATCAAGTCCTAGATTGAGTATACAAGTCAGCTCTGTATACTGCTCTAAAATAGATCTGTCATTCTACTACAACCCCCTCCCCCCTCCCCTTGTTTTTTGCAAATACAAATTTATAAGATTTACTTGTTGAGGGCACTCTCTTTCATCAGGAATTGAGGTTTAATGTGTCACTGTCAGTGAGCATGTCTGGATTGGTGGCGGTGGGCTGAGGGGTGGGGTCGTAGGAGGGAGCTACCAGCCGGGGGTATACGTGCCTCTCAAGGCACTTTTTCTAGTTGCAAAAGCTTTACAACCAGGTGTAACACTTACTGGGCTGTAAGCAGGCTTTCTTATTTCAAAGTTCCATGAGATGCGCATAATTAAGGTGAGCTGAGAGCTTCAATTCAATATAAATCTATACATTGTACTTAGTTTTTGTAGAATTGTCAAAAGTGATTTAACAATGGAAGGGAGACAATCTTGTGAATGAAGGATTTGTTAGAGTTGAATAATCAAACTTTAATTTTTTGTAGTAGATTTTGTGATTCAACCCAGATTGAAGCTATATATATTATCCAAAAATCATCAAGTCTAATTATGGTAGTATACATAAAATTCAAGATGAAAAGTCTAATAAAAAGGCAAATAAGCAAGTATTCTACAAAAGATAATCATCGAAAGTTAACAGACAGCTTGAATTATTTATTGCCAACAAATTAGTTTGACAATTTTCCAAGTCTATGTTTTTATTCCCTATATCTATTTGTTTATAGCCTAATCAGCTATATTTAAATTGCTATCTATGTTATTTATAGCATGACTCAGATATCATGGGCAACATGATGTTGGGACCAAAGTTTGACCTGGTTGCCCGGGGCACCCTGAGACTCCAAGACGTCGACGACTGCGTCAGGACCTTCGACCTTCAGCTGGAAGATGCCCCTGAGGGTAGTACGTCGGAACTGCCGCTGTTTGGTCACTACTGTTGTCGACTAGCGGCTCTGCCGCACTGTCTGGTCCAGTCTGTGGTGACTGGCTACCTCAGTCTTCAGGTACATATTAAAGAATTTAAGATTTGAGTTGGGTCAATAAAGGGAAATAATTTTGCAATTCGCATGAATGGAATGAAAAACAAGCAACATTGTCCCAACTTTAAAGATGTTGATTTAGCTACATTACTGAATTATGGCTGGATAACATTGAATGTTTGTGAAAAATTTGGATGATCTGTGCAGCAATGTATGGTTTGTAAAAAAATGTAACTAGTATCAGTAACTAGTATCAGACTGTCTCCTTGAGAATGTGAATTACCCATTGATATCCATTTACAATATGTATAATGGTCAAAGGGAAATTACTCCTTTTATAATAATGAAGGATTTATGGCTAACACCATTGTAACGGTATTTTGTTACAACAGCTTATCATTTAATTTATGCAGTCGATCTATATCTTTGCTGCCAGAATAGAATAAAATCTTTTGTTCTGATTGATGCCTGTTGTATTGTTGTTGTTTTTTGTCTCAGCTATTTAGTGCAAAGGAAACTCATGATATAATGCTAATATACTGATGTAATATTTACAGGAAGATGATGATCTCTCGAAGTGGAAGCGTTACTGGTGTGTGTTGAAGAACCTTCAGCTGTCCTGTTGGTCGTCGCCCGAAGACGTAGAAGTCACTCAACCTCTAGTCAATATACCTATCACTAAGGTAAATAGATTAATTTTAGAAAAAAAAATCTATACTAGAATATGACCATGTTTATCTTGTTGAGCCATATTTTGTGTCAGTTAAATAATACTTTATTAGATGAAGTACATTCTTCTGTTTAAAATTGTAAAAATAAAGACACCGTTTTTATAAGGGGCTCAGTAACATTTATTATGTTATGAAAGTGCAAAAAGCTATTCTGGAAAGCATTATCAAATGCCACAAAAATGTTAGATTGCAATAGGAGGAAACCATTGTAGTTACCTAAATTTTCTTTAGCATATTGGAAAAGTCCACCAAATGGCAAAAACCAAATGGCAAAAACAGTGATCCTGCCTGTGTCTACACTATTTTCTGTAGAATAACAATTTATAAGTAAATTTTTCTTTGTAGAATACTCAAATCTGTGATGCTGACCCCCGTACCTGTGAGAGGGCCCACTCATTCCATATCAAGACGTTAGGGGCCCGCTACGTCTCTGAGACGATGTTGTCAGCCGACAGTAAAGAAGAGCTCACCAAGTGGTTTGATGGCCTACAACAGCATTTACTAGACCAAGGTATGGTAAATGCCGCATATTTTGATAAATTACTGAACTTCAATAAAAAGAAAGTCATTGTACATACTCCTTTTTGCAACACTTTCCTTGGATGTTTGTTCTACACTTCATTTAACTTAGTATTTCATTAGAAATTGTTCACGGCGTCAGCCAAACACAGTTCAAGAACAATCTAGCATTGTTTTTAGCTCGCCTGTACGAAAGTACAGGAAGAGCTATTGCAGTCACCCCGGCGTCGGCATTAGCGTCGGCGTCGGCGTTGCTCAAAATGTTAAAGTTTTTGGTTAAAGTTTTTATAAGGCTATATCTCTTGAACATGTTGATGTACTAAGTTGATACTTTGCATGTTGGTAGATATTGGTCTGAAGTTTTATTCTGTACCATCATGACCCACCTGGGTGACCTTGAGGTCAAGGTCACAGACTTGGAGATTTTGTGTTAAAGTTTTTGGTTAAAGTTTTTGTAAGTCTATATCTCTTGATAATGATGATGGATCGAGTTGATACTTTGCATATTGATAGATATTGGTCTGAAGTTTTATGCTGTACCATCATGGACCACCTGAGTGACTTTGAGGTCAAGGTCACGGACTTAGAAATTTTGTGTTAAAGTTTTTGGTTAAAGTTTTTGTAAGTCTATATCTCTTGAATATACAGATGGATCAAGTTGATACTTTGCATATTGATAGATATTGGTCTGAAGTTTTATGCTGTACCATCACAACCTACCTGAGTGACCATGAGGTCAAGGTCACGGACTTAGAAATTTTGTGTTAAAGTTTTTGTAGGTTTGTATCTCTTGAAGCTTGTGCTAAGATAGATTAAGCTGATACTTTGCATATTGATAGGTATTGGTCTGAAGTTTTATGCTGTACCATACCCACCTGAGTGACCTTGAGGTCAAGGTCACAGACTTAGAAATTTTATGTTAAAAATATTTTGGGTTAAAGTTTTTAAAGTCTATATCTTTTGAATATGTTGATGGATTATGTTGGTATATACATGTAGTGGTTTTAAGATGTACCATCATGGCGAACCTGAGAGACCTTGAGGTCAAGGTCATGGGTCATAGATTTTAATAGATTTAGTGGCAAAGCATAAGTCAGGCGAGCTACGCTGTCCTGCGACAGCTCTTATTGCACTATTTAATAGTGTAGACCTTAGCTGAATTGAAAGTTATTGCATTCAGATTTATCAGATTCATGGCCATCAAAAAATAAAAAAGGCTGCATATTTGTAATTTACATATCCTATATTGTAGTGAATTTGCTCGTGTCCTGACATATAGTTTCTTTTACAAATACTAGATAAGTATTGACTATATTTCAGCATTCTGGAAGCAAGCCTGTGAGTACGTAATGGACGTACGGCGAGCAGCGGCCCACCGAAGCTCAGTGGTGATGGGAAGGAAAAGCTCAATCTACGATGAAACTCCTATCTCGGGTGAGACGGATGTTTCTGTATATAAGCCTTTGAATGAGAAAAACAACAATTTGGGTATCCATCCAACCATGTCTGACACAAACCAGGCTATACAATCACAGAAGCAGGCTAGAAGCTTGAAATTTCAGATTTATAAAGAAGAGGAAGTGTTCTATCAATATAGCGAAAACAAAGGCGCTGATCAGCTTCACAGTTACTGAAATTTCGCCTAGGCAGATTGTTGGTTTTCCCATGTGGCAGCTCATATGCTTGCTTTCTAAATGTGGTCGTATTGCTTTTTCCTGCATATATTTTTTCTAATCAATCTGTCCAAAGTCTGGGAATAAGATAAAGGTTTTATGTCACTCAAATATCGTCATAACATTTGAAAATTCTAATTATCAATACATACAAGTGGAATTTAAAGTCCTTTGATTACCATTGAAAACAAGGAGGCTGGGTTGTGTCCTACATGCTTTGAAAACCCTTAACTTAGGTTTCTAGACATTACTCCTTTTTTATGGCCTTTATGAGACTAGGAGAAACATGACTGTTCACTCGACTCGGAGATTTTAAACATTTTCCCATACAGAGTAAAATTATTCAAATTGTCTCTCACATGCAATGAAATGCACGCCTGTTTCACAGTTTCAGCCCAGTTTTGGTGTTAGAATGGTTTCTCACGCTATTGCTTTCATTTCAGAGCCCAAGAAGCGCCTGTCTAGCACCGACCTGAAGGTCGACGACGACAAACTGAGTAAGATGCTCGACACCATCATGGGGGAGGCGAACGAAATCCGCAGCGGCCGACCAAAGTCTACAAGCTCATCTGGATCCAGCTAACGCAAACAACTTGTGATATAGACTATAACTATATGTGATACGGTTGACAGTGTTCCCTGTGTTCATAAACTTGACAGATGTCTGTCATGGACATTGACAGAATGGTTCGGTGAAACTAACAGAAATGTGTCTATTTCACAGATGACTTCCAGAGATATTGAGAACGATCAATTAAGTGTCAAGGACGAACAATTAAGTGTCAAGAACAAACAGTTAAGTGTCAAAGACAGATAGCTCTGAGCCAGAATACTGCCAGAGCATGTTCTTTTCATGGTTTACAGGTCAATAAGGAGTGGCGACATTAAGGTGGCAAGATAATTGGCTTACTCAGTGGCTCATTTTATGACAAGCTTTCAGTGACATATGTTTTTTGAACACAAAATAATTTATCGACAGTCCTGGAACTGAGTTTTTGAAGCGCCAATATCACTGTAATGCTTATGAGGAGAGAAATTGCCATTCTAGAAATCAATTTAATGTACTGTAACTGACATTGTGTTAACATTAAGTTAAGTCACTTGTCATTAGTTGGTGGGAAGAAACAGTGCTTAAAAGTCCCAATAATGTGCAATGGCAATAGCTTCATAAATCTGAAATGAGTGAAAGGTTCAGATATATTTTACTACTAGATGAGCCACGTCATGAAAATACCAACAAGTTGGTTTTTGAACAGGTCCAACACAAACCGAGCTTTACAAGCACAGAAGACAGCTAGAAGCTGGAAATTTTGGAGTTAAGAAGATGAGGAATTGTACTATCTGTGTAGCGAAAACAAAGGCGCTGATCAGCTTCGCAGTTACTGCGAAGCTGATCTGCGCCTTTGTTTTCGCATATGCAAAATGTTGGTTTTCATGTGAGAAGCTTTGATTCTCTTGAGGACATCCGCTTTGTCTTGGAAACTGTACAAGACAAATTGTCTCGTGTATCTGATCACAAATTTTCAATCAACAATTGATGTAGCCGTCAGTAAATTTTATGTTTTGTAAATTATGTACATTTACAGCCATATTGTGCTATTGTTACCTATGGGGTAATGTGTAGAAATATGTACAGTCGTAGCTTTAAAACATGAGATATAAAAGATGAACATTCTTAGATATTTTCTTGACATTTCTATGTATAAGCTTGCACAGGATGATCATTAGAACTGAGATAGTTCTAATAAGCACTAAATGCATATTTTATGTAGAAGGAAATTAATGTTATTTGAGCCTTCGCAGAAAACCAAAAATCTGGGCTTCTGACCAGGCCTGACACAAACCAGGCTGTACAGCCACAGAAAATAGTTTAAATAGCTTGACATTCGGATTTTAGAAAGACAAGGTATCGTACTATCTATGGAGCGAAAACAAAGGTGCTGATCAGCTGTGCAGTTACTGCACAGCTGATCTGCACCTTTGTTTTCGCATATGCAGATTGCTGGTTTTCTATTGTGGGGGGCCCTTAATTAAGGCCAAAACAAAATATATATGTGGTTTTGAAAAATAGGGTAGGTAGGTAGGACAAATTTTTTATTTTATTGAAACATTTTACAAAGAAAACATACCAAAACCTTATAAAATAGCCACTTTTTAGACATTTAACCAAGGTAAGGCAAAAAAATGTTTATGGTCGGTGGCAAAAAATTAGGGTAGGGTAGGGGAACCGGAACCACATATATATTTTATTTTGGCCTAATGTACTTATAAGTCCTAGAAAAGCCCACCTATTTTTCCTCTTGGTTTGACAGCCAGAAAAATGCTCTTAATTTACAAAGGTTGAACAAACAGAAACAAGTTTTTGTGGCGATTTGCAACTTTTTTCTGTCGAAAATCTGTTTGTTCACCGACTGTAATTTTGATTGTTGTCTATCTAGTGTTTAATGGAATGAAAAAATTCATAATTCTTAAATCCTTATATGCTCAAAATATTAACAAATGTGTTGTAGAAGTTTACTCTGAAATATTATGTTCATGAAATGTATAAGGTATTTATTTGTGTAAGCAATTACAATGCATCCATGACAATAAAGAATTAAGCATGCATTTTCTATTTGAAAGTATGCTAAGTTGTTTTCCGAGCATGATAGACTTTATATGCTATATAAATTAATACCAATTTTTGCAAATTGTAAAAATGAATGCTTTTGAAAAACTTTTTTCTTCTTTTTTTATTATGTGTATTATCAGAGTACCAGTTTTACTACATGTGATTTTAAAATATTGGATGGTCAGTTTTATCAGTTTGAAGCTGTCTTGGACAGTAATGCAGGGCTCTTGCATTTTATATATATAAAAACTAGGGTTCATATGAGCCACGACGCGAGAAAACCAGTCTTTGGGGTTTACGACAAGGTCCGACACAAACCGGTCTCAGAAGAAAACTAGAATCATGAAATTTTCGGCATAAGTAGAGGTACTATCCATGTAGCAAACACAAAGGCGCTGATCAGCTGTGCAATTACTGCACAGCTGATCTGCGCCTTTGTTTCGCATATGTGAAAATCTGGTTTTCTCTCGTTGCAGCTCATATCTTGATATAAGCACTTACTTTTGTATTCAGTTTTTGGAGTTTTCATATTTTGTAGAACATTTTTAAAATGAACCGTTTTACCTTTGGCATTTGTGTTTGTATTTGTTTACATTCCTTTTTCCAAATTAATGTTGCTTAGATACATAAACATTTTTGATAAAATCACCTTGTGAGAAAGCCTATTTTAGCATGGGAACCCTGAAACTAGGTCCAACTACATTAATGAACCGCGTCATAAGTAAACCAACAATCTGCATAAGCGAAAACAAAGACGCAGATCAGCTTTGTGGTAACCGCGAAGCTGATCAGCGCCTTTGTTTCCACTACACAGATTGTACAATTCGTCTACTTTCTAAATCCAAAATTTCCACTCGCTAGCCATCTTCTGTGATGGTACAGACCAGTTGGTTTTCTCATGACGCGGCTCATTTCTGTTCTGTCCGGTTCATGATGCTTTTAACTGCATGTGAAAAGATAGATTCAGAGTTTCTGTGACTTAACAATCACTTCTTGTTTACAATTTTAGCTATGTTTCCTGTACATGTTTATCCGAAATATTGGTAAAATTCGTATGAAACTAAAGAAAAATAGCTGAGTCTCGCTGTATTGTAATTGATGTATAGGTTTTCTCATACCTCATTCTTGATTCAACAAATCATCAAAAAATTGTTTGCCTGTGCTGTTTATGCAGTATTTGTATGAAAAAAATGAAAATAATGATATAAAGATCACACTGTCTTGCTCGTCTTTGACTTTCCATATTGTTGTTAAACTATTGTCATTTCACTGGATATGGTCTTTACGAAAATACGCCCATGTAATATACAGATTTTTAAACAGATTTTTCTGAAGTTGTAAAAATTGAAAATTTTCTGTAGAATTTCTTTCTTATTTTTGCTCAAAACATAGATAGTGGGTACACGTTAGAACCGCCTAATACCCACAATCTATGCTTTGGAGCAGAAATAAAAAAATAGGTATACCCCTGCCATACTCCAGTTTTGCTATATAAAAGTGGGGTTCAAGGGGATATATATTACATGGACATGTTTTCGTGATGGTACTGTGAGAAAGTCCAAGGATTCTCATATTTAAGTGTTTTATAGCCAATAGCATTGGGGTTCAAATGCCACCAATGCTGGGTTGTGTTCTTAAACACTGAATAGTACCAAGGGAACAGCTCCGTCCCAACATGACTGAAAAATTATTGACTGGCATGTTAAATGTAAATTAGAAAACAAAACACAGTGGTGATGTGTTTACTATTTTTGCAATTATTCTATATTTTATTTCTCCACAGTCTATAATTAACATTCTAACAAACTTAGAAATGTGACTTGATTCCAAAAGGCCCAAACTACCATATCTTCAAAGTCAGTAACCTCTGACATCGAAAGTTCCCAAATTGTGACATTATCTGGCATTTTGGTCGGAAATTTGGTTTTTAACATTTTCACACTTTTTATTATCGTGTTAATAATACAATTTCGAATGCTTTTATGAACTGGGAAAACGAGAATTGAGGAAAAGGAGAAAATATGCAACATCCTCAGTTTGTATCTTTTTTTTTTAATTGAAAAAGAAATTAATTGGTCTTTAGAAAACCTTCGTAAAAATAACTCTCAGTGTCTTGCTCTGTTGTCCTAGAAATTTCCAATCTTTCTTATAAGATGGTGTTTTGAAACTAGTGACACAGTGCACAAAAATCCAATTAACATCGCAAGTGATTTCATGACGTCAACTTTCAGTCACGTTTTGTGATGTCAATGTCATGCCTCCACAAGACCCAAAATCTCAAAAAACATCACAATTATATGGGGGACATTGATTTTGATCAACAAGACATTTACTGTGCTTACATGCAATACATCTGTGTTCCAATTGAACACTAATTAACGATCTTTTTCGTAGAATCATACATGATGTTGATAAGGGTTGGATTTCTTTTTTATCTCCTATATATAGAATAACATTAATGCTTTGGCTTATCTGGGGCCCAGAATGTTTTCCAACCCCTATAGCCTTTGCCAAAACACATGACATTGAATGTTATTGGTGTATATGGTGTTGAGTGACAAGTATGAACATGGTATAAAAGGAAAAGCCAGAAGTACTCTATAAATAGAAATAAATGTGTATTTCCATTTTAACCAGGAAGTTGAAATGTGTAACAAGAAAGTACATGTATTGGTTTTACAATAAGAAATTATTTATAAATAAACAGATTTTCAAACTTCCAATTTCTATAGTTAGAAAATTAACAGCAAAAGCATCACAGTATATATTCAATATCATCTATTTTTCATTCAGTTTTATGTCCATTTCAAGATTTTAGCTCATATGCAATGGGCCAATCAGTAGGTGGGACGAAAATGGGAGACCCTCCCCCCAAAAAAATATCTGGCACAACTGCAAGCAGAACTTGGCTTGTCTCACAAGTGCCCCATAAGGGGCTTGAACCCACACCAGACAGCAATGAAATGATTAACTGATTAAGCGTGTTAATGTGTTCATCGCTCTTTAATAGCCACACGGCCAAAATATGCTGTTTTACATCCTACACAACAGTTAAGGTCATATGATGGGGAGAAAATGGGTTAAAGTCTCATCTGAAAGACTCGAGAAGCATGAGCCTGAGAACCTTGGACCCATTTGTTCAAAATTAATTTCAAATGGCAATATTACAAATTGTTACTTTTTGTTGAAAAAATGTGAGAACGACAGTGTTTTGAACAACTGGGCCCTGGTGGTTAATATATGAGCCGCCTCACGGGAAAACCAACAATCTGCATAGGCGAAAACAAAGACGCAGATCAGCTTCGCGGTAACCGCGAAGCTGATTAGCTCCTTTGTTTTCGCTACTCGGATAGTGCAATTCCTCTTCTACTTAAATCCGAAATTTCAAGCTTCTGGCTCTTTTCTGTGACTGTACAGGTCGATTTGTGTCGGACCTGTTCGGAAACCACATTGTTGGTTTTCCCACAAGGCGGTTCAAATTAATAAGGTGAGTGGCTTGCCCACCACACCATGTAGGCTTTTCTGTACAAGTAGTACATGATTACAACTTTTGAATACAATACGAGCCTGTGCATGAGAAAACCAACACTTTGGGTTTCCGACCAGGTCCGACACAAACCAGGCTATACAGTCACAGCATAAAGCTAGAAGCTTGAAACTCTGGATATAAGTAGAAAATTAATAGTACTATCCGTGTGGCGAAAACAAAGGCGCTGATCAGCTGTGCAGTTACTGCACAGCTGATCTGCGTCTTTGTTTTCGCATATGCAAATTGTTGGTTTTTCCATACTTTATGACTACCTCACATTAAAAAAAATACAAACACATAATAATAGCTAGGAAAATACATTCAAATACAATAGGTAGAAAATCTCCATAATGCACACACAATAGAAAGCCTAATATTATCATTGGTATGAATCTTATCACATTCAATGTATATACAATTATCAATGAATTATGATTTAGAGTTTCATGTCCTATCAATAGCAAAGGTCATATGGAAACTAGAAGCTTCAGTGGCTAAGTAGTTAAGCCACTTGTAAACCAGGGGTCGCAGGTTCAGCCCTGGGCTTTTCCAGTCTGTCCCATCTCCATAGCTGTAGAAGGGCCGTTAAAGAAGGCAAAATCAACCAGAGGACCAATGGTCCTGTAAACGCTCACCTGAGACCTGGGATATACATGTACCAATAAACTTGTTAGACAAGAATGGTACAATGCATGTATATAACCCTAGGGCAGGGCAAGAATAACTCTTGGAGTCAATGTCTTTTTCAAATCATAAAAATTCAGTTCATTTGCCAATTAACTGCAAGTTTTGTCCTTCAAATGACATTTTAACAATTTTTTCCATTCAAATGCATAAGCGATCTAAGTTCACCTTGCCATGAAATAGGTCAAGGTCATCCCAGTGTCATGATTTATATAAATTTTGTAGACCTCCATTCCTTAATGCTTCATGCCAAGTTTCAAAATCATAGGCTTACTGGTTCTGAAGAAGAAGATTTTTAAAAATTTTTGCTATTTATAGCCATGGTGGCCATCTTGGTCATGTGACCTTGCCCATTTATATGAACTTTCATTTGCCCTTCCTAAGGATGCTCCACAAAAAGTTTGGCTTTGATTGGCTAAGCAGTTTCTGAGATAAAGCTATTTGAATATTATGGTCATATACATGTACATAGCCCCGGGGCAGGGGCAGACAACCCCCTGGGCCCAAAATATTTTCTTAAACATAAATCTTCTGTCCATTTGCTCATCTCTAGCAAGTTTTCTGACATCTTATTACATTTTCCTATTTTTTCCCATTCCAATGCATGGGAGACCTAAGTTGACCTTGCCATAAAATAGGTCAAGGTCATCCCAGGGTCATGATTTATAAAAACTTTGTAGAGCTCCATTCCCAGATGCTTCACACCAAGTTTCAAAATCATAGGCCTTCTGGTTCTGAAGAAGAAGATTTTTAAAGGTTTTTGCTATTTATAGCCATGGCAGCCATCTTGGTCATGTGACCTTGACCATTTATAAAAACTTTCATTCCCCCTTCCCAAGGATGCTCCACATGAAGTTTGGCTCTGATTGGCCTAGCGGTTTCAGAGAAGAAGATGTTTGAATAATATGGTCATATACATGTATATAGCCCCGGGGCAGGGGCAGACAACCCCCCAGGGGCTAAAATTTCCCATTAACATTAATCTTCTGTCCATTTGCCTATTCCCAGTAAGTTTTACCCATTATATAGCATTTTACCATTTTTTCCCATTCAAATGCATTGGCGACCTAAGTTGACCTTGCCGTAAAATAGGTCAAGGTCACCGCAAGGTCATGATTTATATATACATTGTAGTACTTGAGTCATCGATGCTTCATGCCAAGTTTGGTTGAAATCGGTCCAGTGGTTCCGGAGAAGAAGATTTTTGAAGGGTTTTTACCATATATGGGCATGGTGGCCATCTTGGTCATGTGACCTGGATTATTTATATATACATTGGTTCCCCCTTCCCATAGATGCTTCATGTAAAATTTGGCTTTGATTGGCCAAGCTGTTTCAGAGAAGAAGATCTTTGAAAATGGTGGACGACGGATGGACGGACGACGGACGGACGGACGACGGAGCATGGGTATACTATAAGCTCACCTTGTGAGCCTGACGGCTCAGGTGAGCTAAAAACCATAATATAGAGACTGAGAAGTTAAATGGGTATCAGTTATGAACCGCGCCATGAGAAAACCAGTTTTTTGCCTATGCGAAAACAAAAGGCGCAGATCAGCTTCGCAGGAACTGCAAAGCTGATCATCGCCTTTGTTTTCGCTACACCGATAGTACAATTCCTCCTCTGCGTATATCCAAAATCTGAGGCTTCTAGCCTGCTTCCTTGACTGTGTAGACCTGTTTGTGTCAGACCTGGTCGGAAACCCCGAATCCCGGTTTTCATGCGTCGCAGCTCAGTTATATCTACATGTATAAGAATATGAACTAACATGTCATAATGAAAACCTATTTGGCAACTGCTGCAAAAGGGCATATTGGCTGTCTGGTAACTGAAAAGTTGATCACAACATTTCTTTCTATTGATTTGTTTTACTGTTCTAGATCGAAAGTTTCAAGCCTTTACACATTTTATTTGTGTCAGGCCTGGTCCAAAGCCATGAGGAAATTTTTGTGTAATGTAATTCATATATTTTCAGAAAATGAAATTCAAAAGCCTGAAAATCATATTAAATGAACTTTCATGAATGAAAATTATCTTTCTCCAAACATTTACGACTTGATGGTCTATTTAAACTGTTATACAATTTGGCTGACCTAAGCAGATTCTCAGAGAAATATGATACCTCCTATATTGTCATTGGGCCACATAATGGCTTAAAATAAGCCTTGGACCATTATATAAAATTGCAAACAAATCATAAAAATTACTAAACATGATTTTATGAATACATCATGCAAATGAAGATGGTGCATATTTATGCTATCAACATTACAAACACAGACACACACATCGACTGACTATAAAATGGAAATGTCTACAAACTGGCAAAGGTAAAATATATTTATAGTAATTCTTATCTGGTTACCGATGAATTGATTTTATTTTGCATTTAACCCGGGGCATTCAACGTATGATTGACATTGAACATTTATATTTAACATTTTTCATACAACAACCATTGTAAATGAAAACTGCAAATGATTTTAATATGAAATTAAAAACAAAACTATATGAGCCGCCGCATGGGAAAATCGACAATCTGCATAGGCGAAAACAAAGGCACAGATCAGCTTCGCAGTAACCGGATCAGCGCCTTTGTTTTCACCACACCGATAGTACAATTCCTCTACTTTCTAAATCCAAAATTTCCAGCCTCTAACCATCTTCTGTGACATGTACAGCCCGGTTTGTGTCGGACCAGGTCGTAAACCAAAATTGTTGGTTTTTCAGCAAAGGCTCATATTATATTTTTAGATCTGCAATGTGTTTCCACTTTTTTTAACAGTAAATTGAGCTGCCTCATGGGAAAACAATGTGGTTTTTGAACAGGTCTGATACAAACCAAGTTGTACAAGCACAGAAGATGGCTAGAGACTGGAAATTTTGGATTTAGAAAGTAGAGGAATTGTACTATCCATGAAGTGAAAACAAAGGCGATAATCAGCTTTGCAGTTATTGCGAAGCTGGTCTGCGCCTTTGTTTTCGCATATGCAGATTGTTGGTTTCCCCATGTGGCGGCTCAAATATCTTGAATTTCCATGTAAAAACCACAAAAATCAATAATCAAGCATTGTTTTGAACAATAAACCTACAAAAACACAACTAATTTAACATTACTAACATTACAAAACAAAATAGATTTTTCATATACATGTATGACCAATACTTTAACTTAAAGTTCATATCAGGTTAGGAATTTGTATATAAGATCTATTTTCTAACCGGCTTGACATATAATCCTAAAAGACACATTTTTCAATGTTGTGGCTTGGTTTTATCTATTTTTGGAAAATTATCTGTCATGTTTCGAAAAATACCTATGACCAATATATTGTTTAATAATATATTAAATACTAGTTTCAGTTTCGTTTTACAATGTATACTTATCTGCAATGAACATGTCATGAAATATATTATTAAGTTGGGGCATATAATGAACAATTGAGCACATTTGGTGGCCTTGTGTGTTAGACACAAAAGAGAGAGAGGTTGGCATGTTGGTGCCCCAAATCTACCAACAAGACACTCCATTCCACATTGTACTTGTTTTAAAATTATCCAGAAAGCATTGCCTCCACCCCAACATGAATGAAAACAAGTGGAATGGGACATTAAGTCCCTAAATCATACATAAGTATTACCGGTATATCACTTCTCCTATTCCTAAGAAATTATTATGAGGTCCGCTGTTCACAGTATATTGTGAACACGTTTTCTGAATGTATCTGTTCGCAAAACTATCTAGTTCAGAATAAGTTTCATCTCATCATAAGACACTTCCTAAAATTTCATTTTCAATAAGAACTACCTAAATAGCATAATTCTGATGAATAACATCCTTTGCATCACTTTTTCAGGTTATATCTACAACATATGTTTTTAGTGAAGAAACAACCATTAGAACTCTTGTTCTTATCATGACACACAAACATCAGGATAACGCATCCATGGCATGTATACCCCCTTGAACCCCCTTTTTTTATACAGCAAAAGTGGGATATGCAGGGGTATACATATTCTTCTTATTTTTGCTCCAAAACATAGATTGGGGGTACTTGTTAGAACCGCCTCAGCGAGGCGGTTCTAACATGGTTCTAACAAAATCTTGTACCCAAAATCTGTTTTGAGCAAAAAAAAAAAAAAAAAAAAAAATCTAACATTTTTTTCATTTTTTCCATGTGAAAAAATCTCTATATATTACATAGGCAAGTTTTCATAATGAAATAAGATCCCCATAATACATGTACTAGCAACCATTCAGAATATATTCACTCGGTCTTAACATGATGGGAAAATTGTTGACTGGGACATTGAGCCATAACCAAACCAATTCATTATCTGCTTATTTCATTTTGTTATAAGCAGCCATCATCAACACACCAGCGGCAACCCCTATTCCTAAGCTTGTCAGAGAAGACCAGCTTCCAGACTGAGGATTATCATTCCCTCTAACTTCATTTGTCCCTGAAGCTACATCTCCCACTCCAAGGCTTCTAAAAGGCTGAGGGGTATCATTCCTTCTACCTTCATTTGTCCCTGAACCCAAGCTTCTAAAAGACCAACTACTTGACTGTGGAATATCATTCCTTCTACCTTCATTTGTCCCTGAACCCACACCATCCATTACAAGGCTTCTCAAAGACCAGCCTTTTGACTGTGGGGTGCTCCCTCTACCTTCATTTGTCCCAGAAGCAAATTCACCACTTCCATCTTTTCCTTCATTACTTAATTGTGTGTCAATCTGTTCTTTTTTCAGTTCAGTTATTGACTCGGCACTTCCCAAATCACTGGTATCTGTGAAAGAGTATGAAAACTCATCCCTATTCCTGTCAAGGGATCTGGAAGAGTTGGTGGTAACATAAGTACTGGCTGCTTCCGGATCTGTAACAGAATTCAGGGTTCCTGTTCCTGACTCACTTGCAATACCAATAACCTCACCCATGGCCACTGCTTCAAGATCATGATCTAAGCTATTTTCATTGTTATCATGTACAGTTAGTTCAAAGTTTTCAGAAGTAATTGAACTCAGGTCAAGATGGTGAAATCCACTTTCAGTTGTTAAAGGTGTATCAGTTTCAGACCTTGCACTATTGAATCCACAGACATCGGAAATCTCTGGCAGAGAATTCAATGTGTTATTCCCGACATCTTCAGGTGTAATCTGAGCAACAGACACATCATGTAATGTTGGCGCATTAGATGTGTGCAATTTTAGATGGTTCTCAATAGAGACACCTTGCTGTTCCAGCTGTGAATTATGATCAGATTCTTGTACCAATGAAGGAACTGTGACATACAGGTCTGGTCGAGGCCTTTTGGGTCTCACAACTGGAGCTTGTCGCTCCTGTTTTAAATTTACAAACTGACTGGAATCCATGCTAGGCTCAGTTTGCACAGGATTCCTGCAAGTTTCAAGGCTTTCTTGTCTTATGACTCTTTCATTTGTGTTACCAAAACTAGATCTGTCTTCATCCAGAGAGTAATCCCTGTCATTATGATTACCAAATGCATCCATTGCCAGCCTGCCACTATTGGTTGGTTTATATCTCATCTTCCTTCCTGGATAATCAGCAATGTCTTCATTCATTGACAAATTAACAGATCCATCTATTTCAAGGCTACTATCTGATATCTTCGACTCTATACTGCTATCCTCAAATGTTCCACTTGATGAAGCACTGGTATTGTATCCAGTATCATCACCCATTCTTTCAATTATTTTATCTCTTCCTTTCTGTAACTCAATAGAAACATCAAAATCTTCATTACCAAATTGCTGCCAATCTGGGCATGCAACAATTGGTTCTTGAAAAAAATCCTTTGGTATTGTCTTTGCTGAAGTAATTTTATCAGTTTCATTAGGATTACTGATTTCAACATTTTCTTCATCTCTATCTACCTCATTAGTCTTGTGCTCATGTATACTTTCTTCAATTCCAGGTGGGTCTAGGCTAGGACTTCTGTACTTCGTAATTTTCTCTAGCTCATACAGCATATCCATGCGTTCAATTTCATGCAGTTTCCTGATCAGCATTTCTAGTGTTGGGTTTTGTTTTTGAACCCAGTCATCAATGACAGCTTTACCAGGGCTTGGCTGCTTCTCAAAATCATCAATCTCTGATGTTTTGTAGACTGAAAAAAAAATACAATCTAAGCATTACTTTGAAAATTTTTTAACGCCGGCAGTTTGTGTCATACAAAGACCAGGAACGTCAAGAACTCTGTACAAATGGCTGGGCTGACCTAATGTTTTACTAGCAGAAAATGAATCGTTCAAGATAATACATCAGCATCTCCCAAATGCCCAGTTTAAAAATGCTGGAACGTATTTCATAATTTTGACACTACTTTTGACAACCAGAGGACCAATGGTCCTGTAAACACTCACCTGAGACCTGAGATATATACCAATAAACTTGTTTGACTAGAATGGTAATATACATGTATATAACCCCAGGGCAGGGTCAGAGCCACCTCTGGAGTCAATTTCTTTTTTAAATCATAAAGATTCAGTCAATTTGCCAATTTACTGCAAATTTTGCCCTTCAAATGACATCGTTAAAATTTTCCCCATTCAAATGTGTGGGCAACCTAAGTTGACCTTGCCATAAAAAGGTCAAGGTCATCCCAGGGTCATGATTTATACAAACTTTGTAGAGCTTGATTGCCTGATGCTTCAAGCCAAGTTTCAAAATCATAGGCCATTTGGTTCTGGAGAAGAAGATTTTTAAAGGTTTTTGCTATTTATAGCCATGGCGGCCATCTTGGTCATCATCCATTTATAAAAACTTTCATTCCCACTTCCTAACAATGCTCCACATAAAGTTTGGCTATGATTGGCCAAGCGGTTTCAGAAAAGAAGATCTTTGAATATCACTGTCATATACATGTATATTGCCCCGGGGTGGGGGCAGACAGACCCCTGGGGTCCAAATTTTTTCAGAATCATCAATTTTAAGTCCATTTGCCCATTTCCTGCAAGTTTATCCCTACAAATGACATTTTAACACTTTTTCCCATTCAAATGCATGAGCGACCTATGTTGACCTTGCCGTAAAATAGGTCAAGGTCATCCCAGGGTCATGATTTATATAAACTTTGTAGAGCTCCAGTCACTGATGCTTCACACAAAGTTTCAAAATCATTAGCCTTCTGGTTCTGGAGAAGAAGATTTTTAAAGGTTCTTGCTATTTATAGCCATGGCGGCCATCTTGGTCATGTGACCTGAATTATTTATATAAACTTTTTTTCCCTCTTCCTAAGAATGCTCCACATGAAGTTTGGCTTCGATTGGCCAAGCGGTTTCAGAAGAGAAGATGTTTCAATATTATAGAAATATACATGTATACAGCCCCGGGGCAGGGGCAGACAACCCCAAGGGCCAAAATTTTTCCATAAACATTAATTTTCTGTCTATTTGCCTATTCCCAGTAAGTTTTACCCATTTTAAGACACGCGACATTCCCATGCCAGTGAGACACTAGCTTTAGGTGGCTTACACTGTGAAAATACACAACAGAAACCAAAAAGGTTTAAGCTTTTTGCACTCCCTACCATAGTAAAATCCCAAGTTTAAGCTTTTTGAAAAAGCTTGCACCCTTTCAGCACTCTTTTCAGAAAAGAGTGCTGAAAGGGTGCAAGCTTTTTCAAAAAGCTTAAACTTGGGATTTTACTATGGTCTGAAAAGAGTGCTGAAAGGGTGCAAGCTTTTTCAAAAAGCTTAAACTTGGGATTTTACTATGGTCTGAAAAGAGTGCTGAAAGGGTGCAAGCTTTTTCAAAAAGCTTAAACTTGGGATTTTACTATGGTAGGGAGTGCAAAGAAATAGCTGGCCAACTAGGATTTCCTATTTAAAGTTTATTAATATAAGTAATCTTAAAAGCCTAAACATCTGCTTATTATAATAGTTAAATAGCATTTTACCATTTTTCCCCATTCAAATGCATTGGCGACCTAAGTTGACCTTGCCGTAAAATAGGTCAAAGTCATCGCATGGTCATGATTTATATAAACTTTGTAGAGCTTCTTTCTGTGATGCTTCATGCCAAGTTTCAAAATCATAGGCCTTCTGGTTCTGGAGAAGAAGATTTTTAAAGGTTTTTGCTATTTATAGCCATGGCGGCCATCTTGGTCATGTGACCTGGACCATTTATATGAACTTTTGTTCCCCCTTCCTAAGGATGCTCCACATGAAGTTTGGCTTTGATTGGCCAAGCGGTTTCAGAGGAGAAGATCTTTGAAATTGTGGACGGACGACGGACAACGGACGGACGAACGGACGGACGGACGACGGAGCATGGCCATCCTATAAGCTCACCTTGTGAGCTTTCGGCTCAGGTGAGCTTATAATTAAATACCAATCAATACTTACTGAAAGTATATTATAAAATTTAAAAGACAATGATGTTATTACAAAGTTAGTGCTATAAGCCACATAATGAGAAAAGTACTCAAACAAAGCCTAAGAAAACTGCACAGTAACCAATTATCAGTCTTTGACACATCTCCACTTCTAAATCTTTCGTCTATCAGCCTTGTCAAACATCTATAATATGAACTTACTATCTAGCTGTGCGGCAAACTTCATCCAATTATTGATACCACTTAAATCTAACATCTTATACACGTAAATCACACTAGCAGGTAGTTTCAAGAGAAGGGTGCTTCCATCGACTGGCCTAGCCTGTTTGTTTTCATCTAATACACATTGTTTTTCAGGTTCAACTTTGGGAGGCTGTTCTTCTAAAATGTCTGAAACGATATGCACCAAATATAAGAAACAAAATGGTTATATGTTCGATTGCCGAAACAGTGAATCTAATTTCCTCAAGAATTTATTTTTTAAGTATAAATCAGATTCTAATCAGCAACTTATCAGTATAACCATATTTTTTAGAATACATGTTATAATTATTGTATGTTTTAATGAAGGAATATACATGGAAATCAAACGATAATGGACAGTTGATTGTTTAAAACAGGTTGATCTGGACCCAGTTGTTCAAAGCATCGTTAGCTTAACGATATCGTTAAGACCTCAATTAAGTAAATGCCGACTATATAAGCAAATACACTGTTATTTTTTGTTGATAAAATGTGAGAATCCTTTGCATTATTTTTTCAACAAAAAAATAACAGTGTATTTGTAATATTAATGTTTGAAATTTTAACGAAACGTTAACTAACGACGTCGTCAATTTTGAACAACTGGGCCCTGATTTATAATGTTGCATTTGTAATTTTCCCTTAACTTTGACATTCACTTTGCTAGCCATATAAAGTCTTGTACAATTTATTGTTTGCTTGTGTATTTTTACATGCAGTGTCACTATTTTGATACTTTTTGCTAGCCATATTTGAGCCACCTCATGGGAAAACCAACAATCTGCATAGGCAAAAACAAAGACGCAGATCAGCTTCTCAGTAACTGCAAAGCTGATCAGCGCCTTTGTTTTCGCTACACGTATAGTACATCCCCTCTTCTTCTTAAATCTGAAATTTCAAGCTTCTAGCCTGCTTCTGTGACTGTACAGGCCGGTTTGTGTCAGACCTGCTCAGAAACCACATTGTTGGTTTTTCCACGAGGTGGCTCATTTAAGAGCTTGTGCTCTATACCTGTTGGTGAACCCGAGGACCTTGTTTCAGAAGTTTTTGGTGGATCTAGTAAATCAGCTAGCTCTGGTTGGTTAATGGCAGTGGTACGGAGAGCGGCTGCCAGCTGTCGACAACCATCTTTCTTTCTGATGAGATGACCATGCAGGATCTGTACAGCCTGGTTACGAGAGTGCTGCCTCTGCCGAGTCATTATTTCTTCCTGTAAGTACAGTCATAGAGTTGTTACACAAGTGGTGTGCTATTACCACAGTACTTTATTACTTCCCCATTCGCTGAAATACATGACTTTGGTAGTAAACAGTTGCATTCTGAATCTGATGGACATTTCATTACTTTCAGTGTTTGTCAAGCGATATTGTTTTCTTTCGTGGACTGATACAAGTCTAGGTTTCCAAGGCTCATGTAAATTTTGTTAAAAAAGAACATGAAAGTTTAACCACAGGCGCTTGAAGTTATATTAGTGACCCAAAAATCATCAGATTTATGGTAGTGTCTAAGGTCAATATATATATTGACTTACACTATGATTATAATTATATATAGGACTTCAAGCGCCTGTGGTTTAACCTTTTGTTCTAAAGCTGCAGAGAAATTACAGCAATGGCATCAGTTACCTGAAGACTTTGAAGGCTTATGATAATTGAGCCGCATCATGACAAAACCAGATTTTTGCCTAAATGCGAAAACAAAGGCGCAGATCATCTTCGCAGTAACTGTGAAGCTGATCATTGCCTTTGTTTTTGATACACGGCTAACACAATTTTCCTTCTTCTTAAATCCGAAATTTCAAGCTCCTAGCCTTCTTCTGTGACTGTACAAGTCGTTTTTGTGTCAGACCTGGTCAGAAACCCCAAAGACCAGTTTTCTCGCATTGTGGCTCAATTTGTGTAGCAGACTTACAGAATTGTAATCACCCAGGCAAGTTAAGTGTGGCAGGAGTTGACTTGGATCGAGATGGGCCACAAACGTCGGCAGGTTCTCTCGGAATCTCATTCTCATTGGCTCTTCAAAATCCATATTGTCAATTCAACTAAAACAAACAAAAAATATTTTTACCTTTACAAATCTGTTTGGAAATTTTCATGTGACTTTAATATTTTTCAAATTTAATTGTTTTATACATTAATTTTCAGGTTTGAGGAAAGGTGGAAACGCCAAGTTCTGTGACTTTCTATTTAAGATCACAACGAACCAACTGCAACCCAACTACTGTCTGTACACCATCTTAAAGAAACTGCATTTTTCAAAATCTCACTTTTCTGTAACACCACAAGAAAAATATGTCCATGCCGTCTTTTTGCAATCCAAAAGTCGCAAAAAGTACCACAAAAAATTGAAAATCGGTTCACTAATAAAATTATTATGCCCCAAAACTATTTTGAATAGGCCTTATGCATGTGCAAGGGAGGTAATCCAAACACCTTAAAATTGATAATTATTATCAATTTTAAGGTGTTTGGATAACCTCCCTTGCACATGCATATGGCTTTTTTAAAGCAAATCTGTGGAGTGATTGTGTTTGGTGCATGGCTATGCATACAATACAGTTTAACAGAAGCGAGGTAGCCGAGTGGTTAGCGCACTGGCTTCTTGTGCTAGAGGTCCTGGGTTCGATCCCCACCGGCGGCGAGGAAAATTTGTTGGTCCGAACACGCTTCCCTTTGTGTTATTTGTAGGAATGACATGATACAGTGTGCCGTCCTTCGGATCGCGACGTTAACTGGAGGCCCCCTGTGCAGGGACAGTCATCCCCTGTGCAGGTTAAAGATCCCTACACAGGTTCTATCCTCATGCATGTAGGCTCATCCTGCAAACACACCCGAGTGTACAATGTACACCTCCCAAGAATAATCAGACATTGATTGATGGGAGTAACAGGAAAACAAACAAAACAGTTTTGTTTTGGTTTGGTGCATTTTAAATGCAAAATGGCCAATTTAGATTTTTTCCAGGAAAATAGTTACTTCCCTTGCTGGCATTTTTACAATGGAATAAGAGCTGTCGCAGGACAGCGTGCTCGACTGCTTCTGACCTTTGTCAAACATAAGGCCAAACCCGACCAGTAACCCAAAGCATTATGCTCATACATCTTTTTGCCTTGATGCAATAAGGCAAAATCACTGAACCATGAAAGTTAACTATAACTACCTAAGATTCACTCATATTGTGAAAGAAGTGTGTTCATATACCAACTGAGTGCCAAGACACAAGGCAAAATCACTGAACCGTGAAAAAAGGTCACACTGACCTATAAGTATTGCAGGGTCAAAGGTCTAGTGATACGTACTCATAATGTGAAAGAAAAATGATCATATACCCTTTCAGTGTTGAGATATAAAGCAAAATCACTGAACCATGAAATTAGGTCATAGTGACCTATAAGTATGTTTGGGTTAAAGGTGTGGTCATACTCATTCATAATCAGAAAGAAGTATGAAAAAATACCAACTGAGTGTCAAGATATAAGGCAAAATCACTGAACCATGAAATTAGGTCACAGTGACCCAGGAATACTTTACTGTCAAAGGTCTTGTCATACTCATACATATCATGTAAGAAGTATGTTCATATACCAATTGAGTGCCGAGATATAAAGACAAATCACTGAACCGTGAAATTAGGTCATATTGACCTAGGACTACTTTAGGGTCAAAGGTCTTGTCATATGCAAACATAGTGTGAAAGAAGTTTGTTCATAAACCACTTGAGTGCCGAGATATAAGGCAAAGTCACTGAACCGTGAAATTAGGTCACAGTGACCTATAAGTATATTGGGGTCAAAGGTCTGGTCATACTCACTCATAATCTGAAAAAAGTATGAAAATATACTAATTGAGTGTAAAGATATAAGGCAAAATCAGTGAACCGTGAAATTAGGTCACAGTGACCTAGGACTACTTCAGGGTCAAAGGTCTTGTCATACGCAAACATACTTTGAAAGAAGTTTGTCCATAAACCATTTGAGTACCGAGATATAAGGCAAAATCACTGGACCATGAAATTAGGTCACAGTGACCTATAAGTATATTGCTGTCAAAGTTCTGGTCATACTCTCTCATAATCTGAAAAAAGTATGAAAATATACTAATTGAGTGTCAAGATATAAGGCAAAATCACTGAACCTTGAAATTAGGTCACAGTGACCTATAAGTATATTGGGGTCAAAGGCCTGGTCGTACTAACTCATAATCTGAAAGAAGTAAGAAAATATACTAATTGAGTGTCAAGATATAAGGCAAAATCACTGAACCATTAAGAAATAAAAAGAAAAATAATTCGGGGAGTTCTAGATTTTGACCTCTAGCCCCGCCCCCCTGACTCCGACCCAGAGGTCCCATGTCATGGAACCTAAAGTGTATGAAGTATGAATGCTTTATGATAAGTTGTTGTCAAGATATGCCTCCTTGTAAAAGTTACACAGCAGTACATCTATTTTTAGTGTTCTAGTTTTTAACCTCCAGCTCCACCCCCCAGGCATGGACCCAGGGGCCCGATGCCATGGAATGAAACTCAACCCTACAGGGTACCTATGGTCCAAGTATGAAAGCCCTCTGATAAAAAGTTTTCAAGATATAGACTTCTAGAATACTATATCACAGAAAAGCCATTATTATTAATGGTGTTCTAGATTTTAACCTCTAGCCCCACCCCCTGGCATGGACCCAGGGATCTGATGCCATGGAATGAAAGCCGACCCTACAGGGTGTCAATGGCCCAAGTATCAATGCTTTCTGATGAGTGGTTGTCAAGATATGGACTTCTAGAAAACTTTAACACAAGAATTGCCATTTTTGAAGGTGTTCTAGATTTTAACCTCCAGCCCCACCCCCTGGCCTGGACCCAGGGGCCCGATGCCATGGAATGAAAGCTAACCCTACAGGGTATCTATGGTCCAAGTATGAATGCTTTCTGATGAGTGGTTGTCAAGATATGGACTTCTAGAAAACTTTAACGCAAGTGTGACGCGCACGGAAACGGGAACGTGGACGACTGGGGTGACTGCAATAGCTCTATGCACTTCGTGCAGTCGAGCTAAAAAAGCCCTATTCAAAATTATTTTCTGGCATAAAATTTTTATTTGTCAACAGATTTCAAAATTTTTGAGGCACTTTTTTTAAAAGGCTTTTGGAATGCAAAATGGTGACATGGTAATATTTTTCTCGAGGTCTTTCAGAAAAGTGAGATTTTGAAAAATGCAGTTTCTGGAAGATGGTGTATAGACAGTAGGTCAGCCCAACCATTTGAATGTAGAATTCCTCTTTGATTGACATGACCAGCTGATGACGTTCCTGTCATTCTGTACATCTTTCTATGACACTAACTGCCAGGGCTACAACCCAACATGATCTGAGCAGAGTTACCTAGACATATTGTTGAAACCACTTCATTGCTTAAAAACTAGAAAAATCCAGAATCTGAACTTAAGATGACTGGCACCAATGAATGTCATATATTTTGGACTTTGGTCCATATTTTTCAATAAATTTATTAAAGTATCTGATATCATCATATAAATTTATTATAGATTAAGGTTTATAAAATCATGTACAATTCTCGAACTTCTGTTACCATAGCTGATGATTAATCCGTTATTCATTTCATTTATTTACAAACCTTTCTCACTTGCTTTTGGCTTTGTTGACGTTATGGAATACCAAAGCTATATTTGGCGCCATATGTCAAATTTCCAATAATCGCTGTTTCTCGCTTTCCGATTGATTTGACATGCAAGAGCCGGGCACCAATACTTTTGTCGCGCTTGTTTGATTGATTCGCGATTTTTCAACGCCCGGGTCTGGCGTAGAGTATGATGTAGTTTCTTTCCCACAGACTATCAGGGACTGGAATTACCTCCCTGACTCTACTGCTGAAATTCAGATGATTTTGTGTCCAAGTTCATTCACTAGTGCGTTCTAGTGTAGCAAACAGCCGAGTCGAGCCACAGAAACCCCGTCGGTGGAAAAGCATGCTCAGCCACCAAGGGTGGTTTACTGCGCTATATACCCAACACTTGCTCGATTCACAAAGTCTCGAGTTTGAAATTTGCATAGTTCCAAGCCTTTAGGGAGGCTATCACGTCACATTACTTCCCCCTTCGAGAAGACTCGTCCCGAGTCTTGGCCTGGGGACTACATGGGTAAGGCAACTCCTGTCCGGCAGTTGTCATTATCCCACCGCTGCCACCAAATGTAGCGAACAGCCGTGTCGAGCCACAGAAAACCCGTCGGTGGAAAAGCATACTCATCCATCAAGGGTGGTTTACTGCGCTATATACCCAACACTTACTCGATTCACAAAGTCTCGAGTTTGAAATTTGCATATTTCCAAGGGAGGCTATCCCGTCACACTAGGGACTACTTTTCTCCCCATAAGAGCCCTTAGTGAAATAATGTCATTTGGCGTGTCACCAGTAAACTATTCAGATTCAGATTCAGATGCTTGCCCGATAAAATATCGACAAGAAATGCTAGTTGTAGAACACATGTTGTCCTCATGTGGTAAATGACACGAAAGCAATCCGATGCAGCAAATCAAAGAGTTATACTTGCAACTGCTGCAAAACCGAAGTCCCACAGCCAACGCAACACGTCATAACTTCAATATTTTTTTTTATCTCTCTTCCATTCCGGCATACATGTAGCCAAGCCATTTGATGACCTGTGAAAAAGGCACCCCAACAAATAAATGTACTCAGACCAGGGAAGTGAAATATACACTTCCCTGTTCAGACGCATAAGAAAGTATCTTAACTTTGAGTCTCGGAAAGCGGTGTATCATGCCTTTATAATGTCTACTTTTAATTTTTGCTCCCCTGGTTTGGCATTTTTGTTCAAAGTCAAATACAGAGAAATTAGAGAGGATTCATTTCAGAGCATTAGAATTTATTTTTCAAGACTTTGAAGCCTCTTATGATGACCTTATTAGTAGAGCAGGCACTACCACCCTTCATTTATCCCGTTTAAGAGGCATTGCTATTGAAACTTTTGAGATTATTTATGGTGAATCCCCAGTATATTTACAACATTTTATGACATTGAAAAAATCAAATTATAATTTTAGACACACACCCTCTTGACATTCCCAGAGTTAGAAGTACAAAGTATCGAAATAACTCTTTTAGTTTCCAAGCAGCTAAACTCTGGAACGATCTGCCAGAGGAAGCTAGGAAGATTACTTCATTCAATATACTTAAAGAATTCATTACAAATTGGAAAGGAGTCAGCTGCAAATGCAGCATGTGCAAATGATGAACCTCAGTGTCTCATCTTGGGTGTACTTTTGCTTTCGTGATAAGCATTGCCTCTGTTTTTATTTCGCTCTACAGAATAGTGCTTGTCTGCCTTTCGACCTAAGATGGCCCGCTGAGATTCTTATATATCGATTCAATTGCAGATTTTATGATTTATTCTAAACTTTTATTTCTAAATACATAGATCTGCTGGTCAGACTCATTTATCATACTCTTACAAAATTGTTTATATGTAAAAGAAAAATACTGTGATATTTTATATGTTTGCATGCATATCTGTGCATATATTTATGTGTTAGTTAGTCGGTTGAAAAAGCTCTTAGGAGCTTATGTTATCATGCTTTGTTACCGACTCAAAACTTGACTTGAGCCTTAAGATTTGTTTCCTGTACAATGTCTGAAAAGAGAACAAAAGAAATCTGACTTCTCATTTTCACACTGGTCGTCACTATAAATGGCAGGCCGCGTTAACAAATATCTAGATCTAGCCTTTAATAATTTTCTTCGTTATTGTCAACATGCCTTACGAAGTAAGAGGTATATCTGTTTCAAGACAAAAAGAAAGAAAGTAAAACGTATACCTGGCCCGACAAACTTTGACACTGTGCACGGCACGTCAAGGATTCAAACTCACCTTTAAGTTCGCGGACATGGGTTCTTCAATGACGTAGTCAGTAACATGTATCGGACTCAGATATAAGATGAGTCGAGAGAAATCTATTCTCAAATATCGAAGTCGCCCTTGAGTCTGATACCTGAATCACCACCCTACAACCAAAGAATGCAACATAGAACTTTACCGACGATAACTGGGTTAAATACTGAGCATCGAGTCTGCAGCATAATGTTTCAACTATATGCTACCCTGTAGACGGTCAATGAGATTTTTGAAAAGATCAGATACGTTAAGTTTCCCAATGATTTTCTTAATTTTTATGTTAAACCTACTTAATATTCAGGTTTAGAGGTGTCATGTTGCAGTCCTGTTGCAGTTTTTGTTGATCGACATGAAAATTTTCATCGACTTCGTAGCGTTCGCTACACTTTGAAACCGATTTGCAAAACCTATGGTATAAGTTGTTTACATGAGAAGACGCTATTGCAAAATGGATGAAATGGGAACGAGGAACGCCGAGGGCCATTACCACTGAAACAGTAACATCACGAAAACATGTCCGTGTAATATATACCCCCTTGAACCCCACTTTTATATAGCAAAACTGGGGTATGCAGGGGTATACCTATTTTTCTTATTTTTGCTCCAAAACATAGATTGTGGGTACTCGTTAGAACATATAAATGTTAATCATGTGAAAGCAATAAACTATTGACAAGAAAGAAGATGGGTCATAATACTCAATAAAAGCAGCTATATGTCACCTTTTATGATATCACACTGTTCCGATTTTGGCATACGAAGGCCATACGAATATGAAATTTTGAATTCGCACGATTTTCGTCACGAATTTGGTGGAAAGCCAATGTTGAGCCGAAGTATGTATGAAGCCTACCGAAGGTCACACGATGGACACATGAATACCACACGTTTATACCCGAAGTACCCACGAATACTCACGAACGATATAAGAAGTGGTAGTTTTGCATACGACGTTGATGCTTTGTTTAAACATACTTTATTTCAAGATTATTTACAATATAGACATACATACATACATTAACTACAAGAATATACGTTTGAAAAAGGATAAGAACGGAAGCAAGTTGCCGCATCTCCAATATATATTTCTTACATACAAGGAACTTACGCATTCTTGAAGGCGCGGATGTTGGCGTTATGTGGTCAAACGTGGTCGAGGAAACATGAGAGCCCGAAGAAAACCATTGAACCTGGACGGGCGACCACTACCCTGCCACATGCCCTGGCCCGGATTTAAACCTAGACCGCAGAGGTGACACCCGAGTGCGTTATCTACTACGCTATTTAGTTTTCTGATCCACTCCAAAATTTCCCTCCAAGGTTTCACTCCAAGAATCCACTCCAATACTACAGTCCATTACTCCACTCCAAAGACCCCAATCCATAAAATACACGGTGCCTACTGTAGGCTGGAGAATGAACGAGCCCCAATATCAGACGCCCCTGCTGATTGAACGACAACAGAGATGAGCCGCCGCATGGGAAACCCAACAATCTGCATAGACGAAAACAAAGGCGCGGATCAGCTTCGCAGTAACTGCGAAGCTGATCAGCGCCTTTGTTTTCGCTACAAGGATAGTACAATTCATCTACTTTCTAAATCCAAAATTTCCAGCCTCTAACCATCTTCTGTGACTATACAGCCCGGTTTGTGTCGGACCTGGTCGAAACCCAAATTGTTGGTTTTCTCATGCACAGGCTCAAATACCAGTGAAAGATCATGATGTTGCTCCTGCAGGAGTTGCGTATCATGCTCCAGTTGCATGAAAAGAAGCAGTACTGCAGCCTTCTTCTTGTCTTCAAAATGCGTCATGATTTTTGTCGGAATAGAATTAACAGTACACAACTTGATAAAAGTTTCTTCTTGGAAAAAAAAACTGTGTGGATATTGATTTTAAAGTTGTTGTATGCCCAAGTTTTGGTTAATATCGTGTTCCCATCCTGATGCCATATTGTTCTAAATTTTTCAGATACGGTGCTTATTCCATGGCGTTGCGAGAGCTACACTATGTCGTCCCGCCTTCCTAAAACAATCGGGCAACATCTTGTCTCCCTCGTATTGTCTTCGTGTTTCAAAACCTAGCAGATGGTGCAGTTGATTACACGACAGAAGTACGATGTAGTCCCGATTTGAAAAGATGGCCTCACGATGGCTTTGCGAAGGCCAAGTTGTACACGCGAATTCAACACGAAATCATTGAACTTTCGCATGTCCTTCCGACATTTTTTGGCATGTCAAAGATTTTGGTGCCGCTCGCGATGGTGCTGTCGAAGGCTTGAGTCTCCCGATAGAAACGCGATAGGTTAAGATGCACTCACGAATGGCCCGATGTCTTCAAGTTCACGATCCATGTCGCATTTGTAAATTTCCATCTCGAGTCAAAATCGGCGGCTAGATGTGACGCCTACATAAAAGAAATCAAAATAGATAAAAAAAAAAAAAAATAAAAAAATAATAATAATAAAACAGAAGAAATTCTTAGTAAAACTGCAACATGAAGTCCTTTGCAAACTCTTGGCATGATCTGAGTTTCTATAATGGTAAATATATAGAGCTTTTTGCATTTTTTTTTCTATTTTTTACCATTTCTAAACACATTTTTTGTTTCAATATTAACTACCGGCCCACGCGACTAACAAGCAAAATGATACTTTGCATACAACATGACTGGACGAAACTTCATAATTATTTCATAATTAGACCTTTTTTTCACATGGGCCAGTTAGTTGAAAATGACGTTTGATTGTGAAAAATAGAACTAAAATTGCGAAAAGTGGTATTTCTATGTTTTTCTGAGCATTGATACGGCAATGTTTGTAATTTTGAATAAAAAAAAGTTATGCTAGATTTTAAAAGCAGGGACATAATCCTGTTCTTTGCAATTCTTTTATCATCAAAGTTCCAAAGGAGAACGTCCATTCCCGTATTCAGTTTGCCTAGATTTTGAAAGCCTGCATTGACAAACATGCATAACTAATGCCTGAAATTGTGTGTTATTGTGGAAGCCTGACATCCTGTACACACAACAAAACAAGTTTGAATTGAAATTTTTACATATACTCGCCATAACATTAGTTTTTGGGGGGCAGGGGTAATTTTTTTTACCAAAAATTTTGATACCAAAATCCAAGATTTTCTCAAGTATTGATCGAAATACATGGTAAAATAATATTTGCAGCGTAAAACTATGCTGCAAATGGTCACATTTTGATAAAAACGAGTTAAAATATTTCAATGTTTTTGTCAAATAATTATTTTATCAATAACTTTTGAACATTGCTTGTAAAGCCTATATCCTACAGTGTCATCATTCAGGTGTATCACAAATACATGAAATTCAAGGTGAATACTCTTCATGTCTGATAAATGTACCTTCTTATACATGCAAGCAACAACAAAAAAAATCGACTATCTGTGTTGTAAGGCTAGTAAATATTTGCCCACTTATTTTGAGCAACACAGTTTGTTTGACATACCATTTAGCAAAACATAGAACCCGATGACTATGTACACCATGTGCTAACACAAGCTTACATGTTACTAAGCCAAGACAAGGGTATGGGTCACCACTTAGACATAAGCAAACACATTGGTACAGACACTCTAATTTCTAAAACCTATCCACTGATGCTCATCAAAGTTCACCAGAAGTGTGTCTGGTTGAAGAACAGAGGACAGACTTTCACCTGATGTGGCTACTTTTCAAACACTAGGTCATGTTCAACCAGGTAGAAATATGTATATAAACAAGCTACAGTCCTAAACAAAATTATTGAAGTCACTTGATTTGGTGGGCTAGCATTATAGATTGTATTTGAGCATTTTGACAGCCTTCCCCCCCCCCCCCCCCGGACCAAGAATGCCATTTTTATATGATGTCTGTAATGTAAAACTACAACTGTGTGCAAAAGGATTTTCTCGGTCCCGGGGGGGAACACACCTGAAAAAAAACTTTTCAATTTCCATTAGGGTTAATTGCAGAAACTATGTTTTCACGCCAAAAATTTGAATGGGTACTTTTTTCCTGGAGGAAAACATTCCAGGAAATTCAATGAAGGCATATTCAATCTATTAGATTCACTGATAAAAAAGTGTTTTGAAATAAAAACTTATTTAGCCTTTTCTATAGGCAGTCTGAGAAAGCTCAGTTTTATTTTTATTTGTGGTATCATGGTTGGTTTATTGGTTTATTGCAATCAGAATGCAAAATTTGCCTGACAGAGTGCAAAAATGTGAGTATACATTGTAAATGTGATCTACTCGGAAGATAAGCAAATGTTGATGATGGTACAAAATAATTATGTTTCTTTATTGGAAAAGGTCCCTCAGGACCAGGACCTTTTCCACAGTGTTTACTTTGAATATGAAGAAAATTTTACCCATGATCGACTGCTCTCTCTCAATTACGCGTTTTGTCACATAAAGCGCTTAATAAAAACTAGTGAACCCGTCTATACTGACTAGACAGTTAACCGCAATTAATTAAATTTATCCATTGTTGACACTCCCCGTCAAAAAGCGGTAAAATCTAGCAAGCAGTCTATATCGTGGTGACTGCTTAACATAGCGCATCTAGGCTTAGATCGTAGATACCCTGACGAGGGGTACGGAAACTATAGGAACTCTATATGGCTGACTAAAAGTCCATCACATCGGTCCCATGGGTCTGTTTCTGGTAGTGTGGCTGCAGGTCAAAATTCAGAACTCTGACACAAATTGACTGCACTGCAAAATGGTTTTCTACACATCGACATATTGATTGTAATCGTGTTCCCTTTAGTATTGGCTTTGATTCTATAACATCAGAAATTTTGGTCAATGCCTTGAGTGACAGATACACACACTGGTCAAGCGTTCATAACAAGAAACGCCATTCATGTTAGGAAACGAAACTGAAACGTATGAGAATCGAAATTAATGACAAACCAGAGAATCAACAACACTGAAATCTAGAGCAAAAGGAATCTCTTATAACAAACGGCTGCTGACCTTTTCATTGGTTTCTTTTTAAAGAAGCCAACTTGTACCTAGATTTCTTTGTTAAATACATTCGTATGTTTGGGTGTCACTTGGTCGAATACCAAATGCATTTTTGTCCCATGGAATGAACTTAATTAGGACGACCCCTTTAGAACTTTTGGGGCTAGCGGGGCGTATCAGTCCATAAGCTACAGACGCCTCGTCAGTACAAGCAGTGTTCTGAAATAGTAAATGAAAATAATTCACACTTTATTTTAGGGCTAAAGGCACGAGTAATGCATATGGGTAAGATTAAGGCGAGCTTTCACGAGAGAAGTAAACTTAGATACACAAACATCATGCAATCTGTGAGTGATTCAGTAACATTTCTGTAAAATATACTGTCCACTAAGTTTACCCTTTAACATTTTGTTCATAATCCTCGGCAAAATGCGAACCTGCCTTAAATGAAGAATGTCTCGGATCCAATAAACCCCGGATAGGTATCTTTGGTATATTTGTGGTATTCATTGGAAATATATGGTCTCGGCTAGGTTGTCAAAGCTGTAATTGATAACGTTTAAAAGCTGATAATTTGAGCAAATATCCAAGATATTTTTTTTCATAAACAATAGCTAAATATCAAGTTTAAGGCCTTATAATTTTATTTCTGGAGAAATCAACATGTTCTGCACAAATCGTCTAGAAAGAAAGTTAGGTACCAAATTTCACTGTTGTCATTTAAACTCCTTTTAGACCATCCTAATCAAGCAGAGACAACATGAATTGACACTTGCTTTAGTGCCTTATCCGGGTTATTTTTTATCCGAATGTGAATGAAAACTAAGAATGGTGCATGAGTAAAACTTGTTTTAAACTACAGTGGTGGATTGGGGGGGGGGGGGTCTTAAGGTTCAGGATTAGTGGGGGGTCTTAAGGTTCAAATCATTTCAATTTCATGAAGTTTTCATCAGTTTTCAGGGTATTTTGCAATAAGGAATTTAACCAGTGCAATGATGGATTTGTACATGTATATCCATTGAAAATTTCATCAACTATCATGCATTGCTGATTCTGGTACTTTAAAGTTATTTAACACATTCATGATAAAGATGATAAACTCAGTATGAGATCAAGAACTGATGTATCAAATTATAAAACTTCAAAATTAGTTTCCACACTGAGCCATATTATAAATCTTATGGTTGTTCGGGTTTAATTATTAAAATATCTATTATATTGAAATTGTGCTGTTCAATAGCATGCCTAAATTGATGTATTCACCTAACAAAACAGCTTCATGTAAGCTCAGGTAACTGCAGATTATGAAGTGACATTGTTTGTAACACACACAATATTGCTAGGTTACATCCAAAGGCAAATAAACAACTTCTGTATTAAAGTGGCAAAACACACCTTTGGAAATAGTTTGTAAACAGGATCCTAATAAATGAATTTAGACAAGTATACATGTAAATCATAGAAAAAAAGTTTTGTAGCTAATGCCCAATCTAGTGCTAATGCATTAGCAAAATTCGCAAAAGTAATGCATTAGAATTAGCATTGCTCTGATACCAAAATTATTATAACCATTGGCATTATCATTAGTTGAGAAATAGCTAATACCAGGGTCGGATCCAGTGGGTCTGTCAACGCACCCAAGATTTCTTTTCTTTTCTTAAAAAAACCAACGGGCCATGCGAGCGAGAAAATTTTGTAAGGATGGAAGTAGTTTGTATGCTTTCTGATGCATTTCTAAAGAGAATTTTACAAAATAACACATGCTAATTTTCACTTAAAATATGTTTTAATTAATGTATAAAGAACACAGATTTGTCTGCCTGACTTCTCTAAACAAGCGCGCCTTGCGAGCGAGAAAAAAATTGCGAACATGGTGTATTTTTCATGCATCTAGAGGCCGTTTTAGAGACAATCTTATAAAGTAAAACCGGCAAATTCCATGAAACATTTGGGTTTAATAACTTTAAAAAGGGCACATATTTATCACTTTTGAGATCATTGAACGAGTGAGCTATGCGAGCAAGGAAAAGTTTTGTGAAAATGAAATACGGTTCATGCTTTAAGAAGGGCTTTCTAGAGAGAATTTTACAAAGTATATGTAAACCCTGTTTTCAAGTTCAGAAACATGCGACAAACTTATTATCTGTATATATTTCTAATAAACCCACTTTTTACATTTATCAGACTTTTCTGCATACAAGCATGTGTGCCCCCTTGCCCTATAACGATAAACCCAATTCGTATATGAGTTGGACTTTTCTGTGTTGTGTCCAAAATTGCTTAAAGTTAGTATGCAGCAGTATGATAATACTTGCTGAGAAAGTGTGCCCCCATCCATTCAGACAGATTCATCATTAATCATGATCACCTAGAGTCTTTGATAGACGTGACTTGAGCAGAGATCCGAATTAAGTGGAGGCTTATTCAACTAACCTGACCAAAGGTGTGACTATTTGTTTTCATAACAGAGTTAAAGGTGTACAAGAAGCCCTCTGACAACTAATTGGTTGTATATTCCATCTATTTGACACAAGTACAGGTAATAAAACATCAAAATACACAACTGAATAATTCATCTTTATGCAGATGTAGCTGGTTTTTAGGGACAATGTATAATTTATTGTTGGTTCGGGGTGGGGGGGGGGGAGGTGCCCCCTGCCCCCCTCCCCCCTTGGGTCCGGCACTGAATGCATTGGCATTAGTTTAATGCATTGCCCAGGGCTGTCTACCATGAACATTAAGTTCTGTATATTCTAACCAATACATAATTGTCTTGTCATTGTTTAAGTTTAAGTAAATTGGGTCTTTGATGTGTCTCTATACGACCCAAAACTGCAGAGAATCAAGCTACACTAGCTTCTTATTCTCCAATTGAATTAATAACAAAACCCCGAATATTGCTTAGTTAACAATAGGACACATAATAGCCCCTTTATAATAATATATATATATATATAATACGCAGAACTGGTTATGGGCCAACTTGAAAGTGGTATGGGCCGAAATGGTTATTGGGCTGAAATGGTCATAAACTGAAATGACCCGGAACCAAGCTGTCAAAGAACGGCGTGGACCATAAAGTCCAAACAATACGCCCAAAATGAAAACGAAAGTAGGAAATAACTTTATTTCGGAATTTCCTCCTATATTCTATCGAATAAACTGAAGTAAGCATTTGTTTGGCGTTTTAGAACAAAGTCATCTAATATTCAAGAAACAGAAATGTCATTCAATGAGGGTGATCCGGCACCTCCCTAGCAATAAAAAATCAGGCTGTCAACCAATTCCTATATTCCTATTTGGGTTTAAGCACCTCCTATATTCCTATAATTCTCCTAAGAAACATAGATTTTAGCTCTTTTTGAGGAGAAATATAGAGGTTTTTCACGTGAAAACCACTTCATTTGAGGCTCTTGTACAGTGGACTCGACAATGGCGAATCACTAAGAGGTCAAACACTATTATTTTAAACACGACCATGGAAATGTTTTCCTGTTTGGTACTAAGAACATCTAACATCTCTTTGCACACAAATGGTGCCATCATAATGCAAAACTAAATGGTGTTTGATTATATTCTGTTAATTTGCTTTGGTGCTTTGCGTTCACTGAGGGGGGCCAGGAGGGGGGTCTGGTCACAGATCACAGAGATTTAAAACACAAAATCACAAATCACAGAGTTTTCAAATGATGCTTTCACAAATCACAGACAATGAATATTCGTAATCACAGAAAATTTAGCAATTTGGCCAATGTTTTTGCACTGTATTGACTGATTTACAGCCTATAATTTCTCAGCTACTAAAAATTAACTATTCGTATCAAAGAAAGGTCTCATTTTAACTCATTATGGCATAGTTACTTGTAAAATAAGAATACCTTAGCCTCACATTACATGTATCATACAGGTAGAGACTTTTTCAGTCACTGTGGTACAGAGGAAAATGGAATCATTTTACTAACTGCCTAAAAACTTAGTAAAAAGTATAACAAAAACCTCTGTGTTAACTTAAATATGATATGCATCACTAGTTTATTCTGGTGTTGGTCAGTATATCAGACTTAAACTTCAAAGTGAAAATGATAATTCTATATGTAGCTTTATTTCTGTTAGTCATCAGACCTGGCGGTCACAAAATGTTAAAAAAATTCATGAGTGATCATGAGAGCCAAGTTGCTAAGGGTATGAGATGGGGTATTTTTATTGTTTAAAGGGGGGTTCTGGGGACCTCCCCCAAGAAAATTTTATATTTCTGGAGGTCCATGTATGCGATTTTAATGTACTTTTAGACCATTGGTTTTACAATCACAAGGAATGATGATGATCACAATTCACAGACTTGAAAATTTTCAAATCACAGATCACAGGGATTTAAATTTGTGTTTCACTCATCACAGATAATACCTCTGTCACAAATCACAGAGTTAAATTTTGCTTTTTCACAAATCACAGACTTTAAAAAGGGCCAATCACACGTCACAGAAAAGGGTCCTGCCCCCCCTCTTCACTGTCAACAACAAATGCCATATATCTGAAAGGTTTTTTATACCGATTTAAGAATGTCTTAATGCTTTAACGAATCAACATAAGCCTAAACGCAACAGGGTTAAAACTTAAAACCACAACTTGCATCAGCATTAGTTACGCCATTGGCCAAACCGAATTGTTCCTGGACAAGCCATCCAAAGGTAGATTATTAGTACTTTGTGAGTTTGTGCACATTCTTTCCACTACGCAAGGTATGATTCGCTATTGTCAAATTTACATGTACATTTTTCCAAGCTTACATCCACCTTCATTGTCGAAAATTTTATCAAAAACAGGCATACTGCATAACATGTACATTTTTCCATGCTTATATCTGCCTTCATTGTCAAAAATTTTATCAAAAACAGGCATACTGCATAACTAGGGATATAAAGCATAAAAGTTATGCAAAAATTGTCATAATCAAATTCTTAAAACGAGGTTAGAAACTCGTTTTATCTGAATGTTATATTTTTGCGGAACAATAAACTAGGTATCTTAGCTGAGGGGTCAAGCGTTTCAGCAACCCTGATTTTATGGTCCGGTGGAATTTTGACTCCATTCTTAATCAAACCTCAAGGCATAGATGAAAGTAAATGACCGAGCTATTTAATGAATGATATTTTGTCAAAGTTTCAAGAAATTCTGCAATATCTCTGCGAGTGATTTGCCATTGACGATGATTCTCCATTGTCAAGATCACTGTACTAACAATCCTTACCTCAACACACACTTTTTCTAAATCAATCAATGTCTAAAATATCTGGATTAAGTAAACATTCTGTTCCACAGCATCACAATCCAGACAGGTGACCATTCGTGTGATGATGAAGTGTGCTGAAGCATTATGCAGGATGTTACTACACAGGCCCATTAGCTGTTTCTCTCACAGAATTGAAGGGGGGGGGGTTATATAAAGGCATTCTTTTGGCAAAATAAAGGCTTTTTCAATGAAAATATATACAAAAAAAAAAAGAAAAGAAAATTAAGGTCAATTTTTCTCTACTTCTAAACCTAGACCTAACTTTATTTTTCACTGTTCCTTTATAAAAGGAGAAAATATTAGAAATTCATAGTGAAATAGTGAGATTTCACGTTTTTTTCTACATGGTAAAATAAATCCGGCCCCAAAGCTTAGCTGAAATACAAAGTCCATAATAGAGAACAGAATGTTTACTTATACATGTATGTAATAACGTCTGGAAGTTAGGCGGGGGTCTGGGGGGAAATTTTGTAGCTATATATGCTTAAAATGTTTGTATCGCTCAATGAAGCACATGATGCCATTTTTGTCCTAAAATGAAAATAATAAATTTCATATGAACTTACCTCGAGTGTAAGAAAATTAGTAAAAAAAGGTGTTGGCACTTGGACAGTGACACAAGCATATTATTATGAACATTTGAGATAGGCTTCTACCCATTAAGTACGGAACACAATTTTGCGGTACCTAAACTATGCAATTCTCGGACTAATCACAGACTACATGATCTAGGATACCCTGTCATCAAAAACTTGAATAATTAAGATAATCAGGTCCATTTTGGTCCATTCCTGTAAAGGAACGCAATTTAGGCAAAAACTTGTGTTGTTGTGCAAGTTTTTGTCTGTATGTCATCTGAAGACTTGGTTCCTTGGACTTAACACATTAGGAAAAGCATAATCTCCAGCCTTGTCACAGCTTGTCTTTATCAACAGTTTGTCAGTGAAAATTGTCGGGGGATCTTGGGTTACACAAACATCTCTGTTGGCAAAAAAGTGTTTGATACAGCTGATTTTTAATTGTATTTGTGCATTAATTATACTTGTTGTCCATGAAATTGTGCATTTTGAGTATCTATTATGACCACCTCTTCAGTTTAATGATGATTGATACCCACAATATAAGATTTTACACAGTCAATAAAATATGTTTCTCCTTCTAAAGTCAAAGTTATTATTCTTTTTAGCTCACCTGAGCCGAAGGCTCACAAGGTGAGCTTATAGTATGGTAGTTGAGCCGGCGTCCGTGGGTGCGTCTGTGCATTCACACTTTCAATCTTGAATATCTCTAAGACAGCAAAGCCAATTGCAATCAAATTTTATCTGAAGCATCATTTAGGAGGGGAAATGGTTGCATTAGGTTTTGGGCCAGGTCGGATCAGAACTCTGGTTTCCATGGCAATAGATAGCTTCCATTGAGTTATAATGGGGAAAATGTTGTGGCCACTCTAGCAACTTCATTTTTGATTGGATCTTCAGGCAACAAGGACAACCATAACATCTCGGATGAGTTCGAATTTCGGCCAGGTTCGACCTCAGATTGCGGAGTTAGCTGCCCTTGAGCGTCTGGAAAAATCCCCATAGACTTATAATGGGAAAAATGTTGTGGCCACTCTAGCGCCTTTATTTTTCATTGGATCTTCTTCATTCTTGCAGGTAGCAAGGACAACCATAATATCTCGGATGGGTTCAAATTTCAGCCAGATCCGACCTCTGACTGTGGAGTTAGCTGCCCTTGAGTGTTTGAAAAATCAATGTTTAGTGTTGTGGCCACTCCAGCGCTTTCAATTTTGATTGGATCTTATTCATACTTGCAAGTAACAAGGATAGCCATAACATCTCAGATGAGTTCGAATTTCAGCTAGATTCAACCCTTGACTGCAGAGTTATCTGCCCTTGACTGTGTGAAAAATCAATATTTAGTGTTGTGGCCACTCTAGCGCCATCATTTTTATTTGGATTTTCTTTATTCTAGGAAGTAACAAGGACATTCATAACATCTCGGATGAGTTCGAATTTTGAGCGGATCGGACCTCTGACTGCAGAGTTATCTGCCTTTGAGTGTTTGAAAAATCCATATTTTGTGTTGTGGCCACTCTAGCATTTTTTGTTTTTCAGTAGATCTTCTTCATTCTTGCAGGTAACAAGGATAACTACAATATCTCGCATGAGTTCAAATTTCGACCAGATCTGACCTCTGACTGCGGAGTTAGCTGCCCTTTAGTGTTTGAAAAATCAATATTTTGTATTGTGACCACTCTAGCGCCTTCAATTTTGATCGGATCTTCTTCATTCTTGCAGGTTACAAGAATAACCATAACATCTCGGATGAGTTCGAATTTCGGCCAGATCTGACCTCTGACTGCGGAGTTAGCTGCCCTTTAGTGTTTGAAAAATCAATATTTTGTATTGTGGCCACTCTAGCGCCTTAGATTTTGATGGGATCTTCTTCATTCATGGAAGAAACAAGGATAACCATAACATCTTGGATGAGTTCGAATTTGAGCCAGATTTGACCCTGGACGGCGGAGTTAGCTGCCCTTGAATGTTTGAAAAATCAATTTTTAGTGTTGTGGCCACTCCAGCATCTTCAATTTTGATCAGATTTTCCAAAAAAAAAAAAAAAAAAAAAAAACAAACTTTATCCAGTAACTGTACTTGTTGACTCTCAGGTGAGCGTTCGTTGCCCTTGGGCAACTTGTTTTCCGTTTTAGTTGTGCCAGCTTAAATACCTTATAATTTGGTTTAGTTTCCTGATATGTGTTAAATTTTAATTTATTAGTGTTGCATTATTTATGCCGCGCCATGAGAAAACCAGATTTTTGTCTTTGCGAAAAGTTCAAAACTAGGGCGCAGATCAGCTTCGCAGTCAACGCCTTTGTTTTCGCTACATGGATAATACAATCCGTCTTCTTCCTAAATCCGAAATTTCAAGCTTTTAGCTTTATTCTGGGACTGTACAGACCGGTTTGTGTCGGACCTGGTCGGAAACCCCGAAGACCCATTTTCTTACGTGGCGACTCATTTACTTCAGGAAATAATACTAGAAATTCATAATTTTACTTTATTTTAAAATGAGCCGCATCGTGAGAAAACCGGATTTTTGCCTAGGCGAAAACAAAGGCGCAGATCAGCTTCGCGGTAACCGCGAAGCTGATCAGCGCCTTTGTTTTCGCTACACGGATAGTACATTACCTCTTCTTCTTATATCCGAAATTTCAAGCTTCTAGCTCTTTTCTGAGCTTGTACAGGCTGGTTTGTGTCGGACCTGGTCGGAAACCCCGAAGACCGGTTTTCTCGCGTCGAGGCTCAAATAATTACGATTCAGGAAAGATTCAGGAAATAATGGGCTTCAAAACACTAGGATAACATGTCCATGAAATATATACTCCCTTAAGCCTCACATTTATGTAGTAAAACTGGGGTATACAGGTGTATATCTACTTATTTTTTTTTCTTCAAAACATAGATCGTGGGTACTCGTTAGGGCAGCCTTGGCGAGACGGTTCAAACGTGTACCCACAATCAATGTTTTGAGCAAATATATGAAAAATATCAAAATTTTTCTAATGCAATTTTCATTTTTTAAAACTAAAATAGATGTTGTATATTGCATGGGCAAGTTTTCATGAGGTTTATTCAATGAAACAACTGCCTAGCATGCCTGCCTCTGTCACACACACACACACACACACACACAAAAAAAAATAGAAAAAAAAAATGGAACCATTACAAATTTGTTCTATTAGGGTTTCTGTTAGGCAATTTAAATTGAGCATTGGTAAAAATATAGAAAATAAGTAATAATAATAAAAAACAGAGATTAACAAGGTCTTTTTGTTACCTTCTACAGGCTACAGCTGTGATAAGTCAAGTTGATCTTCAATGACAAGCTTCTCTGCAGAATGGCATCAAGAAACACTGGAGGCAACCTGAAGATCATTGGTGACTCAGATGGTGGTGGTAGGTCTATGGTAGGATCACAACAACAACAACAACAACAACAACAACAACAACAACAACAACAGAATCAACAACAGCAACAAGAGGCAGAGATCAGTGATGATGAGGAAGGTGGGGTGAATATTTGAACCACATCATGAGAAATCTAACAATGTGGTTTCCGGCCAGGTCTGACACAAACCGGCCTGTACAGTCACAGAAGATGGCTAGAAGCTTGAAATTATTTCAGATTTAGAAAGAAGAAGAATTGTTTGATCCGAATAGCGAAAACAAAGGCGATGATCAGCTTCGCAGTTACTGCGAAGCTGATCTGCGCCTTAGTTTTCGCATATGCAGATTGTTGGTTTTCTCATGTGGCAGATCATTTTACCCATTTGTGAGGAATCATAGACTTAACCATCCTTTGGTTGAGCATACCTTCGTTTTAATGAATATTAGAATTTTTTTCTGCTTTTATTTATTTCTTTCTTTTTTATCAGTTTCAGTTGGATAATACACTGTATTTATTTGAACGAAATCGGGGATGCAGTGGCATGTTGGTAGAGTGGAGGATTTGGATTGGAGAGGTCCATGGTTCTAACCCTCCCTCCACCAGTTTGTGTTCTTTAGCAAAAATTATTAACTCCGTACGATTTTTTACCCATAAACTACAGAACACTATTTTATATAATATGAGCCATGACAAAACCAGACTCTGGGGTTTCCGACTAGGTCCGACATAATCAAGCTGTATAAGTACAGAAGATGACTAGAGACTGGAAATTTTGGATTTACATAGCAGAGGAATTGTACTATCTGTGTGGCGAAAACAAAGGCACTGATCGGCTTTGAGGCTGATGTGTGCCTTTGTTTTCACCGAGGCAAAAATCTGGTTTTCTCCTGTCATGGCTCAAATAATAGTGAATATTAGTCATGTCTAGATGTGACTGAAAAATTGTTGACTGGGACAATAAGAATCAAATAAAACAAGCAAACTCTTAACAAACAATAGCTGCAGATGATACTCCACAATCTGCTGTGTATCATCATGCTGGTTGCATTGGTATGCAAATGAGTCACGTCATGAGAAAACCAGATTTTTGCTTATGCAAAAACAAAGGTGCAGATCAGCTGTGCAGTAACTGCACAGCTGATCAGCACCTTTATTTTCGCTACACAGATAGTAAAATTCCTCTTCTTCCTAAATCAGAAACTTCAAGCTTCTAGCCATCTTCTGTAGCTGCCGGTTTGTGTCAGACCTGGTCGGAAACCCCGAAGACCGGTTTGCTCACGTCGCAGCTCAAATAACGCTATGTATTTAACTATTTATTTAACAGTATCAGCAACTGATGATATGGAGATCACCACATTCTCTGGTATAGAAGCAGTCAAAGTTTGTCATTTCTGCAAGACTGAGCTGGAGAACCTAGGGAAGTATTTACATGCCAAAGTGACCAAGGAGCCGTCTGAAGGGACGCCAACTAAGGTCACCATTACTGGGGATAAGAAGTTTGCAGATAATATCAAGGAGAACGTGGACAGGATGAGGGATGAGCTAAAAAAGTTGACAGAAGGTAAGACTTAGTAGCCTTGAGCGTATGAGCATTATCAGTATGCTAATGAGATATGCTTTTATTTATATTTCAGTAAAAATAGATACATGTAGTTTTAAGATGAAAAAAAAATGTACCGATCCAAACAAAATGAGCTGCAACAATACTAGCAATAACCTCTCTTTGGGTCTGACCAGTTTAAATTGAGCCGCATCGTGAGAAAACCGGATTTTTGCCTAGGCGAAAACAAAGGCGCAGATCAGCTTCGCGGTAACCGCGAAGCTGATCAGCGCCTTTGTTTTCGCTACTCGGATAGTATAATTTCTCTTCTACTCATAGCCAAAATTTCAAGTATCTAGCCTGCTCCTGTGACTGTATAGACCGATTTGTGTCGCACCTGGTCGGAAACCCCGAAGACCGGTTTTCTCACGATGCGGCTCAATTAAAGCAGCCTCAGTCAAGCATGAACTTTTGGAAGAAGAGTGATTGTACTATCTAAGTAGCTGATCAGCTGTGCTGTTGCTGCTCAGATGAAATGTGCCATAGTTTTTGCATGTGCAAGTACAAGTACTTGATTTTCTCATGTTACATTTCAAATATCAGAACGCACACTCCAAATTAAAAAGAAAAAAGAAAAAAAAAGAAGATTTAATATCGAATTTTAATAAAAATGCTTAAAAATTACATCTTAGTCTGCTAGCCAGACAGGGAAATGAAAATATTATTGTTCTGGTTTTCATACATTTATCATTTATTGTTATATACCTAATGTATCTCTACAATAGAAACATGTCGTGTCGTAACGGACAGCACTTTCTGCTGTTTTAGGCGTCGTAGGGCATTAATACCATTAATGCCCTGAGATGACGTCATATCAGGGCAATAATGGTGTTAATGCCCTGAGATGACACCATAGCAGGGCAATAATGGTGTTAATGCCCTGAGATGATGTCATAGCAGGGCAATAATGGTGTTATTGCCCTAGGTGTTATTGCCCTGAGACTATGACATACACCTGTTTACATGTTATGGACACTGGCAGGTGTTCATTTCATCTAAATTTAACATGGCAGGTGAGTGTACATTTCAGACGTATATTTCATCTTAATTTAACAAGTCATTTTGAGTCTAATCACTTACCAATCAACGGCTGTGTGCTTGTCATGCGCGATTTCAAGACATAGCATGAATTCACAATAAATAAATTAATTAATTAATTAATAAATAAATAAATAAATAAATAAATAAATAAATAAATAAATAAATAAAATGTACATGTACTGGAGGAAAGGTATATAACAATGACGATATAACATTCTTTTCCAAGTGCATTAACGTTTGCCAAGCCCTCGGGCAATAATGTGTTGCAGCCCTCACCGCTACGCGGTTCGGGCTGCAACACATTATTGCCCTTGGGCTTGGCAAACGTTAATGCACGGAAAAGAATGTTTTATCCTCTTATTATAAATGTGTTAGTGCTAATAAAATCATTGCCTTTGTTATCATCATTACATTTGAGCCGCCTCGTGAGAAAACCAACAATGTGGTTTCCGAACAGGTCTGACACAAATCAGGCTGCACAGTCACAGAAGCAGGCTAGAAGTTCGAAATTTTGGATTTAAGTAGAGGAGAAATAGTACTGTCCGTGTAGCAAAAACAAAGGCGCTGATCAGCTTCGCAGTTACAGCGAAGCTGATCTGCCTCTTTGTTTTCGCATATGCAGATTGTTGGTTTTCTCACGAGGTGGCTCATTTATTATACACCTTAACATAATGCAATTCAAATCGCAAAAATTTTCTGAGTATCCTGAATTATTTCTGATTCTTGTCAGTCTAAATGCATCTTGTCATGCCATCTATATGTCCAGGGATTTTTTTCGGGTGTCTCAGGGGCCGAAATAAGGCCCCATTCCCAATGAGATTTAGGTGACTTTTTTCCCAATTTGGAGAAAAAAATTCCCAATCACAGCTGATAATAATTTACAATAAGTCAATTCATTGTGAAACTCAAGTTCAGCTGTTTGAAATGCTGTTTAAATTTGATGTTATGCTATTATTAATGATTCTAAATGCATAAGCTTGATTAACTATGTCAACTTGGAAAATATTATCAACTTTGAATATTCTTAAAATTTCCCAAATTCGGGGTTTATCGCTAATTTTCCCAATCAGAAAGGCCCTAGGGCCCCTTCCCAAAATTGCCAAAAAAATCCCTGATGTCAACAGTTTGTGAACACAAAATATGAGCCACATCATGAGAAAACCAACATTTTGCATATGCAAAAACAAAAGGCGCAGTTACTGCGAAGCTGATCAGTGCCTTTGTTTTCGCTACATGGATAGTACAATTCCTTAACATTCCAAATCCAAAATTTCCAGTCTCTTCTGTGCATGTACCGCTGGGTCTGTGTTGGACCTGTTCAGAAAACACAGTGTTGGTTTTCTCATGATGCGGCTCATATGCTCTCTATTTACAGAGGTTTTGAAATTAGATGTGACCAAGGCAAATGAAGTCAAACAGGTCAGAGGAGGGTATGACGAAAACTCTGGTGTTTTGATTCATATATCTCCTTTAAAGTTCGAAGTTTATGTCATCGGTAATGGAAATGACAAAATGAGACAGGCTTTACACCAGGTCAAGGTAAGTGACCACAAAATGGATAAATGAGACAGGCTTTACACCAGGTCAAGGTAAGTGACCACAAAATGGATAAATGAGACAGGCTTTACACCAGGTCAAGGTAAGTGACCACAAAATGGATAAATGAGACAGGCTTTACACCAGGTCAAGGTAAGTGACCACAAAATGGATAAATGAGACAGGCTTTACACCAGGTCAAGGTAAGTGACCACAAAATGGATAAATGAGACAGGCTTTACACCAGGTCAAGGTAAGTGACCACAAAATGGATAAATGAGACAGGCTTTACACCAGGTCAAGGTAAGTGACCACAAAATGGATAAATGAGACAGGCTTTACACCAGGTCAAGGTAAGTGACCACAAAATGGATATTTAAGTTAAGTTTGATGATACAAATAGTCTCATACAAATAGTTTATAAAACTTTCAAGAATTTGCCCTTATGATTTGATGATACAGATACAAATACCTTATAGAACTTTAAAGAATTTACACTCATAATTTGATGATACTGTGGCGATTTCAGAATCTAACCCCATGGTTTTGCAAAAGTATGTCCTAGTGTTGTGGTTGTATTTATCTTTTTCGGTTGAAAACGAAAGTAGAAATTCAATTTTTGATCAATTTCCCGTTTGCTAGACGCTTACAGTTGGAAGACGCTCATTACTAGGTATATGGACCGTTGTGCAAGGAACGTCCGTTTGCACACGACGCCGCTAGATGGCGCGTGCTCCACCACTATAAAAGCACGAGTTCGCACAGTTTTGGTTAGTTGTAAGCTGACCGCCAAAGAAGCAACATTAAAATTAAATAATTTGTAGGGAATAACTGGAGTCAACAGATAGGACTTTAGGCAAAAATATATAAGTATTAAAACTGTTCATGACCATAGGTGCTAGATCGCCAGGTGGAGTGAACAGTAAATACAAAAATATAAGCTGCCTGGGTCGTATCTGTTCTGGGTATTCCCAAGTGTGGTGAACTGGATAGTGGTCCAGTAAAAGCTGAAATAGTGATTTCAGCAACTGAGATAGTGTTCTCAATACTATTGCAACTTGGGTGGTCTGAGGCTTGATAACTTTGTTGAACTATCCTGGATGGTTTGAGGTTTTAGGGAGGTTTCGTTGGATAGGTCTGGGGTGCTCCAGATGCGGTATAAAGAGGAGGCTGTGAAGGAGAGTTATACAGGGGTAAACAGCTGGGACTTTAGGCCAAAGCTGCCTGGGTCGCAGTTGTCCTGTATATCTCTCAGTGCAGTGTTTGGACAGTGGTCCAGGTGTCATAGAGACAGTGGTCTCAGCTCTGAGACAGTGGTCTCAGAGGACAGTGATGGCGGACAGTGGTCCTAGTGCGGGTTTAGCCTCATGAAAGTAACATAGATGGGATGAATGATAGATATGGTTATGATATCTCTACAACGCTTGGGTAGTTTCAAGTCAGAGTGGTCTGGACTGGTCTGAAAGACCAGTGGAACGTTCTTATATCGTTATAAACATTCAGTTATGATTGTTAACAAAGGGCCATGAACCTTATCAAGACCTAGGGCGAGGGTTGGGATCCCGTAAAACCGGTTTAAGCCCCCTAGTAATTGTATTACTAACCGTTCCAAGGCGGTGCTCTTGGTATGGTTCATGCCTGCCAGACCTTTCGAAGGGTCTTATTTAACTTAGTATTGGTTGAAGTCGATTTGAGTGACCTATTTCATTTCTTAGGTCAATTTTGCTATATGATTATTGTGTGGTGGCAGTATTTGTTTAAATGAGTAAAGTCATGGTCGCATTCAATGGTCGACCAGGCATAAGTTTTGTTGTCAGTAGTCTAGCCAGTCGGTTACGCTCGCTCGACACGTTACAAAATTGGTGGCAGCGGTGGGATAATGACAACTGCCGGACAGGTGTTGCCTTACCCACATAGTATCAGATTTAGGGAGGATATCGGATGAGATCATTATTATCTGGGACCTTCATTTCATAACTAAATTTTGGTTAAAGATGCAAAGTCACAACTTCGTTTGTCTAAAAATTTATTCTTTCGGGCTATTGCAAAAGCCATATGTCAAATGGCCTTTTTCTCGAAATGGTTATATTGTTCAAATGCTTTGGCATTTTTTATGATTCAGACTTATGCTCAGTTGAATGGTAGTGATTTTTCCTGCGAAACATGTACTTTTCGAAACTGGTTTGGCCTTTATTTTGACTATTTTCGGTGGATTATATTTTAAATTCGGGACGAATTTTGACTAAGGAGGGGGTAATGTGGCGATTTCAGAATCTAACCCCATGGTTTTGCAAAAGTATGTCCTAGTGTTGTGGTTGTATTTATCTTTTTCGGTTGAAAACGAAAGTAGAAATTCAATTTTTGATCAATTTCCCGTTTGCTAGACGCTTACAGTTGGAAGACGCTCATTACTAGGTATATGGACCGTTGTGCAAGGAACGTCCGTTTGCACACGACGCCGCTAGATGGCGCGTGCTCCACCACTATAAAAGCACGAGTTCGCACAGTTTTGGTTAGTTGTAAGCTGACCGCCAAAGAAGCAACATTAAAATTAAATAATTTGTAGGGAATAACTGGAGTCAACAGATAGGACTTTAGGCAAAAATATATAAGTATTAAAACTGTTCATGACCATAGGTGCTAGATCGCCAGGTGGAGTGAACAGTAAATACAAAAATATAAGCTGCCTGGGTCGTATCTGTTCTGGGTATTCCCAAGTGTGGTGAACTGGATAGTGGTCCAGTAAAAGCTGAAATAGTGATTTCAGCAACTGAGATAGTGTTCTCAATACTATTGCAACTTGGGTGGTCTGAGGCTTGATAACTTTGTTGAACTATCCTGGATGGTTTGAGGTTTTAGGGAGGTTTCGTTGGATAGGTCTGGGGTGCTCCAGATGCGGTATAAAGAGGAGGCTGTGAAGGAGAGTTATACAGGGGTAAACAGCTGGGACTTTAGGCCAAAGCTGCCTGGGTCGCAGTTGTCCTGTATATCTCTCAGTGCAGTGTTTGGACAGTGGTCCAGGTGTCATAGAGACAGTGGTCTCAGCTCTGAGACAGTGGTCTCAGAGGACAGTGATGGCGGACAGTGGTCCTAGTGCGGGTTTAGCCTCATGAAAGTAACATAGATGGGATGAATGATAGATATGGTTATGATATCTCTACAACGCTTGGGTAGTTTCAAGTCAGAGTGGTCTGGACTGGTCTGAAAGACCAGTGGAACGTTCTTATATCGTTATAAACATTCAGTTATGATTGTTAACAAAGGGCCATGAACCTTATCAAGACCTAGGGCGAGGGTTGGGATCCCGTAAAACCGGTTTAAGCCCCCTAGTAATTGTATTACTAACCGTTCCAAGGCGGTGCTCTTGGTATGGTTCATGCCTGCCAGACCTTTCGAAGGGTCTTATTTAACTTAGTATTGGTTGAAGTCGATTTGAGTGACCTATTTCATTTCTTAGGTCAATTTTGCTATATGATTATTGTGTGGTGGCAGTATTTGTTTAAATGAGTAAAGTCATGGTCGCATTCAATGGTCGACCAGGCATAAGTTTTGTTGTCAGTAGTCTAGCCAGTCGGTTACGCTCGCTCGACACGTTACAAAACAGACACAAATAGCTCAAAGAACTTACAAGATTCAACTCTTACAGTTTGATGATACAGATACTAATAGCTTAAGGAAAATTTCTTAAATGTTTGATGTACATGTATTTCTCTTTTTCTAAAATCATTCTATATCATGAAAACATATCAGTGAAATGTATACCCCTTTAAACCTCACTTTTATATAGCAAAATGGGGAATGCAGGGATATACCTAGTTTTCTTATTTTTGCTCCAAAACATAGGTTGTGGGTACTCGTTAGAACCGCCTCATCGAGGCGGTTCTAATGAGTGATGAGACGGTTCTAATGAGTACCCACAATCTATGCTTTGAGCAAAAATAAGAAAAATATAAAAAATTTTATGCTGAGGTTGCCTTTAGTAAATATCAACTTTACCCAAATTTAAAACTTCATCAGTATCCATGTACAATTTTAAGGTTGCTCTTGGCTTGATAACTCCATCAAAACGGACAGGTAGACAAACAGAGTCCTCAGCCTCTCCTCAGAGCCCCAATAAGCTGTATCCTCAACTTCCTCAAGATGGACGAATTGAAGAAGACATGGATACATCAGAGTATGGTCGCCACGATGACAGAGGGGGTGGGGCAAGGGGAGGGTCTAGTGGCCAGGACCCGGAGGGCACTGATGTTGATCGACCATTTAGACGGCCCAGGAGAAATGATAGAGAAAGAAGTCCATATAACAAATACAATGATAAGGCACGACTTGGAAGCTCAAATGACGATGATGATTTTGACTTTACTTTTCCATTTGAGTCAGGCTTTGTTCTGAAAGTTTATAAAGAATCCATAACTAAAGTGAAAGTTGATTCAATAGTGAATGCTGCTAATGACAATTTAATGCATGGCGGTGGTGTAGCCAGAGTGATAGCAAAAGCTGCAGGCTATCGACTTGATCAAGAAAGCAATGACTATGTTCAGAAAAAGGGACTTCTAGGTGTGGGAGAAAATTGTTTGACTACTGCTGGTTATTTACCATACAGAAGTGTGATACATGCTGTAGGTCCACAGTGGCATGACTATAGGGACAACAAGGAAAAATGTCTACATGATTTGCATTTAACTGTCTACAATGTCCTGAGGAGAGCCCAGAAAGAAAAGTACAAGAAAGTGGCCATGTCCGCCATAAGTGCAGGTGAGTCATTACGAAAACTTGCCTAAACATAGATTGTGGATACACGTTAGAACCACCTCTCTGAGGCGGTTCTAACAAGTACCCACAATCTATGTTTTGAAGCAAAACTAAGAAAAATAGGTATACCCCTGAAAACCCCAGTTTTTCTACATAAAAGTGGGGTTTAAGGGGGTGTACATTTCACTGACATGTTTTCCTTATGAAAATCAATCAGCATATTTCATGGAAACTGGAAAGCATAAAGGCCTGTTTACACATTCACGATTTTTGGCTACGGTGCCGCTACGATTTGTAAAATCGTCCTGTACCGTGATGTACCGTGGTGATTCGTAGTAGAACAGTGGTGAATTGTGGTGAATCTTAAAGAATGGTGATTCGGTAAACTCCACAGCAGCGCTACGGAAGTTTTAAACTGTTTAAAACATTTGTGGCGTATCGTGGCGAATCATGGTTATTGGACGTGGTATAGTTCGTAGTGCAACTGTAGCGGAATCATGCTTATTCGTACTGACACCGTAGCTATATTCGCGGCTATTCGTGAGAGATTGCAGCCAATCGTGGAGCTACGTAGCAAAACCATAGAATCTTTGACACCACAAACTCACCACAAATTGTGTACGGTTGTCCTACGAATCATCCACGGTTTCGCTACGGAGCTCCAGGATTGGCCACGACAGCTACCGCAGTGAATCGTACTAGTACCGTATCGAACCGTACAAGCACCGTGAGCATTCGTTGTGCCACCGTGGTTAATCCTCATTGACCATAACATTGCCATCATGAATCGTCATTGATTCATAGCAATACCTTACAGACACTGTACATATACTAATATTGTGGACATTCTTACTGGAATCGTAGTGACACTGAATATTTCCACTTTTTGCCATGATTCATCCCGATCCACCATGATAATTCTGACGAGAAATCGGGGTGAATCGTGGTGAATCGTAGAGAAAATCGTGAATGTGTAAACGGGGCTTATACATGTAGTTTTCAGTTTATATAGTATAGGTAACTGTATGATCAGGTGATAGTCGTTTGTATTCCACTTTTTTTTTTTCAAAACTCTCCCTTTTTTCCGTCACTAAGTTCATATATTAACAAATACTTATAGGAATATATTCCTGTTTAGATCATAGATATTCTTTAGGGTTGAATTAAATTCTATGGCACCAAACTCTAGGGGTGGGGCTGGAGGTCAAAATCTAGAACACATTTAAAAAATACAATAGGTACCAAGATTAATATTCTGTATGTCTATATCTTGACAACCATGTGTCAGAAAGCGTTCATGCTTTCAACATAGCTACCACATAAGAGCCCAAGGGTCCATGCATGGGGGTGGGAGGGACCTAAGGTCAAGATCTTGGACATTTTCATTTTTTTTTTTTTTTTTTAAGAATGACATTCTACTTTCATTTCAAACTAGGACTGAGGACCTGACCCACAATGTCTGTGATTATGTCCTAGGTTTAGTATACACGCCAGCTCTGTATACTGCTCTAAAATAGATCTTTCATTCTAAAACTACACTCCACCATGTTTGTATGCAAAGTGCTTTACACTGCTTATTTCTAAAATGCAGGCTGCCCAGTGCTCCTATTTTTTCCTATATTTTCAGAGCTTCCTATATTTTCCTATATTTTGATCCAAAAAATCCTATATTTTTCACCAAATTCCTATATTTTTCAAAAGGCTGCTCAAAGGTGTATTGATGTTCTATTCAGTTACTTGTATTATGATTGAGACCTATGTCAGTGCAGGTATAGCATCAATAATTATTATCTGCATTCTATGGGAAGATTCTTTAGTTTTTTTTGTATGGCCATAGTTAATAGATTTTCTGTTTGTCTGAATGCTATTAAAATAAGTGTGCTGTATAATACGTTTATATTTGGCTAGAAACCACTATGTTTACAAAGATGAAGATGAAATATAAAACAGAAAAAATAAATATCCTAAAATAAACTTTTCAGTGTTGCAAGCAAAACAAAGTACATGTACATGTATTTTATATTACAGAGGCTATACACATTTTTTTCCATTCCAGTCAATGACTCATGTAAAGTCAGTTAAAAACTTTAGCTGTGAACATTTATTTCTTCAAAGAATTTGCTTATGCCTTAATAAAGCTGCATTTTATCCAGAAAAGTTGTCTTTGTTAATGGATTTTCTTTTATCACAAAGTACTTGTGATTTTTTTTCTTTAATGCGGTAACTTTATTCAGCGTTCAAAGTGAGGTAACTTTGTTCAGGGTTCAAACTAGCAATGAAATTTAGGAAAAACTTTGTTCTCCCTCCAGGAATGATTAAGAAGACAATGGACTTGACAAGTTGGTCTATTTAGCTATACTACTTCACATTTCTCTAAGCTGAAACTAGATAGAATTGAGTTTGATTCTCTATATAGAAATGTCCTATATTTACAATCATGATCTGTTCAAAACAACATGGTAGAGAAGTATTATATTACCCAGACCCCCAAATATACTTTCAGCAGGTATCATGCCATAGTTTAGCACATGCTATAATTCTATAAATGCCTTGTTTTTGCTTAAAGATTTGGACTCACAAGTTCATCACATGACACATATGCATTTCCTACCATTTTTAAGTTGGGACCCAGTCCCCATAGTTTTGGGAAATAATGCTGGTGAATCAGTCACATCTGGAAAATGTGTACAGTGCAGGAGATAGAGTGCATATTTGATGTTAATTTGAATATATATCCCCTTGCAAACACATTAACAATGAATCCTCATGTTATAGTGACTCAAATTTTTCAGCAGTTTGCCACAGCAACCAAAATTTCTGGAATTCTTCCATAATATTGGGATATTTTATCTAAAAATTGGGAAAATTAACACTGTTTTACATTGCAAATTGAGTGCTTTGAAGGGACCCAAATTTGGTCAAGGAATATCCCTGATGTAAACTGATCTTAAACATATGACACTGGGCACAATTTGTCACTTTGTCTATCATTTGATGGTAATAAAAAAGATCTTAAAATTCTTAACAGCTATATTGGTCATGGGGAAGAGTTATTATTGTAAATTTGTTGTATTTTCTCTTACCTCTTAATGGCAATGATCGTAGGGGAGTGTGGCAACGGCATATACAAGACTTAGAGCGGATGTACAATCAAGTATATTAATATGTCCTTTTTTTCAAAGCCCATGTATACAGCTTTGCTAGGTGTTAAAATAATGGACCACATGCCCATACTTAAATTAAACCAGTTAAATTTGCTTTCTTGCTGCTATTTATTCATTATTATGGTTTTCAATGTTATTAAAAAGTCATTTTTAGTTGGAAAATTTGCTATTTTTAGCTCGCCTGTACGAAAGTACAGGAAGAGCTATTGCAGTCACCCCAGCGTCGGCGTCGGCGTCGGCGTTGGCGTTAGCGTCGGCGTCGGCGTTGCTCATAATGTTAAAGTTTTTGGTTAAAGTTTTTATGAGTCTATATCTCTTGAAGTTGTTGATGGATCAAGTTGATACTTTGCATGTTGGTAGATATTGGTCTGAAGTTTTATGCTGTACCATCATGACCCACCTGGGTGACCTTGAGGTCAAGGTCACAGACTTAGAAATGTTTTGTTAAAGTTTTTGGTTAAAGTTTTTATAAGTCTATATCTCTTGAAGTTGTTGATGGATCAGGTTGATACTTTGCATGTTGGTACATATTGGTCTGACGTTTTATTCTGTACCATCATGACCCACCTGGGTGACCTTGAGGTCAAGGTTATGGACTTAGAAATTTTGTTAGAGTTTTTGGTTAAAGTTAGTTTTTATAAGTCTATATCTCTTGAATATGTAGAGGGATCAAGTTGATACTTTGCATGTTGGTAGATATTGGTCTGAAGTTTTATGCTGTACAATCATGACCCACCTGGGTGACCTTGAGTTCAAGGTCACAGACTTTGAAATTTTATGTTAAAGCTTTTGCTTAAAGTGTTTTTAACTGTATATTGCTGGAACAGATGGATGGATCTAGTTGATACTTTGCTGTTAGATATTATTCTTTTATTATGCTGTAGCATCTTGACTCACCTGTGGTCAAGGTCACAGACTTAGATTTTAGGTTATAAGTCTATATCAAATATGTAGATGGATCAAGTTGAACTTAGCATGTTGGTAGATATTGGTCTGAAGTTTTATGCTGTACCATCACAACCCACCTGAGTGACAATGAGGTCAATTTCTTTGGTCGTAGATTTAATAGATTTAGTGACAAAGCACAAGTCAGGCGAGCTACGCTGTCCTGCGACAGCTCTTATTCTCCTATTTTTTGGACATAAATTTCCTATTTTTTGAAGCCCAAAATATATATTTTGTACCAAAAGTCACTGGGCAGCCTGAAAATGTAATTGATAAGGGTACTGTCATTCATTGGGGATTTGAGGTTCAATGTCAGGGGTGAGCATATGCCGGGTTGTTTGGGTAGGGGGTAGGGAGGGGGGCTTGGTGGCTACCAGCAGGGGTTATACTTGCCTCTCAATGCACTTTTTCTAGTGTAGATAGGGGGAAAGTCATTGAACTCATAGCAAATGTTCATTGAAGTACTGGATCTGTTGATAGTTTACAGGACCATTGGTCTTACTGTTTTTTGTTGGTTTTTTTTCGGCTCAATGTATATAACTTATGTATGTATGGAAATTCATAATGAAACAGCTCTTGCAGAGCCTTTGTCCAATGTGTGTAAGCCTTGTGACATTTTCATAAAAGATGATCGCTAAGCCATGTTACAGTGTAATATAAGCAACATCCATATCAGTGATTTGTACTGTTTGTTTACTTAAGTTTCCCAGTTGCTAAAATCACAAAGTCAAGTTTGTTTTTAGCAATAAAAAACATTAGGTTAGTTAAAATACATGATAAACCATTTAAGTAGCTATGAATCTGATATTTTAATCTTTGACTATTTTCTTCCAGGTATTTATGCAGTACCGAAGGAGTTGTGTGCTGATATGTATGTCCAGGCAGTAGTGGATTTCATAGATATGGGAGGGAGATGTCTGAAGGAGTTACATATCGTAGACATAGATACAAGTATCCTGAAGCTGGTCCAAGAATCGTGTGAGAAATGGAAGAGAGATCCGGAGTCAACCAAACCAGCCGAGGCACTGAAGCAGTATTTGAAAACCCACCCTGCTGCAGCATATGGAGGTCAAGGCTATGGTCAAGGTCAAGGTCAAGGCTATGGGAGGGGTAGGAGATTTCAGAGACAGTTTTCTGAGCCTGCTGGCGATGCAGTGGGGATGTCTGGTGTTACTGATACACTCAAAGGTCTGTCTGTGAAGAAAGAAGGGATGGTTCCTTTGAAATGGGGAGGAAAAGATGCAGTTTATGATGTAAATGGCTCTTTGAAAGTACATATTTACACGGGGAAAATAGATAGGGTGCAAGATGTTGACGCTGTTGTCTGCAGTATTGATCTTGGATTTGGCACCAATGGGTACATTGTAAAAGCCTTTAGAGAAGCTTTTGGAGAAAAATACAGATATAACTTTGACAAGATGAAAAGAGACGAAAATTACAGAGCAACAGTTAATTATGTATATACATGTGAAACAGGCTCAGTTTATGCACCTTACATTATGCATCTAGCAATCATACCCTTATCAACAGGGAGCAGGGATGAGCTTCGACAATACAGGAAAGGAATTACCAATATTTTGAACAAAGCTGACAAAAAACGTTTTGGGAAAATTGCTGTACCTTTGTTGGGGACTGGTTAGTATTATTATTTATAACGCAACGACTCTAAATATTGGCCTAATAAAGAGGTTTCATAAATTTTCGCTTCATTGAGCTACTGAGTACTGACCTAATAAAGGCCACCTCTTATGACTAACTAAAAACTGTGTTGCAGTTCTGTTTAACGCACCAAAAAGAAGTGCACCAGTGACATCAATTTTAGTGAAGTTTTGTGACGTTGTTGTCTGCCATTATTATGCAGCGTTACATATATGAAACAATGGACTATATGAAATATAAAATGTACTGCTATGGGGGCGAATTTTTAGAAGTCCTGCGGAGTGAATGCTGAGCTGAAAGCACGCCATTTCATCTGTTTAGTTAAGTTTACTAATCCTAGCATGATAAATCAGTTTATTTTTTTGTCACTGGGTAGTTATTTACTATGTATAATAATATGGAAATAGAAAATTTGCGAAATGAAAATCATGCAAACATTTCTGAATTTACAGTAACGGTTGTTTAACTTTTGTCATTCAGTATAACTATGGTTTCAGGTAATGTACAGAGTAGACCTGAAATACTCCAGTCCTGTGGTAGATGTGTGCTAGAAGCTATAAGAGATTTCTGCTGTGATAGTAAGAGCAAATATCTAACGGTACACCTGGTTAACAATAAAGAGGAGATAACTGGGTCAATGAGAAGTTTGTTTGAAGCTGCTGAAAATAGGTCATCAGGATCAGAAAAACCAAGGATACCTCCTAGGTCATCATCATTTGATGCCCTTGAAAATGTAAGAGATGATCAGCCGTCTACAAAAACAAGAATCTATAGCTCCATGGGTTCAAGTGGTAGAGGCAAATCGGATACTGATAGTAGAGTTGGAGATGACCGGGATGAGCTTGCACGAAACAAAACTGACACAGAGACACCTGGGGCAGTTGGAGGGATACAAGAAACAGATGATAGGAAACCTGATACAGAGGACAAAAAGAAGAAAGCCAAAGGCAATCTGAGAATTATTGTGGATGATTAAGGATATGAGCATTTGTATGAGAAAACAATGATCCGGGTTTCTGACATGGTCTTACACAACATTACGAAAACACGCCCATGCAATATACAGAGTTTTTTAAAGTTGTAAAAAATGAAAATTTTCAGCGGAAATTTTTTTATATTTTTCTTATTTTTGCTCAAATCATAGATTGTGGGTACTCGTTAGAACCGCCTCGGCGAGGCGGTTCTAACGTGTACCCACAATCTATGTTTTGAGCAAAAATAAGAAAAACATTATTAAAAATCCAATGAAATTTTCAATTTCAATCTGAGAATTATTGAGGACGATTAGGGATATGAGCATTTGTATGACATCATGTAAACATGTCCGTGACATGTATACCTCCTTGAGCCCCACTTTTATATAGCAAAACTGGGGTATGCAGGGGTATAACTATTTTTCTTATTTTTGCTTTAAAACATAGATTGTGGGTACTCGTTAGAACCGCCTCGGCGAGGCGGTTCTAACGTGTACCCACAATCTATGTTTTGAGCAAAAATAAGAAAAATATCAAAATTTTTCAGCTGAAAATTTTCAATTTTTAAAGCTAAAAAAATCTCTGTTTATTGCATGGGCAAGTTTTCGTAATGAGAAAACAATGATCTGAGTTTCTGACATGGTCTGACACAAACTGGACTGTACCATTACGAAAACATACCCATACAATATACGGATATTTTTAAAGTTGTTAAAAATGAAAATTGAAAATTTTTGATATTTTTCTTATTTTTGCTCAAAACATAGATTGTGGGTACACGTTAGAACCGCCTGGCCGAGGCGGTTCTAACGAGTACCCACAATCTATGTATTGGAGCAAAAATAAGAAAAATAGCTATACCCCTGCATACCCCAATTTTGCTATGTAAAAGTGGGGTTTAAGGGGGTATTCATTGCACGGACATGTTTTCCTGATGACAGTCACAGAAGCAGGCTAGAAGCTTGAAATTTAAGATTTAAGAAGAGGGATTGTAGTATCTGTGTAGCGAAAACATAAACACTGATCAGCCTTACAGTTACCGCACAGCTGACCTACGCCTTTGTTTTCGCCTATGCATGTTGTTGACTTTCCTGTGTTACGGCTCATTTCTGTATGTTAGACAATGAGCTATATGATGGATGTCATGAGAAAACCCGTCTCGGGTGTTTCTGACCATGTAATTGTTTGACACATACAACAAAGTAGAGGAGTATAATTTATGCACCAAAATGGTGCAGTTACTGTGCATCGAATTTTCTTCTGTTTGTGGCATACTTATATGCAAAAAGCGACTTTTGTTATGATGCGGACATTTTCTGGCCTATATAACATATATATGTATCTAGACATGAAGTATTTTAGGATTAATTTTGTTGAGATATTTAATAACTTATTAATATTTTAGTAATTTGTTAGTTATGTAATTGTAAGATTGTGAATTTTGTTATGTTTTGTTTCTGTGTTTTTTTTCTCTATAATGATTTCACATTTTATACACAAAATATGTGATGTGTTTCAATGTTTTCTTTCATCTATATAATGTACATTGATTTTTATGACTGACTGTACAAGCGGAAATTTTGAAATGAAATGTCCTATATTTTTTGTTTGATTTTTATGCCCTATAATGGCTCAGACATCTTACAACCAATATTTTTGTATAAGACCCTAAGTATTTCTTGCCCTAAATACGAGCCGCCTCATGGGAAAACCAACAATCTGCATAGGCGAAAACAATGACGCAGATCAGCTTTGCGGTAACCGCGAAGCTGATCAGCTCCTTTGTTTTCGCTACTCGGATAGTCGCTACTCGGATAGTACAATTCCTCGTTTACGAAAATCGGAAATTTCAAGCTTCCAGCTCTTTTCTGTGCTTGTACAGGCCGGTTTGTGTTGGACCTGTTCGGAAATCACATTATTGGTTTTCCCACAAGGTGGCTCATACCATTGAAATGGTATTCCGAGTACCTCTATTAAGTCATTCAGGGGTGCATAAATACATAGTTTTTTGGAAATACCTTGGTTTGGGTTCATTGGGTCCCATGTTTTGTAAAAAAGAATGAATTTGGTATTTTAAGACTGTAAACATAATATATTTCATTTTACTGGCCCTTATAAAGAATCACAATTATTATCATCATAGATTGTCAGGGCATGCATTTGAATTGCCTCACAGTGTAGCCACAATGTTTTCAGCAGAAATTAGATATCCCCAGGAAAAATAGTTTTCGGAATTGTCCCCAGTAAAAACGATAATCAGTGTCCCAGGAAAAGTGATTTATCTTCATTATTCTACTGTTTATTGTGCCTTCCTCTTTGTCGTGCTCGTTGCCTTTCGTTTTGGTTGAAACTAAGCCGGACAGCTACCTTGTTGGGAAAGAGCAAGGCGCTCTGCTCTTTGTGTGTGTTGTCAGAAAAATGTTTTGTTGTGTTTTATGTATTTTCTTTCCCACCTGGTGTCTATGTTGGGACTTAGTTTAATTGTATTGATTCCTGGCCCCGAGGTTATTAAACTTTTTTCAAGCTCAGCTCAGCTGAGCATGAAATTTCAAATGCTCACAAATGTTGATATAATCAAAATTAGTGGAAAATTCATGTTCAAAACTCAAAAACTAGTAATTTATCCTGCTCATAAATGTTGAAATGCCAACAACTGTTGGCATTTCAACATTTATGAGCAGGATAAATTTTAGTCTCAGCTGAGCTGAGCATGAAAAAAGTTTTATAACCTCGGGGCCTGGTCCCTCTATTCTTACATCAGTAATGTTTCTTCAGTTGAAAGTTTTCATTTTACAGCATAGAAAAAATGAGCCGCCACATGGGAAAACTAACAATCTGCATAGGCGAAAACAAAGGTGCAGATCAGCTTTGCATTAACTGCGAAGCTGATCAACGCCTTTGTTTTCGTTACACCGATAGTACAATTCCTCTACTTTCTAAATCAAAAATTTCCAACCTAACCATCTTCTGCGACTGTACAGGCTGATTTGTGTCTGACGTGGTCGGAACCTGAATTGTTGGTTTTCTCATGCACAGGCTCAAATGAATGTTCCTTGCATAGGCATGTTTTCATAATAGTGGGGATTGAGAGGAGTGGTAAACAGATCCTGAGGTTATAAAACTTTTTTCATGCTCAACTCTACTGAGACTAAAATTTAGCCTGCTCATAAATGTTAAAATGCCAACAATTGTTGACATTTTAACATTAATTTTGGCTATTTCAATATTTATGAGGGATTGAAATTTCATGCTTAGCTGAATTGAGCATGAAAATAGTTTTATAACCTCAGGCCCAGGTCATGCATAGTTACATTATGATTCAATAATAGAATTTGTAAATAATTTTAACTTTTTCACATGTGTCATACATGCTGTTTCTCTCCTGTAGAGGCAAACAATTTTATTTAAAAGTGTTCTATAAATCTGGAGTTCATTGTTTCTGCAAAATTGTTGATCACAAACAAAATACAGACTTTTTTTCATTAGTTTTCAAGATTCCTTAAAATCACTTTCCTATAATAATTTTATGCACAAACTTTCTTCTTCCTTATAACCCCTAATCTATGTGGCTTGTTCACATCACTAGCGTATCTGTCTAAGAGTGTCTCTGTAGCTAGCTCCAGGACCTCCTGTGATGGACTGACGAGGGCCACCTTGTCATTATGGCATACCGCCTTCAGACCGTACTCTTTCTCGATCCTCTGCATGATGGGGGTCAGTCCGCCGGGCTGTTTCTGGAGTTTAGCGACTATTGTCTTGCCAAGCTCGGTTTGATATTGTTGTCGGTAGGTTTCTTTCTGCAAAATAAATAAGTTGAAAATTTTTAAATTTCTTAACCCTGAAGATACTCAAACAGTCAAACGCACAAAAAGAGAAATCGCTTTACAATGAAGGTAGATCCAGATAACATGTTTCATAAGAGCCGCCCCATGGGAAAACCAACAATCTGCATAGGCGAAAACAAAGGCGCAGATCAGCTTCGCAATAACTGCGAAGCTGATCAGCGCCTTTGTTTTCCCTACACGGATAGTACAATTACTCCTCTAGTTATATCCAAAATTTCAAGCATCTAGCGTTCTTCTGTGATGGTACAGACCAGTTAATGATGTTTGACCTGTTCAAAAACCGCATTGTTGGTTTTCTCATGATGCGGCTGATATGTTATAGGGGAAAACACATGCACATAGAAAATTATCTTTTAATTATGACCATGTTGTAATTGGTTTTATCAAACTTTTCAAAGTACCTGAGAAATGAAATTCATGTAAAAGCGTTTGCCGAGATGCTTTAGACCATTTGTCAAGTTATGTGACTAATGGATTTTTATGGCTGCTATACACTGTGTTCATATGAGCCGCGACGCGAGAAAACCGGTCTTCGGGGTTTCCGACCAGGTCCGACACAAACCGACCTGTACAGTCACAGAAGCAGGCTAGAAGCTTGAAATTTGGGATTTAAGAAGATGAGAGATTGTACTATCCGTGTAGCGAAAACAAAGGCGCTGATCAGCTTCGCGGTTACCGCGAAGCTGATCTGCGCCTTTGTTTTCGCATAGGCAAAAATCCGGTTTTCTCACGATGCGGCTCATTTAGTAGCACTGACCAGATTACATGAAGTAGTGACTTTAAAGTTTTATGTCTACATTTTCTATCCTTTTCATGACGAGGCTTTAAATGGAGCTGATAGCTTTATAAATTAACTTGTCATTTTTTCTCACATGACCAAGAGGTTATAGAATTTTTATGCTCGGCTAATGTGAGCATAAAATTTGTCCTTCTCATGAATGTAATATGCCAAAAGCATATTATTCATGAGTCCTTCTCATTAATATATCAAAAGCTTGCTGTAATAATGATTCCTTAATACATACTTATTTGTATGTAGCTGTCTTGTACAGTTGAATAGAGAATAAAAATGTTTTCAAACTCGGATCCCACTTCTGTTTGAGCCACGACGCAAGAAAGCCGGTCTTCAGGGTTTCCGATCCGGTCTGACACAAACTGGCCTGTACATTCTCAGAAGAAAGCTAGAATCTTGAAATTTTGCATTTAAGTGGATGAGGAATTGTACTGTACTGTAGTGAAAACAAAGGAGCTGATCAGCATCGCAGTTACTGTTTTTGCATGGGCAAAATTCTGGTTTTCTCATGATGCAGCTCTTGTTTAGATGTGTGTGATTAGAATACCTGCCTTCAGGGTTCTAGACCAGGCCCCGGGGTTATAAAACATTTTTCATGCTCAGCTGATCTGAGACTAAAATTCATCCTGCTCATAAATGTTAAAATGCCTTGTTGACATTTAAACATTTATTAGCAGGATAAATTACAGGCTTTGGTGATTTAAACCTAAAATTTCAATGTATAAGAGCTATTGCAGTACATGTATTTATGAGCAATTGAAATTTCATGCTCAGCTGAGTTGAGCATGAAAAAAGTTTTATAACCTCAGGCCTCGGGCCCTGATCTGACCAGGAAGGTTAAACATTAGGGATATCTTCAAATATTTTATGGATTTCATTTGTTGCTTAGTTTGACAAATTATTGTACATGTAGTAGTAAAATCAATGAATTTGTTATGTAGCCGTATCACTAGTACAACCTCATTATAACATGCCTCAGCAGCCTCACTATCGTGTGGTTTTCAAAATTGTTTATTTTGCTAAATGTCTATATAGACTAAGGAAGTAACCTCATTACAACATGGTTCATTTATAATATGGTCTGCTTCTGTGGACCCAAAAGATAGAGTTATAATGAGGTTGTACTCTTTACATTTTTAACGTGTACATATTTATTTGTTTTAGCTTCTATAGCTGCAAATTCTACATCAGTACGTTCAGACTGGTTTGGGGCTTTTCTAGATACACAGTTCATGTCATTTCAGATAATGGGTCATTTACACACTGCTTATTTATTACTTTGTAATATTTAAATGAATGATGTTTATTGAAAGAATAGAAAATACTGTTTGATTTTGCCATATGCATATCATTACCAGATTACATTAATTTTCTCAAATAAAGACTATTTTCAATATTCGCTTACTCATTTACTGATTATTTTCTTCCTGTAAAACAATTTTTACCTATGATTGTTTTTTTGAAAAATAATTGATTTTTAAAGAAAACCTGTAATGGGAATGTTTTCCCTGTCTGCTTCTAGTTTACACGCACCAGTTTTTGAGGGACAGGTACAGACTGAGGGTCTGGATGGGGGGTCCTGGTATTCACTAATCACTAAAAATTTAGCCATTTATTCATTGTCATTAATATTTTGGCTTATTCATTAAAATTAGCTCGATTATTCATTAAAATATGATAATGACTAGTCATGCCTTCTTCACCCACCTAATATCCATAAGCAAATGGGTGTTCCCCACCTAAGGCATCTCTTATCGCAAGCCACAAGGACTAGTTCTATGATATTAAATTACATAGACTGCTGAGTGCAAATCTTGATAGAAGCATATATACTCTGCTAGACCACAAAGCCTCATAGAAACTTTCCGAAATAGTATACCGAATTTTTTTAAGCATATCCCCTTTTAAATCTGTTGGGAGTATAATCCCCTCCACCTTAAATACTGAATATGCCCTTAGTTTTACCCTGAATCTTTCTCTTCAATTATGAATACTGAAGGTTATTTAAGAAAAAAATGTAACTTCAGGGGTAAAAGTTATAATGAAATGCTGCTGTTTTATTTAGTAAACTAGTTAGCATAGGAGTACTAGCTGATGTATGCATTTGTGCTTGTGCTTGGTTGTACAATACATTTTATTAATGTCTTAAATACCGAGCGAGCGAAGCGAGCGAGGAAAAAAATATGTAGCGCCATATAAATTGCCATATAGATTTGCATTAATGTTCTTTGTGCTGCCTTGTTTCTGATTGCAAAAGACACTATAATTATGTTCTGTCATATAAAAAAGCAAGACGATGTCCATCCACAGAAAAGATTATCATAATAGTATTGGAATATACATAATAAGAACGAAGTGGGGTAATAGAATAAAAAGAAAACACATATACATAAGCAAACAAAACAGTGAAATAGTGTCTGGCTCAGTAAACATCCAGAATGATTTTATTTTTCTCTGCCTTCAAATGACACATTTCTTCTTCAATTGGTCCATGAGGTGAGCCCCTACATGCTTGGCATCCAGAAATATGTCTTTCCAAACATTCAAGGATTTCTGAAATATGAATACAACATTTGAACTGAATCGGGTCTGGGGTTTCAAGACCCCAGAAAAAAATGAAATTCTCGAATGTCAGGGAGGCCATCTAAGACAATTTCATAGCCAAATTTTAGCATATTCATTATTCTTTAAAATGTTATTATTCACTATTCATTATATTACTCTGCTATTCATTAAAAATTTTCATTTATTCATTATTCTTTAGGACCTCATTATTCACTAATCATTATATTTTTTGCTCTTTATTCACTCTCATTAAAAAATTTAGGCCATTATTCTTTAATCAGTATACCCCATCCAGACCCTCCAGACTGTGGTTTAGTGGTGACCTCACCTGTTTAACAATGTAATAATTTCTTCCAAACACCTTCAACATATGTGTCTCCTCATCAGGATAAAATTTTTATGTAATATAGACCCCCTTACACCCCACATTTATATAGCAAAACTGGTTTTGATGTAATATATACCCCCTTATACCCCACATACCCCACATTTATATAGCAAATCTGGGGTATGCAAGGACATACCTACTTTTCTTATTTTTGCTCTAAATCATAGATTGTGGGTACTTGTTAGAACCTGTACCCACAATCAATGTTTTGAGCAAAACTATAAAAAATATCGAAATATTTCCAATGAAATTTTCAATTTTTACAGCTGAAAAAAAATCTAAATATATTGCATGGGAAAGTTTTTGTAAAGTAATACTCACCAGTTTATGAGGAACAGGTACAGACTGTGGTTTAGTGGTGACCATTTCCTTTACTTCACCTGCCACCTGTTTAACAATGTAATAATTTCTTCCAAACACCGTCAGTGTGCGCGTCTCCTCATCAAATATACACAACACAGTGTTGTCATGTTCGTGCAAGTATCTCACAAACTCGCGCACATTTTGTTTCTCTGCATCAGGTATGTTAACTTTATGTTCAAACACATTATGAAGCATATTAGTCAACTTCTCTATAGCATCTTGTACATGTCTCACGTATTTTACACTACACAGGATTTCAACACTAGTTGGGTTTAGCTGGCACGGAAATGCTTTGAGGGTTACAGTCTTGATTCTCGCAATGTATATCAGTTCTTTCTTAAACAGATGGTAGAGTTTCTTTGCATATTCTCCAGTGAATTTCCATACAGCATTCTGTCTTTGTAGCATACCAGTAATACTATCTGAAGGCAGGTCCTACAATAAATTTGTATGTTTTTCTTAATTGTTGCAAAAAATAACATCATATTTTTGTATGTGAGGATTATTCTGCAATTTCATCTTATTTCAGCTTTGCATCTTATGGGGTGCCGTTTTACTATTTATTCCCTATTTTTGGATATCCATAATTTATTTAAGGATAATCCATAATTCATTTATGGATATCCTTAATTCATTTATGGATATCCTAAAACATTAATATTTTTGGATGTCCTAAAATGAATTATGGATATCCATAAATGAATTATTGATATCCTTAAATGAATTATGGATATCCTTAATTGAATTATGGATATCCTAAAATACATTTTTGGATATCCAAAAATCACGATGAATTATGGATTTTCTTAAATCAGCTTATTTAAGGATATCCTTAAATGTATTTTAGGATATCCAAAAATCTTGAATTTAGGATATCCATTATTCGATTTTTGGATATCCATAACTCTATTTTAGGATATCCTTAAATGATCTGATTTAAGGATATCCATAAATCGATTTTAGAATATCCATAATTCATTTTTAAAAATATCCCTTAGCAACGTACATCATTTTTTGTGATTTAAGAATATCCTAAAATGAATTATGGACATACTAAAATACAGTCCTATTTTAGGATATCCATAATTCATTTATGGATATCCACAAATCGAATTATGGATATCCAATATTAGCCCAATTTTAGGATATCCTTAAATCGAGTTATGGATATCCAAAAATAGGATTGTATTTTAGGATATCCATAATTCAATTTAAGGATATCATAAATAGGGAATAAATAGTAAAACGGCACCCCATAGCATCTGTTACTGTTTGTATTTTTGGCTCTGAGTACACATATCATCCACTGTATGCAGAATAGTTTTCAGACACTTAAGATGGGAAAGCAATAGCTATTGCAGCTACACAGGAAGTGGTTGTGTCATCCCAACATGACTGAATGATTTTTTAAAAAGAAAATACTCAAACAAATATGCAAACAGGCTCCTCTGAGAGGGATTCTCCTTCTGGTTGTGCCTTTTCCTGATCATTGCCTACTTGTACCTTACTATATTGAAAGTTAGTGGTTGAAAGTAAGAAGCTTCAGAGGGCAATTGAAATGACATTTGTGGAATTTGTTAAAACGTGGTAGAATGCATCCTTTGCTGTTTTGAAATATGACAATGGTACTCAAGATTAAATACAAAGAACATAGCAACTTACCTTTATGACATAGCGGAGTATTAGTGTCTGAGCCATGAGATCAAGAACTTCCATACTTGGTCCAAACAGGACAAAATGTTTGTCCCTGACATAGTTTACTTCTAGTCCAAACTCTCTCTCTATAGTGGAAATGATAGGAAATATACCACCTTTCTGTTTCTCTAACTTCTTAACAACTCCAAATGGTAGTTTCAGCTGATGTGGGAATTTCTTGGATTTTGTCTGAAAATGAATTATGATCTTTCATGTCTGCACAGAATATACTCTGTACTGAAGAGACGTCACATCCTCGCCCCCCCCCCCTCCCCCCCTCCCACACACACAGAACACTTCCCTATGTTTGTGTCTACTGTAAATAGTTGTATAGAGTTGTGTCTTCTACTCGTCTTTTTCAGTTGTAAAGAGATTTTACAAGAAATAATTTTAGCAATGTTTTGGACTAACTGTTGAGTACTAAATAATAAATAATAATAATAGTACTAAACATACTGTACATGTACAAAATGTTTGTACTAGATCTTCAGTTGAACACAGAATTTGCTAATTTTGTCGAAGGGCACAAATTAGCCACATAATGGACAAGCAGTGAAGGGTCTTTAATAGTACATTTTGTAGTTCTTACAGCACAGCAAATTGTTTTGCCCTCCAAAGAATTGGGGAAATTGCAACATACTGGTCAATTTGCAGTCTAGAAAAGGTTAATTTACTGTTTTATTTTTGTTCCATTGTTGAAACAAATTAAAATGTTTTACACTTACCAGATGTGGTAAAACCAGGGTTCCGGAAGCTTTTCCTGACTTCAGTTCCTTAACTATTTTGTCTACACGGTCTTTCTGTTTTCCACATACTTTCACTGAGGTTTCATCTTCATTCAGTGTCATTAAAACAGTTTTATCACTTTTATGCTTATTTTGGATATAGCTTCTAATTCTTTTCATTTCAAAAGTATTTCCTTTTATTTTCACATCTTGTTCATATAAATCGTGAAGATCATGTTCCAACCTATGCATAACATCTTTTACAACTCCCACATCATCATTAGAACAAGTGATTTCTAGGCAATTCTTTGATTCCTTTACAATAACAGAATCAACATCTTGTAGTTCTTTAAGTTCATTTATGAATAGGTGACTTGCTTTCCTTGCATATTCACCAATAAACTTCCATGTGGCTCTTTTGGCTTCTCTCCCAGAGTGTGTGTCATCTTGATTGCCATTTCTTAGAACATCTTTCCGTAGACTTTCTAGGGCCAGTTTTAAGATTTCAGGGCTAGGGCCTGCGATGGTAACATTGATCTCAGAACCAGTAGTTTTTAACCCATACTCCTTTTCAACTCTATCAAGAGCAGTTTCAACACCACTTGGAAGTTCTTGTAATTGCTTGAGAAGTTCTTCAGGTATTTGTACTTCATACTGTCTCTTGGAACCATCTGCCATGTTGTACTAAGGTTTGATGCTTTTATCACCTACAAGCCTGTCAGGAGAAACAATCGGAAATTGATGTTCAGCTGAGTAGAGCTTAAAAAAGTTCATTACGAAAACTTGCCCATGCAATAAACAGAGATTTTTTTAGCTTAAAAATTGAACATTTTCAGCTGAAAATTTTTTATATTTTTTTTTTTTTTTTTTGCTCAAAACATAGATTGTGGGTACAAGTTAGAACCGCCTCGCCGAGGCGGTTCTAACGAGTACCCACAATCTATGTTTTGGAGCAAAAATTAGAAAAAATAGACCTACCCCTGCATACCCCAGTTTTGCTATATAAAAGTGGGGTTCAAGGGGGTATACATTACACGGACATGTTTTCCTGATGAAGATTTCAGGGCTAGGGCCTGCGATGGTAACATTGATCTCAGAACCAGTAGTTTTTAACCCATACTCCTTTTCAACTCTATCAAGAGCAGTTTCAACACCACTTGGAAGTTCTTGTAATTGCTTGAGAAGTTCTTCAGGTATTTGTACTTCATACTGTCTCTTGGAACCATCTGCCATGTTGTACTAAGGTTTGATGCTTTTATCACCTACAAGCCTGTCAGGAGAAACAATCGGAAATTGATGTTCAGCTGAGTAGAGCTTAAAAAAGTTCATTACGAAAACTTGCCCATGCAATAAACAGAGATTTTTTTAGCTTAAAAATTGAACATTTTCAGCTGAAAATTTTTTATATTTTTTTTTTTATTATTATTGCTCAAAACATAGATTGTGGATACAAGTTAGAACCGCCTCGCCGAGGCGGTTCTAACGAGTACCCACAATCTATGTTTTGGAGCAAAAATAAGAAAAATAGGTATACCCCTGCAAACCCCAGTTTTGCTATATAAAAGTGGGGCATAGGGGGTATATATTACACGGACATGTTTTCCTGATGCATTGATCTCAGAACCAGTAGTTTTTAACCCATACTCCTTTTCAACTCTATCAAGAGCAGTTTCAACACCACTTGGAAGTTCTTGTAATTGCTTAAGAAGTTCGTCTGGTATTTGTACTTCATACTGTCTCTTGGAACCATCTGCCATGTTGTACTAAGGTTTGATGCTTTTATCACCTACAGGCCTGTCATGAGAAACAATCGGAATTTGATGTTCAGCTGAGTAGAGCTTAAAAAAGTTCATTACGAAAACTTGCCCATGCAATAAACAGAGATTTTTTTAGCTTTAAAAAATGAAAGTTTTCAGCTGAATTTTTTTTTATATTTTTCTTATTTTTGCTCAAAACATAGATTGTTGGTACACGTTAGAACCGCCTCGGTGAGGCGGTTCTAACGAGTACCCACAATCTATGTTTTGGAGCAAAAATAAGAAAAAATAGACCTACCCCTGCATAACCCAGTTTTGCTATATAAAAGTGGGGTTCAAGGGGGTATACATTACACAGACATGTTTTCGTGATGTAAGATTTCAGGGCTAGGGCCTGCGATGGTAACATTGATCTCAGAACCAGTAGTTTTTAACCCATACTCCTTTTCAACTCTATCAAGAGCAGTTTCAACACCACTTGGAAGTTCTTGTAATTGTTTAAGAAGTTCATCTGGTATTTGTACTTCATACTGTCTCTTGGAACCAGCTGCCATGTTGTACTAAGGTTTGATGCTTTTATCACCTACAAGCCTGCCATGAGAAACAATCGGAAATTGATGTTCAGCTGAGTAGAGCTTAAAAAAGTTTTATAACTTAAGATTATGAAAGTTGAATATTTTCATGTTCTGATGTTGTAGATACGAAAACTATATACGAAGCAATGGCCAGATACTGATGATACAACCGGAAATTCAGAACCAAAGTCAGAACCCCTAAGAACAGAACCAAATGAACAGCTATTTCCCCGAAGGTGGCCACATTAAACGCCGTGGAGAGGTGTAAGTCGTGCAAAACACTTTTCAGACACAAGCATTTCTTTAAAATGGGGGCGCAAAGGCCTGGTGGTAGAGCGTCGGAGTCCTATTCGAGAGGTCCTGGGGTCGATCCCAACACGGGACTCCGTGGAAACGATCTGTGATAGTTCATGCCGAGACAAAGTATTTTATACAATCATAACAAGGGATTCAGAGTTAATTTTAAGAGATTCAGAATGATGTCGAAACGGCTTTTCAGAATCTGTATCCCACACTAAAGATACTGCAACTTTTGCTGGGGCTCAGCCTGCATCAAAGAGTTGTCACTCATTAGCGTATAACCCAAACACACACCGGGTGTACAAAAAATCTCAACACGCTGAAGATTTTAGACGTATGAAATTGTCCCTTAACCTGAATTAGCAGTCACACATTAGCGTATGACTCGGGCGTATTCCGGAGTATAAAAACCTCAACACGCTCAAAGTTTGGAGTACGTTCGTGTTGCCTCCCAGACACGCTAAGCACACTTAAGGCACGCGTCTCATACACGCTTGGGGCACGTTGCTGAAGCGTTCGGCAAGCAGCCAAAAACAATATCTCGCCAGTAAAATCGGTACGCGCCCTGTAGCGTTCACATGCGTGCCTAAAACGTGCACCAAACGCGTTAAAAGCGTGTTCAACTTATTCGTAACGTATAAAATACATGTCCGAGACACGCATTTTTTCAAACATGCTTAAAAATATTTTAGCCCAAACGCGCCTGGAGTGCGCACCGACCTACAGCGACGTGCATCAACGTACACCAAGCGTACAAAATGCGTTTCTAAAAGGTGTCTCCGACTTGCTTCTGGTGTTTGTTTCAAATTTTACATTTTTGTCAACAAGCCCGGTGCGCGGTTTGGATTATATGCTAATGTGTGACTGCTCTTTATAAAATAAAAGTTTGTTCAGAAACACTATCACACAGAAGCACTCTTGGCATCTACTCTAAAGCCCGACACTCACTGGGGTTCAACTGGTGTTTTTCTTTTGCTCCGGGTTTCAGTAAGTTATTCGGTGCCGTCGGACAGCTTACTGAATCTGTTGAGTCCTCGTTTTTGATTCACCAGGGTGGTTATCATGATTTATTCGTTTGTCCTGGATGATTCATTGACTAGTTAGAGATTCAACACGAGGACCGAACAACTAAATGTTGTGATCCACTGCAGAAGATGAGGGTGAGGTTAGGCGCCTTTAAAGCCGGTTGAAGCCCCCCCCCCCCCACCAGTAATTTTATATTACTGATCGTTCCAAGGCGATCCTTCTGTTGTGGTTCTAATTGTTTTGTGTTTTGGCGTCGAATTTTTGTGCAGTTTGAGCCTTATGTACGTTTTCATATTTTTAGTTCAGTTCGGGTCATTGAGTGGCCGCCTATGGGGAGTAGCTGCTCACTCGGCTTACGATATGTTTTCTTGGTATAAGTACCTATTTTTTTTCAACCCCTCTGTTTGTGGAGTGGGAATTTCTTTCTGATTGCGCCATTTCCTGATCCTTGCCTACTTGTATCTTTTTCTAAGACCATACAAACACAGGATGTTAAAACCCGTGCAGATAGAAATATTTCTGACTGGCTGGAGATATGGAGGCCTTGAAGTCAAGACTAGGGATATGACTAGCAGAATGGTATTTAAATGAAGAAAACAATGTATAATAATCGTGCAAGGAGGTTCTTATTCATTTTTTTATGTCTTGGTGTTGAATTTTTGTGATGTTTGCTCCTTACCCAGCAGACATTTGACGTCGGTTGGACGTCAGATAGACGTCAGACTCCGACGTCGTAATGACGTTGGATTTAGGTTGATTTTGAAAGTTTGTTTGACGTCAAAAACAGACGTCATTCTGACGTCAAAAACAGACGTCATTCTGACGTCAAAAACAGACGTCATTCTGACGTCAGAAAAACAACGTTGGTTTGATGTCTCAAATGTGACGTCATAACGACGTTGGGGTTAGGTTGATTTTGAAAGTTTTTTTGACGTCAAAAACAGACGTAAATCTGACGTGGATTCAGAAGTGCGGTGATGCACTATTGTTATTCCCTTTCACTCCTTTGATAGAGTTATTCGGGATATACAAAATTTTTACGATGTGAAATCACTCTGATGTTGGTATATCTTATAATTATATGTCAAATTTTATTGCTATATGGTGCTAAAACAAATAAGACATTAGTGTTAATAATAAGACTATTGTGAACAATCAATAATTTAATTATGGTGAAATAAGTATTAAAATATACAAATTTCATTTTCGTCTTAATAGAAGGTTTAATAATTTAGTGAAAGACTTTATTTTGATTAACAAATAATTAGTTTTTCTAAATTAAGCATGGTGGGCGAAATATATGATTTCCGATATATACCTAGATATGACTTTTTTAAAAGTGGCAATGTTGAAATTATTATTTGAATTTGATTTTGTTACATAATTTGCGCAAGAAATTATGTCAGTTCAAGGGCAGCTAACTCTGTCGACATATGACGTTAGACTTACGTTTGAATCCGGCGTCATTTCGGTGTCATATCAATACGTCCACTGACGTCAGGACTGGACGTCAGGTGGACGTTGATTATTGGTTTTATTATATACCTACCAAAAATAACCATTGATAGTACTACCCATTTTCCGACACAAAAATACGGAATCTTGTATCACCACACTGTCCTGATACGATTCCGTACCACCATCCTCCATTTTTTACCCAACAATATAAAATCCAGCACCTAAAGCCGGCATCTAAATCTGAATGACAACCAGAGTATTTTCTATTTTAATTTATAAAACAACAACTGTTTCAGAAGTTAAAGAGGTTCGCTTGTCATCAAAGCAACATAATTAACAAAAAAATGACGACTTTTCTAGCTTTGACGTAAGAACTGGCACAATGTTACGTCATCAAAGATTTGACGCAACGTCGTATGGTACGTCGTCATAACGTCGCAAATTTATGATTTGAATTCTTGTGGCTGATTACTTTTGTAGGTATATAATAAACGCGTTATCCGTCTCCGACTCGCGTGATCTGGTCTTTCCTGGCGCAGCTACGAGACGTGATCCGACCCATCAGATCAAGTTACTGAAGTAATAATGAGTATGTATGACGTCGTGAAACCAATATCCGACGACAAATTGACGTCAGATGCATGCTGGGGACGTGTTTTTCGTATATGTCGTCAGAGTTAGCTGCCCTTAAACTGACATAATATCTTACACATATTATGTAATAATATCAAATTCAAATAATAATTTCAACCTTGCCACTTAAAAGTCATATCTGAGTCTCGTATGGGAAATCCCATATTTCGCCCTCATGCTTAATTAATGTAGAAAAAATGATTATTTATTAATCAAAATAAAGTCTTTCACTTTATCAAACTTTCAATTAAGATGAAAATAAAATTTGTATATTTTAATATTTATTTCATCATTTTAAATAATTATTTGTTCAGAATAATCTTATTTCTCCTTCACTCATGTCTTATTGGTTTTAGCACCATAAAGCAATAAAATTTTGCTTAAATAAGATGTATCAACATCAGGCTGAATTAATATCTTGAACATTGTGTATTGTGTATGACAAACTCTATCAAAGAAGTGAAAGGGACTATCAAAAGTGCATCACTGCTCTTCTGAATCCACTGTTATTCAAAAATGCGAAAAAATATACACCTTAAACTATTTATATGACATTAATTCAAACGTCGTTTTTAGGACGTCAGATTGACGTCAGCTTTCAGACGTTAAACCGACGTTGGCTTTAGCACGTCAGATTGACGTCAAGTTTTGACAACAAACAAACTTTCAAAATCAACCTTACTCCAACGTTATTATGACATTGGAGTCTGACGTCAAACTGACGTCCAACGGACGTCAAATGTCTGCTGGAAGTAACATAGAAAAAAAGAAAAAAGAAAGAAAGAAAGCAAAAGAAACACACGAAACGAATGATCTGATTTTTACCCAAAGTGAAGTTTCATTAATTTGCACACCACACATGGTCAGAAGTATGAAAAACACAAGGTCTAAATCACGTCTTGATTACGACGTCAAACTGACGAACTAGTTGGACGTCAAAACAACGTCCAATCCAGACGTCCAAAAGACGTCAGGAAATGACGTCTGATAGACGTTGGAAATTGGTTATATGACGTCGCGACCAAAATATAACCAATATCTGACGTCGAACAGACGTCAGGTGCCTGCTGGGTATGTACATTTTCATATGTTTAGTGAAGTTCGAGTAACTGAGTGACCGCCTATTGGGAAATAGCTGCTCACTCGGCCGTATGATATGTTTTCTTAGTATAAGTGCCTGGTTGTTGGTTTGGTCTTTTCCCACCTCGTTTTTTGGCGTGGGAATTTCATTCTGACTGCTCCATTTCCTGATCATTGCCTACTTTTGCCTACAAATGCATATGGATCAATGTCTAGGTCTAGACAATAACAAAACTTTGTTGTTGTTGCGCATTCGCGATCGCTTCATTGGAACCAGCTGTAAGGTTTTGTTTCAGATCGTAAATTGAAAAATTGGGACCATCACTATTTTTAGCTCACCTGAGCCTTCGGCTCACAGGTGAGCTTATAGTATACCCATGCTCCGGCGTCAGTCCATCGTCGTCTGTCGTCCGTAGTCCACAATTTCAAAGATCTTCTCCTCTAAAACCGCTTGGCCAATCAAAGCCAAACTTCATGTGGAGCATCCTTAGGAAATGGTCCAGGTCACATGACCAAGATGGCCGCCATGGCTATAAATAGCAAAAACCTTTAAAAAATCTTCTTCTCCAGAACCAGTGGGCCGATTTCCACGAAACTTGGTATTTGGCATCGGGGACGCGGGCCCATCATAGTTTATATAAATCATGACCCTAGGATGACCTTGACCTATTTTACGGCAAGGTCAACTTAGGTCGCCAATGCGCTTGAATGGGGGAAAATGGTAAAATGCTATTTAATGGGTAAAACTTACTGGGAATAGGCAAATGGACAGAAGATTAATGTTAATGGAAAATTTTAGCCCCTGGGGGTTGTCTGCCCCTGCCCGGGGCTATATACATATATATTACCATAATATTCAAACATCTTCTTCTCTGAAACCGCTAGGCCAATCAAAGCTAAACTTCATGTGGAGCATCCTTGGGAAGGGGGAATGAAAGTTTATATAAATAGTCAAGGTCACATTACCAAGATGGCCGCCATGGCTATAAATAGCAAAAACGTTTAAAAATCTTCTTCTTCAGAACCAGAAGGCCTATGATTTTGAAACTTGGTTTGAAGCATCTGGGAATGGAGCTCTACAAAGTTGATATAAACCCTGGGATGACCTTGACCTATTTTACGGCAAGGTCAACTTAGGTCTCCCATGTATTGGAATGGAAAAAAAATAGGAAAATGTAATTAAATGGCAGAAAACTTGCTAGAAATGAGCAAATGGACAGAAGATTTATGTTTAAGAAACTATTTTGGGCCCAGGGGGTTGTCTGCCCCTGCCCCGGGGCTATATACATGTATATGATCATAATATTGAAACATCTTCTTCAGTTCAATCTCTGAAACCGCTAGGCCAATCAAAGCTAAACTTTTTGTAGAGCATCCTTAGGAAGAGGGAATGAAAGTTTGTATACTGTGGTCAAGGTCACATGGCCAAGATGGCCGCCATGGCTATAAATAGCTAAAACGTTTAAAAATCTTCTTCTTCAGAACCAGAAGGCCTATGCTTTTGAAACTTGGTATGAAGCATCTGGGAATGGAGCTCTACAAAGTTTATATAAATCATGACCCTGGGATGACCTTGACCTATTTTACGGCAAAGTCTACTTAGGTCGCCCATGCATTTGAATGGGAAAAAATAGAATAGGAAAATGGCATGTAATGGCAGAAAACTTGCTAGGAATGAGCAAATGGACAGAAGATTTATGCTTATGAAAATATTTTAGGCCCAGGGGTTGTCTGCCCCTACCCCGGAGCATATACATGTAGATGTTCATAATATTCAAACAACTTTTTCTCAGAAACTGCTTAGCCAATCAAAGCCAAACTTTACGTGGAGCATCCTTAGGAAGAGGAAATGAAAGTTTATATAAATGGTCAAGGTCACATGACCAAGATGGCCGCCATGGCTACAAATAGCTTTTTTTTTTTTTTTCTTTTTTTTTTTTTTTAAATCCTCTTCTTCAGAACCAGAATGCCTATGATTTTGAAACTTGGCATGAAGCATCAAGGAATGGAGGCCTACAAAATTTATATAAATCATGACCCTGGGATGACCTTGACCTATTTTACGACAAGGTCAACTTAGGGTCGCCAGTGCCATTGAATGGAGAAAATTGTTAAGATGTCATTTGAAGGACAAAACTTGCAGTTAATTGGCAAATGGACTGAATTTTTATGATTTGAAAAAGACATTGACTCCAGGAGTTATTCTGACCCTGCCCTAGGGTTATATACATGCATTGTACCATTCTAGTCTAACAAGTTTATTGGTACATGTACATGTATATATCTCAGGCCTCAGGTGAGCGTTTACAGGACCATTGGTCCTCTGGTTTGTTCTGAACTATGCTCCCCACTAGAACCAACACATTCTTTTTACTGGAGAAACCTAATATATATTTACACATTATATGTTAGCGAGAAGCTGGGTCTAGGTGGGGGGGGGGGGGACAATGTTACATGTACCAGACCGTTAAGCGTGACTGGGAACAGAATGACCTTAAAACATGTTCCACTGATGCCCATCTGTAATAACAATAACTGGTTTATATCGTCAACATCAATTTTGCTCATTTTAATAGCAGAAACTTGCAGTAAAATACATCGAAAACTATCTTTTTTTTGCCCCAGGGACATAAGTTGTGTAAACCAGAGGACCAATGGTCTTATAAACGCTCACCTGAGATCTGGCCCGGATATGCGACCTAAGCTGACCTTGCCATAAAATAGGCAAAGGTCATCCCGAGGTCATGATTTATACAAACTTTGTAGAACTCCATTCACTGATGCTTCAGGCAAAGTTTCAAACTCATAGGTCTTCCGGTTCTGAACATTAAGATTTATTAAGGTTTTTGCTATTTACAGCCATGGCGGTCATCTTGGTCACGTGACCAAGTTTGGCTTTGAATGGCCAAGCGGTTTCAGAGGAGAAGAAGATGTTTGAATATTATGGTAATATATATGTTTATCGCCCCGAGCGGGGGGCAGACCTGCCCCTGGGGTTCATTTGTTCAACATGTTTCTGGTTTGGAGAAGAAGATTTGTAAAGGTTTTTGCTATATATAGCCATGGCGGTCATCTTGGTCATGTGACCTTGACTATTGATATAAACTTTCATTCCCCCATCCTAAAGATACTACATATAAAGTTTGGCTTTGACTGGTAGAGCGGTTACTGAGAAATTTAAGTTTAACATTTAATGTGTAAATGACCTTTGGCCAAGGTCAAGAAATTACCTTGGCCTTTAATACTCACAACACTTCATAAGCTCAACATGTTGTCTGTATCTACCAACTTTCAGGTCACAGGCTACAAAACGTCCTGAAAAATTCAACCTTTTCACTTTTTTTTTCATTGGAAAGCCTATGTAACCAAAATTGACCTTGCCGTAAAATAGGTCAAGGTCAACCCAAGGTAATGATTTATATAAACTATGATGGGCCAGAGTCCCCGATGCTACACCAAGTTTCGTTGAAACCGGTCCACCGGTTCCAGAGAAGAAGATTTTTATTGTTTTTACCATATATGGGCATGGCGGCCATCTTGGTCATGTGACCTGGACCATTTTATATAAACTTTCGTTCCCCCTTCCTAAGGATGATCCACATGAAGTTTGGCTTTGATTGGCCAAGCGGTTTCAGAGGAGATCTTTGAAATTGTGGACAGGCGGCGGACGACGGACGGACGCCGGATCATGGCCATCCTATAAGCTCACCTTGTGAGCCAATCAAATAAGGTACAAACAATCAAGAGTTATCTCTGCCTACTGGCATTTGGGAACGCTGCCAAATCCATTTTTGTACAATTATTAAACATTTATACCCAATAATGCATTTGAAAATTTTGCTTTAATTAGGTGTTTTAAAAATTTTAACCAACAAATTTAGGTATTTAGGGACATCTTGTCAATAGATATCCTTAATTATCTTTTCCTGTCTCTTAAAATGTTGACAGGGACGTCAAACATCGAGACAAACAAAACTTGTTTGTCAACAAAACTTGTTGGTGACGTGTATCTTCTAGTTTACACCAACCCTGATAAGCGAAATTATATAATGCACCGTCAGTCTAGGGTTATCATCAGCGTGACAAGGGAACATGTTGCTGCTAGTTACGCAAACAGTTAACTTATTCAGAAGAAACAATAACAAACTTACCTTAACGTTTCACATAGCCTTGCGTTGTCATTAAATAAAGCGCGACAATGGATTATATTACTTGAAATTCTATTTCTTTTGTTAAAATTACTCAGTTGACTGGAAGAGAAAAGGAAACAATGCGCTCTGTTCTTTCTCCCAGATTTGATATTTGAGCCAATGCTTCAGAAAACCAACAATTTGCATATGCGAAACCAAAGGCGCAGATCAGCTGTGCAGTGCAGTAACTGGTTGTCAAACTATAATACAAAAATCGTGCGGTGACCGCGCGAACAACGAGCGCAGGGTTTCCGCACGGCGCCCGCGCGATGCCACTACTTCGTGTCTACGGGCTACGGTCTTACATTTTTTAAAAGTATTTTTAGTGCAGACTATTACAAAATCGTAGAGGCTACGGAGATCGTAGGAAGCCGTAGAATCGTAGGGATATCGTAGGGTCACCCTGCGAAGACAGCACGAAAATGTAAAAAATTGGCATCGTACGATCATCGCAAGCTAACCGTAGGTCAAAATGTAACCTAGGCATAACCTGGGTAATTATACAGTAATTTTCCAGTTACGGGTCACTTATTTCGAAGCAGTTTCCAAACAACTAGGTTACGACCTTACCATTACAAAGCATAATTATTCTTCTAAATAATGAACTTCAGTTTGTTTCATTATGAGTATAATTTTATGTTGTGTGCCACACGACGACTTTGAAGCCGCCCGCCAAATTTCCCAGTTCCGAATCATTTCCCAGTTCCGAATCACTTGCGTTAAGTTTAAGACAAGAACCTCATTGGCGCCATCCATGATTGCAAATATAATTTTGATATGGTAGCTTCGTCATCAGAGGTGGGGTAATGTAATGGTAATGTGTAATGGTAATGCAATTGTAATGCATTACAATTTTCAAAGTGATGGAAAGTAATGTGTAATGAAGGATTTTTTCATGACATGTAATGGTAATTCGGGATATCGATATCCCTCCTGAGAAGTTTGGCTGTTAAACATTTATTTCGCGCGTTGAAGTCCTAACTTGGGCTGCTGTAGTCAACAGCATGAATAAGTCGGTCAAGATGCCCAAAACGATGGCCACACTAAAGACGTGTATCATAAGTAAAATTTCCGGCTTAGCCTCACATGAAATGTGTCAAAACTTCTCCCAAAAGAATAGTACTGTCTAAAACGCAGTTGTATACTGTCCATAAAATGTAAGACACCTTACAGTTTGCCAAAAATTGGCAAAAGTTCAAGAGCATCCAAAAATTAAATATCGGGGTAGCCGCAAATTGCAAATTAGTTATATCAAAAGTAGATGAATAGGCTTTTGGTTATATGTATATTGACGCCGAGTACTTAGTAAAATTTCAGGTTGTCAAATTCTAAATGTTTGCCTGACTTTAACCGGGATTGTATCGCTAAGAAGAAACTTTTTTTCAATGGACCGGAAGTTTGGAAAAACGACAAGGAGGGTCAGCATTAAGAGAGTCACATTTATGTAAACTAACATTATTTGATAGAAAAAGAGACATAGATCTACTTTTCCAAATATTTGATCAAAATGTTGAAGTTCCAAAGCGCTTAAAATTTTCTGAAAATGCATATTTTAGAAAATCCCTGGAAAGTTTTCTGTTAATGAAACTCAATTAATATTGTGGGTTTTTTTTATTTGTTGGTCCACAATTAATGATCAGACTAAAAACAAATTTTCGTTTATTTTTTTTTTTTCTCAATTGTGATTCTTTTGGAAAAATGTTGATTTCACAAGTTTTCTCCAAAAACGTTCACCGTTTTTAGATAGCAATTAAACTCAATTCTGAAAAGCTCATGTGAATGGCAAATCCTTAGCAAATTTTAGATTTTGAAAATATATGTTTTATGTTTACGCGAAAATAAAAATGAAAAATTTGCATTTCTTTTTGTACTGAGAATACTTTGCATACAATATGTCAAAAAGATTTCACAATATGAAATTGTTTGTGGGCCGGAAATTGAAAATGGGGTAAACTAGTGAAATATATACATCCAAATGTGCAAAAAAGGGGTATTTCGATGTTGTTGTTTTTCAGTGAGCGTTGTCATGGCAACGTTTGTAATTTTAATGCAAAAGGTGTGCTAGATTTTGAAGGCAAGGGCCTATACCTTCTATTTACAATACTTCTTACATCAAAATTCAAAATATTCATTTTTAACAAAGCCTGGGGTCGAAATTCCATGGCCTTTCGACGACAATCAGGGCCCAGTTGTTCAAAACTAACGACGTCGTTAGTTAACGCTTCGTTAAAATATCAAACATGAATATTACAAATACACTGTTATTTTTTGTTGAAAAAATGTGAGAATCCTTTGCACTGCAAAGGATTCTCACATTTTTTCAACAAAAAATAACAGTGTATTTGTTACTTTAGCTGATATTTGCTTAACAAATTTATGTCTTAACGATATCGTTAAGCTAACGATGCTTTGAACAACTGGATCCAGACAACTACAACTGACAAGTCTATAATGAAGACACCAACGACAAAGATGTTATCAGAGAGCTAGCCATTTATCTAACTAATTGTTTCCAATTAAGATCTGTATAATGATAAGTATTATGACTTTAAGCAATAATGGAAACACAAAATATTTTATTACCTCCCTTTGACTTTGTAGTATTGTGTACAAGCAAGTACCAGTAAAGATTGTTTTTGTTTTGTTTTGTGTTTTCTATTTGTCTTTTTCATTTAAATCATAGCTTCTAGATCTGTTGTATTAAGTCGTGTTTCTTTGTTCCAAACTTCCTAGTATTCAAATAAATTTGTAAATGTGAACATCCTGGAGGGCGGAGTTTAACCGTTTTACTTTGAGTTAGCCAAACTTCGCTCTCACAATCTGTAGTTGTTGTTTAGTCTGTATGAAAGCCCTTGTCTGCGTTTGAATAAAAAACGCCACCAAGAAAACATGTCCATGAAGAGTATACCCCTCAAACCCCACTTTTATATAGAAAACTGGGGTTTGCAGGGGTATATTTATTTTTCTTATTTTTGCTCCAAAACATAGATTGTGGGTACTCGTTGGTATATTTATTTTTCTTATTTTTGCTCCAAAACATAGATTGTGGGTACTAACGTGTACCCACAATCTATGTTTTGAGCAAAAATAAGAAAAAATATATATCAAAAATTTTCTGATGGAATTTTCTTTTTTTACGGCTGAAAAAAATCTCTGTATATTGCATAGGCAAGTTTTCGTAATGCAATGACGCACACAGAAACGCTGTTTTCCATCATGTAGCTAGACATAAGGGATTTCGTCACCAGTCGTACGATTTTCCTATCATGTCAAAGAATCTCCGATTCCTTCCAGCAAAGAATTGTGTTAGTTTCAACCTTGTCCCCTGATCTATGGGTTCCTGTGTCCGTCCTCTGTTTTCCCCATAACAACTCATACCAGTTGATGTCAGATTAGACTTGATACAGTAAAATCCCTTCTCGGAATTTCTGACAAACATATCAGGCGTTATAAAATCCCCTAAACCTAAGAATTTTTCCACCGTTTTGAGCGTGGAAACGGGGTCACGGATAAGTTCGCTGTGCTCTAGGATAAGAAACTGGCTGAGACTGAAGTACTTTAACCAATGTTCCATATAGTCATCATAAACAGAATACATCACATGTTCGTTCTCCATCCGCACTTTATTGTTTGTCTTATTGATCACAAAGTCAGAAAATGTTTTCAAGTATTTTTGCGATTTTTTCTTACCTAACCGTTCCATGTTAGACTTATAAAATGTATAATCCGAATATGCACGTGCAATAGGTTCTCTCACAATCAAAATTAGTTTAATACTTTCATTTAACTTTTGTATTCTTTCCGGTACAAGTCTATCATGGAAATAGGTTGACATTTTCATAACAGTAAGCTGGTTCGTAAAACTGCAAGGCATTTGTTCTTTGAACCATGTCGCACCCCTCTCGTACATTGTAGAAAAGTACCGCATTTCATATTTAACTCCATTTGGTGCATCGTTATAGGAATAAATCTGTATGTGTGGGTGGAGGTGCATGAATTCGAGTAGTTCACGTGTGCCACTCTTGTGTACTCCTATTATTATTGCAGCAGGTAGCCTTTTTTGGCAAGTTTCACCACTTGGTGTCTTCAAGTTGCTTAAATGAATCATTTCAATTGACTCTCTAAGAATTTTGTCAGCATGTAAAGCATTTTTCAGTGCTTGATCCGTAGAGGTATTATTAATCACAATGTTCTTCATTGCTGAAAACTTATCACCGTTTGTCAATTGAGTGTTTTTATTCATATATTCCATTGTTGTTACTGGTTTTGAGAAATGTTTCTTCCTCTGCTTATCAGCGTCTTCGTTAGTATTAATGTTTGATGGAAGATTTACCCAGTATAAATATGAGAACATAACCAGCACGCAAACCACAACAGACAGCATACACTGAACACGTCTTTCACGCATATCAGAAACTTCACGTTGGCCTTGCCCTACAACACAAACGGCTTATATAAATTAAACATATATGAACCTGTGCGTGTGAAAACCAACCTTGAATTTGTGTTTTCCCGCCAGACCTGACAAAAACCGACCTGTACAGTCACAGAAGCAGGCTAGAAGCTTGAAATTTCGGATTTAAGAAGAAGATTGTACTATCCGTGTAGCGAAAACAAAGGCGCTGATCAGCTTCGCAGTTACTGCGAAGCTGATCTGCGCCTTTGTTTTCGCATAGGAAAAATCCCGTTTTCTCACGATGCGGCTCATAAGGTAAAAGGATAAACCAGTTTCATTCAATAAATGCAATATTGTCTTTATAAATTATCAGGATAGCCCTCGGTGAGTCCTAGACATTTAAAATGAAAATTCATCGCCTGCCTTAATAGTGAAGGTGCCAGATGGGAAAAAGCCACCAAAAAAAGCGCTTTAGGTGGCTACCTGTTTAGCAAAAATTTCCTTGGTATAGTTGTTTAGAACTGTCTTTGGGAAGTACGAAAACCAATGTTTTATTTTTTTTTTTCGGTCTTGCAAAAGTACTTTTATTGTGGGTGAAAATGACATACCCTCGCTTATTTGATCAGTGACTTCTAGGACAGCTAGCAGATTCCCAAACCATTAGTATGTTGCCTATTTTCATGTTCATGCAATATGTTTTCATTGCAGCTGCTAGTTTTTACATATAGTTGCTAGTGAGACTTAATTTAGCTTTTTAAAACAAAAATAATGTTACATACGTTACGCTTTAAGGACGTAACTACGCCATTTCACTTTGCCTAATTGTTTCGTTCTGCATTAAACTTTAGAAAGTACGAATAGAATATTTTAAGATAATGGAAAGCTATAGATCCTTGCAGTGTAAATAATTGTCCATAGTGTAATATTATAAACAGAATAAATCCCTGTATTTGCGTCACTCTATAGTGACACGTCAACTTGAAAATTCATTTTTAAAACATTAAAGCCAATATCTACAACAATAAAGCTAGCAAAATATCGTTTTACAAAAGTTATAAAATAATGTTTTAATGTAAAATTTTTACTAAATTATTTAGCTTTTTGTGACATGTAACGTATGTAACAGAAGATAATTTGTAAATAGGTAAGGCTCCCAACAAAGAAATAGCTTCACAATATCATTATGGTTAGTCACTTTTGCTGGGACAGCTGTTGAGTACAGTCTTTGGACAATATAAATGCCTATATCTTAAAGAAAACTCAAGCTCCGTCGAATAAGAGATGTTTGCACTCTGAGCATTGGTGCATTATCATCTAACAAGCTGTTACATATATTAAAATATGATATGACTGTTTGATCCACAAAAAAACGAGAGCACTTTATCATTTTACTGAAGTTACTCTTAAAGTCTGTATGCATATGCTACATATGAAAGTTGTTTGAACAAACTTCTGACCTCCACTGACTGTAATGTGTATATGTTATGTAAATTGAAATATCCTTTGGAAAAACACAATTTTAGATGACATCATTCACTTTTGTGGGTGTTCTATGCATTTTGCAAAAAAAAAAAAAAAAAAAAAAAAAAAAAAAAAAAAAAAAACACAATATATTTATTTACATTATCATGTTCAAATGACACAATGTTCTTTTTTTTTCTTTTCTTATATGTATTGTCTTATATGAAGTATTCAGCAGTCTAACCCTTAGTCTTTTATGCCAAATGATGCATTACTATTTATCTATAACATGTTCATTCTTCGGAATGGTGGATATATCATATGATTTTGATGCTTCCTTGATAGTTGTGTACCAAAGCTCTGAACAACTGTTAGCCTGTTACCAAGAACCTAGGCTCAGTGATCTTACTGAGTAATGTAACGCATGTGACAAGGTCATTGTCTAGGTGTAATATTTCAAAACAAGGTGAAGACTTTATGTTTCCTATGAATAATGTAAGTCTTTAATATAAAATAAAACATATATTACTTATTCATTTCTAAAAATCATGCCCATGAAGCTATTTATATAATAAAGGCTATTCAAATACCGCCTTTCTAATGCTGAAATATGTAGAGCAGAGACGATAACTTCACATTGAATAAAACAAATCATTAATCCTATCAATTGTAGTAATCTCAAACTAATCTTCATCGTAGGCATCCATGGGCACAGCACTTTTACCTTAATGTCTGATAAGCAAATCATTTAATTTGCATACTCATGAATATGAATAAAAACTTAAGAGCTCACAGAAAAGTTTGGAAAATAAAGGATATACCTACAAAATAACACTGTTTATAGACCCAGATTGCTTATAGTGGTATCAAACAAATGATTAATGCAATGTACTGTTGCCCTCTAGCTTTATAGAAATATAATCTCCATGATTATTTTTGAAAATTAAAGATGAAGAAAACACCACAGAACAATTCATAAATTTTAATGAGAACTTCAGAAATGAGAGAAAAAATGCGGAAATCCGAAGGGGTAAACAAAATCGCTTATTTCTCTGCTGGCAATTACCTTTGAGAGAGCTAACTGCTATTAGAATGTTCTAAAGTCAAATTGCCAGATATAACTAAGCAACCAAAATACAAGTGTTTTTGTTGATGGACATTCTTTTATAGTATGTCATTTTCTATTTGCATCGATGTTTTACTTAATTTCATTGAGACCAAATCTCAAAGGATTTGTATAAAAGACCATATGGCAATAATACATTGTCCTAGCTACCCTTTGATGTCAATTTCAACATTCAAAGGCAATGGACTTCTGCGATATCAGTGATTTAGTTGATATACCCCTTCAGTTTTCACACCTTTTCTCTTACTTTGAAGTTTTCATTAATATTCAAGAGAAATTAGATCAGAAAATCAGATTACACAGTTACGGTACATTGTCAAAGCAACCATTTATTACCAATTTCTGCACTTTTATGCTATCAGTAGCGAAGATACAAATCATTTTGAAGGTGTACCTTTTTTGTTCAATATTCTTACCCTAACTTTAATATTCTTGAAAGTGCAAAGCAAATGATTTATATACATATGATTTTAAGGCAAAACTAAGTTCATTGTCTAATCATTCATTTAATACCACTTTCAGCACCCTATGTCAATTCAAATGTCAGATACAACTGATTTAGTTAGTTTACTATTTAAGTTTTTAGTGTTTTTCTCAAATTTCTTACGTTTTTATTAATAATAATCATGAATATGCAAATGGGATGATTCTAATATCAATCCTTTAATATCTGTTAAGTTGCCAAATGGCATCACTGGTGCAATACCAGTGTGTCAGGATGATAGCTTGGGCCTGAAATGAGTTTAATTTTGGGTTTTAATGATTTGTGTGATTTTATTGATATGTAACATTAAACATATTCATCATAAATATACAAGGTTCTAGTCAGTATCTGCATTATTGACAACCAGAAAGACAGCTCTATATCCAAGCATTACTGTGGTTTCAATTTTAGGCATCTTTAGAACTGAATGCTCAGATATAAGCATTTTTTTGTAGGTAGGCATCCATATTTTTTTAAATTGTTGGTTACCAAGGACACGTTTTTTTTTTTTCATTAATATTCATAAAAATACAATTGTGATGATTTTCACACATGTGTAGCCCTATTGCATTAAAGAGATGCATCATTGAGCTATAACGTCAGTCACATTATGGTCCAGAGTTATGGAATGGGTCTGAAAATAGTCTGAATATGTATGAATAATGCATGTGAGCTTATTGCCATTTCTTACTACTGAATGAAAGGACAGTATCTTAGCTGTAAAAGGATAGTATATTCATTGGTATATGCTAAGTTTTACTTGCGATATGGGCTGTTTCGTATGTACACCCCCATCCAGGAATACCGTGTTTAAGAATGTTATGTATTGCGTTATACATCCGTTAATTTCAACACTTTTGCAAGACTTAAAATTGATCAAACATTGGTTTTCAAGCTTCCAGTGGGGTCCTCTGCCAGAGGGTATGAATGGAATTTTTGCTACTCTCCGACCACCTAGGTATCACCATTTTTCTGATGGCTGGCACCCTTACTATAAATGTGAGCATTATTTAACTGAAAAATAACATTTGAAAATTACAAATGTTCCATCAGGAAAACATGTCCGTGTAATGTATACCCCCTCAAACCCCACTTTTATATAATAAAACTGGGGTATGCAGGGGTATACCTATTTGTCTTATTTTTGCTCCAAAACATAGATTATTGGTACTCTTTAGAACCGCCTCGGCGAGGCGGTTCTAACGTGTACCCACAATCTATTTTTTGAGCAAAAATAAGAAAGATATCAAAAATTTTCTGCTGAAAATTTTCAATTTTTAAAGCTAAAAAAATCTCTGTTTATTGCATGGGCAAGTTTTCGTAATACAAAGCTAGATTCATTGCTAACTCTACCGACACAAACTGGTCTGTACAGTCACAGAACCAGGCTAGAATCTTATAATTTTGGGTTAAAGTAGAAGAGATAGTGTACTAACGAAGGCGCTGATCAGCAGTAACTGCACAGCTAATCTGCGCTTTTGTTTTCGTCTAAGCATTTTGTTGGTTTTCTCATGCAGTTGCTCAAATTTACATCGGCAGTCGACTATTTTATGAGCCACCTCATGAGAAAACCAACAATGTGTTTTTTAACAGATCCGACAAAAATCATGCTGTACAAGCATACACTGAAAAAAAGTTATAAGAGGCCACTTTTCAAACTCATTTTTTGTTTCTAAGCCATGTTCAAAATTGCACGATTTTTTGCCGAAAGACGTGTCTTTTAAGTAAGTAAAGTTCCAAAGTGTTAAGAAATAATTTTCTTTCACTAAAAGCGTTTTTGGAGTAAAAATGCAAAAATCAATGTTTTTAAATAAAAAATTGGATACAGCACACCATTTATTGAAATTAGGAACGGGTATCATCAAAGGGGTTGTTACGGCTCGGAAAAACATCAAACATTCGAATTTTCTCTACTGGTAGAATTTTTATGCATTTTTAAGAATCATCAATTTTGAGATTTTTTAGAAAATTCATAAATGTGCCTCTTAAACATGTTGACCCCTGTTAAATTCCCTTGATGAGGCCTGGAAATGAGAGATATAACTCGACTGAACTGTTTGAGACCATTTTCTAGGACTAACAGGTCAAGGCTGCCGCACACTTCCGGTTTCAATGCCAATTTTTAACGAACAAAATAACAAAATTTGTGGATGATTTTTTGAATTTTCAAAGTTTATCAGAGTCTAGTATTTGACCTAAATAATCGCTGAAAATTTCAATGCCATGCCGCTGATAATAATGCAACTGGAGAAGAACAAAGTTGGTATGAAAATTGCATACAAAAGCTGAATTCCTGTTATTCAGGTTGTTGTCTTCTTGCATGTACAAAACAGACACGAAGATTCTTATTGCAGCAACACTTTTGACTTAATTTTATCTTGCGTCATGGCAGTCAGTAGCACTTTCAGATAAATTAAAATGTAAAAACACAACGTCATAATATGACATTTAATTTGATGTTAATAAAGTGTGACTTTTTGAAATGAGGGTACCTTTAAACATGCTTCGTCTGTGTGAGAAGTATCACGCATTTTGGAATGCAGAAACCTACAGAGCCACTGTTAGACATTGGTTTATTCATATGATCATGAATTTTAATTGATCGTATTTTACTTTCTGAACTAGAAGAAAAAATATGAGGTGGCCTCATAACTTTTTTTCAGTGTAGAAGATGGTTAAAGGCTAGAAATTTCGGATTTAGACAGTAGAGCAATTGTACTATCCCTGTAGCGAAAACAAAGGCGCTGATCAACTTCGCAGTTACTGCGAAGCTGATCTGCGTCTTTGTTTTCGCATATGCAAATTGTTTGTTTTCTCTTGATGCGGCTCTTATTGTATTGGCGTATAGACTGTACATAACAAATACGACCACTTCAACACCATTTTTGCATTGCATTTATCCACTGGTTCCCAGCTTTAAAAAATCAATATTGGAAATGCAGGTAACCACGAACCTCCGTTTTTTCAATATTGATTTTTGTCAGCAGGAAACCAGCCGATACTGTATTTCTTGCAGCTGTCACCGCTTAAAGATATGAGCCTTTGCCTGGGAAAACCAGCAAGCCAACAATTTGGGTTTGCGGTCAGATCCGACACAAACCGGCCTGTGCAGCCACAGAAGATGTTTATAAGCTGATACTGCACAGCTGATCTGCGCCTTTTTCTGCATATGTAAAGTGTTGCTTTTCGTATGCGACGGCCCAATTATTCGAAGACGACTTTCTTCGCAATAGAACATGTAGACGGAATATTTCCATCGGTATTCCGTCAGACCTCTCCATACCACGACTCACGAGAGAGGAGCCAGGTCACGAAGTGTATCGGAGTGCAGGTTAGCCAGCTGATCTATAGAACATGTTGTAATCGCTTATAGCTTTCTTTATTACTCAAAATAAATAAATAAATAATATTAAGTGTCACTAGTGATGAAAACGTTAAACACACAAGTAAAATGCAGACAAGTTACACCAAAAGAAGACAAACTATGGGCAAAATAACTGAATGGTTCTTTTATTACTTCTTAATCTTTAAATTGGTTAGAGGGGCCAAACTTAAATTTCCTAGTTTTCCACAATCCAAATTAACTGCAAGTTGCTCTGGTCAACCCTGAAGAGAACAAACAGAAGGTGGCCAAATCTGCTGATTTCAATTGTATACCAATCTAACTTGCTTTATAAATCAATCACCACATGAAAATTGTCAGGAAGATTATTTCTATGTTGGCAAGTTGATTGGGTAATCTTTTCACTACTTCACAAAGAAGTCAACAGTTCATCAATGAATTTATATAGATTGTTTGCAACATTAGAAAGAACTTAGGTGTTAAGTTGGCCATACTTAGAGTTCCCCGGCTGTAAAGGGGCATACTTACAAAAGTAAGTGTATTTCGGTCCTTGATGGCAATAAAGAGCTGTAATTAGAGTCAAACTAGACAATGTTCCTTTTGCCAATATAACATAATTGAGCCACCTCGTTGGAAAACCAAACAATGTGGTTTCCGAACAGGTCTGACATAAACCGAACTGTACAAGCACAGAAGCAGGCTAGAAGCTTGAAATTTCGGATTTAAGAAGAAGAGGAAGAGTACTATCCGTGTAGCGAAAACAAAGACGCAGATCAGCTTCGCGGTTACCGCGAAGCTGATCTGCGTCTTTGTTTTCGCAAATTCAGATTGTTGGTTTTCCCACGAGGTGGCTCATATATATACATCAAGAAAACATGTCCGTGAAATGCTTACCCCCCTTGAACCCCACTTTTTATAGCCTCAACCCTTCAATGTATTATTCTATAGCTGTAACTGTAATGTAAAAGGACCATATAGATATCCATCCGAGAAAAAAAGAAGTCCGGTTTTAAAAGATTGTTTATTCGTCAATATGATTATTTTAGGATGTAAAGCTGTAGACATACAAAAAGTAAATCGATTGTTTTGTCAACTGGGACACTTAAAAGTTTGAAAGTTACTAACGTTTCAAATTAAAAAGAATGCTTAGAGGCCATGGGTAGTGATTCGGTCGGCGGTCATCAGTCTGCGGTCTTTGCAAGCCTTAGGCATACTCGTCCCCAATTATTTCGATACACATTGTTATTTCGGTTTCTAATCTATAAACGACATGCTTAAGACATGATTTCTATCATTGATTATGCCTGTAGTGCCTGTCTGTTCTTCATAATAATAATAGTTCATCGCGGTTTGTATTTAGCGCTACACTGCCGTGGTCACTTCAATAGTTTTTTTTATGATAACCTTGAAGGTACGAATGAAGCCGAGATAGCCTGATTCTCTTTTCTCTTCTAGTAATTGATTCGGTATCAATTAAGCATGGCACTGGTTCCTATTCCGAATATATTTACATATAACATAAACCTGATAACGGGAAACCAGCCGATAATGGCAACTATTTTTAGATTATTATTTATAGACCATAAATATTTATAACAACATGAGTAATGCCTTTAGTCTGTCGGCCCCATTAGCTCAGTGTGTTAAGCATCGGTCTTCTAATCAGACTCTTACAGGTTCGAATCTCTCCGCATATCCGCTTTTCCTTTCTTTCTTTTTTTTTATTTATTTATTTATTTTTTTTTTTTTTATTTTTTTTTTTTTTGTTATCATAATAAGTTTCTTTTCTTTCTTTCTTTATTCGTTTTTATTCTTCCTTTTTATGGAGTCTATTTAGCATTACGCTGAAAAAAGTTGTTCAGTACTGGCGATAACTGGTAGGCCCAGGCAGATGAATGTTGCATTATCAAATGAGCCGCGTCATGAGAAAACCGGATTTTTGCCTATGCGAAACAGCTTCGCAGTAACTGCGAAGCTGATCAGTGCCTTTGTTTTCGCTACACGGATAGTACACTTTCTCTTCTTATTAAATCCGAAATTTCAAGCTTCTATGCTGCTTCTGGGACTGTACATGTCGGTTTGTGTCAGACCTGGTTGAAAACCCCGAAGACCGGTTTTCTCGCGTCGCGGCTCATTAATATTGAATTTTGAAATGATGTTTAACCGTATCTTCAATGGCAAAAAAGATAGATGTATTACATAGGTGTAAATTATGTAAAGTGTATGTTGAGATATCTGATGATTTTCACAAGTGATTGATATCAGCCGATATTTTAACTGTAAATTTCTGATAATTTCTGACGTTTCCATTCACTTGACGTCATTAAAAAGTGTTTCACGTCAGAAATTCTAACGCCTTTAACTCTGTTATTTAAGAAATAACATAAAGTATTGGTGTTCATGTTCTTAAATTTTTTATTTAGAACGTAAGGAAGAGTGTACCAAAAATATTTGTGTTTTCAATATTTTTTTTTTTTTTTGTTTTGTTTTGCATTTTCACCGCCTGCCTCTTCAATGCGAAAATGTACAAAATCAACACACTCGATTAAATATATTTGGTATTCAATTCAAAAAAGTAAAATATCCTCTATCCCATACCCATACATACACGTCAATCTTGAAAAGTCAGTCGCACATTAACGTACAAGACAAACGCGATCCAGGCGTATGAAAAAATCTCAACACGCTGAATAAGAAAATTTGCTTCTTAAACTTTAATTACCTATAGTATAGGACTTGCGGCTAATCAATTACTAGAATCTAGTAAAACCACAACATGGAAGTATGGAGAAATCTCCGACCACTTTTGCAACCTCTTGGCGTGATTTGTTTGTTTGCATTGATGCTTTGCGTCCCAGTCAACAGCTAAGGTCATGTTGGAATGTTGCCTCCATTTTACAGGACTTTTACCCAAAATGAGGATGACATCACATCCAACAAGTGCTTGAAATAAGACCCAAAAGGCTTATACGTATGGATGGTTTGACTTGAAATGTTTCCTCGGCAGGCTCAGACAAGCGCGGTTAACCAGTAATCAGACGGTCAGTCAGCAATGCATTTAGCTTTACCTGGAGGCACAAGTAGCCTATATCTATTTCTTTAGACCCCAATGGGAGGGGGCCCATAGTCTCTATGGTAAAATTAGCAGTCACAAATGATTAGCGTGTGTCTAAAGCCCCTATCTCACTGGAATGCGACAACTGGAGACAAGTTCGCGAATAGTTCGCGACTCTTTCGCGACAAAGATAAACGATATAAACACAACTTTCACGTTGCAGTCTCATTGAATAGACATTTATGCGACAAAGAATCAGTGACTATTTGGCCTGTATATGCCTATACTTTAGCAGCCCAGAACACTGTTATTAAGCTCCTGATGCTGATCCTTTATGTTGAGGACAATACCTCCATGTCTTCTGAAGAAATTCATGCATAGATATTTGCATATTTTATCGTTGTTTGGTAGAAATATCATTTCAAGAGGGGGTGGGGGGTCTAAATTTCGTAAAAACTAAAGATCGAAATTTTGAGGGTTTTTTTCCGCATGCTCTCATTTTTATCACTAATGTGTGTAATTAAGAATGTTTAACTGACAGACACATGCAGGAATCAAGAAAAAATCATCAAAACTGTTTAATGTCTCTACAATGTGAAATGTTATATGGAAATTATTTGGGAGGTACCTGTACAGCATTTGTACTTTTGAAATATTAGATTACCATATTTGTTATAAAGTTATAAATGAAAGTGGTACAAACTGATGTTTCCTGTCTGGAATCAACTCAAACTCTTACTAAATTTTTTAAACCTGCATGTGGCTTGAAACATGAGTTATTACGAAGGATTCTTTTTGCATTCTTTTACGTGCAAAATACAATTACCCTGACCCAAACTTTATGGTAAATTCTTACAAGATTGTCATGGCCAATGTTGCATAACAGATATATACACATGTCCTGTTTTATCTAACACGGCTACCTATCTCCAAAATTCAGTATAACATATATATGTACAATCATTGCTTGTCACTTTGCTACTATATCTGTGAAGCAAATAATGTAGTTTATGTTGATTTATTAATTGAATTAATGCTTAACATCCCAGTCAATAGCTATAGTCACGTGGGGACTTTGTCTCCATTTTATGGGACATTTATCCAAAATAAGGACATCATGGCATCTACAAAATGCTTCAAATATAACCCCCCTACTAAACTGACAGGGCTTATATGTAAGGTTGGTTTGACATGAACTACTTTTCCTGGGCAGGCTCAGACCTGAGCGGTTAACCAGGACAGCAGCATAGAAGCTTAGCCTGAAGGCATCAGCAGCCCATCTATTTCTTTAGGTCCCAATAAGCAGGCTCATATTCCCACTCGACCACCCTTGGAAATCTATCTTGTGGCTGTTTTTACAAGGCTGAACTGAAAACCATGTGTCCTCATGACTGATGAATAACAAACATAATTAGCAACTATGTAGGTAACAGGGCGTGAATAAATCAAGGGTGTATTTGTACAGTATGTTGCCAAAATATTGTAACACATATTTACCCAATCATTTTTTGCCTGCGCCCAAATTATGAAAATTGTTTTTGCAGCATCCCAGTTCAACTTCACTGCAGTTAAACTATTGTATATGATAGCCCTTTTATATTGCTTCAATTTTGATAACTGTATATCTGCTAGATTTTCCTGAATGAGAAATTAGGACTGATAATCATATTTGGGCTCTCGTTTTGGGGCTCTAGAGTATCGTTCCCCCCCCCCCTAAAGCCAGCACGCCGCTTTCATATATTGTGCGGATAATGGCAACACATTAGCAGGCAAAAGCTTTTGCTGGCTCTCGGGGGGGAACAATACTTTATAAAACTTTTCCTGATTTCTATATATTTCATAACAAAAATGAATGTTTCAGCTCAAAATATACATGCTTGGCCATCGATAATGAAATAATAAAATCTTCTATCACACAGCCCCTTATTCAGGGAAGCTAACATGCGAATCAAGAGAACAATGACCAACTTTTATTTTTCCTTCAAACCATAGGCATTTGTAAATAGAAATAATCACTGATTCTTCGCGAATTTCGGTCTAATTTTGAAAATATATCGCGCGACTGTCGCGTGATAGTCGCGCGACTGTCGCACAACAGTCGCGCGACATTCGTGAGAGTGTCTCACGACTTTCCCGCGAATGTAACTTATTTTCATTTAAATTCGTACGACAGTCGCGCGACATTCGTGCGAGTGTCGCGCGACAATCGCACGAATGTCGCTTAGTTTTATTTTCTCGCCAGATAGTCCCGATGTTTTCGCAAGACTGTCGCGCGACCGTCGTGCGACACTCGCGCAACATTCGTACGAGTGTCGCGAAAATTTCGCATAGTAAATTCGCCAAAATTTCGCGGCGACAAGTCCGCGACACTCGCACGAACGTCGCGCGACCGTCGCACGACAGTCGCGCGACAGTCTTGCGAAATATTTTGGAGAAAAAATTCGCATAAAATTTTTCAACATGTTGAAAAACTTCGCGACCAGTTCGCGACTAGTTCGCGACACAAGAAAATTCTCACGACACTCGCACGAATGTCGTGCGAAAGTCCGCGACAAAATTCACCAAACAGTCGCGAGAAATTCGCATGCCAGTGAGATACTAGGTCGTATAATAATCTCAGCATGCTGAAAATTTTGGCTTGCATGTACTTTTGTACAGTTATGTTAAGCACACAATACAGTATAGGCGCGTATCAAACGTTTAATGTAATGCGTGTTGAACTTATTCGTATAAGACACATACCCGAGACACGTCGAGCTTTAAGCATGCTGCATGCTTAAAATACTTTAACGTACACCAAGCGTACAGAACGCACATGTACGAGGTTTGTGGACACCTTGGCTAGCAGGAAAAGTAAAGTTATTTTGTTTTTGTATAAATATAAGCAGCAATATCTTATGAGCATATTTGAGGAATTTGTTTCAATTTGAAGTATCAACACGTTAAATATGACATATTTTCTACTTAAGCGTACGTAGGGCCACACGGGACAGGTGCCAAAACGTCAACAAAATGCTACGATTTTCATATTGTGTTTTTTCCCTGTCAAACGGCACTTAAATATGTTATAACATCAAAATAGTTCGTCCTAAAACCATATAACACTGACTTCAGTTTCAGAAAGATTCCGACTTGGCGGCAGTGTTGTTTGATTTATGTGAAAAAAAAATCAGAAGCAGACCGAAAAATCTGTTTGAAATAATGGCGTAATTTGACGTCGGAGAACAGCCGACGCCGATTGTATGTTTCCTTAAGGAAATCACCCACAGATACGATGAAAATGTTACAAACAACAGAAACGTCATCGGTCTGTCAGTTACTATTTAGTTCAAAGTAGTTGTGGCACAGACGATTTTCAGCTGCTCAGAAGTCCACCTATGATGATAAACGGAAGATCACCTGTCTGGCATGCTCGCCGCAAGAAATTGTTACACATGTTCAACAGGTGGACGAACAATTTTGCGAGAATTGGTACGGCGTATCTGCATTTGACAGCTGGATAATGTTGATAGACAAGGATCTTTTCTTAAAAAAAAAAAAAAAAAAAACACCCTGTAAAACAAATGTAACGCGCTGGCGGTTTAAAATGTCAAGTAACGTCATATAGAGACGTTGACCTTTGCCCCGCACTCGGTTCGGAAGTGCAGGGAAAAGGCTGTAGATGACGTGTTTTTGTCAGATTTTAATAAAATTTCTTGTATATTTGCTTATAAAATACTTTTGCAAAAGCAGATATATTCATTTTTCTGTTGAAAATATAAATGGTGTACACGAACTTTTCTGACAAACCACGTATGTATTAAACGCATTTGTTACGTGTCTCCGACGTACGTGCTTCTGATGTTTGTTGAATCAATATGGAAATACATTGGTTGAATTTGCAGCATATTTTTCCACACGCTCGGTGCGCGGTTTGTCTTATACGTTATTGACTGCGATAGAAAATTGAGGCTATTGATATGACACTTGTGTCATATCTTTTCTTGTATATAGGAAAACTGGGGTATACAGGAAAATACCTTTTTTCTTATTTTTGCTCCAAAACATTGTGGGTACTCTAACATTGTGGGTACTCGTTAGAACCGCCTCGGTATATCAAATGCATAGAAATAAAATATGTAATTAAAGTGTCAAGAAAATATTGAAGAGGTACAACATTAAAAGAAACAAATATGGTTAAAATAAAGTTATATATCTACCAAAGTTATTGTGCTTCACCTTCTGATGGACCTGAAGGGCTGGGAATGCTGTCGAATGATTGTTGTAACAATGTTAAGGTGGCCACTGATCAGATATAATTTTATAATCATGTGATTTAAAGTCAGATATATAATCATGTAATTTAAAGAGTTAAGAAAACGTTATGAAAACACAAACACTTGAAGCAAATTAGTGGAAAATTAAAGAGAAAAACCTACAAAAGATCTTGTTCTTTGACTTTGTTCTGTAAGCTTGTGTTCATGTGTATTATAAATCATATGTTTAAAATGGTAATAATGTTTATAAAGGCATAGAAGAAAACATGCGGAAAAATTAAAGAAGTACACACGCAAAAATCTTGTATCTTGGCCTCTGATGACCCTGAATAAATGAAAATGGTGTCAAATGATGGCTTTGACTTTGTTCTATAAGCATATAGTCATATATATAAACCATATGGCTTAAAGTAGTAATAACTTTTATGAATGAATAGAAGATAGAGGGAAAACTGCGGAATAATTAAACTTTCATCAGGAAAACATGTCCGTGTAATATATACCCCCTTAAACCCCACTTTTATAAAGTAAAACTGGGGTATACAGGGGTATACCTATTTTTCTTATTTTTGCTCCAAAACATAGATTGTGGGTACTCGTTAGAACTGCCTCGGCATTTCTATTGTTATATGATCAAAAAAATCATGTGGTTTCAAGTTAAGGGAAGCGAGGTAGCCCTGGCTTCTTGTGCTAGAGGTCCCGGGTTCGATCCCCGCCGGCGGCGAGGAAAATTTGTTGGTCCGAACTTGCTTCCCTTCGTGTTATTTTCAGGAATGACATGATAAAGTGCGCCGTCCTTCGGATCGGGACGTTAACTGGAGGCCCCCTGTGCAGGGACAGTCATCCCCTGTGCAGGTTAAAGATCCCTACACAGGTTCTATCCTCACGCATGTAGGCTCATCCTGCAAACACACCGGAGTGTACAATGTACACCTCCCAAGAATAATCAGAAATTGATTGATGGGAGTAACAAGAAAACAAAAACAAGTTTCAAAAATATTTATGAAAACAAAATAATTAGAAAAAATGAGGAAAATTAAAGGAATATACTTACAAAAGTGTACTGTATCTCGGCTATTTATGACCCTATAGAGACGTAAAGGGTATCATAAGATTGCCCAAACAATGCTCTATTGGCCCAGATTTAGATATTTAAGTAATGTTTATAGATATTTATAGCTTTCCACAATTTCAAGAAATAAGAGCAAAATGCAAGAAAAAAAAGGTACTGACTCAAACAATTATCTATATATCAGCTGCTAATTGACCTATAAGGCTTCAAATGGCTTCCAATCATTGATTATAATAACTTATAGTTTCATGTAAACACTAACGATAGTTTTAGACAAAGTATGCTCTTGAAGAAAAACACGGATTACACAAGGCACATCAAGATGATACTAGCTCAGTATCCAAGAAAGCAGTCTAAAGCAGCATTTGTAAGACAGTCCAGACCAAGCTAAGGAACATGCAAGATTCCTGGCTGAGAAAGAAAACAGAAGAATTCAGTCTTTTGCGGACAGAATGGTCATGAAGAAATTTCATGATGCACTGAAAACCATTTTATGGCCCAACGCGTTCTGGAGCCACCACATTGCTCAGTGCAGATGGAAGCACTCTTTTCACAGATAAAGAGGCTATATTGGATATTTTCAATAGTGTGCCGAATCGACCATCAAGCATCAATGAGTGCATCGACAGACTTCCACAGATAGAGTGCAATGTTCTGTTAGATGATTTTCCAACCGTCATGGAAACAAGAAAAGCAGTTCATCTGGCAAAGCTCCAGGTGCAGATGCAACTCCTGCAGAAGTTTTATAAGGCCGGGGAGCTATCCATGGCAGAGAAACTGACAGAGTTGTTTCACTGTATGTGGAGGAAGGAAGCTATCCCACGAGAATTTAAGGATGCATCCATAATCCACCTATACAAGCGGAAAGGAAATCCACAAGTCTGTGACATTCTTAGAGGCATCTCCCTCCTATGCATCGCTGGGAAGATACTGGTAAAAATTCTGTTGAACCGCTTGAATGTTCATCTTGATCAGAAGGGACTTATCCCAGAAAGTCAATGTGGATTCAAAAAGACAGAGGGACAATAGACATGATCTTCACAGCAAGACAGCTTCAAGAGAAATGCCAAGAACACTAGGAATGTAAATCTACGAGTACGTATACATTACGTTTGTAGACTTCACCAAAGCTTTTGACACAGTTAGTCGTGATGGACTCTGGAAAATCATGGTCAAGTTTGGCTGTCCACCCAGATTCATAGCAATAGTGCGGCAATTTCATGATGGCATGCAGGCACGTGTGCAGAACGATGGGGAGTTCTCTGAACCCTTTGAGGTAACGGATGGGGTCAAACATGGCTGTGTTAAGGCACCAACACTGTTCAGCATGATGTTTTCTGTCATGCTCATGGACGCTTTTCAGGACAGTGACACTGGTTTTCCAATCAGGTACCGTTTTGATGACAATATATTCAACCTTAGAAGGTTGCAAGCCAAAACTAAGGTGCAGACTGATGTGCTAGATGAGCTTCTCTATGCAGATGATATGGATAAGAATGCCAACTCAGAGGCAAAAATGCAGAGAGCCATGGATCAAGTCTCACAGTCATGTGATAACTATCAGCACAAAAAAGACAGAGGTTGTACGCCAACCAGCACCTGGAAAACCATACAATGAACCAACCATCACTGTGAATGGACAAAAACAGAAAGTTGACCTAGGAAGCACTCTTTCCACAGCAGGGCACATTGATGATGAGGTCACTGCCAGTGTGGCATTCGGAACACACCGTGCAAATGTCTGGGAGCGTAATGGAATCAAGCTTGACACCAAGCTGAAAGTCTACAGGGCTGTGGTACTGCCAACCCTCTTGTATGCATATGAGACCTGGACAGTATACCAGCGTCATGCAAATCCACTTATAGGGCTGTTTGGGAAAGCTGTTAAAATCTAGTGGCAAGTCAAGATTCCAGGCACGGATGTCCTGAAGAAAGCAGAGATACAAAACATGCATACTGTCTTAAAGCTATCACAGCTAAGATGGACTGACCATGTTATAAGAATGCCTGTTGAGCGACTTCCAAAGAAAGTCTTCTATGGAGAACTACAAGAGGGAAAGCGCTCTCAAGGTGGCCAGAAGAAACGCTACAAAGACACCTTTAAAGCCTCTCTGAAGGATTGACTGCACAGGAGCGATCATAGTGGCGAGGTCTCATCAACAAAGGACTCTCTATGAAAAAAGAGAATCTGTGAAGCTGAAAGAAATCGCAGAGAACGCAAAGCCAATACCAGTGGGCCACCAACTGAGTCCTTGGCACTGACTTGCTCTACTTGCAACCGACAGTTTAAAGCTAGAATTTGCCTAGTCAGCCATCAAAGAACTCACCAACACACAGGAACCTATTCAAGAAATAATGATGGTCTTTCTCATTAGTGAGAGACGAACGACCATACAGTCAAGTCAACCCTTCATAACGGCATGTGCATGTGTTTGTATCTGTATAAAGTAATAACTTTTTTTTTTGCTTACTATAATTGTTAACCTTAAACTACTTGAATCAACTTGAATAAACTCGTATGAGCTTATCCTTTATGAAACTTATAGATTGTATTTGTAACTGAAAGTTAACATGATATTATTTTACGAGTTTTGAAATTGAAAATCTTACCTCTTATCTCCTAAAAGTCACGAAAACGTATATACGTTACAAAAACTTTCCCATGCAATATACTGAGAATTTTTCCATCTGTGACAATTGAAAATTTCATCTGAAAATTTTTGATATTTTTATTATTATTGCTCAAAACATAGATCGTTGGTACACGTTAGAACCGCCTCTCTGAGGCGATTCTAACGAGTACCCACAATCTATGCTTTGGACCAAAAATAAGAAGCATAGGTATATCCTACATATCCCAGTTTTACTATATAAAAAGTGGGGTATAAGGGGGTATATATTTCACGGATATGTTCTCCTGATGTACACAGGAGAACTTAATTGACCTCGGGAGATATCTAAACAATCTGTATGCAATGTTTTTACGAGATATTATCAAAATGATCAATATAACCCTTTAGCAATCAATTAATTTCAAACTTGAATGTATTGAATATAATAAAATTTTCCCAGCTTTGAAATTTCAACTGTATTGACGTTATGAGCTAAGCTTTCCAAAAACAACGCCGGTATCCAATGTTAACGTCCCGCTTGATGTCTATTTGTTCTTCTAAAGAAGAGTCAAAAGGAAACTATTTGAGCCACCTCGTGGGAAAACCAACAATCTGCATATGCGAAAACAAAGACGCAGATCAGCTTCGCGGTAACCGCGAAGCTGATCAGCGCCTTTGTTTTCGCTACTCGGATAGTACAATTCCTCTTCTACTTAAATCCGAAATTTCAAGCTTCTAGCTCCTTTCTGTGTTTGTACAGCCCGGTTTGTGTCAGACCTGGTCGGAAACCCACATTGTTGGTTTTCCCACGAGGCGGCTCATTTCATTGCAACGGGCATGGCTTCAGGTCTTGGATTATTATTTTGAGTAAATTTCTATATGCTTCTCCTTCCCGCCTAGTATCTTTGGGTTGAGGTTTTGGCTTTAGTGCAGCAACGTTTTGTAATACATGTGTCACACCGTATTAGCGGCAATCGCGAATAACCAATTTGATAAACATAAAGCGTTCTAGATTGTCATAAAAAGGCGTTTCGGATTGCCAAAATGACGATGTAGAACGTAAATTGAACGTTCTTGATTGCCAAAACATGCTTTTTGGCAATCTAAAAACGCCTTTTTGGCAGTCGGGAACGCATTTTTGTATAAAATCACATGTTCCACATTGCAGTGTGTGTGTTAGCCAGTTGAGATCTTGGTTTAATTTTATTCTAATCCGTTTTAGATAAATGCTAATACATTTTCGCTGTACTGATAGAAATGGTAATTTCGCTGTTCTAGTAAAAATGGTTTTATTAATTATAATGACAATCTCTGTATTTCTGGTGTCTTTGGTTGGGGTTTTAACTTAAAGTCTGTTTGCTACCCTCTGATAATGGTTTTTCGCAGATAGTTTGCAACTGCTTACATCTAGATGAAATATTTTCGTGGCATTACGGAGCAATTAGATTGTCGCAAAATGTGCAGCAAAAATTTTGAAAATCGGTTAACAAATAAAAATGTTCTGGTCAAAAACATTTTTGAATAGGGATTTTCTGTACAAAAATCTCATGAAAGGGAGGTAAATATTTTCCCGCAAAAATTTGAAATTCTTGGTATTTCATTATGATTGCGCAAAATCATTATGGAATGACACAATTGACTTACCAGACACAACATCTTCATGACCGAGTATTTTTTTTTTTTCCGAAAAATACCCATTTTCATGATCATGGATTATCTCCCTTGCCAATGCAAAATCCCTATTCAAAATTCATTTTGGCCATTAGAACTTTATCTGTTAACCGATTTTCAAAATTTTTGCAGGTCCTATTAGGACAAACTTAGATCAAGCTTTTGACATGAAAATAACGTTCCTACATGTATCGTCAACCACACAAAAATTTTCTGCGAAAAACCATTATCAGAGGCAAGTTTTTAGACAGTAATTACATCAAAGGCTTTTGTTACATGTATTCGCCAGTTGAACAATACTCAATGTTTGATTTTATTTAATTTTCTTTCTTCATGAATTCGGGGATGTCCACAGGAAAAATAGTTTTCGGCGTTGTCCCCAATAAAAACCATGAAAAGTGGTTTATTGTCATTATATTACTGTTTATTGTGCCTGCCTCTCTGTTGTGCTCGCTGCCTTTCGTTTCGGTCGCAACTTAGTCGGATGGATACCTTGTTGAGAAAGAGCTAGTCTTTCTGCTCTTCGTGTGTGTTGTCGGAAAATGTTTTGTTGTGTTTTATGTATTTTTCCCACCTGGGGTCTATGTTAGGACTTGAAATAATTGCACCGATTCCTGGTCCCTCTATTCTTACTTCACTTTTCCTGATAAACGAACGCTTATCCGTTACAAATAAAACATAGCCAGTTTGCTGTTGTAAAACTTAATGTTACTTATTTATTTATTTATTTATATGCATATGCATATGCGAAAACAAAGACGCAGATCAGCTTCGCGGTTACCGCGAAGCTGATCAGCGCCTTTGTTTTCGCTACTCGGATAGTCAATTCCTCTTAGTCTATATACGTAAATCCGAAATTTCAAGATTCTAGCTCTGTTCTGTGACTGTACAGGTCGGTTTATGTCGGATCTAGTCGGAAACCACATTGTTGGTTTTCCCACGAGGCGGCTCATTTCTATGTTGTACTGTGGGGTTCGTTAATCGGACTTAAAGCATATGACATGATTCTTTTTTTATTCAATTTTACGTCCTTTTAAAGATTATTTCAGCGAGACGGGCCAATCAGTAGGTGGACGAAAACGGGAGAACCCCGAGAAAAAACCACCGGGCACACCCGCAAGCAGAACTTGGCTTGTCTCACATGTGGCCAGTGCGGGACTACCAGACACAGTGGTGAGATTATCGAGTGATTAAGAAACAGGGCTCTTAACCGCTCGCCCACGGGGGCCGCCATAATTAATTAAGGTCTATAATTTAAACTTCGAATTATAGCATATACCATAATTGTTACTTTTGGTATATTCCAAAAATATTTTTGGTATATTTTGGTATCGTTCCAAGCCTCGACACTTCTGTTGTGGTTCTAATTGTTTTGTGTTTTGAAGTCGACTTTTTGTGCTGTTTGAGCCTTATGTACGTTTACATATTTTTAGTTACGTTTGTGTAATTGAGTGACCGCCTATTGGGGAATATCTGCTCACTCGGCTTACGATGTTTTCTTGGTATAAGTACCTAAGTGTCATTTTAGTTCTTTCTCATCCCTCGGTTTTTGCAGTGGGGATTTCTTTCTGATTGCGTCATTTCCTGATCATTGCCTACTCGTACCTTTCCAAAATTTGATTTTTTGTGTGAATAATAACATATACCAAAATTAATTATGTCAGAGACCAAAATATTTTAACAATGTTTTTTTATTATTATGATTATTATTATTATTATTATTATTATTATTATTATTATTATTTTCTGAATAACAAAGTAATGTGTAGCTTAGGAATCATTTTAAAGAAACACAACGATTCAAGATACAAGATACAAGATCTTTATTACGAATTTTCGGCCCACATATGGGGCATATAAAGACAAGGCATAAAATGGCAAGAACAAAACATAATCAAGGAAAGAATTCCAAATGACAGACTACTAATAACAAAAGATTGAGATATGTAAAAAACATAAGCAAGCATGGCGAATACTGAATAAAATATTGCAATTGTTTGCAAAAGGGGTAGTAATACGGTGATGTTCATTTGTCTAAATTCACATGAACAAAATATGCAAGCTGGCGCATTATGGTTACATCTTCACAATTTAACAACCAGAAAAATTTGGTAAAGTCGTCCATTTCAGCAAAATTCCCACATTTCCCATTGGCAAGATTAATTAGAGGCTCTCTGTCGTAATTAAAGGCCGGACATGCTAACAAAAAGTGAATTTCATCACCTAAAACACAACGAGAGATGTATGGACTGGTTTTACAGTACAACACAGAAGACAGAGATGTTAGATAAAATGCCTCATTGTGTAGCCAATGTAGAAAAATCTATTCCCTGTATCGTTAGTCGGCTTCAGGTACAATTGTAAATCTACGTCAGGTTTCAGCTCCTTTCGGCCTTGGTCAGTATATGTAGCGAATACGATTTGTTCATCCGTATTCATTAAATTATGTTCTATGAAATATCCTACTGACTTTTTATACTGCTCAGTATAACGGATCACGGTCTCAATTCTACCAATAAATGTACAACCACAAATCCAGACTAACTTCCTTTCAAAAACTGGCCAAAACTGTATATCCATGCGGCGTTCTCTAACTTGATCCACAGCAATTCTGGAGTCGTTGAAACCAGGGGGCAGCGACAAAATAAAGTCTTTTGTATTATTCACAGAATCTCTAAAAAGTCCAACATCTAACCATGCAATATAATCTGTCCCGAAGAAATTAACTTCTGCAGCTTGTTGTGTAATCTCATATTTTGCATGCTGTACACAAGAATAATTTACACTGGTTGGATTGTCCTGAAGATAACTTGGATAGTCTTTTCTTTTGTAAATTTTCTCAATACTTTTATTCAGGCTAAAAGCCCAAGAGGACGATCTATCAAACATAATAAATTTCGTCCGTTCAGGAAATCTGGACCTCTGCTTTTGAATCAAATGAAGGAAATGTACGGAATCCGTGTACACCACTAAGGGGTTAAGTAAATGTCCAAATATTTTAGTCCAGTCAAAATAAACGTTTGGTTCTCGCCAAAATGCATTTTGGACTTTGCCCTTTCGAATTGTCCCTATATCAATGTACGCAGTAACAATTGTAAGCGATACGTCTTCCATGCCGTTGAGATTTAAAACGTTAGTAGATTTCGCTGGTGCTGCACTCGACAGATGGCTTTTTGGGAGCTTCCTCGTTCTATTTCTTTGTTTTCCCGATTTTGGCAAAGACAATATTGACCCTTCCACTTGTACCTGCAAAAAGGAGAGAATCCCATATTCTTAGAAAATATAGACAAGATGTATGTATCGTTTATCATTCAAATATGCTCAAGAAGACATAAACTTTTTTCTTCTATTGAGATTATCGCATTTGCACACTTCGACTTGAACACCGGCATATTTTAACTCTTTCTTGTCATCAAATGCTTCTTCACTAATTAACCCATATTTGACGAATTGATTTTCCCATCATTATCATTTGGATGAGTCCACTTTTATTCTTAGGGACATTAGGTGTGATTTTGAATTTCAATTCCATTTTTCGATGAAATTCCTCTAAGCAAACAGGCTGGCATTTCTCTCTAACGTCAACATCGTGCGCGACGTCATTGCAAGATCGATTGGATATCAACCTACATTGAGGCAATGATTGTTGCCGAATCTATTATGCCTCACTGTACATTGATGCCTAGTCGATCTGGCCTCCAATCAAAACAATCCTTTTCATCGCATGCCAAGTTATGATCGATCAATCGACGCTGTAGGAAATTTGGTTGCAAACTGTATGAAGATCTGTTTGGCCGTATTTTGAAGACAAAATTATAATGACAATACTGTCAGTTATTGTGCCCCGATTTCAATGGAACTTGGCATGTAGCAACTGGGCCTGATGTACTACAATGTACCGTATTTGTAAATCATGACCCTGTGATGACCTTGACCTATTTTGCCGCAAGGTCAACATAGGTCGCCTATGCATTTGAATGGGGAATGGTGTTAAACTGTCATGTGAAAGACAAAACTTGCAGGAAATGGGCAAATGGACTGATTTTAAGATTCTGAAAAAAAGGAACCCAGGGGTTGGTCTGCTCCCAGCTCGGGACAATATTCATTTGTATTATCATAATACTGAAATATCTTCTTTTCTGAATCGTTTGAGCAATCGAAGTCAAATTGTATAGGAAACATCTGTATGAAGGGGGTACCAGCGTGTTTATAAATAATCCAGATCACATGACCATGGTGGTCGTTATGCCCAAATATGGTACATGTAAAAAAAACTTTAAAATATTCTTCTCCGGAACTGTATCTTGTCGGTGTACATGTATACTCTTATCACAATCTCACATGATTTTGAACTTCTTAATTTCTATAAACCGCTCCTTATAGCATGTTACTAAGAACATGCTATAATTTTCTTGTTCTTACTTTCGCTCAAAACATAGATTGTGGGTACACGGCGAGGCGGTTCTAACGAGTACCCACTATGTTTTGGAGCACTAATAATAGGAGAAATAGATGGGCTGCTTGTGCCTCCAGGCAAAGTTTCTAAACTACTGACCGACCATCCGATTACTGGTTAACTACTCAAGGCTCAGCCCGCCCAGGAAAAGTGGTTTTGTCAAACCATCCATTATAATGCACCAGTCATTTGTATCCCCGGCTCCCCCGGGGCCGGGGATAGCGGGGACATAGCGGGGCTAAAGTGTCAGGCTTTAACCTCTGATGTGTGCCGGGGATTTGCCGGGGTTATGATTTCCCGCCAATGCACTGTCACATTAATTCAAATTAGATTTTAATGATATTTTTAACATTTAATTATCTGTATGGTACTTATTTAATTTCCAAATGCACCTAAACAGTCACATGCATAAATTGATGTCCTTCTCCCATGTTTCAGTTTCATCAGAACAACTCCCAGCTGTTGTTCCACGTTATTGTCAGCCCCTGGGGAGCCGGAGCTTTTAGCAGGGGTTTTACCAAAACTCTTGCCCGGCAGTGCCGGGCTTTTAGCCGGGCTTTAAAAATTGAAAAGTTAAAAGCCCCGCTATTCCCCGGCCCCGGGCCCCGGGGGAGCCGGGGATGCAAATGACTGGTGCATAAGCTTTATTAGTTTGCTTGGGTGGTTATATTTATGAAGCACATTTTGAATGTCATGTCATCCTTGTGTTGGGTAAAAGTTCCATAAAATGGAGGCAACGTCCCGACATGACCATTGTTGTTGACCGGCACGTAAAGCATCACTTCACACAGACAAACAAACAAATAAGAAAAAAAGATAGGTATACCCCTGCAAACCCCAGTTTTACTTTATATACTGAGTTCCACATCAGTTTTTATCTCCCATCACTTCTGAGTTTTAAAGCATATGTGTTTTTATTGACCAGTATGCTCATCTTTTAAATAAGACAATCATGTGCAAACCTTTGTGCCCAACCAGCATCAAAATGACCCGCAAAAGTTTCTGTATTATCAAATCCAAGATGTGCGCATGCGCGGGGCTTTGCCTCGGGGTACAAAAGTGCATTTTCTGTGCCTCGCGCACGCGAGCTCGTGATTTTTTTTTTTTTTTTTTTTTTTTTTTTTTTCGAAACGATGCATACATACATTTTTAACCTTGGAAGATCGCCCGATATGAGCCCATTGCAATGTGGAAACATACGCCTGCTATTCATTTTGGGTAGACATAAATTGCATGTTTTGAGCGTGCAGCGTCACATGGTCACGTCATCGACGTCACTGCAGATGCCAACCATAAGCTTTATTTTGTGTTACAGACCAACCCTTATTGAATAAAATGTGTCGCGACAATGGGAAAGTTTCAGATGAATCACATGAAACCACAAAAGATATTTAAGTTTAACTGACGAGTTGCGTTGGCTGTGGAACTCAGTATATTATAAAAGTGGTTATTCAATACACGGACGTGTTATTCTGATGTTGGTAATGCTCCGTTTGTATCAGTACCTAGTGGTCCTTTTTCAGGGTACTTGTTCTCCTGTGGTTTTAGGGTTGGTACTTTCCTTATCATTGTTTATTTTTAAATGGGAGCTAGAAACCAGTTTGTGGCAAGAAATCAGGGCCCAGTTGTTCAAAACTAACGATGTCGTTAGTTAACGTTTCGTTAAAATTTCAAACATTAATATTACAAATACACTGTTATTTTTTTGTAGTGCAAAGGATTCTCACATTTTTTCAACAAAAAAATAACAGTGTATTTGTTACTTTAGCAGATATTTGCTTAACAAATTTATGTCTTAACGATATCGTTAAGCTAACGATGCTTTGAACAACTGGGTCCAGTTTGTGGCTCTATTTTACTATATCGTCTATCCGTCCGTCCGTTCATACGTACACCCAGTCATCCAGCCAGCCAGGAAGCCATTCAGCCAGAAAGCCATTGAATATCATGACTGTCATTGCCTGATAATTCAAATCTTGCTACGGTCGATAAGACTACATCATGGCGTGAAATGTTTTTTTTACACGAAACCTAAAACGTTTTCCTAAACGACAAAGACATCGCCAGATCTATTTCAAATATATGTTTCGGACAAACCAACAAACTTATAAATCGACCGTAAATTTTGAATCATGAAAAACAAGGGATAAAGAGAGATAATCATTTGCCTAAAGGAGATTTTTGTTTATTGTATAAGAAAATGAAACTCGCATGCTTATTCTTAAACTGTCTTGTTAACAAGAAAATGGCGTCAAAACTGAAAATAAAGATCATGGCGTCATATTCGTATACTATCGAAATATTATCTAATCAAACCCAGTTATTTCTAGCATTTTCGCTATATTTTTTATTCAGTTTTACGTCCCTTTCAAGATCATTTCAGCTCATATGACACGGACCAATCAGTAGGTGGGGCGAAAACGGGAGAACCCCGAGAAAAAACCACCTGGCACACCCGCAAGCAGAACTTGGCTTGTCTCATTCTCATATGTGGCCAGAGCGGGGCTCAAACCCACACCAGACACAGCGATGAGATGATCGAGAGATTAAGAAACAGCGCTCTTAACCGCTCGGCCACGGGGGCCGCCGCGGATTTTATTTAGCAAATGGCAGCGCACATACGTTTCCGTAAATTTTAATTTCATATGAAATGGTTTATATCATTTTCTAGTGTAACATTGCTAGATACACGAAAAAGGCTTTTGTGAATGCCAGTCGTATAGTTCAGAACAAAGAAAATTGGGCCGCCCCATGGGAAAACCAACAATCTGCATATGCGAAAACAAAGGCGCGGATCAGCTTCGCAGAAACCGCGAAGCTGATCAGCGCCTTTGTTTTCGCTACACGGATAGTACAATTCCTCTTCTTACTAAATCCAAAATTTCCAGTCTCTAGCTATCGTCTGTGATAGTACAGCCCGGTTTGTGTCGGACCTGTTCGTAGACCACACAGTTGGTTTTCCCACGAGGCGGCTCAAATGATACTCTACCTTGAATATATTATCTCTAACGTAAAATGTTGAAACAAGGAACCAAATTACGAGAATTTCCAACAGAACTATTCCGAGCATAGCAATTAATTTAGATAATTTCCTATCCATTTTAACACATTTGCAAACAACTCTATATTTAAAGAAAAATATGGTTGGAAGCTAAACTGATATTATCAAATACAATGAACCGAGTCATGAGAAAATCTACTGTTCGAACTATTCTTCGAAAAGCAATACGCAGATTAGGGCTCTGTTGCATAAACTTAAGTCCAATTCGCATGCGCAAAAATACACGCGTGTAAATATACTCCGGTGTGTAAATATACTCCGGTGTGCAAATCAATCTGCAAGTAAATTTAAATTCGCATCGCATCGGTTTTTATCACCAGGAGTATTTTTGTACGTAAATAAATAAATAAAACCTGTTCATTTAAGTTTTCTGTATTTGCAAAACAAGGGGAGGCTGCTTCAAGGTGTTCTTGTAGGACTTTGGCAGCAGAGGAGAATCATGTAATGGTCGGGCTTAACCATAGCAAGTATACGGTTCCCGATTATCATCCTTTCACAAGGAATTACTGTTAAAATGTCCCAATATTCCTGACCAAGAATGATGAAGAAATAGTGTGGCTGATTCAATACATATGATCTAAAATGTGTTGAAAGGCAATAAACTCTTATTTTAGCAACAATGTCAAAAGTTTCAGTAACTGTCATATAATCAGTTAAGGACAGTCAGACGTCACTGACACTATTTTTTGCTCGTTTTTCAAAACTAATAGTTTATAAATACATTAAGTATATTCTACATCATGTGCAAAAATTAAAATCATATCTTTGTCAGAAATGCTAAAATTTGATAAAATTTCCAAAGTAACTGTAAAATGTGGATAAGTTTGTTCTATCAATTTACCCCTGATTGCCAATGGCCAATTGATTTCACACACTATAAACATTTTTCTGTACCAGGAGGCTGAAGGGCCAGTAGGCTATTAATCAACTAAGACAGACAAGAACTGTCTTGCCTTGAGAAAACCTGTGTTAGTTCTTGCACAAGACATAAAAAAATAAAAAGAAAAAATATAATAAAGAAAAGATGAGCTGTGTTTCTGCTGCAAAGTTCAGGACTTTGTTTTAAACATTTAAACATCCCTATTACTAGAAACTGGTTAGTTTGTGTATCTGTTAAATGGCCTAGACACCTGCAACTCTCACAGTGGGGCATTGTTCTTTTTACATAGCATCATTCATTGCTTATGATATTATATTTGAGCCGCGTCATGAGAAAACTGGACTTTTGCCTATACATGTATATATACATGTATACGACAACAAAGGCAGAGATCATCTGTGCAGTAACTGCACAGCTGATCAGCGTCTTAGTTTTCGCTTCACTGATAGTACAATTCCTCTTCCTCCTAGATCCGAAACTTCAAGCTTCTAACCATATCATGTAGCTGTATAGGCCGGTTTGTGTCGGACCTGGTCCGAAACCCTGAAGATCAGTCCATGTATTATCTTAGCTTATCTTTTTCTCAAATTGGTTGCATAAGCTTGATCATCTAACTTTTTTTCTTTTCTTTCTTTTTTTTCTCTTTACTGTATATCTAGTATAATCTTACTACATGTAGTTGATGAATTTCAAATTTCAATGTAAAAAGTGTAATGTAAACTATGAAACTGTAAAGTCATGGTTTGCATCCAACCTCTCGGGTTTGGATGTACATAGGTTTTCCCAAGACAAAGGCTAACATCAGACATACTGAAGACAGTAAAAAGGCAATAAACTTGCCCCAATCCATTCATTTCCTGTAACAGTTGGTTTTCCACATCCATCATTAAGTGATAGCAGATTATGCCTCCCTTTTGAAGATTTCCCGGAGAATGTTCCACTACTTAGGGCAGGTCATTAACTAATGACCGTGAAATGTATTCATGACTGGAGATCTGGCTATTGGTTAAAATAAACAATATTTTCATAATTTTGGCCTACTATGATAAAGCAGACCAGCCCAAAAGGTGTGTAGCAAAGTCTCCCAGAGTGCTGATTGGATGTGTGAAGATGCCATGTTCTAGAATCTACCTATTCAAGAGGATTATTGACATTTTGTATCATCAAACAGTTTTAAGGTTTATCTGACAATTAGATTTTCAAAAGAACTTCGATTTCAAAGTGGTATAACTCTTTTATTTATGGACGGATCTACATAATATTTGGTGGGTGGGTGGTTTGAAGTATGACAAAGATAAATGTATTACAGATTTTCTTAATTTTGAACGGTTCTTGATCTATCAAGGATTTTGTTTGGGATGACCAATTAATTATGAACTGCATGACAAAATGTGCTGTATTTCTGCTTTGAGACATTATTTCAAAAATCCCTGATACATTATTGTAGATCTCTATTAACTGGTGGCTGTCACAGAACAAAGGTACCTCTAACTCAAAAACTTAAAAAGAAGATGCAAGTAAACTTCAAAAAGACAATTAAAATTGTCTCATTGAGCCAACAAAAGGCTACAAAATATTCTCAACACATACATATATCAGTAGAAAGAACATCTTCTCTTCTTTCAGGTGACATGCAGATTATGCTTGTAACATTTTCCTAAGGTAGGCTAAATGCCTTGCAAACATGACTACTATCAATATTTTAGCGATGGGAATGACTGTCCTTAAGAACAAAAAATGTGAAAATTCATTATCTGATTATAGCAGATATTGAATTGAAATAAAAATACTCATGGGTAAATTTTACTTTGCGTTCGCATGGGACATAATAGTAAATTTACACGTGTGTATTTTTAAAAAATAAAATTTGCATCTGGTCAGACCCAGGAGTAAATTTACCCATTTGTAATTATACTCCGGATTGTATTTGTGTTCGCATGCGCTATTTGCTTACCCCGAGTAAAATTTGCACACCGGAGTATATTTACACGCGCGTATTTTTGGCTCCTGCGAATTGGACTTTAGGCTGTCATTAAACTTAAAGCTGTCATTAAGTTTAAGAACTCTCTTTGTGAACATGGTGTTAATTTTCTGCTGCATAAAACATTTGAGCCGCCTCGTGGGAAAACCAACAATGAACAGGTCCGACACAAACCTGTACAAGCACAGAAAAGAGCTAGAAGCTTGAAATTTCGGATTTAAGTAGAAGAGGGATTGTACTATCCGAGTAGCGAAAACAAAGGCGCTGATCAGCTTCGCGGTTACCGCGAAGCTGATCTGCGTCTTTGTTTTCGCCTATGCAGATTGTTGGTTTTCCCATGAGGCGGCTCATTTCTAAAGTACCCCAGGAGCTACATTAGCTAATGGCAGCTTAAAGTAGACGCCAATGTCGATTTTCATGATGCAACAGGAGTAAACCTACCCTTAAGTGAACTGGGACTTTAACTTACATTGAAGAGTTAATAGAGTGGTATGTAACAAGGCCCAGTTGTACATCCACTGATGCAAAAATTCGGCATTGTTGAATCAATTATAAAAAATAACATTAATTGACGTTACGGCAAGAAAGTAATATGATTTTAAAGTATAGAATTTTAGCAGTTTAGTAATATTCTACTCCGCAAATTTAAACTTTGATAAGCATCAAAACTTTATTTTTGTTCACAGGACATACTGGTAATCAAACACCCATCACTGTGCAAACAAGTCATCTTTTTTTCGCGTTGCCTGAAAGCGCTTCTCGCAGACTTGCAGAAACGATGGAATCCCCTGTGGTTTTTGGTTAAAACACAGGCAACGCGGAAAGAAGGTGGCATTAATATTTTTGCTCAAAAGATTGATTGTGGGTATACATTACGTTAGAACCGCCTCGGACTCGCCGAGGCGGTTCTAACAAGTACACACCATTTATGGTTTGGATCAGAAATAAGAAATATAGGTATACCGCTGTAAACCCCAGTTTTACTATATGGGTCATTATCAGAAAATGGAGCAATCCTTGTCCCTGATGGTTTTCTCGCAAGCGCGATGTCCGAGGTTTGCTTTTTCTATGTATAATATTAGCTTCCGGGGTGCTTTACTAGAACCACACGCGATTTCACGTTTCCGAGTACGTTATTTGCAAAAAAGAGATGCTAGAAGTGCTATTTTATCGATTTTTACCGTGTCCCTGGGTCAGGGTAAGTAGTTTTATTTGTTTCCATTGCAAAAGAAGCTTGACAGAAATCACATTTTCTGTGACCATCTATTGCATAGAATGTTATTGAAGTCAAATTAAAAAATCTTATGATATATAAAGTGCTATTTAAGGGTGGGGGCACATATATAGTGTTGTCCCTGGAAAACGTATCAGTGCTGTCACAGTTATTGAAAATCGATTTTGACCAGAGTTACAAATCATTTTCTCGGATCAAAACAATCGCGTTTTGTAGACGACACCAAGCTGAAGAAGTTACGGTAAAAAACTTTTGAACAAATTGCATTACTCCGTTGCTATACCATAAAGACATGTCAGAATTGGAGTGGGAATTTTACAAGCATCAGTCCTATCACGCGCATTTTGCCGCTTATTGTAAATATCACATACATTTTAAAACCATGACTGAATTTCAACTTAGGAGCAGTAAGAATAGACATGCGAAGTTTTCATCCTGCATTCTGTTGTTAGTCATTAGAATTAAATTTCTGTGTGAAACTCAGTACTGTCACGGTCAGTGCTGTCACGGTCGTGACAGTACTGATGCATTTGTGACAGCACTGAGTCGATTTCTGTCAGCAGGTGTAGATTCAAACAATTTCCTAGACTGAAAGGAGCTAGGTCGCCTTTCATGAGAGGGTCTCAGCTACTAACACCAGCCGCGGCCAGAAGTGGCCAATTTATATCCGCTTGAAAACCATTTGAGGTGTGTGGGGGTGATACAAAACTACAAATACAAAATTCTTCGTCGACCAGGGTATATCCAATTATCCCCGGGGGCGGTACTCTCATAATGATATTGAGACAGTATGTGTATGTAGCTTCGATAAATGCCCTTTTTGCGTCGTCCATTCCAAATAAGATTACCCCTTTTCAGTATAAAAGAAATTTTAAGCCCCCACTTTATTCAGAAAAATTGCCTTTAAAACGCCATCCTTTTCCTTGAGGGGTGAAAGGGGCAACTCGGGGTAAAAAAAAAAAATCACATAATACATAACAAATACGAAAACATGCCCATGTAATATACAGAGATTTTGAAAGTTGTTAAAAATGAAAATTTTCAGTAGAAAAAAATGCTGTTTTTCTTATTTTTGCTCCAAAACATAGATTGTGGGTACACAACGGTTAGAACCGCCTCGAGAGGCGGTTCTAACGAGAACCCATAATCTATGTTTCGGAGCAAAAATAAGGAAAACAAGTGTGGTAAGAATAATTAATTAATTATATAAACTTAACTGTTTACAGTGTACGCTAAAGAAGAATCTAGACAAACCATGAAGACGTATTAAATGCTCAAGTAATTCAAGATTTTTAAGAACATAATTCCACCAAAATAGGCAATATTGACTCTGGTGAACATGATGAGGGTATTAAAATGTCCCCAAAATAGCAAATCGGCGTAAAGCTTTTACGTCGTAACTAAGAAAAACTCGACATAATTTTGAATGCATGAGAGATAAACGAATCAAAGAGCACCACTGCATATGCTTTACGTTTACATGTTAACATAAAAATGAAATGTTGTGGTAAAGAGGAACTTTCAAAAGACAGCAAAATTTGCCCAAGTCGTGCAAACGGTACAACCACGTCAACCGTCATGGCTCTTTTTCATTCCGTTCGTTCTTGTTCATTTCACTAATGCCGGTTTGAAATCAACTACCCGTACATGTACAAGGCTGGTGCCTACCAAGAAAAAAAGTGGTAACTCCGTCCTGACATGACTGAAAGTTATTGACTCGGGTACATTAAACAAACAAAAATATAAGACGCGTGATGAGAAGACATGATTTTGCATATGTGAAAGCAAAAGAGCAGCTCAGCTGCAAGGTAACCTAAATTTGAGGCCCATCCAAGGGGGTATCAGCTCCAAGGTCACTAAAAGAAAAAGGACCTTTCTCCCCCAGCTCCCTTAAATGTATTCCTTGCTCCCAGCTTCCTAAAACCAAAAATGTTCTCTTAAGCGCCAACTCTCTTCAAATGTTTTCCAGTTCTCCCAAGCTCCCTGAAAACAAATGGCCCTGCCACCCAGCTCCCTAAAACCTGTGACAGGGTCCAATTTTTCCTGCGGTCGTGAACAATCCTAGTTGTTTCAGACATGGTCGAAAGGCCCAAAGACACATTTTCTCATGCTGCAGCTTATAGTGATAAGCTGAATAGCGCTTCTACTGCGCTTTACGTGTTACACTGCGTTTGAACGTGTTGTGTTAGAGCATTGGATCTGCGTAAAGGTGTCCCTGGTTCGAGCATCAGCCGAGGCTTCATTGGTTGCTACCTTAAGTCAGTCACTGCCCCTAAGCTCATCAGGTAATGGTCAGACGCACACATTGAAATGAAAAAGGCGAGATCGGATAATTATCAGTGCTGTCGCGACAGCATCAGTGCTGTCACGATATCAGTGCTGTCACGGTCATAATAATTTAAAATACTAGAAACGCAGCATATGAACATAATTGCTTTTGGTATATAATGATACTATACTGAAATAGTAAACGTTTAGCTGAAATTATTTTTTGATTAATCATAAAAGATTATGTCTACAAAAATAAAGCGCTCCAGAAACAGAACAAATCACAGTATGTGCATTTTCATTGAAGATCTCTTCCTCGTTAATTCATTGAAAGTATTTAAAGCTTGTGTGAACTTTTGTTCGTGACAAGTTACATATACCCCCACTTACAGATTGGGGAAGTCTTTTCAAATGCGCGTTTTACGCAAGAAAGTTTGTTCGTGACAGCACTGATATTTTTTCAAGGGTACCATACAATTAATTAATGCTGGTGCACTATTTGTTCAGTTAAACTTGGCATATTTTATTTCTATATTCTATATGCCCCTGTTAATAAAACTAACCCATTAAAAAAGAAAAAAAAATGACAATTATTTTTTTTTTTCATTTTGTCTTTCTGGATTGCTCATGATTTTTTGATACTATATTTACGAGGGGGGTTTCCAAATGAATATTTACAGCTGAAAGAAAAAACTTCTGTATATTGCAAGGTAAGTTTTTGTAATGTTGATTCTTTTATTTCAATAGCACGACAAGATGGGCGCGTCCGAGAAAATATCACAGCAAATATTTATATCAGATTCTATTATTCAAAGATTATCGTATAGTTTCTCCCTCACGCGCCTACCAATGCACGACATTTCGTCGAAAATGTGTTTTGTCGAAAAGTTTGTAACTTCAAAAATATTCACCGCAAAATTTTGAGTTATTCCGTAGAAGACTAGCCTCTAGGTCCACATTTTGAGCCACCAACCCCAATGTTTAGGGTAAAGGTTTAGGCATGGGGACATTTTCGACAAATGTAATTTTCGACGAAATGTCGCCCCTACGGTTCAGGCTTTAAGAAAATCGGAAGTAATCTTAGGTGAAGAAGGCCTAAAGCCATTTCAAGTTACTAAATAGTTATTGAAAATTGATTTGATTGTGATTTCAATGATCGATAAAACCCATTTATATTATAAAAGCCAGAAGCACTATTTCCAATTACTCTCAGCGTTGAGCCGCGTCATGAGAAAACCGGATTTTTGCCTATGCGAAAACAAAGGCACAGATCAGCTTCGCACTAACTGCGAAGCTGATCTGCGCCTTTGTTTTCGCTACACGGATAGTACAATTCCTCTACTTTCTAAATCCAAAATTTCCAGCCTCTAGCCATAGCCATCTTCTATGACTGTACAGCTCGGTTTGTGTCAAACCTGTTCAGAAACCACATTCTTGGTTTTCCCAATAGTCGGCAGAAATTTTCTCTTCAGTTTACATATAATGTAACGACAGAAGGTGTATACAAAGAAGTGCAATAACAAAATGACCTGAATTGACCAACCGACACCTGTCACTCAAAATATTCACTGACCAGTAAATGTGGGGTAAAAAAAATGTACGCCAATTTGTGTCATTTTCAATGCCCCCCTGTAGAAATGGGTACAACTGTCGATTCAGCTCCTGGGTTCAATCCCCAAAGGCGGCACCATGTTGTGTCCTTGAACAAGGCACATTAACTCCAAAAGTACTGGTTAAAACCCAGGAAGCAGTGGCCTCGTCCCGACATGATTGAAGAATTGTTGACTGGAACGTTACACTGCAACACTAATTAGGCTTAATTGTCGGCAGTAGTCTGAAGGACGTCATCATAGACAAGAGAGCCGCGACGCGAAAACTTGGTTTTCGTGTTTCCTGATCTGGTAAGTAAGTAGTAAGTAAGTAAATACTTTATTGTACGAGGGTAGCCCAGTTGGCAGGTCTGGCACAAACCGGCCTGTGCAGTCACAGGAGATGGCTAGAAGCTTGAAATTTTTTATTCAAGAAGAAGATGAATAGTATGAGGCGGTTCTAACGAGTACGCACAATCTATGTTTCGGAGCAAAAATAAGAAAAATAGGTATAACCCTGCATGCCCCAGTTTGACTGTATAAAAGTGGGGTTTAAGGGGATATTCATTGCACGGACATGTTTTCCTGGAGATTGAATAGGGCTAGAATGAGATGTTTGAACCTACAAGCAGATACAGTTGGTATAGCTATTCAGCTTTACCATTTTTAACTTAACCGATATTTGACGAATGGATTTTGCCATCATTATCATTTGTGTGAGTCCGTTTTCAGTTTTAGGGGCGTCAGGAGTGATTTTTAACTTTTAATCAATTTTTCGATGAAAATTTGCCTAGCAACAAAATAGCCCCAGATGTGACGCCGCGTTCTGCGGCATCACATCTGGGGCTATTCTGTTTGCCTATGTCCCATAAAAGGAACGCCAGGCTTAAATGAGTTAAAAAGAAAAAACAAACAAACAAACAAACAAAAAACATAATAAACCACCCATCTGGGAAAACATGTCCGCGAAATGTCTACCCCCTCATACCGCATTTTTACATATTAAAACTGGGGTCTACAGGGGTACATGTGTATACCTATTTTTCTTATTTCTGATTAAAAAAATGTGTGTACTCGTTTATAGAATCGCCCCGGCGAGGCGGTTCTAATGTGTACCCACAATCTATGTTTTGAGCAAAAATAAGAAAACATATCAAAACATTTAAATCTACAAGAACTACTATACGTACTGAAAATTTTCATTTTTACAACTTAAGAAAAATCTGTATATTACATGGGCGTGTTTTCGAAATGCACCCACAAAATAAGTAGGCCTTACCCGAAACAAGGAAAATTAAACAGAAATAAATGGCACATAACGGTAGGTACAACCTGGGGCCAGTTGTTCAAAATTAACGACATCGTTAGTTAACCATTCGTTAAAATTTAAAACATGAATATGTCAAATACACTGTTATTTTTTGTTGAAAAAAATGTGAGAATCCTTTGCATTGCAAAGGATTCGCACATTTTATCAACAAAAAATAGCAGTATATTTGCTTACGTAATCAGCATTTACGTAACGAGCTGAGGTCTTAACGACGACGGTAAGCTAACAAAGTTTTGAACAACTGCCCCTGATCTGCATACTGCCTTTCAAAGAATAACTCTAACAGTAGATTTTCTCATGACTCGGTTCATAATATCTGATAATATCATTATAATTGAAAATCTGCCGCTGCTTGGGAAAACGAACAATTAGGAGTTCCGACCAGGTCCGACACATACAAGCCTGTACAGTCTCAGAAGCATGCTAGAAGCTTGAAGATTTGAATATATGAAGACAATGAATTGTACTATCCGTGTAGCGAAAACAAAGGCGCTGATCAGCTGTGCAGTTACTGCACAGTTGATCTGCGCCTTTGTTTTCGCATATGCAGATTGTTGGTTTTCTCATGCTGTGGCTCAACTATTGTTTACTGTCCAACTATGTGTCTCTTGTTTGTCAATGTGTTTAAGATGGCGTGGAAACTATCTAGATTAATCGCAATGCTTGGAATATTTCTGTTTCTCGTAATTTTGTTCAGTGCTTCAACATTTAATATAAGGGATACATGTAACATATTCAAGGTACAGTATCTTTCTTTAACGTAGCACTTGACGTCCACAAAAACCCTCTATGAGTATATCAATGTTATCATGGTTACAGTATAAGAGCCTTTGACTGTTAGTTTCCGACCAGGCCCAACACAAACCAGGCTGTACAGCCACTAATCCGAGATTTCTCTGACATTAAACATCCTTCGATTATTTTTGACTGGCGGCTATTAAAACCCGTCAGACCCTTTTATGGGTTTGCACCAGAGAAGACTCGGGTAGTATGAAATTGTAGATACAGAAAGTACAGTGAAACTCAAACACCAGACAAACTGCAAACCCTGGTGGTTTATCTGACCAGTACATAAAGTGCAACATCCATCCATAAGCGCGTCAATGATTGGAAATACTGGGGGTTTCAAATGGCAACGGTAGTGGAACATTTCAGTTTACCTTTAACAGTCACGTTGCTCTCTGCTGTTTTGACCATGACCCCAACTGGTCCGATTCTGCGAGAGAAAAAAATCCATGAAAGTATTGGATCAGACGCCTTAACACACTCCAGTAACATAACATGGTATCAATAAAGGTGATTAAACACAGTGGTGGGTGATTCAACACAGTGGTGATACAGCAGAGTGCAATGGGTCAGCATGTAAAGTTAGCCATATATGGATATTTGGTCCCTTTTGGCGATCCTTTTATGTTTTCATGGATGCAGATTGTTGGTTTTCTGGTGCTGGGCTCATTTATGTGAAAACTGGATAAATGAAGTCGATATTTTATTTTTTTTTTTCTTGTTTTCCTGTTTAATTTGTTTGACTTGTTAGTATTTTCTCGGAAAACGGGATCATCTTTTTTGCAGGTACAAATGGAAAGCTCAATATTGGCTCTGCCAGAATCGGGAAAACAAAGAAATAGAACAAGGAAGCTCCCACAAAGCCAGCTGTTGATTGCAACACCAGAGAAATCTACTAACGTTTTAAATCTCAACGGCATGGAAGACGTACCGCTTACTATTGTTACTGCATACATTGATATAGGGACAATTCGAAAGGGCAAAAACGTCAAAAAGGTTCGCTGGCGAGAACCAAACGTTTATTTGGACTGGACTAAAATATTTGGACATTTGCTCAACCCCTTAGTGGTGTACACGGATTCCGTACATTTCCTTCATTTGATTCAAAAACAGAGGTCCAGATTTCCTGAACGGACGAAATTTATTATGTTTGATAGATCGTCTTCTTGGGCATTTAGCCTGAACAAAAGTATTGAGAAAATTTACAAAAGAAAAGAATATCCAAGTTATCTTCAGGACAATCCAACCAGTGTAAATTATTCTTGTGTACAGCATGCAAAATATGAGATTACACAAAAGGCTGCTGAAGAAAACCTCTTCGGGACAGATTATATTGCATGGTTAGATGTTGGACTTTTTAGAGAGTCTGTGAATAATACAAAAGACTTTATTTTGTCGTTACCCCCTGGTTTCAACGATTCCAAAATTGCTGTTGATCAATCTAAAAATGTAAGCATGAACGTTTCGTTTTGGCCAATTTTTGAAAAGAAGCTAGCCTGGATTTGTGGCTGTGCATTTATTGGTAAAATTGATACCGTGATACATTATACTAAACAGTATAAAAAGTCAGTGGAATATTTTATAAAACATAATTTAATGAACACGGATGAACAAATTTTATACGCTACATATACTGACCAAGGCCGAAAGGAGCTGAAACCTGACGTAGACTTACAATTGTACAACAGGCCGACGAACTATACAGGCAACCTTCATTACTATATCGGATACATAATGAGACATTTTATCTAGCTTAACTTGCCCAGATTTTTATAAGGAAAAAAAATGAAAATTTCATTTCAAATTCTTTTCTGTTCTTCAGATTCTCGCTCAAAACAGTGTGGGTACACGTTAGAACCGCCTTGGCGAGGCGGTTCTAACAAGTACCCCAATCTATGTTTTGTATCAAAAAGAAAAATAGGTATACCCTTGCAAACCCAGTTTTTCTATGTAAAAGTGGGTTTAAGGAGGTATAAATTTGGCGGACATCATTTCCTGATGTGTGTCCGGATATTGTAAATCCAGGATCGAAACCCTAATAGTGTTTCGGCGGCCTCTATTTTCGAGTGGTCAAGAGCGCTGATTTTATTTACGCGATTTATCATTCGACCATATCTCACCGCTGTGTCTGGTGTGAGTTTGAGCCCCACTCGGGTCACATGTGAGACAAGGTAAGTACTGTCAGGTCGCTACGGTTTTTTGCGAGAGTCTCTTTCGCCCCACCAGCTACCCTTCCGATTTGACCGTAGCTGTCGATTGGGATGTACGAGGGTCATTCAATAAGTAATGCAGTATTGACCACATCTTTTTGTTTGAACACGTTATTAAAGTTTGATTTTGCTTTCTTGAAACATAAATTCAATTCGCCCTCTGCGAGACAGTTCAACACCTAGTCACATGCTCGACTTCCTGTTGCCTAGCAACAATAGAACACTAGGAAAAGGCACTTGGCCACGACTCTACAACCCGTTGCCATGGTAACAGGAAAACCAAATTAAACATATTCACTTTATTTTCTTACAACGAACTTAAAATAGTTGCATTTAGTGTTCAAGATAATGTAATCTGATCGATATACTTGTATTTTAAATGACACCCAATCAAAGTTGAAAAAATGACTAAAATTTATCTTTCGAAGGGTGAAAAATGGGGGGTAGAGATACAATTTCTATTTATACGCCTATTTGTTTCTGCCACTGACGCTTTGTAAAGTACTTGCTATAAAATGCAATTCTCAGATAACATATTTCGTTGCCTAGCAACCAAAATCTATGAAAAATGCATAAATCGTAATTGCATAGGTTCTGGCGATGCTAAGCAACAGTTGATAGCAAGCGTACGTAAGTCTACGTCGATGACTTTTCGTTTATGTGTGATGAAACCTTTAACAATGAATTAGAATCAACGAGAACTATATCAAAAGATAGACGATTATTTACCGTTATAATGTAAGGGAAGAGAAAGATGACTATGTCGTTGCACGTTTATTCTTCATGGTAAAAAAAAAAAAAAAAAAAAAAACAGACCAATAGGGTCATTCGTTACATCGTGATCTTTTGGGCCGTGTGAGTAACGTACGTAAAACAAGCAAGAATATAAGCTAAATGGTTCTTAATTAAAAACAAAAAAATGAAACCATTAGAATGCAGGAAATATAAATGCACATGTATACATATTCTAACAATCTTCGACCATATGAGCCGCGACGCGTGAAAACCGGTCTTCGGGGTTTCCGACCAGATCCGACACAAACCGGCCTGAACAGTCTCAGAAAAAGGCTAGAAGCTTGAAATTTCGGATTTAGAAAGATGATGTATTGTACTATCCGTGTAGCAAAAACAAAGGCGCTAATCAGCTGTGCAGTTACTGCACAGCTGATCTGCGCCTTTGTTTTCGCATAGGCAATAATCCTGTTTTCTCACGACGCAGCGCATATATAATCCTCTTAAAGACTTGAAATAATGTAACATTTTGCCAGAAGTTTAAAACACCTTCTGTTAATCGTATAACTCAATGCGTTTCATTTTACACTTGCTTGTGAAATTATTAAGTTAAAAAATGAGCTAACCTTTGCATGTCCTTACTCTGGCACTACTCTCCACTTATTGGCGATCTAAGTTGACCTTGCCGTAAAATAGGTCAAGGTCATCCCAGGATCATGATTTATAAAAAATTCGTAGGGCTCCATTGCCTGATGAGCTAAACTTTGCATGTCCTCAGTCTGGTACTGCATTCCATTGGAATTAATGTTATATTGGATATACGCTTTCCACATTATTCAGACGTTTACATGCATGTATCTCTACTGAGAATCACATGGTATTGTAAACATACAAACCGAGAAATGATCAGTGACACAAATTGCAATTGAGGCCGAAGTTGAGGTTAGATTTTCGTGTTTTCTCCTATAGCGTTTACTCTGTTGACTGATAGATAGGTGCAGGCAATGCAGAAATTTAACATTTATTGAAAAAAAGTTCTACTGTACAAGAAATCCCGGTTATTTCTTTTTCGCAAACACGTCAATGTTATTGTGGTGGAAGTGATGAGTGTTCATTTTTCGGAAGTGTTTGCGAAAACGAAAATCTAGCCTAAACTTCTGCCTCAATTGCAATGTGTGTCACCGATCATTTATGGGTTGTATCTTTACAATTGCGATATTAGATGCTACATTTTCTTAGGAAAGGAGTCAGTGCGTGTCTAATATAGCTTGTCCCCATGCAAAAGAGCCACTAGTACCATTTTAACAACTGCGGTATGGTACGGTCGGGGCGCGAACCAACGCCATAACCTTCTGAGCTCTCGCGGACTTTTGTCAGAAATAATCTGAGCCGCGACGCGAGAAAACCGGTCTTCGGGGTTTCCGACAAGGTCTGACACAAACCGGCCTGTGCAGTCACAGAAGCAGGCTAGAAGTTTGAAATTTCGGATTTAAGTAGAAGAGGAATTGTACTATCCGTGTAGCGAAAACAAAGGCGCTGATCAGCTTCGCGGTTACCGCGAAGCTGATCTGCGCCTTTGTTTTCGCATAGGCAAAAATCCGGTTTTCTCACGACGCGGCTCATCTGTCGGTATTTAGTCCCTAGATTTATCGCTTAAAAACCTGCAAATCGGATTACGTATCGGTAAAATCAACCAAAATATTGGCCAGTTATCTAGAGCTCTGTATCATCTATCCTCCGCTGTGGGAGTGGTAGGGAGCTGGTTCGCGGTCCGGCTGCGTGCCCGCAAACTCCTTAAAACGGGACCAGTGGGACTCGCTTGCAGACTAATTTTTGCCTTGCTTTGTATCCAATAACATAAGACAGTCACTAGACGTCGCCAGCATTATATCGAAAGTCAAGTGTTTAACGTCGCGCACCAATTATGAAAACCGATTGCTAGCACATATTAATTGAGTTTCGGTTTGGCAATGACCCAGCGGGCACATGACGTCAAAATGACGTCATTTGCCTGCTGGGAATTGATTGTTTCATTTCTATAGCACGACAAGGCAGGGGAGTACGAGGAAACAAAAACATTGCGAATTTTCTTCCAAGGCTGGATTATTCTTTTTTAGATCATTTCTCTCCAACATATTTGAGCCATGTCATGAGAAAACCAACAATGTGGTTTTTAAACAGGTCGTCTGTACCGTTACAGAAGTTGACTAGAAGCTTGAAATTTTGAATTTAGAAAGTAAAAGCATTGTACTATCCGTGTAGCGAAAACGAAGGCGCTGATCAGCGTCTTTGTTTTTGCATATGCAAATTCCCAGAGTGCAAATTATTGGTTTTCTCATGATGCGGCTCATTTATGTCATTTAAGACCCATGCTTTGTAAAAATAAGGAGATTGTCTTGATACTACAAATACCAAAAGTAAATATTTTGAAGTTTCGTAGTTGAAGAACGCCTTTAGGCATTTCAATTTACTTTATAATAACTGCAAAACGACAAGGGTGATTTAAACGATTGATATAACACGATTTAATCAACAAATGCCTTAAGGATTATTACCATTCCTAAAGCAAATATAATGCAATGCAATACGAAATGACCATCAACTATGTTGTAACATTACGAAAACTTGCCCATGCAATAAACAGAGATTTTTTTTGCTTTAAAAATTGAAAATTTTCAACTGAAAAAATTTGATATTTTTCTTATTTTTGCTCAAAACATAGATTGTGCGTACACGTTAGAACCGCCTCGCCGAGGCGGTTCTAACGAGTACCCACAATCTATGTTTTGGAGCAAAAATAAGAAAAATAGGTATACCCCTGCGTACCCCAGTTTTACAATATAAAAATGGGGTTTAAGGGGGTATTCATTGCATGGACATGTTTTCCTGATAAGCTTTACATTGCTTTAATATTGTTTAATTGTTGATAACTAAGATTCGACCGAGTCCTAAAAATAACATCTGCCTTACACCAAAAGACAAACTATGGGCAAAGTAACTGAATGGTTCTTTTTGTACTTCTTAATCTTTAAATTGGTTAGGGTGGCCAAACTTAAATTTCCTACTTTTCCACAATTCAAATTTAATTCAAATCAATTGCAAATTGATCTGGTCAACCCTGAAGAGAACCAACAATAAGTGGCCAAATTTGTTGATTTCAATTGTGTACCAATCTAACTTACTTTATATATCAATCACCACATGAAAATTGTTAGGAAGATTATTTTTATTATTTTTATGTTGGCAAGTTGAAAGGGTAATCTCTTCACTACTTAACAATGAAGTTAACAGTCCATCAATGAATTTATATAGAATGTTTGCAACATCAGAAAGAACTTAGGTGTTATGTTGCCCACACTTATGTCACCACGGCTGTAAAGCAAATATCATGTTAATGTTATCCCTATGTTGTTGTGTCTGTGTACGTTTGACTTGTTCTCATAACGAAAACGCATATATTTCTCATGTTGTAAAAATTGAAAATTTTCAGTATGTTTTGAGCAAAAATAAGCATATCAAATCAATTCTACTGAAAATTTTCAATTTTTACAACATAAGAAATGTGTTTTCATAAACATAAACCTTCTGGTTCCTTTTGCATATTCCCAGCAAGCTAGGACCGTGTCGATGGACAGTAATTTTGTCAATATTTACCCGAAAAGATAATTCCACGACAACTGTTTGCTTGTTTATGGTGTAACATGCTTGATTTTATCAGGGGTGTCGCTCCATGTGGTTGGAAGGATATAAAGTGGACGAAAAATGGAAAAATAGTGGTCCCAGATATTCGTGTTGACAGATTTTCCGTTCAATGCGCTAAAGCCCTGTCAAAGTTGTGTTCGACCATGCATATTTCTACGATCATTCCTGGCACTGAAAGGAGTTAAATTATTAATAAACAGCACTGCATTGTCGGATTTTTCAGTAGATCAGTAATAAAGAAATGAATATTGATAAAAGTCTCCGAGACATACCTGTGTTTACTGTTTTTCCACCTAGAGGGCTAGCTCGTGAGTTCCCGGATGTGTCGAGGGGAACAAAATTCCGCTGACTCTTTTTGGAACTAGTTCCCCTAATTACCACCCGTGTATAAGCTGTTCGTATAACACTTAATATACACAGCCTTGCATGTTGCATTATCGTTTCTTCTTTATTTATTTATTTTTTTTTATTTTTATTTAATTTATTTCATTTATTGTTGGCATTTTAACCTTTATAAGCAGGATAAATTACAGGCTTTGGGAGTTCAATTTCAATATATTTGTGCTATTTCAGTAATTATGAAGATTTGAAATTTAAAGCTCAGCTAAGCTGAGCATGAAACAAGTTTCACGTATAACCTCGGGGCCAGGTGAATGTTTGGAAAATGCAGCAGAATTAATACCGGCAGTATAGCTGCATGGTAACATCAAGCCACTTTGTATCATGCTTCAATCTGGTGCCGAAATAATTCACGTATTATATTAGAAGTGCTTTCCGATTAATCAGAAACTAGTTGAAACTGTGGGAAAATGCAGACATTTTCACCAGGCGATAAGGGTGTATTTTCCGTTGACGCCGTTATTTTAGGGGCGGGGGGAGGGGGGGTGATTGGTTGCAAACATAATAGAGATACAGAGAACTGCAGCAGAAGTGTTCCGTCGTAGACAAAACACGATTCATCCGAGAAAGCAGCGCGAATGTGTAAATATTGCCCTTACCCCATCTTTTAGGTACTTCCTTTTTGTTTTCAAAATCACTCAATTCTGAAACAGCTTTTTTGCATTCAAAAAGTCTTAAAACGTGGCTGCATTTTCTTTTTCCTTTCTTTTTTTTCTTTTCTTTTTTTTTTCAATCTCTCCCATGTCCAAAGATTATCTTGAATATGCATTTTGCATGTACAAGGAAGGTATTTCCAGAACCCTTCAATTGAAAATCTGTCAAATCTATGAAAAAGTTCAGTAAGCTTTTGGACCTATAATATATAGGCTGCTAGCCAGAGGGTCGATTGCTCCCCCACCCCCAGAGAATTTTGCAGACATACCCTATCGTAAAGAACAATTCAAGCTGAGTAGAATAAGAGATGTTTGCACCCTGAGCGTTAGGGCGTTATCCTGTAACGGCCTGTTACATATGTTACCTAAACAAAATTAAGAAATTATGATATGGTGTTTTCAGCTACAGAAAAATGACAATAGTTTATCATTTTACTCAACTTTTTCATACTGTCTGCTTGCTGTATGTCTATACCACATATTAAAATCGTTTGAACAAAAATTTAACTCACACTTACTGTAACATACGTAACGTAATTAAAGATACCCTTTGAAAATACCACTTTTGAGTGATATCATTTACTAATACTGTTGTACTATGCATTTTCCGAAGATATGAGATTTATTTCAATCAGCATGTTCAATTGGCAGATAGAAAAACCAAGGTTTGTTTTCCTGTCATGTATATATTGCCTTTAATGAAGTATTTAGTAACCCTACCCTCAGTTTCAAATGCGAACTATTCTATTGCAATGAACGTGAAGTATGTAAAATACTTGAAACTGGTGGATATATCATAGTTTCTTGCTTTTTTTTATCATGGACCATGGCTCTAGGGATCTGTAACCAAGTATCTTGGATCAAAGATTTTGATCCAGAATGTAACATATGTAACATACATGTAATGAATAACGAAGGGAATTGTACATAGCATGAATGCCAGTACATGCCAGTCTAATGCTCTATTCCATTAGATATTTTGCAAACATATATCTTAAATGACAATTCAAGTTTGCTCCAATAAGAGATGTTTGCTTTATGTACATTGGAGCATGTGTCTGTTACAGTATGTTACATATGTTACCATAATATGTTTTAAAAATAATGATATGGCAATTTCGGCGTCAGAAAAATAAGATTTTTATTATTCCGGTTATTTTTAGTTACACACTCCTGCTTTTTTTTTCAAATATATGTGATTTTTTTCATTACCATGTTCAATGGAGGAGATAGAAAATTCCTATACTGTATATATTATACAAAATGAGTTATTTAGCCACCCTACCAGCAGTTTCAAAAGCCAAATATTGTATTGCTAATTACGTAAAACGTGTAAATAATCGTTTCTAATGGCTATATTTAATGTTGTTTATTATTTGCATATATTTCATGCTTATGGAGAACTATAGTTCTGAGTGGGTATCACTAAGTATCTAGGCTCAGACATCTTAATGAGGAATGTAACGTATGTAACATATACGTATGAATAAAGAATGACGTGGTCTACTGTAGATTTAAATGATGCTATTTCAAAAATAGTGTCAACACTTCAAGTTTCCCTATGAATAATTTAGTTTTGGTGTAAAACAAAACTAGAAATCTTATTCAGTTCTGATAATCATGTCTTTGGACCCTATAAATACTATTTTTAAACGTTTAGAAATCTCTTTAAAATGCAGAAAAATTAGGGTATTACTACAAAATCGTTTGTACCTGTTATGTTTTAAAATAGACCTAGAATGCTGAAATTGGTATCAAATAAATGCGACGGCAATGGACTAATGCCCTCAGTCCTCTAAATACATCATCTGCATTTAAGTTTTATGAATATTAATGAAAACTTTAGAATTTAGAGAAAATGCATAACAAATAAGCAGGTATAACTACAAAATGATTATGTTTTTCAGCAAGCTAAAGTCTGAATGTGCTGAAAATGGCAAGGGCAATTTTTTATTACCCTTCTATAATAAAAATTCATTTGATGAGCATTAATAAAATATAATGGTTAAATTAGATGTTGGCGATTAATCGCCGAAGAATTGAGGCGGGGCCCCTATCTAACCAGATGAATCTTGGCTACTGGAAGACCTAGGCAGCTGAAATTGGTATCGACTGGTTGCTAAGGCAATGTTCTTTAACCATATGATGTTATGAATAAATCACATGAATGTTTGTTTCATGAATTGCAACAAGAACTTCAGAAATAGAGAAAAATTGCAGAAACGTGAAGGGGTATACCAACAAAGTCACTTATATCTCCACTATCAATAGCTGTCGAGTAGTCAAAATTGCATCAAATGTTACTATCTGGTCACTTTAATAATGAATTGTTGTCATGTTATCACAAAATATATGAATTATTGTCATGTTGTCATGTATACATACCACAAAACATATGAGGTTCAAGCAAAGATACACTCGTCCCTTTGCTGGACACCCTTAATTTTTTGCTATTTACCATTTTTATCAACGATTTATGAATATCCATGAAAGTAATTCTGATATGATTTGTATATATGAGCACTGGGAAATGGTGCATTGTCCAAGCAAATATCTGATACCAATTAAGCCCTCTAAGGCAATGAGCAGCCGGGATATAAGTGATTTTGTTGGTTTATCTCTTCATTTTTCTCTTCTCCAGTCTGTAAAAATTGCATTAATATTCATTAAACTTTTATTCATTTATTCAAAAGTTTATTCATTTATCAGACTAGAAGACAAATTGCATAGCCCAAAGCATCAAGCTGCTACAACTTTTATCATTCTAGGTCTATTGACATGCCAGACACTAGTAATTATGTACTAAGTATAAATGTTATTTTCCCGCGATTTTCCAATTTTTTCATAGTTTTTTTTTTATATCGATATTGATAAATATGCAAATGAGATAATTTTCAAATAGACCCAAAACATCTGTAAAATTGTCATGTATAACCTATGTGCAACGATGATAGCTTGGGTCTGAAAGACGGTTTTATGGGTTTTTAATGATTTTTTGGCCATTTTAATGTTTAAATTAAAATCCACAAATATGCAAATAAGATAATATGCATAACTTACCTTAAGATGAAACGGCTATAGCTTTAAAATGAAACCAAGTTCAGTGGTTTATGATAAGTCATAACGTATATATGATCAATTTTGTATGTCAAATTAACCCGATGCGGTATTGGTAACACTGTAACATTACATGAAATCTAAATATAAAAAACTTGGCGTTACACCGTTACAACTGAGGCACTTCTAGCAAATGAAAATAACACAAGCATGTCATTCTTACCTTGCACATTGGTGTTTGCAGCTTTGTAATCCACAGAAACTATTACAGAAACCCTTATTTGTTTACAAATGTAAATCATTAAAACCCCATAAAACCGTCTTCCACAGAAACTATTACTGAAAACCTTATTTGTTTATAAATGTAAATTCGCATATTTTTGTTACATACATTACATACGTTATACAGATATACGTTATACATACGTTATACCCATATATGTCAACTTGATAAAATTATGCATCCCACATATCTTTCTCGAAGAATCTTGCAGAAAAATGGTAGAATTATGGTAAAACTACCTATTGTTCATTCTCAATCAAAGAATACCGCAAATATAATAAGCTGGTAACAGTTGTTATTTTTAAATAGCTGTTACACCGTAACGCCCCGGCGTACAAAGTGCAAACATCTCTCTTTTGAATCAGAAAAGACTGCTCTTTAAGATAGACTATGTCTGCAAAATTCCCTAGGGGGGGGGGGGGAGCAGGACCTTTTTCAGCCAGAAGTCTAATATATGTGGAAATGGCTGTTTACTTGGTTAACTGGCTAACCGTATGTTGTCTTTGCATCATTACCTTATTGTCAGTTTGGTTGTTGTCACGAAAACATGTCCATTTAATGTATACCCCCTTGAACCCCACTTTTATATAGTAAAATGTGATTTGCAGCGGTATCCCTATTTTTCTTATTTTTGCTCAAAAACATAGATTGTGGGTACTCGTTAGAACCGCCTCGCAGATTGTGGGTACTCGTTAGAACCGCATCGCAGAGGCGGTTCTACCGAGTACCCACAATCTATGTTTTTGAGCAAAAATAAGAAAAATAAATAAAAAATCCACTGAAAATTTTAATTTTTCACAACTTTAAAAATCGCTGTATATTGCATGGGCATGTTTTCGTTATGTTAATACCCACCTTGGGTTTTAGAGCTGGACTTTGGTTCTCATTGCAACAGTTCCTGATCATTGCTATTTTTTCACCATTGAGCCGTCTCGTGGGAAAACCAACAATCTGCATATGCGAAAACAAAGACGCAGATCAGCTTCGCGGTAACCGCGAAGCTGATCAGCGCCTTTGTTTTCGCTACTCGGATAGTACAATTCCTCTTCTACTTATATCCGAAATTTCAAGCTTCTAGCTCTTTCCTGTGCTTGTACAGGTCGGTTTGTGTCGGACCTGTTCGGAAACCACATTGTTGGTTTTCCCACGAGGCGGCTCATATTATGAGTGCTGATTCTCACTACCGGGAATGTGTCGGCGTCTTCTCACAATTTGTGTATTGTTTTAACATCACCACTTTGTAACATGTATAAATAATCAAATGAAAATTTGTTAAAATGTTAGTCATTATGTTAGCACTTGATCAGGATAAATAATAGCAACTAAAAGTACCTTTGCAATTCCGCATTTAAAATCCGTGTGAGGATCAAAATATTAAGAAAAAACGTCGCTTCCTAATGTTGTGACATATCCATCAAACGCAAAAACTACTGGCAAATGTATGATTTCCCTAATGTCAATTGGCTTGAAAGTTTAATGAAATGCTCCAAACATTTTACCAAACCATATGAGTTGTGTAGTAATGGTGTGCAAACACGTAAGAATTTGCAAGCTACGATTATATTTCTTGTATGCAAATGTGATTTTCCGTTTTAGAAAATTGTGACATATTTTCCGTTTCAGTAAAATAATCGCTCATATTTCGAAAAATATAAAGTTAAGAACAAAAAAAAAAAAAAAAAAAAAAAAAAAAAAAAAAAATAGTATTAGTCAACTCCATGTGTATTTGTTTATATAACTATAAATTAAAATGATGTGATGCGCAACATAAACTAAATTGATTACCATGGAAACTTAGCTTATCACAGTTAAAAGTTCTTAAAAACTCAAAGTTTACAGGTTGAGACATACGTTAATCGCTTTATCCTAGGTCGTTCTAGTCAACGCATTTAAGAATACAAATGTACGCCACATCCAGAAATCATTTGCAAAAACACAGAATGCTTCGACGGAATAATTACCGAGCTATGTTTACTTGATTGCTCGGTAGTGCAGACCGTTGTTACAAGTTTACAGTCCGGTTTTTAGACAAAATCGCAGCGAAAATCGGAACCACGCTAAAATGCGACGCAGCAAAATATAAAGTCAACATTTATCGGATTGCACATTTCAAAACGAGTATTTTGTTGAAATTTGAGCAGAATGCCACCACAAATAAGCATGTTACACGTACATTCATAAATCGTTATGTCGACTTTTCCGTATGACGGCAGCTCCTGATGCAACGTCTAAACAATTAATAATAGCCATCTCAGAAACGCAGAAATTTTGTTTGTTTGAATTAATGTTTGATTTAATCTTTAACGTCCAAGTCAACAGCAATGGTCATGTCGGGAAGTTACCTCCATTTAATGGGACTTTTATCCAACATTAAGATGTCATGACACTCAAAATGTGCTTCATAATTATAACCACCCAAGCGAACCAATAAGTCTTATATGTATGGGTGGGTTGACTAAACCACTTTTCCTGGGCAGGCTCAGACTTGAGTGGTTAACCAGTAATCAGATGGTCGGTCAGCAGTTTAGAAGCTTTGCTTGGGGGCACAAGCAGCCCATCACGCAGAAATTTTGTTTGTTTGAATTAATGCTTGAATAAATGCTTTACGTCCAAGTCAACAGCAATGTTCATGTCGGATAGTTATCTCCATTTTATGGACCTTTTATCCAACATTAGGATGTCATTACCATGACTCAAAATGTGCTTTATAAATATAATCACCCAAGCAAACCAATAAGTCTTATTATAAACATGTATGTATGGATGGGTTGACTAAATCACTTTTCTTGGGCAGGCTCAAGTTTGAGGTTAACCAGTAATCAGATGGTCGGTCAGTAGTTTAGAAGATTTGCCTTTTTTTTTTTTTTTTTTTTTTTTTTTTTTTTTTTTTTTTTTTTTTTTTTTGTATTTTTCTCCTTGGCACCATATTCCCACCCGACCACCCTTGAAACGCAGAAATGAAACGCGTATTTTCGGTCTGCATTTGAATGTTTGTAAAGTGTCGATGGACAGAAAAAACAGATCTAAAGGTAATGTGAAGGAAAATGACAAATTCAGAAGAACTATGTAGCAGAACGGTACCAAACAAGTAAATGGAAAGAGAGAGAAAAAAAAAACACGTACTTGTTACACTGACTTCAAAATACAATGTGTAAAGAGGTACACACACGACTGAGCCGACCGCTCCGACCCATTTCAGACAGAAAGGCAAAGAACCTGTACAGACTTATACTGGACGAACCACTATTTTTTTTAATCCATTTCAAAGAATGCCAAAAGTACCCCATAAGCAACACATGTAGAAAACCTGTTTGCATAATTTTTGTATTACGTGTTTAAATGAATGGAATATAACCCGGTAAGTTTCTGCAAATGCTTGTCAGAAAACGGTATACAAAATGTTATAATAAGATGTTTTAAAGAACTTTAAATATTTATTGAAACAAAGAAACTTGGCGTCTCAGTTGGCCACTTCACCGGCGCGACGATCCCAATACTGTTCTACTGTGAATTATCTTCACGATAAAGCTTCAGATCTGATTATTGGAAAAGGTCCCTCCTTTTCCACAGTGTTTACTTTGAATATGAAGAAAATTCTACCCATGATCGACTGCTCTCTCTCAATTACGCGTTTTGTCACACAAAGCGCTTAATAAAAACTAGTGACCCCATCTATACCGACCAGACAGTTAACCGCAATCAATTAAATTTATCCATTTTTGACACTCCCAGTCAAATAGCGGTAAAATCTAGCAAGCAGTCTCGATCGTGGTGACTGCTTATCATAGCGCATCTAGGTTTAGATCGTAGATATCCTGACGAGGGGTACAGACACTATAGGAACTCTATATGGCTGACTTTTAGTCCATCATATCGGTCCCGTGGGTCTGTTTCTGGTAGTATGGCTGCAGGTCAAAATTCAGAACTCTGTCACAAATTGACTGCACTGCAAAATGGTTTTCTACACATCGACATATTGATTGTAATCGTGTTCCCTTTAGTATTGGCTTTGGTTCCATAACTTCAGAAATTTTGGTCAATGCCTTGAGTAACAGACACACACACTGGTCAAGCGTTCATAACAAGAAACGACATTCGTGTATAGGAAACGAAACTGAAACGTATGAGAATCGAAATTAATGACAAACCAGAGAATCAACAACACTGAAATCTAGAGCAAAAGGAATCTCTTATAACAAATGGCTGCTGACCTTTTTATTGGTTTCTTTTTAAAGAAGCCAATTTGTTCTGTATATCTCTCTGTTGTACTTTGTCGCCTGACATACGTTTTTGGGAAAGGTCTTTAAAAAGGTACAAGTAGGCAAAGATCAGGAAAAGGCGCAATCAGAAAAAGATTCCCACTCCAAAAACCGAGGTGGGAAAAAACCAAACCAACAGTCAGGTACTTATACCATGAAACATATCGTAAGCCGAATGAGCAGCTATTTTCCCAATAGGTGGCCACTCAGTTACCTTAACTTAACTAAAAATATGAAAACATACATAAGGCGCCAACAGCACAAAAAAATTTTCAAACACCAAGACGTAAAACGAAAAGAACCACCACAGAAGTATCGACTTGGAACGATCAGTAACACAAAGTTACTGGCGGGCTTAAACCGGTTTTACATGGCCATAACCTCACCCTCAGCTTCTGCAGTGGTTCATAACATTTAGTTAGTTATTCGGTCCTCGTGGTGAATCTCTAACTAGTCAATGAATAATCAAGAACAAACAAATAAATCATGATAAACATCCTGATGAATCAAAAACCAGGACTCACAGACTGAGTAAGCTGCCCGACGATGGAGATCCCTGGGCGCCGAATAACCTACTAACTCCGGAGCAAAAGAAAAACACCAGTTGGACCCCGGTGGGCCAAGCAACAGACAAGCAGCTCCGGCCCCAACCAACTAAAATGAATAGCTTTATGTCGGGGCCATCATAGAGTCTGACGCCCGACCCACCGGCGTGCAATTAAAGAAGGCAGCATAGTTATCAACCATGATTATCGAACGTGTTATCGAACGATTAAACGTGTTATCGAAAAAAAAAAACTGTTTTGTGATGTTTCGTGACTGGTGCCTATGTCGGAATATGAAATGCATTGATTCCAGGTCCCTGTTATGCTTACTTGGTATTTCGGTATATATTCCAACATACACGTAAAACGTCTCCCTTACATTGACATGGCACTAGTGTCATATCTTTTCTTGTTTAAATAATGCTCAGAGAAGTACTACTGCATCAGTGTTCTACATGTAAAAATTGGACCACAAAAAGGTACTCATTATGTAAGTTACACTGTCAATATATCTAAACGATTTTATTTATAATTTTTGTGTACTGGTGTTCGGACATAACCTGTAGTATAGGCAAATCGGCCATGGTTTTCTTAAAGAGCGTACTGTTCTAGGATATGTGCACTTTACTCCGTGGAATTTCATTCAGTTTTTAGAAAACTATGACCGATTTGCTAACTGGTTCTGTCCGAATAGTAATAAATAATAACTGATTAAAAGTCACGCGATTGTCCACTTTGAACAAGTGTCCTGTAATTTCGAGAATTTATACAAGCGAGAACGTAAATAAACTTCTAAGCATTTTCTGGGCGGAATTGCGTACAGTATGCTTTGTCAAGAAAATATTACGTCATTGTTATTGCGTAATAAAAACAATTACGTCTCGTATGTTATTTCTTATAGCCCTAATTGTTTTCACATTCAGCTTCCGGTGCGCATGCGCGCTACGATATGTTGTGATTATGTGCAATCGAGAACCTAGAAAAGATTTAGAATTCGGAATAGCGAGTGACTTGAAAGCGTAAGTTTGTAAATGACGTCAAGTTTGTTTGTTTTGTCAAGAATGTTATTGTAGTAGATGTAAAGTTTTTCATTGTTATTTTGACCTAGATAGTGCTGGGTTTGCTTCGATGTATAGGTAAAATTAAATTACTTCGACCGTGCCGATATGTTGATGGGACTGATGTGGGCCTACCTATGTTCTTGTGGCGACTTCAGAATCTAACCCCATGGTTTTGCAAAAGTATGTCCTAGTGTTGTGGTTGTATTTATCTTTTTTCGGTTGAAAACGAAAGTAGAAATCTAATTTTTGATCAATTTCCCGTTTGCTAGACGCTTACAGTTGGAAGACGCTCATTACTAGGTATATGGACCGTTGTGCAAGGAACGTCCGTTTGCACACGACGCCGCTAGATGGCGCGTGCTCCACCACTATAAAAGCACGAGTTCGCACAGTTTTGGTTAGTTGTAAGCTGACCGCCAAAGAAACAACATTAAAATTAAATAATTTGTAGGGAATAACTGGAGTCAACAGATAGGACTTTAGGCCAAAATATATAAGTATTAAAACTGTACATGACCATAGGTGCTAGATCGCCAGGTGGAGTGAACAGTAAATACAAAAATATTAGCTGCCTGGGTCGTATCTGTTCTGGGTATTCCCAAGTGTGGTGAACTGGATAGTGGTCCAGTAAAAGCTGAAATAGTGATTTCAGCAACTGAGATAGTGTTCTCAGTACTATTGCAATTTGGGTGGTCTGAGGCTTGATAACTTTGTTGAACTATCCTGGATGGTTTGAGGTTTTAGGGAGGTTTCGTTGGGTAGGTCTGGGGTGCTCCAGACGCGGTTTAAAGAGGAGGCTGTGAAGGAGAGTTATACAGGGGTAAACAGCTGGGACTTTAGGCCAAAGCTGCCTATGTCGCAGTTGTCCTGTATATCTCTCAGTGCAGTGTTTGGACAGTGGTCCAGGTGTCATAGAGACAGTGGTCTCAGCTCTCAGACAGTGGTCTCAGAGGACAGTGATGGCGGACAGTGGTCCTAGTGCGGGTTTAGCCTCATGAAAGTAACATGAATGGGATGAATGATAGATACAGTGTATGGTTATGATGTCTCTACAACGCTTGGGTAGTTTCAAGTCAGAGTGGTCTGGACTGGTCTGAAAGACCAGTGGAACGTTCTTATATCGTTATAAACATTCAGTTATGATTGTTAATAAAGGGCCATGAACCTTATCAAGACCTAGGGCGAGGGTTGGGATCCCGTAAAACCGGTTTAAGCCCCCTAGTAATTGTATTACTAACCGTTCCAAGGCGGTGCTCTTGGTATCGTTCATGCCTGTCAGACCTTTCGAAGGGTCTTATTTAACTTAGTATTGGTTGAAGTCGATTTGAGTGACCTATTTCATTTCTTAGGTCAATTTTGCTATATGATTATTGTGTGGTGGCAGTATTTGTTTAAATGAGTAAAGTCATGGTCGCATTCAATGGTCGACCATGCATAAGTTTTGTTATCAGTAGTCTAGCCAGTCGGTTACGCTCGCTCGACACGTTACAAAATTGGTGGCAGCGGTGGGATAATGACAACTGCCGGACAGGTGTTGCCTTACCCACATAGTATCAGATTTAGGGAGGATATCGGATGAGATCATTATTATTTGGGACCTTCATTTCTTAACTAATTTTGGTTAAAGATGCAAAGTCACAACTTCGTTTGTCTAAAAATTTATTCTTTCGGGCTATTGCAAAAGCCATATGTCAAATGGCCTTTTTCTCGAAATGGTTATATTGTTCAAATGCTTTGGCATTTTTTTAATGATTCAGACTTATGCTCAATTGAATGGTAGTGATTTTTCCTGCGGAACATGTACTTTTCGAAACTGGTTTGGCCTTTATTTTGACTATTTTCGGTGGATTATATTTTAAATTCGGGACGAATTTTGACTAAGGAGGGGGTAATGTGGCGACTTCAGAATCTAACCCCATGGTTTTGCAAAAGTATGTCCTAGTGTTGTGGTTGTATTTATCTTTTTTCGGTTGAAAACGAAAGTAGAAATCTAATTTTTGATCAATTTCCCGTTTGCTAGACGCTTACAGTTGGAAGACGCTCATTACTAGGTATATGGACCGTTGTGCAAGGAACGTCCGTTTGCACACGACGCCGCTAGATGGCGCGTGCTCCACCACTATAAAAGCACGAGTTCGCACAGTTTTGGTTAGTTGTAAGCTGACCGCCAAAGAAACAACATTAAAATTAAATAATTTGTAGGGAATAACTGGAGTCAACAGATAGGACTTTAGGCCAAAATATATAAGTATTAAAACTGTACATGACCATAGGTGCTAGATCGCCAGGTGGAGTGAACAGTAAATACAAAAATATTAGCTGCCTGGGTCGTATCTGTTCTGGGTATTCCCAAGTGTGGTGAACTGGATAGTGGTCCAGTAAAAGCTGAAATAGTGATTTCAGCAACTGAGATAGTGTTCTCAGTACTATTGCAATTTGGGTGGTCTGAGGCTTGATAACTTTGTTGAACTATCCTGGATGGTTTGAGGTTTTAGGGAGGTTTCGTTGGGTAGGTCTGGGGTGCTCCAGACGCGGTTTAAAGAGGAGGCTGTGAAGGAGAGTTATACAGGGGTAAACAGCTGGGACTTTAGGCCAAAGCTGCCTATGTCGCAGTTGTCCTGTATATCTCTCAGTGCAGTGTTTGGACAGTGGTCCAGGTGTCATAGAGACAGTGGTCTCAGCTCTGAGACAGTGGTCTCAGAGGACAGTGATGGCGGACAGTGGTCCTAGTGCGGGTTTAGCCTCATGAAAGTAACATGAATGGGATGAATGATAGATACAGTGTATGGTTATGATGTCTCTACAACGCTTGGGTAGTTTCAAGTCAGAGTGGTCTGGACTGGTCTGAAAGACCAGTGGAACGTTCTTATATCGTTATAAACATTCAGTTATGATTGTTAATAAAGGGCCATGAACCTTATCAAGACCTAGGGCGAGGGTTGGGATCCCGTAAAACCGGTTTAAGCCCCCTAGTAATTGTATTACTAACCGTTCCAAGGCGGTGCTCTTGGTATCGTTCATGCCTGTCAGACCTTTCGAAGGGTCTAATTTAACTTAGTATTGGTTGAAGTCGATTTGAGTGACCTATTTCATTTCTTAGGTCAATTTTGCTATATGATTATTGTGTGGTGGCAGTATTTGTTTAAATGAGTAAAGTCATGGTCGCATTCAATGGTCGACCATGCATAAGTTTTGTTATCAGTAGTCTAGCCAGTCGGTTACGCTCGCTCGACACGTTACATTCTCAATAATGCGATTTTGTCACGGTAAACAATATACGACCACGTGCTTCACATTTCACTTGAAAAATGTGTAAAACAAAAATAGGTGTTATTGTTTATAAAACTTCCATCACTTGAGTTCATGCGGCAGGGTCAAAAAATTTACCGATACCAGATGATGTATTTAAATGAGGTTCCCCAAAGGGACTTCGCTTTATTTATTGGTTTTACATTCGGAGGCTACATAGGCTTATCTTCATTAAGCGCCTCTTTCCCCATTGTATGCCCCTTTCTTTGGTTTCCGGCTTGTGTGCCTAAAAATAGAATGCACTGCGGTAACCAGTCTGTTTGTTATTGTTTGGGTATGAATTTGTATTACATAAACAGGTAGTGATGCGGCTATATAGTTCCATATTTAATTTATATTTGAGAAGAAAGTTCTTATTTTGTATAGACATATCAAGAACGATCTAAGTCGTACAATTGTTTTTACGAGTAAATTGTTTATTTTATTCCAATTACAATTTGGTTAACCTTGTTTATTATGACGTAATTATCTAACCCACGCTTAGGCCTACTTTTTTTGGCCTCATTAGCCATTTTGATTCTGAGTCAACAACAACAACAACAGACGCCTGGATTTCCTGTTAATTTATGTATTAATAATTAATTTGCTAATATTTTGGTGAGTATTGTTGATGTTTTTGTCGTTATACCGCATTAGGGTTTGTACATATTTTAATAATCATGAATTGGGCGGCACAGCGTAAGGCGACCAGTGATCGATCAGGGACCAGTGATCGATCAACTAGTGATTTTCGGCTATTAATTCTCAAAGGATACCTGAAGTAAATCTTATGCTAGTCTTAACTTAAAGCGCATTATATTACCTTACAAACACTGATTTAAATTTATTTTGGAAAGCTTTTCTATCTTGGATTTTCTTGCACTTTACGAAAAGGGGGTCTTAGTTGTACTGCTTAAAACTAAAAGCTGCGATTGTTCAATGAATTCTTCAAGATAAAACAGCTTGCATTCGTTCCGGCTGGCTAATTTTTATTAACTTTACTGCATACTAAGCAAATCTGATCCACATTCCAAATTGTATACACAGATACAAACAATACGTCACAACCCACGTGGTCTATATTATCCAGGTAAGTCAGGTGACTTTCACGTGACTTCTTTCCACTTCCGGGTGGCAATAAAGCGACCCCAGTTCAATGAATGTGTAATGAATTGTAATGTTTTGATGTATTACAAATGTAAAATAATGTCAAAATATTACTTGTTCATAACAAATTACATTTCCAAATATTTTAGCGCATTAATTGATGTGTGTTTCTAGTTTAGTATTATAAGTATTTAGCGTTTACTTCCCGTGCGGGATTAAAAAGGTTTGCATCTCAGTCAATCAAAAGTTTTTTTTTTTTTTTTTTTTTTTTTTTTTATACGGTAGAAATCAGATATCAACATTGAATAATTTCTGTGTTTGAGCCGTGTTTGAAGCAATAAGTTTTAAACGAGTTTTATGAAAAAAAAAAAAAAAAAAAAAAAAAAAAAAAAAAAAAAAAACTTAAGCCGTTAGAAATTGGATGCTCTCTCTCTCTCTCTCTCTCTAGAGCACACGATTTAATTAGATCTATGTCTTGCATGCGGTGAAATAATAAAAACAACTCACTAACACTTTTTTCAGTCCGTGGAATAAATATAATTTATCCACAAGTTATAATAACTTTTTGAAGTGTATACATTTTTATTTACGACACTGGAATCATAATTATCTTTTTCTAGATCTAATCCATGCGATATCAACACCTGTTATGACATTTCGACCGACTGAACACACACGCCGGCTGCCCCGGGGACTCATTGATCCCTTTATTCATATAGTACCCCAAGAATGTGCCATTGTTGTTGTTGTTGTTTCTTAGAGTTCCCCCGCTTGTTTATTCGGGGCACACGTGTTTTGACGTTACTTGGGCAAGTTAAGAGCTCAATTTAATTATTTCGGTGTTTCAATGTCTTTGAAGAGGGTGTAATAAATAATAATTAAAGAAGCCGACTCTAATCATGATGTATGGGCATCGTAATTTGAGGTGTCATAAAACTGTCTTCAGTAGCTGAAACCGCGTTTCTTTCAAATTGATTATGATCATCAATATGTGTATAGCCTTTGAATAGTTATTATTTAAACTGGACTTAGTTATATTTCAATTTGATTATTCAAATATAATTAATTAATTAATATATTCTTAAGAATGAAACAGATGGAGAAAAAGGAGCAAAAATTCTTCATAAAAAACGCTAAGATAAACGCACTTTTATTGATGTAAGGCTCTGTACAAACAAGGTCGGAAAAAGGAACACGGTACAAACAAGGTCGGAAAAGGAACAAGAACTAATTATTTATTTAATTGTTTATTACCTATTTTTATTTATTTATTTTTTTTTTATTTATTTATTTTTCCATTATGAATGATTTTTTACTCTGATTGCAGACGTGGCCGCATAATGGCGCAAATTGTTATTTAATTATAAGTCATATCTAAGTAATACATATTTTCGTTCGCGCGCGGATCCAACATCGTTTGCCCAAGGTGTGAGAAATTAAATTCTTTATAAAAGAGCCAAAGGCAAAAAATTATTTGTAATTTTGTATTTAAATGTCATTGTTTTTTCCTGATTGGGATGGCGGCACACATTTTACTTTAATTTAAACTCAGTAATGTATGTAAACAACATTGACCCGGAAATGTTTTTGCCACCCGGAAGTGAAAGTTTTAACCACAATGCAACGCGCACTACGTCATCGAGGTCAAGGTCAAATAATGTAAACAATAATATTGTACCTGTCTATAGGACAACGCTGCGATTAATGGACAATTTTTGTGATTTTCGAGCTATTTTTTCAACAGTTTTCCATTGTTTCTATGGGCGTTTATGCTTTTTGACCACCTCATTTCGCTGCTTTATTTCTTTTAACTCACTGAAAATTTCCAAACTGTGTTTCAGGGCTAGAGGTAAACAATAATCATTCTTTCTAAAAATGTACATACCTTCAAAGTTAGCCGCGGTTTCGGAGAGAAAAAGAAGGTGATCGATCACTGGTCCACCTGACCCTGATTCACGCTGTATGATGGTGGGTGTGTTAAAATGACGTCACTGAGAATGTGACGTGATGACGTCATAAATTGACATATTGAAAACATGGCGAAGGTTCAAGCTTGCATATGGTATGTACACATGCATTCTCCACTGCATGTCTGATCCGCAAATTTATCAAACATGGCTATTTTCGATCGATCACTAGTCCCTTTACGCTACTATATAATTTTGCGCTTCGTTCATCTTCTTTACAAGCGCGCCATGGAGGGCTGCGATTTTTTAGTCAATCTTGAATTCTTTTAAAATTTTGAAATGGCGCCACCAAAATTTTACCCAGAAGTGTTTCTAAAGGTCATAGGATTCTTGGAAGCGGACAAAAGTTAATGTCATTGGAATTTAAGGAGGTCTCCTAATGGAAAATTGTCTGTGTCCATTACCCGCCAAACTTGACTGTGAAAACCAGCACCGTTCAATACCCAGCTTAGTGACTCAGCAGGATACCACCGCGTCAAGAATGCGTTAGAGAAGTTGGAAAAGGTATCGAGATGTAGCTTTAGCTGTGCAACTGCAAGCTGCCGAATTTTGGGTTTTGGATACAGTTACTGTCTGAACACCATCTTTCAGAAACTGCATTTTTCAAAATCTTACTTTTGTGAAACGCTGAAAAATATGACTATGTCATCTTTTTGCAACCCAAAAGTCGTAAAAAGTGCTGCAAAAATTTGAAAAATCGGTTTACAAGTAAAATAATTATGCCCAACAATTACCGTATTCGTTCTAATTAGCGCACAGTGCGCATAATTTTTCAAAATAACTTAAAGTTTAGGTAACAAAATATCGTTCTAATAAGCGCACACTACGAACGAAAACAACACATAAACCTCCATGTCAGAAATACCAATGATGATGTCATTCTGTATCGAAATCCAGGGCCGAGTTGTTCAAAACTAACGACGTCGTTAGTTAACGTTTCGTTAAAATTTCAAACATTAATATTACAAATACACTGTCATTTTTTGTTGAAAAAATGTGAGAATCCTTTGCACTGCAAAGGATTCTCACTTTTTTTCAACAAAAAATAACAGTGTATTTGTTACTTTTGCTGATATTTGCTTAACAAATTTATGTCTTAACGATATCGTTAAGCTAACGATGCTTTGAACAACTGGGTCCAGTTTAATATTTATCATCGCTTGATTTAGAATCAGAAGCGGAATTTTGTACACTAAAAATAGTGCGCCTGTGGATAAAAATAGAAACATTATTCCGCATTCAGACTGGAAAATTGGTGATCAAGGTGAGAAAATAGTTTTTCTGTTTTCCTAAATGTCCTTTTTAAAGTCACATAAAATGTTATCCTATATTAATTTAACGTTAATGTGCCATAATGATAGATTTAATAAATTTATAAATAAATTATTATATAAAATTACATGACATATCATTTCCAGGTATAGATGCCGTGAGATGTTACCACTGTGGTGGAGGGTTACGGAACTGGCAACCAGGGGATGACCCATGGTTTGAGCATGCTAAATGGTACCCACACTGTCCACATATCATCCTGGTGAAGGGGCAACCATTTATAGACAAGGTGAAAGGGAATGGTATTGAGCAGGACTGTCCAAAGGTTGCTGAGGAGGTATATAAGTTTTTCTATTTACTTGAATACAACCATATACTCACTAAATAACGCCAGTTCCAAATTTCAGAAATGATTTTTTTTTTTTTTTTTTTTTTATCGTCTGTTGTTAAGAGTTTTGTTATAATCATGGGGCTATAATGACTGATTATACCTTCATGTTATAATGTAATGTTTAGGTCAGCTGTGCCCTGATTTGACATATGTCAAACATGACTAAGTTTGATTCTCGTATTGACCGTTTCATTGCAGCAGCCATGGCTAAAAGGATCATAGTGCGTTTTAATTGCGCTTTAGTGTTTAAAACGTGTATATAACTTTTGAATTCTCTATTTTTCAGTCAGAAGCAGTCGAGGATGTGATGGAAACCCCAGCTGCTCTCAGTTGTATTGAGATGGGATACAAGAGAAGTCTGGTACAACGAGCTATCAAGAAATATATGGAAGACAAACGTAAGTAGACTAACTTTGGAATACTCGATCTCAGCCAGGAATGTCATCAAACATTACGAAAACATGCCCATATGATATACACTAATTTTTTCAGGTCAAAAATCGATCATAAATCAGAGGAATTTTTTTTTTATATTTTATTTTTGCTCAAAACATAGATTGTGGGTTCTAACGAGTACCCACAATCTATGTTTTGGAGCAAAAATAAGAAAAATAGGTATACCCCAGCATACCCCAGTTTTACTATATAAATGTGGGGTTCAAGGGGGTATACATTACACGGATATGTTTTCGTGATGACATTCAAAATTGAGTAAACCAGTAAAAGCGCTTGAAATTAAGTCCATTTTTGTCTTTACAAAGTAAGAATAATAGGCCCAGAAATAGATACAATTTAATAATAAAAAAATCCCAACTTGGTTTTTAATAATAAAAGATTAGACTTGACACAAGCTTCAGTGAAGCTTTTTCACACAAATCTTCTTGGTCTTTGAAAGTTGAAGTTTAGAAAAGTACCTTAATTAAGTCTTATGTTTTTCAACAATTCATTTCAGGGCATTCCTATTTCAAGGGGGATGAGATTGCTGAACTATGTGAGGAACTAGAGGACTGTGATATTTCCAGTAGTGCTGTGTCTAACAATGTCGCTGACTGTGTTCAAACTAATTCTGTGTGTAGAAGTGACTGTATACAGTAGTTGTAGTACGGAAAATAATGGTAAGTGAAAGCAAAATAATATTTTGGTTTTCTTTGGAAGCTCCTTTTACAAGCCTTCTTGACCAAGGTTACGGTTCACATATTACGTGTTCTGATCCTCTGGATATTTTATTCATTCTTGATCATTCTTACAATACCTGTTTAAAATGCAATACCATACGTATGTGTTTGTTCTTTTGTAAAGTTATAGCATAATCAAATAGATCTAAGCGCAATTAATATTTTAGGTTTCAGGCGCTGGGTGGTATCTTTGTATGACACAATTCTTTAGTTCATCAGACTGTCAGAGGAATAAATAAAAGTTCATTTAAAATACTTCAAAGTAAATCTTGTTCAAAACTGATTAAATAATGTATGAAAATTGTTTATTTCACAGAAAACTTAGACGATTTACTAGCAGAAAACCAACGTATAAAAGACAATTTCGCCTGTAAAATCTGTTTAGAGGACCGAGCAGCAGTGATATTCGTGAACTGTGGTCATATGGTGGCGTGCCCTCAGTGTGCCCCTGCTCTATCCAGATGTCCTATGTGCCGGTAACCAGTTGAAGGATATGTAAAAACGGTGTTTGCGTGATGGCTTACCATACTCTGATCTAGGCATTATGGTTGTCATCTACACCCATTAATCTGAGCCGCGACGCGAGAAAACCTGCACAGTCACAGAAGCAGGCTAGAGGCTTGAAATTTTAGGTATATGTAGAGGAGGAATTGTTCTATACGTTAAGTGAAAACAAAGGCGCTGATCAGATTTGCAGTTACTGCAAAGCTGATCTGCGCCTTTGTTTTCGCATACGCAGAAATCCGGTTTTCTCATGACGCGGCTCATTTCATTCTCAAGATCGAGACTTTTCGTTTTATTGCTCAAGTGATCTCAATTAGTTCGCGATTAAAAAAAACTGTCTTTGTGATCGAGAGAATCAGTCTACTGTTTGCTTTCTTGATAGAAAGCAAAGGTTCATGTGTACATTACGAAAATTTGCCCATGCAATGTATGGAGATTGTTTTGGTTGCAAAAATGAACTTTTTTACTGAAAAAAAAAATCATGATATTTTTATTGATTGTGAGAACACGTTAGAACCGCCTCGGCGAGGCGTTTCTAACGAGTACCCACAATCTATGTTTTGGAGCAACAGTAAGAAAAATTGTATAACCCTGTATACCTCAAACACGATTTTGCTGGTAAAGAGGCTTATATTTGACCAATGACAAGATACACGTGTATTGATTGCATTTGTGGTTCTAGTCGAAACTTTCATTTCAACATTTGCTAATACAATATTGATACAGATCAAACCTATAAAACTTTACCATTAAATTTACTTTGCAGCAAATTTATAAAGATAAATTTAAGCCTTTCAACAAAGCGAATGACTATAGCTTGACCAATGCAACTTATTGTGAACAGTATTGAAAGTACAAATGTGTCTGTTATAAATGTTAGTAAGTAATGCCAACTATCGAAAAAAAGTGTGGGGGGACTTACAGCATACAGAATTCTCATGTAAACATAAATAGGGTAATTATGTTTTACAAAAGTTTTGAAAAACGGACAGACGTCTCTTTACGAAGAAAAGAACTTTGAAATAATTTCCTTCAATATATGTATTTATTTTCATACATACTTTTTCGATGGACTTTATCAACTAATAACAAGTAATCAGTTTCAATGCTATTGATGTTATTTGTTTCTATAAGTTTCACATAGGTCAATATACATTTTCAGTATAAAAAAAGTGAAAAGAATTATGTATTGTATTATATATTGAGAAAAGATGAGTAATTATTAAAATGATGAATTATCAAATTTTAATCTCTAATGGAACCTAAACATTGTCTTGTGTTTCGTTTTGGCAAGACGATGTCCGGGTTTACATTAGATATATGGTTTCTATAATCGGCTGTAGACTGTCCAAGGTCCTTATTTTGAAATAAGGTCATTGTTCAGCCCAGCTTTGGTTGACTCAAATATTCCTCACCAGTACAGTACTAGTAATGCCTGGTACATATATCTATGTGAGGATTGTTTATGTTGCAAAAATTGTCATAATGAACCCTGGTGGCCGGTTAGAAGTTTTGTTTAGTATACATATGTTTTCAATCTCACCACTGTAAAGTTATAAGTGTAATAATGACTTGCATATTGTATTACTATATAACACTATTGAATTTTATTTGTCAATTATAATTACAAGTATGTATAGCTATAAGTATTTGCTCCAAAAACATGGAATGTAGCTACTCTTTACAACCACTTCACCAAGGCGGTTCTAACTTGTACCCTCAATCTTTGTTTTGAGCCAAAAATAAGAAAAATGTATAAAAAAAAAAATATAATGATATTATACATTTTCACAACCCAAAAATCTATATATTGCATGGGCATTTTTAGCTCACCTGAGCCGAAGGCTCACAAGGTGAGCTTATAGGATGGCCATGATCCGGCGTCCGTCCGTCGTCCACAATTTCAAAGATCTTCTTCTCTGAAACCGCTTGACCAATCAAAGTGAAATTTTATGTGGAGCATCAATGGTTAGGGGGAACTGAAGTTTGATCGCAAGATCCGGGTCACATGACCAAGATGGCCGCCACGCCCATATATGGTAAAGTCCCTTCAAAAATCTTCTTCTCCAGAACCGGTGGGCCGATTTCCACGAAACTTGGCATGTAGCATCGGGGACTTCAGCCCATCATAGTTTGATAAAATGATGACCCTTGGATGACTTTGACCTATTTTACGGCAAGCGGCAAGGTCAAATTTGGAAACATAGGCTTTTACATAGGAAAAAGTGAAAACTATGGATTTTTTGAAAACTATTGCAGCCTGAGGCCTGAAAAGTGGTAGATGCAAACAACTAATGGAGTAGATGAAGGTGTGTGATTATTATAGGTCAAGGTCATCTCTTGACCTTGGCCAGTCTGTTGTCCATACACACAAAGATCTTCTTCTCTGAAACTGCTTGGCCAATCAAAGTGAAATTTTATTTGGAGCATCCATGGGTAGGGGAGACAAAAGTTTGGTTGCGAAATCCAGGTCACATGACCAAGATGGCCGCCACGCCCATATATGGTAAAAAACACTCAAAAATCTTCTTCTCCAGAACCGGTGGGCCGATTTCCACGAAACTTGGTATGTAGCATTGGAGACCTCAGCCCATCATAGTTTGATAAAATGATGACCCTTGGATGACTTTGACCTATTTTACAGCAAGGTCAAATTGGAAACATAGGCTTTTACATAGGAGGAAGTGAAAACTATGGATTTTTTGAAAACTATTGCAGCCCGAGGCCTGAAAAGTGGTAGATGCAAACAACTAATGGAGTAGATGAAGGTATGTGATTAATATAGGTCAAGGTCATCTCTTGACCTTGGCCAGTCTGTTGTCCATACACACTTTTCAAAGATCTTCTTCTCTTAAACTGCTTGGCCAATCCAAATGAAATTTTATGTGGAGCATCCATGGGTAAGGGAGATGAAAGTTTGATCGCGAAATCCAGGTCACATGACCAAGATGGCCGCCACGCACACATATGGTAAAAAACACTCAAAAATCTTCTTTTCCAGAACCCATGGGTCGATTTCCACGAAACTTGGTATGTAGCATCGAGGACCTCAGCCCATCATAGTTTGATAAAATGATGACCCTTGGATGACTTTGACCTATTTTACGGCAAGGTCAAATTTGGAAACATAGGCTTTTACATAGGAAAAAGTGAAAACTATGGATTTTTTGAAAACTATTGCAGCCTGAGGCCTGAAAAGTGGTAGATGCAAACAACTAATGGAGTAGATGAAGGTATGTAATTAATATAGGTCAAGGTCATCTTTTGACCTTGGCCAGTCTGTTGTCCATACACACTTTTCAAAGATCTTCTTCTCTGAAACTGCGCGGCCAATCAAAGTGAAATTTTATGTGGAGCATCCATGGGTAGGGGAGACAAAAGTTTGATAGCGAAATCCAGGTCACATGACCAAGATGGCCGCCACGCCCATATATGGTAAAAACCACTCAAAAATCTTCCTCTCCAGAACCGGTGGGCCAATTTCCACGAAACTTAGTATGTAGCATCGGGGACCTCAGCCCATCATAGTTTGATAAAATGATGACCCTTGGATGAACTTGACCTATTTTACGGCAAGGTCAAATTGGAAACATAGGCTTTTACATAGGAAGAAGTGAAAACTATGGATTTTTTGAAAACTATTGCAGCCCGAGGCCTGAAAAGTGGTAGATGCAAACAACTAATGGAGTGGATGAAGGTATGTGATTAATACAGGTCAAGGTCATCTCTTGACCTTGGCCAGTCTGTTGTCCATACACACTTTTCAAAGATCTTCTCTGAAACTGCTTGGCCAATCAAAGCGAAATTTTATGTGGAGCATCCATGGGTAGTGGAGACGAAAGTTTTTTAGCGAAATCCAGGTCACATGACCAAGATGGCCGCCACGCCCGTATATGGTAAAAAACACTCAAAAATCTTCTTCTCCAGAACCGACAGGCCAATTTTCATGAAACTTGGTATGTAGCATTTGGGACTTCAGCCCATCATAATTTGTTGAAATGATGACCTTGACCTATTTTACGGCAAGGTCAATTTTGGAAACATAGGCTTTTACATGGGAAAAGGCAAAAACAAACTGTTGCAGCCTGAGACCTGAAAGTTGCTAGATGCAGACAACTAATGGAGTCAATGAAGGTAAGTAATTACTGAAGGCCAAGGTCATGTCTTGACCTTGGCCCAAGGTCATTTAAATATCAAACTTAAAATTATGGTTTTCTCAGAAATCACTGGGTTTGGAAACTATTGCAGCCTGAGACCTGAAACTTTGCAGATGCAGACAACTTATGAAGTCAATAAAGGTGTGTGAGTATTCAAGGTCAAGGTCATTTCATTATGACTTAATACTCCAAGATCAGGCTTCAGGTGAGCGTTCTCAGGACCAATGGTCCTCTGGTTTCATAATGATATGTGCTAAAATAGAAAAAAAAAAACATGTTGCTGAACATAATAAAAACTGTAAATATCTATATTCCAGTTTTATTTCTGTCTCCCCTATACTATTTATTAGGTAAATTATACACTAAAACTACCAAAATTATGAAATAATTACACTTATTAGAACGAGTTAAAATAACTCGGTCAAAAGCCCCTTGTTCCTAATCAAACTAACACTATATCAATCCACACTTACAACACAGCTCTTTCATGAAGATTTAGTCCTCATTACATTTCAGTGATCTTGCATTTTCGTATGCTTGTCATTCAGTTCCAAACAAAATTTGTACATTAAACAGAATTTGTTACTAGAACTGATATCCCAAATTCTGTTTGCATACCCATACAACATGCCCGAATAACTTACCATCTCAAGTTGTCTTAAGCTATTACAGTAGATACCAAATTTAAGACAGTCACATTATACAACATTCAAAAGTCTCCTGCACTATATGAAATATCATAACTGTGCTCTATATGATAATACATCTTTTAAGCCGCCCAATAATAACATGACACTTCATGTTATAATTTTTCTTGTTATGTTTACTGGTTAACGACATGAAACAAGTCAACTGGCATTGGATACCCAAACAATTTATAATCATTTTCATAGAATTTAAAAAGGGCAACCAGTTGCTTTGCTTGTAAAGTGCTGTAATACGACTTGATTGTTTCTTCTGAGCGTTGGTAAGAATCCTCTCTCTCAGGGAATGATGGTATTTGGTCCTCAACCGCCATTTCCTTAAGTAAAAGTCTTGTGTCGGTCGCAATCGACTCAAATTTCCCGATGAAATCGTATTGAACGTGACAAGGATTGCAAAGTTCATACACAGGAGTCCAATGTTGATCCCACGTTTTTGAACTCATGTTGAATTTGATCAGAAATTGTACAAATTCACTAAAAGTCACATCATTTTCGTAAACAAATGAAGACTGTGACGAGTTCTGCCGAAACATCTGAGCTATATTTCGCCCAAACTTCTTTTGGAAACGGTCATTAGCCATGTTAATAAATTTACTCCTGAAAGCCGACAGTAATCGTATTAGTGGTTCTCGTACGAAAACAACTTTTGTATAATTTTTCAGTCTATATTCCCTTTCCTTTGAAGAAAATGAACTTAGTAAAGTGTGTAAATGTGCTCCGTGTACTGACTCCTTGGTTAGATTTAACGGGTTTGAGACATTTATTCTTCCCGTCAAGAAAAGAAAAATCCGCTTTAAATTTGTGCAAGCAACTTTCGGAACGAAGCAATAGATTGTCTTCTGTTCATCATTCACAATTAGATGTTCGAGTGTTAACTGTGAAAGATTCCCGAAGGAGTACCCTTTATCGCGCAATTTCTGACATTCTCTTCTGAGCTGTGTAGATCGCAGGATCATTTCTGACGCCAATTGGGATGAAATATTCTGAAATAAGAAAGTAAATATCTTTGAATATGTCTTGAAAGATAGCTTTGATAAGCGCATGCGTGGCTGCGTTATTATCTTAAAGTTGTGCACTGAACAGTAAACGTAATGTACATTTATTTATACTTAGCAGTGAAATTAATGTATACTCATCAAAAGAAGTTTTGCACCAGTTAATATTTTTCTCATTTTAAAATAATGTCTAGTATAGATATTTTTCAAATAAACTTTTAAAACTTAATGCCATCTTAAAGGGCTGGACTTCCTGAATGACAAATCAATATTTCTTCTTAAAAAGTTTAAATAAAAATGTGCAAAAATGCATGTTTTTGAAAACACCAAAATTTGGGATGCAGCAAAAAGCCCACATCTTTATTTCTGGGCTTCCAAACCCGAATTCGTTTCACATCCTCATTCGGGATGCTGAAAGCAATCGTTTAAAGCAAAAAACTAAAAATTGAATTTTTTTGACAAAAACACTATTTTTGACCAAAAATAACGATTTTTGAGATTTTGTTTAAATTCTCAGATGAAGCTTAGTAACTCTTCTCTCCAATAAAATGAGTTGTTTTTCTTTCAAACACAGCATGCAACACCCATTAATGTTTAACTGTAGGTACTGGTTTTCAACCCATCCAAATTCAGAATTTTTAAAAAGCTGCATGTCAAAAAAGTACTCATGCAACATCTTTGACATGAGATTGCCTTTAACAGAAAGAAAACAGGCGGCAATTTTTGGTGTCAAAACATCTCATAGTGATCAAAAATTGAAATGAATTTCGATTTTACTCATTTTTTCCAATATTTATCATTTTTTCTCAAAAATTGCAATTTTGTCAAAAAAACGAATTTTTACTAAAATTTTGAGATTTTTTAAATTGTTTTTAGGCTTAATCATTAGCTTTGGAGCTCTTGTGTGTAAATTTGGAAACAAAAATGTGTTCTTGATGCTGTGGCATTTTTTGTGGAATTTTTTCGATTTTCCAATTTTCAGCATTTACAGAAAACTGGAATTTTCAATTTTTCCTAAAATCGTTTCCGCAACAATTTTTGGTCTTATCACACACATTGTCAAACTCTTTGAGACTGTGCAAATTCAAAAAGCTAACTTTAAATTTTGTTAGTTAAAATGTCACTTAAAAACATGAAAAAATCTAAATGGTGCAAAACTTCTTTTGATGAGTATATATCAAAAATGGATAAAAGTGATATTTTCACTGCAGAATTAATATTGATATTTTCACTAGTGATTGATATCAGCCGATATTTTCACTGTAGAGTTTGGATTACTTCTGACGCTCCATTCACTTGACGTCATTAAATGTGCCTCACTTCAGAAATTCAAATGCCTATAACTCCGTTATTTACGAACGAAAACATAAAGTGTTGGTATTCATTTTCTTAGTTAGAACGTTAGGAACATTATGGTATCAAAATTATTTGTGTTTTCAAAATTTTTTGGTTTTTGCATTTTCACCGCCTGCTTTGTGAATAGGAAAATGCCCGTGTTTTGTTTAAAATGAAAAGAAAATTTACTTTTTATCGGTAAATACCTTGAATATATTTCATCTCGTGACTTGAAAACATCTAAACTTTCACTTGATGTTTTGAAATATATTCGGTATTCACATCAAAAAAGTAAATATCCTCTATGTACTTAAATGCTAGTAACCGAAAAAGTTCTTCTTTTCTTCAAACTAGATTGAAAGAAACACAGAGTTTCATCCATTTGCCTTATTTCAATATTAAAATTATAAGGATGACACTTCTGATTTCCATTTCTAACAACTTACAGAAAGATTCAACACAAATTATATTATGAAAACAAGCTGTGAGGTTATATGCATTTTTTTTTTTTTTTTTTTTTTTTTTTTTTTTTTTTTTTGAAAACTTCATGGACAGCACAATATAAATGAAGAATATTTGACCTCTGGTGACGGTAATACCTGCGATGGGACCTTTCATCCAGACGGTCATCTCTCTTGAATCCCTCAAAAACAAGTTGTAATTTATACTCCACTCGCCGATTGAATGTAGCCAAAGAAGAAAGTTTGCGAAATTATTAGCTCACCTAAGCCGAAGGCTCACAAGGAGAGCTTATAGGATGGCCATGCCCCGTCGTCCGTCCGTCGTCCTTCCACAATTTCAAAGATCTGCTCTGAAACCGCTGGGCTAATCAAAGCCAAACTTCATGTGGCGCATCCTTAGAAAGGGGAACGAAAGTTTATATAAAGGGTCTAGGTCACATGACCAAGATGGCCGCCATGCTCATATATGGTAAAAACCATAAAAAAACCTTCTTCTATGGAACCGGTGGACCAATTTCAACGAAACTTGTTATGTAGCATCAGGGACTCTGGCCCATCATAGTGTATATTAATCATGACCTTGGGTTGACCTTGACCTATTTTATGGCAAGGTCAATTTTGGTTACATAGGCTTTTCAATGGAAATAAAGTGAAAACGTTGAATTTTTCAGGAAGTTTTGAAGCATATTACCTGAAAGTTGGTAGATACATACAACATGTTGAGCCAATGAAGTGTTAGGAATATTAAAGGTCATGGACATTTCTTGACCTTGGCCAAAGGTCAGTTACAAATTAAATGTTAAACTTAATTTTCTCAGTAACAACTTGACCAATCAAAGCCATAGTTTATATGTAGTATCCTTGGGATAGGGGAACGAAAATTTATATAAATGGTCAAGGTCACATGACCAAGATGGCCGCCATGCTATAAATAGCAAAACCTTTAAACCGAAGTGTAACGGAAAACATGAGGCATTTCGCACTGATTTACCTTTCACGTGCTACTTCATAGACTCGTCGATCACTTGACGCTTTCATCGCCAAACTACTGAAATGTTTTCAAAATTTAACGATATGTCCGGGGGGACAATTCTGATTGACCAGTACGAAGATAATATTTTTTCTTATTATGTTTGCAATTAGTTTGTATTATAATTAAATGGAATAATTTCATTGTAATTACCTATGAAGTCAAATTGCCACTGGATCATTCTACAATCTTTATGTACAAGTTAGCCTATCTTTATGATCAACATAAATTAAAAAGAGTGCATACTTCCTGTAAATAAAGTAAAGGGCGACGACCAATTTTAACACGACATCTACAATGGCCGACCAAATACGAAATCAATGTACAGGCGCCTCGCATTATCTCACATCGCATAGCTCTAGACTACCGTTTACGTCGAAAACCGGTCCCGATCTTTTTCCCAATATGTTATTTGTATTTCAACAACGCATAGCTCACGCTACGCCCAAATCGACAAAACTTCCATTATTTAGTTGATTTTACGATGCTTGACTAGAATGTACTCATGAAAAGTAGGTCGACATGCATGCATACATACAGTATTCGATAATTGGTGTTTGGGCGGTCTTGTTTTATCTACTGTTTCAACAAGTTGTTTGAGCTGAACACTTTAAGCGATCTCAGTTTTTAGCTCGCCTGCACGAAGTGCACAGAGCTATTGTTGTCACCTCGTTCGTCCGCATTTACGTTTACGTTTACGTCCGCGTCACACTTTCGGTTAAAGTTTTTAAAATTGTTATATCTTGATAGTCACTGACCAGAAATCATTCATATTTGGAACATTGCTGCATACGAGGGTCCTCTGTGATTTAGTGTGAAGGGACCCGTGGGGTCATGCCTGGGGGCGGGGCTAGATGTCAATATCTAGAACGCCTTTGTACAATGCTCAGATGTTGTGTTAGTTTCTCATCAACTGTAAAGCCTAGAACTGTCAAACCTTACATAAGGCTTTTCCTTGATGTCCCGACTCGGCACCTACATTGACCTACTGACCTTGACCTATATTTCATGCTCCAGTGACTATCTCATTTTTGAAGCCAACCCTTAATATCTCATCAACTATAAAGCCTACAACCATCAAACCTTGCATATAGCTTCTCCTCGCTGTCCAGACTCGGCACCCACATTGACTTACTGACCTTGACCTATATTTCATGCTCCAGTGACTTTGTCATTTTTTAAGCCAACCCTTAACATCTCATCAACTATAAAGCCTACAACCATCAAACCTTGCATATGGCTTCTCCTCGATGTCCCGACTTTGCACCCACATTGATCTAGTGACCTCGACCTATATTTCGTGCTCTAGTGACTTTGTCATTTTTGAAGCCAACTCTTAATATCTCATCAACTATAAAGCCTACAACTATCAAACCTTGCATATGACTTCTCCTCGATGTCCCGACTCGGCACCTACATTGATCTAGTGACCTTGACCTATATTTCGTGCTCTAGTGACTTTTTCATTAAAGTTTTTAGAAGTCTATATCTCTTGAACATGTTGATGGATCAAGTTGATACCTTGCGTGTTGGTAGATATTGGTCTGAAGTTTTATGCAGTACCTGGGTGATCTTGAGGTCAAGGTCACAGACTTTATTTTTTTTTTTTTTTTTTTGTAAAGTTTTGGGTTAAAGATTTTTGAAGTCTATATATCTCTATGTTGATGGATCAAGTTGAAACTTTGCATGTTTGTGGATATTGGTCTGAAATCTTATGCTGTACCATCACAACCCACCTGGGTGACCTTAAGGTCAAGATCACAGACTTAGAATTTTTTTGTTAAAGTTTTCGGTTAAAGTTTTTAGAAGTCTATATCTCTTGAACATGGAGATGGATCAAGTTGATACTTTGCACGTTGGTAGATATTGGTCTGAAGTTTAATGCCGTACCATTATGACCCACCCTGGGTGAACTTGAGGTCAAGGTCATGGCCTTAGAAATTTTTGGTTAAAGTTTTGGGTTAAAGATTTTTGAAGTCTATACATCTCTATGTTGATGGATCAAGTTGAAACTTTGCATGTATGTGGATATTGGTCTGAAATCTTATGCTGTACCATCACAACCCACCTGAGCGACCTTGAGGTCAAGGTCATGGGTCATAGATTTTGATAAGTTTAGTGGCAAAGCACAAGTCAGGCGAGCTACGCTCTCCTGCGACAGCTCTTATCCATTATTGCTTTCAATGGTAGGGTTTATCTTCTCATAATTAGCGTCAAAATAAAAAGGTATCCATTAACCAGTGTCAGTCACGATTCCTACATTATAGCTTCTTACAATATACAATTTTGATAGCTATGGCATCACGAATTGGTTAACTCGTGATACTGATAACTCGAAGTGATTTTGATTACGAGTTAAAGAGAGTGTGGACTGTAATTTAAAAATTTGTCCTAAATTGTAAAGATTGAAAATGTTCAGTCGATAAAGTTTGCTATATTTCTCAGTTTTACTCAAAACATTAACTGTGGATACACATTAGAACCCGTGTATCTTTGTGATCCAGTCAAACCCAGTCATTCTCCGTAGTCTTCACCTTCGCCAATTATTTAGGAAAAACTCACCCGTAGCGGTTTACAAAACCACATTCGATCATCATTAGCGCTGGGTTTGTAGTTACGCTATTCATAGCCTACTGTCAGTAGTCCGGCAACCTTCGAGATGAGCGGTCGTGTTTATTTATATCCCCCCTCCCCTTCTGAGTTTTATCTGTAGGGATTGTAATCAAATTTCTGTTGAACATGTGTTCGCCTATAGATCACAATGTTTGTTTGTTCATTTGTTTGTTTGAATTGATACTTTACGTCCCAGTCAACAGCTAAGGCCATGTCAGGACGTTGCCTGTATTTTTAGCTCACCTTAGCCGAAGGCTCAAAAGGTGAGCTTATAGGTTGGCCATGCTCCGGCGTCCGACCGTCCGTCCGTCCGTCCGTCGTCCACAATATTAAAGATCTTCTCCTCTGAAACCGCTTGGCCAATCAAAGCCAAACTTCATGTGGAGCAATCTTAGGAAGGGGGAACGAAAGTTTATACAAATGGTCCAGGTCACATGACCAAGGTGGCCGCCATGCCCATATATGGTAAAAAACATAAAACAATCTTCTTCTCTGGAACCGGTGGACCGATTTCAACGAAACTTGGTGTGTAGCATAGGGGACTCTGGCCCATCATAGTTTATATAAATCATGCCCTTGGGTTGACCTTGACCTATTTTACGGCAAGGTCAATTTTGGTTATACCGGCTTTTCAATGAAAAAAAAAAGAAAACATTGAAAGTTTCAGAAAGTTTTGTAGCCTGTGACCTGAAAGTTGGTAGATACAGACAACATGTTGACTTAATAAAGTGTTGAGAGCATTAAATGTCATTTTTTAACCTTGGCCAAAGGTCATTTACAAATTAAATGTAAAACTTAATTTTCTCAGTAACCGCTTGACCAATCAAAGCCAAACTTTATATGTAGTATCCTTGGGATAGTGGGATGAAAGTTTATAAAAATAGTCAAGGTCACATGACCAAGATGGCCGTCATGACTATAAATAGCAAAAACCTTTAAAAATCTTCTTCTCCAGAACCAGAAGGCTTACGATTTTGAAACTTAACATGAAGCATCTGGGGGATGAGCTCTACAAAGTTTATATAAATCATGGCCCTGGGATGACCTTGACCTATCTTATGGCAAGGTCAACATAAGGCGCCCATGTATTTGAAAGGGGAAAATTGTCAAAGTGTCATTTGAAGGGAAAAACTCTATGGAAATGGGCAAATGGACTGAATATATTTGATTCTGAAAACACCCCAGGGACAGGTCTGTCCCCACCCTGGGGCAATATACATGTATAATACCATAATATTCAAAGAACAGCTTGGCCAATCAAAGCCAAACTTCGTGTTGAGCATTCTTAGGAAGGGAGAATGAAAGTTTATATGAAAAGTCAAGGTCACGTGACCAAGATGGCCGACATGGCCATAAATAGCAAAAACCTTTAAAAAAAATTTTCTCCAGAATCAGAAGGCCTATGATTTTGAAACTTGGCATGAAGCATAAGGGAGAGGAGCTCTACAAAGTTTATATAAATCATGACCTTGGGATGGGATGACCTTAGCCTATTTTATGGCAAGGCCAACATAGGTTGCCTGTGCATTTGAATGGGGAAAATTAGTAAAAAGTAATTAAATGGGGGGAAACTTGCTGGGAGTATGCAAATGGACAGAAGATTTATGTTTATGAAAAACAATGTTCTCAGGGGGGTTGTCTGCCTCTGTCCCGGGGCTATATACATGTATATGACCATAATATTCAAACAACCGCTTGGTCAGTCAAACTCAAACTTTATGTGGAGCATCGTTAAAAAAGGGGAAAGAAAGTTTATATAAATGGTTCAGGTCACGTGACCAAGATGGCCACCATGGTTATAAATAGCAAAAACCTTTATAAATCTTCTTCAGAACCGGAAGACCTATGATTTTGAAACTTTGCCTGAAGCAGTAGTGAATGGAGCTCTACAAACTTTGTATAAATCATGACCACGGGATGACCTTGACCTATTTTATGGCAAGGTCAGCTTAGGTCGCATATCCAAGATCTCAGGTGAGCGTTTATAGGACCACTGGTCCTCTGTCATTGGACTTTAGGGTGTTATGACATGCTTGAAATATAACCATCAATGTGATATTAATGTGTATTTGTTTATCTCAAATATCGAGGACGGCCATTGCATTTTCGCCCTCAAATTTTCGCCGTCTCAACTTCTATACTTAACGACACTTCCAACGCTACCGATAGAGTTTTTGTAATAATTTCGAAACCACTCAAGATATTGAAATGAAAATTGCAGGGACGATCGAAAAATTCATAGGGCGTGCACTGAAGGCAAATCATGCCAGCGGACCTTTACTAAGAATCATCCCAAGCGTTTAGACAAACCACACCTCATTTTCAAAAGTCGCAAAACTTGAGGGATTAAATAAAACATTATTTCAGCAATAAACCTACAATTTATTGTCATACTGTATTTTTTATCTTTTATTCATGAAAAAAGAAGAAAAAAGAAAACAACAAACAAAACAATTGAAACTAAACTATCACAGCAGATATTCATCAGATCCAATCAAATTACCAGTTAGGCCGTCATTTTATCGAATGACAGGTAGCCATCAACTACACATCGAAGCCACGTACCGCATACAAGTATGATGCGCTATACCCTTCCACCCATCCCTTACAATTAAATTATTCAAATTCTCTACCGTCTCTTAACTACACAACTGAGAATATCCCAGATAAGGGTTAGATATGGTAGATTTATTTTAGGTCGGTGATTTGGATGGCTTTATTTTTAGCTCTGCTTGCAGTTCTAAGATTTACAGTCTTGCGTGCTGTTAGAGACGTCGCACCGTCGTGCATCAGACGCATACCCCACTGAGTCCGTGCATATGATTTGTTTTTCTGACAAATGTTCTTCCCTTCATGTGCTGTGGCAAAAAGAGAAAACAAATGGAGAAACTATTGTAACGATATTTGTCCGCAATAGCTGGTTTTGTGACTTTTGAAAATGAGGTGTGGTGTGTCCAAACACCCGGGGCGTTTCTTTATAAAAATCTGCTGGCATAATGGTGCCTTCAGTACACGTCTCATGAATCTTTCTATAGTCGCTGCAATTTTCATTCAAATATCTTGAGTAGTTTTGAAATTATAGCAAAAACTCTATCGGTAGCGTTGGAAGTGTCGTTAAGTATATTTTCCTCTAAGCATGTACATGTAGTATTCTGTATCTTAGCCAATAATTAGGGAAACGTTTGTAGAGCTGTGTTTATAGTTACGTTATGCATAGCCTACTCTCAGTAGTCCTGCAACCATCGAGGGTGAACGTTCGTGTTCGTTTTTGCCCTTTCTTTCAGAGATTTATCTGTCGAGATTTAAAATGTCGCATCGACCAGTGCCATTACCTAGCTATATAACATTGTGCACCACGAACGCGTATATGCAGCGAGTAAACCACTGATCCCGTTTTAAATAAGACCTTTAGTAGGACGCGACGGAACATATATTATCTGAGGTTAGTTTAGCTGCTGCCATAACCTCAGGAATCAGCGACGTATCGCTCGCCTTCGATACACCGAGATCTGAGGCGTATTTTGTTCAAACGGCGTACGTTTGACGTACCTGCTACGTTCCTGTGGCGTATCTGTATTTGTATGAAATTTCACTTTCGTATGTACGGCGTTTCAAAGCGTTTGTGTTACGTACGTGTGACGTATGTGCACGGCACACGAAACGTACCCGTGACGTACACGTATCCACGGCGTATGCACTATGTTTCATTCTTATCTGCGGCATATCTGCTCTGTAACAAATGCGTTTTAATACCTATCAGAACAGAACGGTTTTGTTCAGAGGTCGACGATGCCAGTGAAGATTTCAAGATAATCTAGATTAACTCAAAAGAAAGAATATCGAGGGGGGAAGAGAATGCATCTTCAATAGCTCCAAATCCTGGTCGCCAGACTCCGTCAACAAATACTCGGGCTCCTGTGAACGTAATACTAAAAGAACCCAGCACGGAACGCCAAAAATGCTCCTAATACTCTTAATATGTCGAACAAACACCAATGTACGAAGCACGTATATAGCACATACACCGTTGATACGCCATTTACGTCGCTCAGTATTAAACGTTCAATTTTCAATGATGCAAACTTTGATTTGAAATTTTGGGTAGAAATGGAAGCCATTTTTCAATTACCTCATCAAATCTCACTTTGCGATCCATAAAGAAGCAATTTGTGTTAAAACTGACTTCCAGAATACTTCAAGGGGCGCACACAACCAAAGTAACCGTTTTGACCAATCAGATTTGAGCTCACTGACCAATGCCATGAAAACATTAAAACCTTTGTACCCAATTTATTCATTGGCGATTGCTGACCATGATATGTCGGGTAGACCGTCTTACGCTACATTAAAATGCCCAAAACATGCCATTACCGTGTTGCGTTATATGTTTGGCACACACACACACACACACACACACACACACACACACACATACGATAGGTAATATTGGGACAGGTGCGTTGCTCACTTTACAATGAATATACTTACTATGGAAAACGTATCCAATATAACATATAAAATACCAATGGAAAGTAGTGCCAGAGTTAAGATTCCGTTTCGAACACATACTTTTGTTCTTTAATAGAAATTAGTAATTGCCATAACCCAACAATTATGTTCACTGCTCTTAAAGGATCTCAGTTATATTTTTACTTTAGTATGACGCGGCTGGGCTAAATGAATATGTTATCTGAGGTTAGTAAAGCTGTTGCCACAACTTTTAATGAGCGACGTATCGTTCGCTTATCTATAAAATGTCCAATGCACCGAGATCTTAGGTGTATTTTTTCAAGCGGCGTATGTGTGAAGTATCTGCTTCTTTCCTGTGGCGAATCTGTATTTTTAAGAAATTTCACTTTCGGCGTATCAAAGCGTGACTATGTGCTACGTACGTGTGACGTATGTGTGGCATACGAAGCGTACCCGTGACGTACATGTATCCACGGCGTATGCAATATGTTCCATTCTTATCTGCAGTGTATCTGCTCTTAAACAAATGCGTTTTAGTATCTATAAGAAAAGAACGGTTGTGTTCAGAGGTCGACGATGCCAGTGAAGATTTCAAGATAATCTAGATTAACTCAAAATAAAGAATATCGAGGGGGAAAGAGAACGCATCTTCAATAGCTCCAAATCCTGGTCGTGAGACTCCGTCAACAAATACTCGGGCTACTGTGAACGTAATACTAAAAGAACCCAGCACGGCATTCCGGGCCATGGAAAACATCTGATCCATGATTTTGGAAAAACGAAAACAAAACACATTTACATAGACAGAGGCATTTCAGATACTCTTGGAACGCCAAAAATGCTCCTAATACTCTTAATACGTCAAACATACAACAAGGCTGCAAAACGTACGAAGCACGTTTGTAGCACATACACCGTTGATACGCGAGTTACCTCGCTAGTACGTCGAGATACGCCGTAGATACGAAAAGACAGTCCAGGCTTAACATCTACGAAAGGTACGCCGGTATACCTGAGCACTACGTTGCTTTCGTATGTATTAAAGACGTATGTATGACGTACTGATGCGGCGTAGATACGTGAGTCGATAGGCAATATTGTGACAGGTGTGTTACTCACTTTACAGTAAATATACTTACTTTGGTAAACGCAGCTACGCGTGTCGATAGGCAATATTGGGACAGGTGTGTTACTCACTTTACAGTAAAAATACTTACTTTGGAAAACGTAGATACGCGAGTCGATAGGCAACATTGGGACGGGTGCGTTACTCACTTAACAGAAAATATACTTACTATGGAAAACGTAGATACGCGAGTCGATAGGCAATATTGGGACAGGTGTGTTACTCACTTTACAGTAAATATACTTACTATGGAAAACGTAGATACGCGAGTCGATGGGCAATATTGGGACAGGTGTGTTACTCACTTTACAGTAAAACTATGGAAAACGTAGATACGCGAGTCGATAGGCAATATTGGGACAGGTGCGTTACTCACTTTACAGTAAATATACTTACTATGGAAAACGTATCCAATATAACATATACAATACCAATGGAAATTAGTGCCAGAGTGAGGACAGTCAAAAGTAAATTCCGTTTCGAACACATACTTTTATTAATAGAAATACTCAAAAAAGTAAACACTTTGAATTAAACGGTCAAACTTAAAATAAACAAACCAAATAATTCATTCTCTCATGCCTTTTCAATCAACGTCGAAATCTAATCGCAGAAAAAATCGAAGACGCAATACAGTGTCAACTTATGTATTATTTTAAGCTTCTGGCTATACATAAATTGTATTATTTGCTGTTGGTTTACTATGTTTACAGTAGCTATAATAAAATATGACACAACCCAACAAAAACATTGAAGTAAGATTAAATTGAACTTCTTGTATAATCATTGAATTTATGTATGTGCAGAATATGACAGCCTATGTGCAAGGTTTTAGACGCAGGTGGCTTAAGGGACCCGTATTGCTTAATGTATTGACATTGTGTGTTTTGATATTTTTCTGCATTTTCTGGGCGAATAAATATATGATGGGAATCAACATTTACGTGAAAGGATGTGGAACTGGAACCAGAGACTGTCAGCCATACGTATCCGTGAGTCAGCATCATTTTTATAATTAAGCTTGAGTTACAGTTTATGAATTTCGTCATGTTAACAACTGACATTCGTTATAAACAGATTTTTCCCTTGTATAAACTAAACCATCATTTGAAAAAGTTTTTCCCCCTATAATTTTTTATTCAAAACATAGATTGTGTGTACACGTAAGAACGGCATGCGCGGATCCAGAGGGGGGGGGGGGACCGGGGGTCCGGACCCCACCTGTAATTTGAAAATTTCACCTAAAAAAAGGTAATTTGGGGATTTTTGGGGGGTTGGACCACCCCACGTCTGTGACCAAAAAATACCATTTTCGTTGGACCCTTCTGGATCCGCGCATGAACGGCCTTGTCGATTTGTTTGTTTCTTGGAATAGGTGCTTTACGTCTTAGTCAACAGCTATGGTCATGTCGGGACATTGCCTCCATTTAATGGGAGTTTTACCCAAACTGAACAATTATGATGTCATGAAATCCAAAACGTGCATCAAATGTAGCCGATAAGGCTTATACGTATGGATGGTTTGACTCGAAACCACTTTTCCTGGGCAGGCTCAGACCCGACCGATTAAGCAATATTCAGATAGTCAGTTGCGCATATGCTTTGCCTAGAGGTACAAGCAGCCCGTTGAGGGCCCATATTCCCACCCGACCACCATTAAGGCGGTTCTAACGAGAGCCCACAATGTCAGTCGGGTGGGAATATGGGCCCCGCCCATTGGGTCTAAAGAAATAGATGGGCTGCTTGTGCCTCCAGACAAAGCTTATACACCACTGACTGACCAACTAATTACTAGTTAACCGCTCTGGTCTGAGCCTGTCCAGGAAACGTAGTTCAAGTCAAACCACCCCAACGACTGCTTTATGTGCGTTGTGTTTTAGTAATATGTGCTAAACTATAATGAGAACATCTAATCCATACTTATATTTGTGCTTTTGTTGAAAAATAAATGCTTGACCTCATAGAGCTACCATCTTCTTTTTCAATGTCACAAAGGACACGCTAACGCTTAAACAGATACAAACGGTCGGAACGACTGGAGATAAAACAATGGTGAAACATAATAGAAGGAAGCAACAAATAAATAAGCTTCCTTTGGAGAAACAACCACCTAGAGAAATTAAAGAGGAAACTAAAACTGATGTAGTATACACAAAACAGAAAGTTAAGGAACCGAAACGTGGTCACAGTGAGTCTCCTCAAGGAAAAGAAGCAACAGAAACCCTAGATCAGAGAGATCATCAGGACATTAAATACCATGGTATTGACCTTATGATGTTGGTGAGTGAACTCATCAGAACATTTCCGTGTAATGTATACCCTCTTATACCCCACTTTTACATAGGAAACTGGGGTATGCAGGGGTATACCTAATTTTCTTATTTTGATCCAAAACATACAGTGTGGGTACTCGTTAGAACCGTGTTCCCACAATGTATGTGGGGAGGCGATTCATAGGCGGAGGAAACATATTAAAAATTTAAACTTTTTCTGGTGAGATTTTCAATTTAACAGCTGAAAAAAAATCTGTATATTGCATGGGCACGTTTTCGCAATGTGAGGTGATTGTGGCAGTATTTACGACTCCATTAACAGCTAAGGCCCTTTTCAGAAACTGGGGTTAATAACTCGTAGGCATCGTAAGTTCCCCTACTTACGACATATACTTACGATGGTCTTAAAATTTACGCCCTTGCTATTCCAGTTTCTCTGTGCTATCGTAACTTTTAGAATTGAAAGGTACCACTTCGTCCACTACAGAAAATTTTGGCATTCTTGATCATGCTCTTTCAGTAAGAAATTGATTTTTTTGTGCCTTCACCAGGTTGAGTTTATTTTGAGAAATAACAAAAACAGCTTTGGGCTCCAGCCCATTTGGGACCTAAAAATAGATGGATTACTTGTGCCTCCAGGCAAAGCTAAGATATACACTACTGAAATATGGGTTAATGTAACCCCCAAGAAATGAACCGATACGGACGACTGTATAGGTCTAATCTGGTGCGTGATTTCTCTATTTTTTTACTTTTGTCGTTAGTGCAATTTATTAAAGCTTTTGGAAATGTGTTAAACATATTAAAAATCGTAAAACTATTTAAAACTACATTACCGACTTTTGACCCCACAAGACCCAAACTGCCAGATAACGTCACAAACGTCACAAATAGAAGAAACTACAAAATGTAAACCAAAAAAATTAATAAATAAAAATAAAAATAAATAAATAAATAAATAAATAAATAAATAAATAAATAAATAAATAAAACGTCCAAAAGAAAATATCTAATAGGCACGTTTTTGTTTATATTTACAGCCCACATATACTTTCGATCCTGCATACAAAAACCCATGTTGGAACGAAAATGGAACCTTACGGTGTTTACCATACTTCTTTCTTCTTGGAGTGAAAAAATCAGGCACTACGGCATTGTGGAAACAAATTTCTAGCCACCCGGACTTCGCACTCCAAACATTACGGAAGGAGCAGCAGTGGTTTGCCGTATTGCGTTTTAATAAATCAGCAAGTGAGTTAATCTAACATGTATATATTTGACGCGATGAAAACCTGTACAGTCAAAGAAACAGCTAGAGGTATGAAATGTCTGTATGTACTTTCCGTGTAGCGAAAACAAAGGCGCTGATCAGCTGTGCAGTTACTGCACAGCTGATCTGCGTCCGTTTGTTTTCGCATATGCAAAAATTCCGTTTTCTCATCACGCGGCTCATATACACCAAGGTAAGATAAAAAAAAAAAAAAAAAAAAAAAAAAAAAAAAAAAAAAAAAAAAAAAAAAACATAACAAGCATTATGATTATGTAAAACATATTTGAATTAGATATTATTATCACATATGTAAAACGGTTATATTTTTAGCTCACCTGAGCCGAAAGCTCAAAAGGTGAGCTTAAAGGATGGCTCCGGTGTCCGTCCGTCGTCGTCGTCCACAATTTCAAGGATCTTCTCCTCTGAAGCCGCTTAGCCAATTTAAGCCAAACTTCATGTGGAGCATCCTTAGGAAGGGTGAACGAAAGTTTTTATAAATGGTCCAGGTCACATGACCAAGATGGCCGCCATGGCTGTAAATAGCAAAAACCTTTAAAAATCTTCCTCTCCCGAACCAGAAGGATTAAGATTTTGAAACTTTGCATGAAGCATCAAGGAGAGGAGCTCTATCTACAAAGTTTATATAAATCATGACCCTGGGATAACCTTAACCTATTTTACGAGAAGATCAACATAGGTGGCCCATGCATTTGAATGGGGAAAATTATCAAAATGTCATTTGAAGAGAAAAAATGAGCCGCTTGACTTGCATAGTTGTCACCAGTATTTTGAATAAATACAACCATTGACTTTTTTCCAAACGCCATATTATGTAACGAAATAACAACGTAATGATAGCTAGACTGACTGACGACAAAATCCATAAAAGTAATGAAAATAATAAATACGGGGGTCATTCAAGAATCAATGACAATGGGTCCATATCTCGGAAAGTATAATCAAGCTTGGCTTTATTTGATATGTTACATGTGGACACATATATTATGCATTCGTGCTGAAAATTTTGTGCTTTTATCATCTGTAGATTTGACGCTATGCTAATTTGAATATGGCTCCTGAAGTGTCCATGGACGCGAAAAAGTCAATTTTTACTTATTTTTGTATGGGGGTAGGGTAAGTAAAACGGGTAGGATTGTTGCTTGGACAATCTTATAAATGATTTTTGATGATTAATGAAAGCACTAGAGGTCAACAAGGACAACCATAACATTTATGTCAATTTCCTGATTTGCAACACGCGTGGTTGCTAAGCAACAGCAGAACAGGACAAAATAAACCCATTCTGAGCCTAACAGTGTGTTTTAAACCAAATAATGAAACAATCAAATAAATTCCAACAGCTAGTGATGTGTTTAATCTTAAAGGTATTCCTATGGCTTCTTAACAAAAACAAAAATTCAAAAATCTGAGACTGTTATGGAACAAGTATTAGATTTTAAAAAGACTAGCTAGATTTTATACAGTTAAATTTGAACTGGAGACGGTGCTGGTTCATTTTGAAACTCTATGTATAGTGTCACTGTGATCAATACCATTGACAGTCATGCTTACAACAACCACATATTTAATCCTCATAAAATGTTGTTAACATATCCAAGATACTGGTCTTCCATCTAGGCAAGTACTAGCTTTTATAAAAAAAAACAGTATGTCGCGTCCAAGCTCATTTACCTTGTATTCTTTGGTTGCCTAGCAACCACAGAACTGGCATCTTAGCGAACTTTTGGAGGAACCATTGAATAGCATACATCTTCAAAATTGGTTATTAGTATATGAGAAGCACACAAGTGTTAAGAATAAAGTTTAATGGAATCATTGTCATTAATTCCTGAATGACCCCCGTAAATAAATAAATAAAAACTATATCGGATTTCCAGGTTCAAAAAGCAATATTTATATTGCCAGACTAGAAGAACCTGGCGGCATTGACTTATAGCAATGATCAGCAATCGATGCAGAGATAATTTCCTCAATTTTCTCCTTTTTATGCCGGAAATTATTTTTCAGATTGGCTTGGCAATTACTGGGATGATTCCTTACCCCGCGATAATTTTGATGCCTATATAGACCTCTTTCAACGGGCAGCCACCCTAATAGATAGTAAAGAAAATCGGACCAATAATAAATGCCCACGGTGTCACATGATAACGGGTAAGTGTGCTTATGTGAGCCGCGACGAGATAAAACCGGTCTTCGAGGTTTCCGACCAGGTCTGACACAAACCGACCTCTACAGTCTCTGAAGCAGGCTAGAAGCTTGAAATATCGGATTTAAGAAGAAGAGAAATTGTTATATCCGTGTAGCGAAAACAAAGGCACTGATCAGCTTCGCAGTTATATTGGTCGATTCGGACCTCAAATTAAAACATTCTTAAACTAGTTCGGTCCTTTTCTATTAGTCAGTTCGTAGCGAATCGTACATATTTTGTTATATGTGCCATTTCAGGGGATGGGAGTACCACTTATTTGCACCTCAATTCTCATTGGAGGTATTTGCCTGGCAACGAAAACTGCGACGAGCCAAAATATGTCATTTTGGATTATATTCATCACTTCCTACCACGAGCAAAAATCATAATAATATTCAGAGATCCTGTCGAAAGGTATGTCATCATTACACATTTTGAAACACATGAAACAAATTTCTCTACCATATGCAGCACCGGATCCAAGTTGGATGCTCAAATGATATGCGGTAAGTGTATGACATTTTATCATCTACAGTGCAAAAAATATATATGTGCCTGAGCGCGCTTTCGCCTTCTTCAGAGGCGTACTATAGACCACATATTAAGAGAGTGATATCTACATCTGTTTATCATAGGCAGTAAAATACTAGAAGAGAAAAAGAGCAATCTAAAACTCATAATGTGATAAATTCTTATTTAATAACTAAAGACGGAATATTTCCATCGGTGTAACGTAAGACCTCTGTCACGGAAGTGGAGCGAGGTCACGAAGTGTTGGGGTATCACGAAGTGTATCGGAGTGCCGGTTAGCCAGCTGATCTAATATAACTACAGACAAACTAAACACACTCATTCTGCTACAAAATAGAAACATGTAGATCAGACAAGAGAAACTAAAATGAATAGCTTTAAGTCGGGGCCATCATAGAGTCTGACGCCCGACCCACCGGCGTGCAATTAAAGTAGGCAGCATAGTTATCAACCATGATTGGGTTAAAACTCAGCATGCAGAATGTCGCATAACATTTAAGTTATATCATATACGTCTGTAACGTGTAATGATTTTCCTGAACTGAAAGGAAAAATCATTCCTTCCTATAGGTTTCTTAAATTTGTAAACCAAGTCACCATAATATTCTGGTTCCGAAAGGCCCTCGCGTAAAAGGGTCTTTAGCCCAACATTAAATTTGGAAATCAATTCAGTGTCTGCGATAAAATTTAGAAAATGTTAAGAATTTTTGAAAATTTAAAAGAAAAATGGAAAATTTAACAAAAATATGATGTTTCAAGACTTATACCTCTAGGAGAGGTTATACAAAATCTTCGATTCGTAAAAGTTGAGAAATCGAAGAATTTATTGACGTAAAATGTTGTCATTGTGAGATTTAGCGAATTTCGTGAATTTGGTTATCGGACTTCTATCTCTAAGTATATCACTGAACCACTGCAGAAGCTGAGGGTGAGGTTAGGTGCCTGTAAAACCGGTTTAAGCCCGCCAGTAACTTTGTGTTACTGATCGTTCCAAGGCGATACTTCTGTGGTGGTTCTTTTTGTATTATGTCTTGGTGTTTAAATTTTTTTGTGCTGTTGGCGCCTTATGTATGTTTTCATATTTTTAATAAAGTTAAGGTAACTGAGTGGCCGCCTATTGGGAAAATAGCTGCTCATTCGGCTTACGATATGTTTCATGGTATAAGTGCCTGATTGTTAGTTTGGTTTTTTCCCACCTCGGCCTGATTGTTAGTTTGGTTTTTTCCCACCTCGGTTTTTGGAGTGGGAATCTCTTTCTGATTGCGCCTTTTCCTTATCTTTGCCTACTTATACCTTTTTCTGAAGCGTCACTTGTAATCACAACGCTACAAATTATTGTTATTATTTTATTATTTTTACATTTCCAAATTTCAAATAAACACCGTAAGCTGTGTGAGCAGCTTTGCCTACTTGTACCTTTTCATGGTTCTAAAATTGTATGAATGGTCCAGGTCACAGCACCAAGATCGCCGAAAATGTCCATATAAACCTATAAGAAGTTGAAAGTAGGCAATGATCAAGAAATGGCGCAGTCAGAGAGAAATTCCCACTACAATAAGAGCTGTCGCAGGACAGCGTAGCTCGCCTGACTTGTGCTTTGCCACTAAACTTATCAAAATCTATGACCAATGACCTTGACCTCAAGGTCGCTCAGGTGGGTTGTGATGGTACAGCATAAAATTTCAGACCAATATCCGCAAACATGCAAAGTTTCAACTTGATCCATCAACATAGAGATGTATAGACTTCAAAAATCTTTAACCCAAAACTTTAACCAAAAATTTCTAAGGCCAAGACCTTGACCTCAAGTTCACCCAGGGTGGTCATAATGGTACAGCATAAAACTTCAGACCAATATCTACCAACATGCAAAGTATCAACTTGATCAATGTACATGTTCAAGAGATATAGACTTCTAAAAACTTTAACCGAAAACTTTAACAAAAAAAATCCAAGTCTGTGACCTTGATCTCAAGGTCACCAAGGGTGGGTCATGATGGTACTGCATAAAACTTCAGATCAATATCTACCAACATGCAAAGTATCAACTTGATCCATCAACATGTTCAAGAGATATAGACTTATAACAACTTTAATGAAAAAGTCACTAGAGCACGAAATATAGGTCAAGGTCACAAGATCAATGTAGGTGCAAAGTCGGGACATCGAGGAGAAGCCATATGCAAGGTTTGATGGTTGTAGGCTTTATAGTTGATGAGATATTAAGGGTTGGCTTAAAAAATGACGAAGTCACTGGAGCATGAAATATAGGTCAAGGTCAGTAGGTCAATGTGGGTGCCGAGTTGGGACATCCAGGAAAAGCCATATGTAAGATTTGATGGTTGTAGGCTTTATAGTTGATTAGATATTAAGGGTTGGCTTCAAAAATGACAAAGTCACTAGAGCACGAAATATATGTCAAGGTCACTAGGTGAATGTGGGTGCCGAGTCGGGACATCGAAGAGAAGTCATATGCAATGTTTGATGGTTGTAGGCTTTATAGTTGATGAGATATTAAGAGTTGGCTTCAAAAACGACAAAGTCACTAGAGCACGAAATATAGGTCAAGGTCACTAGATCAATGTGGGTGCAAAGTCGGGACATCAAGGAGAAGCCATATGCAAGGTTTGATGGTTGTAGGCTGTATAGTTGATGGGATATTAAGGGTTGGCTTAAAATGACAAAGTCACTGGAGCATGAAATACAGGTCAAGGTCAGTAGATCAATGTGGGTGCCGAGTCGGGACATCGAGGAGAAGCCATATGCAAGGTTTGATGGTTGTAGGCTTTATAGTTGTTGAGATATTAAGGGTTGGCTTCAAAAATGACAAAGTCACTGGAGCATGAAATATAGGTCATGGTCAGTAGGTCAATATGGGTGCCGAGTCGGGACATCGAGGAGAAGTCATATGTAAGGTTTGACAGTTCTAGGCTTTACAGTTAATGAGAAACTAACACAGCATCTGAGCATTGTACAAATGTGTTCTAGATATTGACCTCTAGCCCCGCCTCCAGGCACGACATCAAGGGTCCCTTCACACTAAATCACAGAGGACCCTCATATGCAGCAATGTTCCAAATATGAATAATTTCTGGTCAGTGGCTATCAAGATATAACAATTTTAAAAACTTTAACCGAAAGTGTGACGCGAACGTACACGTAAACGGGTACGACCGAGGTGACAACAATAGCTCTGTGCACTTCGTGCAGGCGAGCCAAAAACGATGTGGGGAATACTAAATTAACAATAAACATCGTAAGCTGAGTGAACAGCTTTTTCCAAATAGGCGACCACTCAGTTACAAAAACTTAACTAAGACATGAATCGAAAACGCATAAAAAAGGCACAAACAGCAAAAACATTCAACATCAAAACATAAAACAATAAGAACCACCACAGAAGTATTACCTTGGAACGATAAGTATTTTAATGCTACCTATTTGTAGATAATGAGATTCGAATCGAGTATGACTGAAATAGCCAATGCAAGGCCTGAATTGACAGAGTATCATAAAAGCTTTATTCGTGGACTTAATACTGGTAAGGCCAAAAACATATGTGTGTTTAAAAAAAAAAACAGGGAAATTACTGGCTCGCCTATACTAGTTTTATTTGGCAATGAGCTCATCCTCAGCTACAGCAGTAGTTCACAACACTTACATGTAGTTAGTTGTTCGGTCCTTGTGGCGAATCTGTAAATAGTCAATGAATCATGAAGGACAAACAAATAAATCATGCTAACCACCATGATGAATCAAAAAAGAATAATTCATTTTAGATATGCATGCATCTTATTTTATTTGCACATTGCCATATGAAATGAATCGCAAAATAGACTGAGGTGTAATTATCTGGAATGGCGTTTCTAGTATGTCTACTGTCTTGTGTATGGTAGCTAAACAGGTGTTTTAATTTGTGTTAGAATGACAGGGCTGGGGTATAAAAGGCCACCAAGGTATACCTGTGTCATTCAGGAGGGAATACCAGTGCATGTTGCATCGATAACGCGGGGCTGGGGGGCGGCTTCTCTTAAATGAGTCTGGTGTCACCTCGGAGCGCGAGACTGACAATACGTGCACCCACCTTCACTGCGGAAGTGTTATTCCTTTTTTTTTTTTTTTTTTTTTTTTTTTTTTTTGCGCACTAGTTACATAGTTACATGTACAAGATGCAACACTTATATAAATATTATTTCATATCATAATATACATCTTTATTTTTCCCTCGGTCTTTATTTTCCCATCCATTTGCTTTTGCCTACCTATTGTATAGCAATTCTGGGGAGTAGGAGGTGTCTACGGACCGACTTAGTACTGGCTGCAATGTGGTATGCGGTGTTCGTACGAAGGCTGGGCTGTTCTCTCTGGTGGGCACTTCCGGACTCCATGTTAAGGACATTAAGGCTGTACGATAGTATGCTTGTATGTGAGTATATAGATATGTATGGTAGAGAACGTATGGGAGATGTTTTGTTACCTATGTAAACCATCTGAGTGTATATATCAGAAACCTTATCACCATTTTTATTTTCCTAAAACATTATACACACAAAAAAACTAATAAAATTCAAAAATATCACGTCACCTGGATGTAAGAAGAAGGAGAAGATATTAAGGGCATAGCACTTTACTTCATCCTTTCAACCTTACTCTCTCCATCTGACTATGTATATATCGGCCCACACATACCATCGATGTACCATGTAATCGCCTTTATCTTGTACTTTCTTCCCATGCCAACGGCCGGGGATAGTAATTCCGTCTGGTTAAAGCATGCAAAGGAGTGGCTGTTACTAAACTGGGACCCTTGCTATCTCCGACCAATGGTTATGGGGTAGATATATTGTATAATTCTGTCTTAATATGTTTTCAGCTCTTTGCTTTTCAGATAGGCCCACCCAAACCATGGTCAATGTCAATATATAAAAAAGACATTAGTAACTTATTTATTTTTTTACACACGATTGGTTACGAACTACGACTTAGATTGGATTACGATAACTCACAATGCCCCCTGATTGGAACTACCCTAAGGAATGTCGCGACCCACCCAATCCACAACCAAAAATACCCTTTCACAAACCAAAAACATATATATGGTACAGCAACTTCATAAAACTACTTTGGTAACTCCACTCTGTACCATGACATATTTCGAACTCTTTAGGCCGCGGGTATCAAAATTCAAAATAAAGATGATACGGATGTTCAGCCCCTATATTATATAAGAACATTCTATCATCAGCCACTAGTAGGACACCCCCGTCTCTACTGGTAAAACGTCCAGCCCGCTTAAGGTTTCTCCGGCTTGCATCACAGATACCACTCCTGCTCCTCACAGAAACTCATCGCTCAGCCGCAAGCGCACGTCCGATACCACCTGTCCACATGGATTGCAGCGTCCGTAGCTGTTTAATCATGTGCAGTTCCAAACTAGGTCATTTCACCGATCTAGCATAGCCATTAAGCGCGGCCCTAATAGAGAGCAACATGATTGGATTTATCCTTTGACCTACATTTGCTCTCGAGCAAGATAGCGAAATCACCGATTTGCAGCCGAATTGGCACCGATTTCCTATCTACTTTTATGCTCACTTTTCGACCATGGCGTTCAAAATTCTAAAAAGAAGTGCTCCTTCCATTTTACTTGCATTATCAGTATACGTTGGGCACAGGCGAACAGCGCGATTTGCATTTTGCTGTCACCGCCACGATTTGCAGCCCAGGAGCACTTAACCTTCGTCCTTGTGGTGGAATCTTGGATTAAGTCCGTTCAGCCCGGCATGACGAAAAACTGCCACTTTTTACTACTACTACTACTACTACTACCTGTGTCATTCTTTCTCTGACTGTTGAAGTTTTAACATCAATTCTGTGATTCTGATTGGTTGTCATTTGAGTGCTACTGTGACATCAGAAAATGATTGACTGGTCTTACTTGTTTGCAACTGGCCTTGTTATCTCTTATGCTGTAACAGTAGGCAAACAAAAATAAATAAATAAGTAAATAGTCCATGTACATATAATGAATGCATAAGGCATAATTTAAAACAGCCAGTGTCTAAAATGAATGAATAAATGAACAAATGAACAAATTAATAAACACATAAATGGGACACGTGTGGTTTTATTTACAAGTGGATAAAAGTGCATTGCTTGAAAGACAATTTTCTATCTATTATTATACATGTTATTGATAAATAAATACAAAAATAGGTATTCAGTTTAACATGCACACAACTAGATTTTACTAAATAAGGATATGAAGGTTATGAGAAGCAAAAAAGGAACTTATATTCTTGATATGCATAGACAATGAAAATGATCATAATTTAACATTTTATTGATAAAAAAAATACACTGATGTCATATTTTTTTAACTTTCACAAAACTGGATTTCACTTTACCAATGTATATAAATAAGTGATTCAAGAAAGAAAAATGTTTTAAATCATTAAAATGCAGCAAGCTTGTGTTTAATAAATTAATAATGTTCCATATAAGTTTTAATCCCACTGCTTTCTTGCTTCAAACTTTATCTCAGAATCTGACTGAAGTTTTGATCAGTCAAAATTTTGATTTTGTCAGTAGCTATTCTTGGAAACGGAAAGACATGCAATGAATGTATGCTTTCGCATGATTAATTCTTTATCATGATTTCAGGTTATATTCTGAGTACTATCATGAGTTTGGAAGACTTCGGCGAAATTTCAACTCGTCACCAGAACATTTCCATGAAGTTGTGGTTTCTGGTTTGAATATGTATAAAGATTGTCTCAAAACCCGAACTCTGCGCAGCTGTGTTTACGATGAGAGAATTTATGACATAACAGTGGTAAGTATTTAACTCGTTTAAGACTGGCGTTCCCCTTATGGGACATAGGCAAACAGAACAGCCTCAGATGTGACGCCGCAGAATGTTGCGTCCCATCTGGGGCTATTCTGTTTGCATGGGCTACTCATGGCAGAGAAACTGACAGAGTTGTTTCACTGTATGTGGAGAAAGGAGGCTATCCCACAAGAATTGAAGGATGCATCCATAATCCACCTATACAAGCGGAAAGGAAATCCACAAGTCTGTGACAACCACGGAGGCATTTCCCTCCTATCAATTGCTGGGAAGATACTAGCAAAAATTCTGTTGACATGATCTTCACAGCCAGACAGCTTCAGGAGAAATGCCAAGAGCAGAATGTACATCTATACATGACGTTTGTCGACCTCACCAAAGCGTTTGACACAGTTAGTCGTGATGGACTCTGGAAAATCATGGCCAAGTTCGGCTGTCCACCCAGATTCATAGCAATGGTGCGGCAATTTCATGATGGCATGCAGGCACGTGTGCAAAATGATGGAGAGTTCTCTGAACCCTTTGAGGTAACAAATGGGGTCAAACAGGGCTGTGTTATGGCACCAACACTGTTCAGCATGATGTTTTCTGCCATGATCATGGATGCTTTTCATGACAATGACACTGGTTTTCCAATCAGGTACCGTTTTGGTGACAATATATTCAACCTTAGAAGGTTGCAAGCCAAAACTAAGGTGCTGACTGATGTGCTAGATGAGCTCCTCTATGTAGATGATATGGATAAGAATGCCAGCTCAGAGGCAAAAATGCAAAGAGCCATAGATCAAGCCTCACAGTCGTGTGATAACTATGATCTCACAATTAGCACTTAAAAAGACAGAGATTGTACATCAACCAGCACCTGGAAAACCGTACAATGAGCCAACCATCACTGTGAATGGAGAAAAACTGAAAGTTGTTAATAAATTCACCTACCTGGGAAGCACTCTTTCCAGAGCAGTGCTGATGAGGTCACTACAAGAATTGCAAAAGACAGTGTGGCATTCGGAAGACTCCGTGCAAATGTCTGGGAGCGAAATGAAATCAAGCTTGACACCAAGCTGAAAGTCTACAAGGCTGTGGTACTTTCAACCCTCTTGTATGTATGCGAGACCTGGACAGTATACCAGCGCCATGCCATGTTATAAGAATGCCTGATGAGCGACTTCCAAAGAAAGTCTTCTATGGGGAGAACTAGAAGAGGGAAAGCGCTCTCAAGGTGGCCTGAAGAAACGCTACGAAGAAAGCCTGAAAGCCTCTTTGAAGGATTTCGACATTACATTTGGGTCTTGGGAACAGACTGCACAGGAGCGATCAAAGTGGCAAGGTCTCATCAACAAAGGAGCAGCTCTCTATGAAAAAAAAGAGAATCTGTGAAGCTGAAATACAGCGCAGAGAACGCAAAGCCAATACCAATGGGCCACCAGCTGATTCAATGACATTGACTTGCTCTGTTTAGAGCTAGAATTGGTCTAGTCAGCCATCAAGGAACTCACCAACACACACAAACCTATTCAAGAAAAATGATGGTCTTTCTCATTAGTGAGAGACGAACGACCATTCTGTTTGCTTAGAGAATTTTCATCGAAAAACTACATGAACTTTTTAAAAATCACTCCTGATGCCCCTAAAAATGAAAGTGGACTCACCCAAATGAGACCCGATGGGAGAATCCATCCGTCAAATACTAATGGGTTAAAATACTATTCCCGTTGCATGTTACAGATGGAGATTTTACAGAGTATTTCTGTTTTACCCACATGTTAAGTACAGTACTGCATTTATGACCCCCATTTCTTAGTATTATGCGCAGGGATGCGTGCGAGAGAATAAAACATAAAAATTCATAGTGAGACTTAAAAGACTTTATAGTGCTGAGCGCCAAGCATGGTAGCCACTGGTGTTGTAACAATGAATTTCTTTTCTTTCTTTTCTGATACTTAGATCAGCATCCAGCTAGGGATATACTGTGTCTACTGGCAAGAATTGTTGAGACTTTTCCCAAGAAAACAAATTTTGGCACTGCAGCATACAGAACTACTACACATGGCACGGGTGCAGAATAAAATCTTCGAATTTCTAGAGATGGGTATGTACTTACAACATAACACCCTTTTATGCAATTCCGAAAAGCAGCCACTCAGCCACATCAGACAATTCATGTATCATTACGTAAACATACCCATGCAATGTACAGAGATTTTTAAAGTTGTTAAAAATGGAGAGAAAAATTCAGCAGAAAAATTCAAAATTTTGATTTTTTTTTCTCAAAACATAGATCGTGGGTACACGTTAGAACCGCTTCGGCGAGGCGGTTCTAACGAGTACCCACAATCTATGTGTTGGAGCAAAAATAAGAAAATTAGGTATACCCCTACAAACCCTAGGTTCACTAAATAAAAGTGGGGTATGAGGGGGTAAAGATTTCACGGACGTGTTTTCCTGATATTATAATGAATTGAAACGGAAAGACATGCAAGAAACGTCACGCCCTGAAACAATATACATGTAGTTCTGTTCTGTGTAGTAACCTTAAGTGCCGGTCCCACGGAATCGTAAGCAATTATACAATTGCCTAATCATAAGTTTATTGATAAGACTGCGTATACGCAAAATTTGCAAAATGTTCTCCAACGTGTTTCGCTTTCTTCATTTACATAATGACCCCCTCAAAGAAATTACCCCCCCCCCCCAAAAAAAAAAAATAAAAAATAAATAAATAAATAAAAAATAAAATAAAAAAATGATAAAAATAAGACAACTGGACAGCAATCTTAAGCTCAGTGGAACCAGGACTTTACCAGCAGCGTGCGATAGTACGTACACGGTAGCCTACCTCAAAATGAACTGAAATTCTGAGGAGTATCCAAAATTTATTTTTCAACAAAATCATATTTTGAATAAAACAGTAGACCACTTTGTATACTATACACGAATAAGAATGCAATTCAAAGAGTTTCGTTATTTTTATGAGGTTGTTTGCTGTTTGTATTTACAGATAATTTACCACCATCCCTTCGGGCTAAGGATCAAGTTATATATCAGAGACGGCCTGAAGATGCATCCAAAGGACCAATGATGAATGAAACAAGGGCGCTTTTATACAATTTTTATCGACCTTTCAATGAGGAAATGTCTCGTTTATATGGTGACCCAGTGTTTTTATACAAACAAACCATATAGTAATCCATGCATTTTTTTATATACCGATTATGAAAATAGAAGACAGTTACGTGGAAAATGCAGCTTTTCCGTAAAAAGTCTCCCCGTACATCATCCATAGTGCAGATTATATTTTTATTTCGGTCCTTTGAGATCAGTAAAGATATTCAGAGTGTTTAAAACACTCACGTTCAGAAACATACTTCTAAGCATTTTTTAATTATTTGACCCAATTTAGGAATATGTCTTTGATTTAGACTCCTCGTGTAAATTCTCGAAATTGCAGAACAATTATAGTCTGGCGTTCGTTGCCGGTTTAAAAAGGGCTACTGACGAGGGTTCATCATCCGAAATTGCGCAATATAGTCCATACTATCTCCCTTTGAACGTTTTTACTGCTTCCAAAGGATCAAACCTTTATATTTTATTTGCTATTACTGCAGCTGGTGTTGTGCCGTGTGGCGGCCGTAAAAAGTCTCCCCGTACATCATCCATAGTGCAGATTATATTTTTATTTCGGTCCTTTGAGATCAGTAAAGATATTCAGAGTGTTCAAAACACTCACGTTCAGAAACATACTTCTAAGCATTTTTTAATTATTTGACCCAATTTAGGAATATGTCTTTGATTTAGACTCCTCGTGTAAATTCTCGAAATTGCAGAACAATTATAGTCTGGCGTTCGTTGCCGGTTTAAAAAGGGCTACTGACGAGGGTTCATTATCCGAAATTGCGCAATATAGTCCATACTATCTCCCTTTGAACGTTTTTACTGCTTCCAAAGGATCAAACCTTTATATTTTATTTGCTATTACTGCAGCTGGTGTTGTGCCGTGTGGCGGCCGTAAAAAGTCTCCCCGTACATCATCCATAGTGCAGATTATATTTTTATTTCGGTCCTTTGAGATCAGTAAAGATATTCAGAGTGTTCAAAACACTCACGTTCAGAAACATACTTCTAAGCATTTTTAATTATTTGACCCAATTTAGGAATATGTCTTTGATTTAGACTCCTCGTGTAAATTCTCGAAATTGCAGAACAATTATAGTCTGGCGTTCGTTGCCGGTTTAAAAAGGGCTACTGACGAGGGTTGCGCAATATAGTCCATACTATCTCCCTTTGAACGTTTTTACTGCTTCCAAAGGATCAAACCTTTATATTTTATTTGCTATTACTGCAGCTGGTGTTGTGCCGTGTGGCGGCCGTAAAAAGTCTCCCCGTACATCATCCATAGTGCAGATTATATTTTTATTTCGGTCCTTTGAGATCAGTAAAGATATTCAGAGTGTTCAAAACACTCACGTTCAGAAACATACTTCTAAGCATTTTTTAATTATTTGACCCAATTTAGGAATATGTCTTTGATTTAGACTCCTCGTGTAAATTCTCGAAATTGCAGAACAATTATAGTCTGGCGTTCGTTGCCGGTTTAAAAAGGGCTACTGACGAGGGTTCATTATCCGAAATTGCGCAATATAGTCCATACTATCTCCCTTTGAACGTTTTTACTGCTTCCAAAGGATCAAACCTTTATATTTTATTTGCTATTACTGCAGCTGGTGTTGTGCCGTGTGGCGGCCGTAAAAAGTCTCCCCGTACATCATCCATAGTGCAGATTATATTTTTATTTCGGTCCTTTGAGATCAGTAAAGATATTCAGAGTGTTCAAAACACTCACGTTCAGAAACATACTTCTAAGCATTTTTTAATTATTTGACCCAATTTAGGAATATGTCTTTGATTTAGACTCCTCGTGTAAATTCTCGAAATTGCAGAACAATTATAGTCTGGCGTTCGTTGCCGGTTTAAAAAGGGCTACTGACGAGGGTTCATTATCCGAAATTGCGCAATATAGTCCATACTATCTCCCTTTGAACGTTTTTACTGCTTCCAAAGGATCAAACCTTTATATTTTATTTCTTTTGTGTTCTCAAACAGATCTCCTTTTCTTTATTTTCAGCCTTCGGCCTTGTGTTTAAGCACCTTCCTCGTGATCCATCGAATGTTTGAACACTGAAAACCATGGTTGATCCCTATATTCATTGAAATTCGCTAGGTCCCGTTAGGAATGTTGAAAACAGAGGGGTTATCCCGAGGTTTTTCAACATTCCCCGAGGGACCTAGCGAATGATAATGAATGACAAAATTATTTTTATCGCTATTATTGCATAGAATGGTGCACTAAAGCGATGTATTAACAGCACGCGCGCCAGCGAATTGCTTCACTAGTTAATACACGGCGGTTTTCTTTGTAAATATACGCCTGCTTATATCGCGTGACACGGCCTGGCATAACTTCAGATGCGTCAAAAGATCGACGAGTCTACTTAGTAACACGTGAAAGGATATTCGGGTTGTATGTTTCACACTTTATACGAAGGTAAAAGTAGGCAATAATCTGATAATGGAGCAATCAGAAAGAAATTCCAACAATCAGAGGACCAATGGTCCTGTGAACACTCACCCGAGATCTGGGCCCAGTTGTTCAAAACTTTGTTAGCTTAACGCTGCCGTTAAGCCCTCAATTTGTTAACTATATATCAACTTCAAAAGCAAATACACTGTTATTTTTTGTTGAGAATCCTTTGCATTTTTTGTTGAAAAAATGTGAGAATCCATTGCAAACGATTCTCACATTTTTTCAACAAAAAATGACAGTGTATTTGTAATATTTATGTTTAAAATTTTAACGAATCGTTAACTAATGATGTCGTTAATTTTGAACAATTGGCCCCTGGGGTATATACAAATAAACAATTGGCCCCTGGGGTATATACAAACAAACTTGTTTGACTATTATGGTCATATACATGTACGTACATGTAGTCCCCAGGCAGGGACAGGTGAACCCATGGGATCAATTTTATTTTCATTATTATATATATTCTGTCCACTTGCCAATTTCCAAGTTTTTCCTTCAATGACATTTTGACAGTTTACTGCATACGCGACCTAAGCAGACCTTACCGAAAAATAGGTCAAGGTCATCACAGGGTCATAATTTATGTGCACATTGTAAAGGGTGTTAAGAAAGTTCATTCCGCGCAAAGATTGTTTTCATGATAACTTGATTTTAATGTTTTAAAACTAAAAAAATGACAAAACCAGACTTTAATTTGGATGGATATGAAAATATAAAATGAAATATATTTTAAATCAAATATCCGACCATGAACAAAATTGACATCAAACGTTTCCATTTTCTAACTCTTGAACTTTTTCACAAAAATGGAGGTATACTAGAAAATATCTTTGCCATGTCCAGACCAATGAGTAAAAACCTTTTATTACTTAATGAATAAAGCCTAAATGGTCTACTTATTCGCCATTTATTATAGATTTTTATGTCTTCAATTATAAACCTATACAGAAAAAATGAATGTCAAATTATGTACTTTTTTTCAGGAAATCGAATTATCTTAGACTTAATGAAATATAGTATCCATAGTATCCTTAGAAAATAAACATCTTATCTGTGAAGCAACTCGACAACAGGACTTCTACTACTATAGCGTATCTGAGAATACAACAGGTTCATGGAAAATGTAAATTTAATTAGTTTTATGTATAAAATGCTTTCAAACCATGTGGTAAACTGCGGAACGAACTTTCGGTCCTTTGGGATAAGTAAAGATATTCAGAGTGTTCAAAACACTTATACTAGAAGTCTTTATTATAGACACATTCCTAAACGGGGTCAAATAATTAAAACATTGCTTAGAGGTATTTTTCCAATTTTTAGAAAAATACCTCTAAGCAATGTTTTGATTATTTGACCCCGTTTAGGAATGTGTCTTTGTCTAGTATAAATTCTCGAAATTACAGCACAATAGTCTCAGTGGCTTTCGTTGTCAGTTTAAAAGGGCTACTGATGAGGGTTCATTACCCGAAATTGCGCATTATAGCCAAGACTTACTCCCTTTGAATGTTTTACTGCCTTCAAAAGGATCAAACTTTTATATTTTATTTCTTAACACCCCGATGCTACATGCCAAGTTTTGTTACAATCAGTCCACCGGTTCCAGAGAAGAATTTTTGAAGGGTTTTTACCATATATGGGCATCGTGGCCGTCTTGGTCATGTGACCTAATTTATTTATGTACACATTGGTTCCCCTTCATATAGATGTTTCATGTCAAATGTGGCTTTTTGGACAAGCAGATTCAGAGGAGAAGATCTTTGAAAGTCATTGTAATAAACATGTATCATTGCCCCGGGGTGGGAGCAAACCAGCTCCCGGGGACCAATTCTTTTTTCAGAATCATAAATAGTCAATTTGCCCATTTTCTTCAAGTTTTATTTTTCCTTCAAATGACATTTTACCGATTTTCCCCATTCAAATGCATGGGCGACTTATGTTGACCTTGCCATAAAATAGACCAGCGTCATCGTAAGGTCATAATTTATGTACACATTGAAGTCCTCTAGTCCACAATGATACTTGCCAAGTTATGTTGAAATTTCCCATCAAATGACATTTTGACGATTTTCCCCATTCAAATGCATATGCCATAGGCGACCTATGTTGACCTTGCCATAAAATAGACCAGGGTCATCGTAGAAATTGTAGTCCTCTAGTCCACAATGATACATGCCAAGTTATGTTGAAATTGTTCCACCGGTTCTGGAGAAGCAGATTTTTGAAGGGTTTTTTACCATACATGGGCATTGCGGACATCTTGGTCATGTGACCTGGATTTTTAATGTGCAGTGACATTGGTTTCGCTTCCTATAGATGCTTCTTTTTAAATTTGGCTTTGATTGGCCAAGCGATTTAAAAGAAGAAAATCTTTGAATATTATGGTAATATACATGTATGGGTGGGGGCAGACCTGTCCCTGCGGTCAATATATTTTCAGGATCATAAATCGTCAGTCCATTTGCCCATTTACTTCATATTTTTAGCTCACCTGAGCCGAAGGCTCACAGGTGAGCTTATAGGATGACCATGCTCCGTCGTTGTCGTCGTCGTTGTTGTCCACAATGTTCAAACGTCTTCTTCTCTGAAACCACTGGGCCAGTCAAAGCCAAACTTCATATGAGACATCCTTAGGAAGGGGGAACGAAAGTTTGTATAAATGATCTAGGTCACATGGCATGCCTCAGGCAGTGGAGCTCTTTAAAGTTTATATAAATCATGACCATAGGATGACCTTGACTTTTTTATGGCAAGGTCAACTTAGGTCGCCCATGCATTTGAATAAGAAAAATAGGAAAATGCCATTAAATGGCGAAATCGTGCTAGGAATAAGAAATGGACAGAAGAATTATGTTTATGGGCCAAGGGGGTTATCTGCCCCTGCCCCGGAACTATATACATGTATATGACCATAGTATTCAAACATCTTCTTCTCTGAAACCGCTTGGCCAATCAAGGCCAAACTTTATGTGGAGCAACCTTAAGAAAAGGAAATGAAAGTTTGTATAAATGGTCAAGGTCACATGACCAAGATGGCCGCCATGGCTATAAATAGCAAGAACCTTTAAAAATCTTCTTCTGCATAACCAGTCGGCCTATTATTTTGAAACTTGGCGTGAAGCATCAGGCAATGGAGTCCTACAAAGTTTACATAAATCATGACCCTTGGATGACCTTGACCTATTTTACGGCAAGGTCAACTTAGATCACCCATGCATTTGAATGGGAAAAAAGGAAAAACGTAATATATGTCAGAAAAGCATGCTTGGAATGAGCAAATGGATAGACGATTTATGCTCATGAAAATATTTTGGCCCCAGGGGATCGTCTGCCCCTGCCCCAGGGCTATATACATGTATATGACCAAAATATTCAAACATCTTCTTTCCGGAAACCGCTTGTCCGGCAAAATTAGGAAGTGGAAATGAAAGTATGTATAAATGGTCAAGGTCACTTGACCAAGATGGCCACCATTGCTATTAATAGCAAAAACCTTTAATAAAAATCTTCCTCTACAGAACCAGAAGGCCTATGATTTTGAAACTTGGCATGAAGCATCTGGGAATAGAGCTCTACAAAATTTGCATAAATCATGACCCTTGGGTGACCTTGACGGCTATGTCAACTTAGGTCGCCCATGTATTTGAATGGGGATTTTTTATGAATATCATTTGAAGGGCAAAACTTGCAGATAATTGGCAAATGGACTGAATTTTAATGATTTGAAAAAGAGATTGACTCAATGGGTCATTCTTCCCTGCCCCGGGTTATATACATGCATATTACCATTCTAGACAACAAGTCGGTATATAGCTCAGGTCTCAGGTGAGCGTTTACAGGACCATTGGTTTTCTGGTTTTCCTTCAAATGAAATTTTGACAATTGCCCCTTTCAAATGCATGGGCGATCTATATTGACATTGCAGTAAAATAGTAACGGACTTTGCATGGTGGCCGTCCGGACCATTTATATAAACTTTCGCCCCCCCCTCCCCCCCGCCCCCCCCCCCCTTCTAAAGATGCTCCACATGAAGTTTGGCTTTGATTGGCTAAGCGGCTTCAGAGAAGATCTTTGAAGGTTATTGTAATATACGTGTATTTTGCCCCGGGGTGGGGACAAACCAGCCCTTGGGTCCATTTTTTTAGATTCATAAATCTGCTGTCCATTTGCCTATTCCAAGCAAGTTTTTCCCGATTAAATGGCATTGTACCAATTTTCCCCATTTAAATGCATCGGCGACTTAAGTTGACCTTGCCGTAAAATAGGTCAAGGTCATCCCAGGGTCATGATTTATATACACTTTATAAGGCTCTATTACCCAATGCGTCATGTCAAGTTTCAAAATCATAGGCCTTCTGGTTCTTGAGAATAAAATTTTGCTATTTATAGCCATGGCGGCCATCTTGGTTATGTGACCTAGACCATTGACATAAACTTTCGTTTCCCTTCCCAAGGACGATCCACGTTAAGTTTGACTTTGATTGGCTACGCAGTTTCAGAGGAGAAGATCTTTAAAATTGTGAACGAAGGACGACGGTCGGACGCCGGAGCATTGCCATCCTATAAGATCACGTTGTGAGCCTTCGGTTCAGGTGAGCTAATAAAACCCGAGGAGGAAAAATTTAATTTGATAATCGTGTATTTATGCAAAGAGAACATATCGTAAGCCGAATGAGCAGCTATTTCCCAACAGGAAGCCACACAGCTACCCAAAACTTAACTAAATATATGAAAGCGTACATAATAGGCTGCTGGCCAGTAGGGCAAACCCTCCTCCCCCCAGACGGAATTTTCTGCACCATGATTTTCTGAAAGTATATTGAAAAAGCTATCAAAATACTGTTTTCTGCCCTCTGAAAGTGGAAGCGTTTGCGTTTAACGCTGTGTTTTATTATATGACCTGATACCATCTTTTGTATAGAAATAATGGGGGTAGACATAGAAAATCAATCATACCTCAGCTGTTACTGCTCCTAGGCCATTAAACTTGGTCTTTTTATAAAGCTTAGACATAGCCCTTTTATTCTATGACAAGTAATGCAAAATATCTTCTTTGCATATTCATGAAAATTAATGAAAACATGAAAATGGTAGAAAATCATTTAAAACCCATGAATTGACTCATTTTAGGCCTAAACTTTGGTTGTGGCGCATTTTTGTTGCACCAATTAGACAAATTTTATAAATTAATTGTTGTCATGAGCCTATTTGAATTTTGTCTCATTTGCATATTCATGAATATCAATTAAAAAGTATAGGACATTATCATAGCAATCATTTGATACCGATTTCAGCACTCTGGAGCGTTTGGTTGCTGAGGTATTAACCTTTTTGTTTGTATACCGCCTCCATTTTTCTGTGATTTTTCCCTAATATTTAAAGTTTTTGTCAATATTCGAAAAGCAAGAAAGTCAGAATGTTTGTGTGTCTTACCACATGATTATAGAACATTATCCTATCAATCATTTGATATCAATTCCAGCTGTCTAGAGCTTTTGGTCTCTGAGATATTAGCAATTTTATTGGTATACCTCCTTCATGTGCCAGTGATTTTTCTCTTACATTTTAAGTTTTATGAAGATTTTAGCATCAAGAAAGTCAGCTTGTTTATATATCTTATTACATGGTTACATAATACTGTCATAGCAATTATTTGATACAAATTTCAGCTCTTTATGACATTTGGTTGCTGAGATATAAACATTTTCATTGGTATACTCCCTCTATTTTTCTGCGATTTTATCTAATATTTAAAGTTCGCATCAATATTCGAACAACAAGAAAGTTGAATTATTCATATGTCTTATCACAAGATTATAGAACATTATAATACCAATCATTTGATGCCAATATTAGCTCTCTATAGCTATTGCTCACTGAGATATTAGCAAATTTATTGGTGTACCCCCTTCCTTTGGTAGTGATTTTTCTCCTTTATCTTATGTGTTCTTAAATATTTTAGCAAGAAGTAATTCAATTTGTTTATAAACCTTATTACCTGTTTATAGAATATTGTCATAGCAATCATTTGACACAAATTTCTTCTCTCTAGAGTTTTTTGTCACTGAGATATTAACAATTTTATTGGTATACCCCCTCCTTTGCCAGTCATTTTTATCTTCTATCTTAAGTTTTCTTAAATATTTGAGCAACAAGAAAGTCAGCTTGTTTATATATCTTATTACAAGGTTATAAAATGGTGTCATAGCAATCATTTGCTACCAATTTCTGCTCTATATGGCTTTTGGTTGCTGAGATATAAACGTTTCCATAGGTATACCCCCCGCAATTTTCTGTGATTTTTTCTCAAATACTTAAAGATTTCATCAATATTCGAACAACACGAAAGTCTGATTATATATGTATCTTATTTCACGGTTTTAGAATGTTATCATAGCAATCATTTGTTACCAATTTCAGCTCTCTATTGCTTTTAGTTGCTGAGCTATAAACATATCTGTAGGTATACCCCCTCCCTTGTTCTGTGATTTTTCTCTACTATTGAAAGTTCTCATCAATATTTGAATACCAAGAAAGTCGGATTCTTTCTGTATCTTATCACATGATTATAGAACATTATCATAATAATCATTTGATACACATTTCAACTCTTAGAGTTTTTGGTTTCTGAGATAGCATCATTTTTTGTATACCCCCTTTCTTTATCTGTTACTTTTCTAATATCTGAACTTCTTTTTAATATTTGAGTATGAAGATAACCAGCTTGTTTATATATCTAATTACATGGTTATAGAACATCGCCAAAGCAATCATTTGATACCTATTTCAGCTCTCTAGGTCTATCTGTAGCCAAGATACATGTGGTAATATAGGTGTACCACATTAATTCCTCTGCTTATTAGGGGTGGGGATGAGCACTCTGTGATATTACATGAAACAAATGGGCATTAAAGTGATCCTCTGACCAAACTGGCACCCATGAGAATTTGTTTTAAGGGTGCAAGGTACATCCTATAACACATTCAAACCCTTCAAATGGCAATAGAATAAATCTTGATTTTCGTCATTTTCATTAATATTCATGAAAAATGCAAATGAGTTAATTTCATTTAGGTCCATGGCGTCAACAAATTTGTCAAATTGTATTATTGGTACAATAACAATGAGGCACAATGATAGTTTGAGCCGCGCCATGACAAAACCGGATTTTTGCCTAGGCGAAAACAAAGGCGCAGATCAGCTTCGCGGTAACCGCGAAGCTGATCAGCGCCTTTGTTTTCGCTACTCGGATAGTACAATTCCTCTTCTACTTAAATCCGAAATTTCAAGCTTCTAACTCTTTTCTGAGCTTGTACAGGCCGGTTTGTGTCGGACGTGGTCGGAAACCCCGAAGACCGGTTTTCTCGCGTCGAGGCTCGTTTAGACCTGAAATTAGTTTAATGGGGATAATTGATTTTTAATTGTTTCTTTCTTTCTTTTTTTTTCATTTTAATGTTTTAATGAAAATTCATGCATATGCAAATTACATATTTTCCATTACTATAATAAGATAAAGGGCTATGTCTAAGCATTAAAATGAGACCAAGTTCAATGGTCTAGGATAAGAAACTACTGAGATATCTTCAATTTTCTATATGTACCCCCATTATTAAAACGCAAAAAATGAATATGTAGGGTAATAAAATGAAACATATCGTAAAACGCAAACGCTTCCACTTCCAGATGGCAGAAAACAGGGTTTGATAGCTTTTTAGCTCACCTGAGCCGAAGGCTCACAGGTGAGCTTATAGTATACCCATGCTCCGTCGTCCGTCCGTCGTCCGTCGTCCGTCCGTCGTTCACATTTTCAAAGATCTTCTCCTCTGAAACCGCTTGGCTAATCAAAGCCAAACTTCATGTGGAGCATCCTTAGGAAGGGGGAACGAAAGTTTATATAAATGGTCCAGGTCACATGACCAAGATGGCCGCCATGGCTATAAATAGCAAAAACCTTTAAAAATCTTCTTCTCCAGAACCAGTGGGCCGATTTCCATGAAACTTGGTATGTAGCATTGGGGATGTGGGCCCATCATAGTTTATATAAATCATGACCCTAGGATGACCTTGACCTATTTTACGGCAAGGTCAACTTAGGTCGCCAATGCATTTGAATGGGAAAAAATGGTAAAATGCTATTTAATGGGTAAAACTAACTGGGAATAGGCAAATGGACAGAAGATTAATGTTAATGGAAAATTTTAGCCCCTGGGGGGGTGTCTGCCCCTGCCCCGGGGCTATATACATGTATATTACCATAATAATGAAGCATCTTCTCCCCTGAAACCGCTTGGCCAATCAAAGCCAAACTTCATGTGGAGCATCCTTGGGAAGGGGGAAAGAAAGTTTATATAAATGGTCAAGGTCACATGACCAAGATGGCTGCCATGGCTATAAATAGAAAAAACCTTTAAAAATCTTCTTCTCCAGAACCAGAAGGCCAATGATTTTGAAACTTGGTGTGAAGCATCAGTGACTGGAGCTCTACAAAGTTTATATAAATCATGACCTTGGGATGACCTTGACTTATTATACGGCAAGGTCAACATAGGTCGCTCATGCATTTGAATGGGGAAAAGTGTTAAAATGTCATTAGTAGGGAAAACCTTGCAGGAAATGGGCAAATGGACTTAATTTTGATGATTCTGAAAAAATTTGGACCCCAGGGGTCTGTCTGCCCCCACCCCGGGGCAATATACATGTATATTACAGTGATATTCAAAGATCTTCTTCTCTGAAACTGCTTGGCCAATCAAAGCCAAACTTTATGAGGAGTATTGTTAGGAAGTGGGAATGAAAGTATATATAAATGGTCAAGGTCACATGACCAAGATGGCTGCCATGGCTATAAATAGCAAAAACCTTTAAAAATCTTTTACTCCAGAACCAGAAGGCCTATGATTTTGAAACTTGGCATGAAGCATCAGGCAATGGAGCTCTACAAAGTTTATATAAATCGTGACCCTTGGGTGACCTTGACCTATTTTACGGCAAGGTCAACTTAGGTCGCTTATGCATTTGAATGGGGAAAATTGTTAAAATGTCATTTGAAGGGCAAAACTTGCAGTAAATTGGCAAATGGACTAAAGTTTTATGTATTCAAAAAGAAATTGACTCCAGGGGTTGCTCTGACCCGGCCCTGGGGTTATATACATGTATATTATCATTCTAGTCAAACAAGTTTATTGGTATATATCTCGGGTTTCAGGTGAGCGTTTACAGGACCGTTGGTCCTCTGGTTTAATGTACTTTTAGAAAATCATAGTGTAGAAAATTTTCCCTTTGGGGGGAGGAGGTATTGGTAGCTAGACGACTATAAGGTGCAAACATCACAAAACTTCAATACCAAACTATAAAGCAATAATAACCACAACAGAAGTATCGCCTTGGAACGATCAGTAATTCAAAATAACTAATATAATTTAACCAGTTTGAAAGATAACCTAGGAGATTTAATTGAACATGTTTTCAAAAGAGAAGCAAGCCTGTGTATTGCAATGCGACAAATAACGAATATCATTGGATGGGTTGACTAAACCACATTTCTTGGGCAGGCTCAGACTTAAAGTTAACCAGTAATCCGATGATCGGTCAGTAGATTAGAAGATTTGCCTGTTTTTTTTTTTTGTTTTTTTTTTTTGTTTTTTTTTTTTTGTTGTTGTTTTTTTCTCCTAGGCACCATATTCCAACCCGACCACCCTTGAAACACGTATTTTCGGTCTGCATTTGAATGTTTGTAAAGTGTCGGTGGACAGAAAAACAGATCTAAAGGTAATGTGAAGGAAAATGACAAATTCAGAAGAAACTATGTAACAAAACTATGTAAGTAAGTAAGTAAGTAAATTTTATTATAGTGACATGTGTTATGTACAATACAAATACCAAATATAAATTCAAACAACACCCGGCCGCATTGGGCCTACAAGTCACTCTAATAATATAAATACATACAATGAATGAGAAAAAAGGTATAGCATAGTTTAACAAAATCATACGTGATTTTGAATATGTGCTATTCTGTTTATAGTACAAGGAAAATATGATGTTCCTAGAGAATATGCATAGCTAATCATATTGGCAATAGGCGTTAGATTTCAGTTGTAGAGTAAAGACTTTCTGCGTTTCATTGCATTAACAATAAATTTTGCTGCATAAATGAAATGATTGTCAACAACGTGTCTTAGTTTTTCAAAATCATTTAACATTAAGAAATTTGACTTAGTTTCAATTGCTTTAGAAATGAGCGTTTGTCTGAGGTCTTGATAGCATGAACATTTGAAAAGAAAATGAATCTCATCTTCTGTTTCTGTTGAGTTACAAAAATGACATACTCTCTCATGAACCTTTAAACCTGAATATCTCCCTGTCTCTACTCTGAGGGGTAAAATGCCGCACCTGAACTGGGCAAAATGTGATTTTTCAAGTTTTGTCATATTAGAAAGTAGATACTTTTCTGTACTATATTCAAATTTGAACTCCCTATATGTTCTAAGTTTTGATACAGTTTGTAATTTATCTAACTGATTAGATGTCTCACCTACAGTCTATCCACTCATATCCAGTGTCACATATAATCATATTTCACGTATAAATCAAGGTTTTTCCTTGAATTTTTGCAAGAAAACAAAAACACAGCCATTCAATTTCACGCATGCGCACTATGTAACAGAACGCTATCAAACAGCAAAAGTAAAGTAAATGGAAAAAGAGAAAAAAAGTAAAAAAAAAAAAACAAAAAAAACACGTACTTGTTACACTGACTTCACTATAATGTGTAAAGAGGTACACACAGTACTGATCCGACCGCTCCGACTCATTTCAGACAGAAAGGCAAAGAACCTGTGCAGACTTTTATTCGACGAAAACCAGTTTTTCAATCCATTTCAAAGAATGTAAAAAGATACACCCCATAAGCAACACATGTAGAAAACCTGTTTGCATAATTTTTGTATTACGTGTTTAAATGAATGGAAAATAACCCGGTAAGTTTCTGCAAATGCTTGTCAGAAAACGGTATACAAAATGTTATAATAAAATGTTTTAAAGAACTTTAAATATTTATTGAAACAAAGAAACTTGGCGTCTCAGTTGGCCACTTCGCCGGCGCGACGATCCCAATACTGTTCTACTGTGAATTATCTTCACGTTAAAGCTTCAGATCTGATTATTCTGTATATCTCTCTGTTGTACTTTGTCGCCGGACATACGTTTTTGGGAAAGGACCAGTCATCTAGCTCTTTGAACGTGTTATCAAAAAAAAACTATTTTGTGATGTTTCGTGACTGGTGCCTATGTCAGAATATGAAATGCATTGATTCCAGGTCCCTGTTATGCTTACCCAGCAGGCACATGACGTCAGATAGACGTCGATGCGTACTTAGCATTTCGGTATATATTCCAACATACACGTAAAACGTCTCCCTTACTTAGGATTGAGTCTATTGATATGGCACTAGTGTCATATCTTTTCTTGTTAAAATAATGCTCATCAGTGACCCTTTATAAACCGGCGACTAAAGTGATCAACCACGTGATTAAAATTTATTTTTGTGTTCTGGTGTTCGGCATAACCAGTAGGCAAATTGGCCATGGTTTTCTTAAAGAGCGTACTGTTCTAGGGTATGTGCACTTTACTCCGTGGAATTTCATTCAGTTTTTAGAAAACTATGACCGATTTGCTTACTGGTTCTGTCCGAATAATAATAAATAATAACTGATTTTAAGTCACGTGACTGTCCACCTAGGACAAGTGTCCTGTAATTTCGAGAATTTATACAAGCGAGAACGTAAATAAGCTTCTAAGCATTTTTATGTTTACTGGTTAACGACATGAAACAAGTCAACTGGCATTGGATACCCAAACAATTTATAATCATTGTCATACAATTTAATAAGGGCAACCAGTTGCTTTGCTTGTAAAGTGCTGTAATACGACTCGATTGTTTCTTCTGAGCGTTTGTTAGAATTCTCCCTCTCAGGGAATGATGGTATTTGGTCCTCAACCGCCATTTCCTTAAGTAAAAGTCTTGTGTCGGTCGCAATCGACTCAAATTTCCCGATGAAATCGTATTGAACGTGACAAGGATTGCAAAGTTCATACACAGGAGTCCAATGTTGGTTCCACGTTTCTGAACTCATGTTGAATTTGATCAGAAATTGTACAAATTCACTAAAGGTCACATCATTTTCGTAAACAAATGAAGACTGTGACGAGTTCTGCCGAAACATCTGAGCTATATTTCGCCCAAACTTCTTATGGAAATGGTAATCAATAGTAGTGTTAATAAATTTACTCCTGAAAGCCGACAGTAATCGTATTAGTGGCTCTCGTACGAAAACAACTTTTGTATAATTTTTCAGTCTATATTCCCTTTCCTTTGAAGAAAATGAACTTAGTAAAGTGTGTACATGTGCTCCGTGTACTGACTTCTTGGTTAGATTTAACGGGCTTGAGACATTTATTCTTCCCGTCAAGAAAAGAAAAACCCGCTTTAAATTTGTGCAAGCAACTTTCGGAACGAAGCAATAGATTGTCTTCTGTTCATCATTCACAATTAGATGTTGGAGTGTTAACTGTGAAAGATTCCCGAAGGAGTACCCTTTATCGCGCAGTTTTTGACATTCTCTTCTGAGCTGTGTAGATCGCAGTATCATTTCTGACGCCAATTGGGACGAAATATTCTGAAATAAGAAAGTAAATATCTTTGAATATGTCTTGAAAGATAGCTTTGATAAGCGCATGCGTGGCTGCGTTATTATCTTTAAGTTGTGCACTGAACAGTAAACGTAATGTATGGCATTACATACATTTATTTATACTTAGCAGTGAAATTAATGTATATCAAAAATGGATAAAAGTGATATTTTCACTTCAGAATTAATATTGATATTTTCACTAGTGATTGATATCAGCCGATTTTTTCACTGTAGAGTTTGGATTACTTCTGACGTTTCCATTGACCTGACGTCATTAAAATTAATGTGCCTCACTTCAGAAATTCAAATGCCTATAACCCCGTTATTTACGAACGAAAACATAAAGTGTAAAGTGTTGGTATTCATTTTCTTAGTTAGAACGTTAGGAACATTGTGGTATCAAAATTATTTGTGTTTTCAAAAATTTTTGGTTTTTGCATTTTCACCGCCTGCTTTGTGAATAGGAAAATGCCCGTGTATTGTTTAAAATGAAAAGAAAATTTACTTTTTATCGGTAAATACCAAATATATTTCATCTCGTGACTTGAAAACATCTAAATTTTCACTCGTGCTATGCACTCGTGAAAATTTTGATGTTTTGAACTCAGTCGATGAAATAAACTCGGTATTCACATCAAAAAAGTAAATATCCTCTATATATGTACTTAAATGCTAGTAACCGAAAAAGTTCTTCTTTTCTTCAAACTAGATTGAAAGAAACACAGAGTTTCATCCATTTGCCTTATTTCAATATTAAAATTATAAGGATGACACTTCTTATTTCCATTTCTAACAACTTACAGAAAGATTCAACACAATTTATATTATGAAAACAAGCTGTGAGGTTATATGCATTTTTTTTTTTTTTTTTTTTTTTTTTTTTTTTTTTTTTTTTTTTTTTTTTTTTTGAAAACTTCATGGACAGCACAATATAAATGAAGACTATTTGACCTCTGGTGACGGTAATACCTGCGATGGGACCTTTCATCCAGACGGTCAACTCTCTTGAATCCCTCAAAAACAAGTTGTAATTTATACTCCACTCGCCGATTGAATGTAGCCAAAGAAGAAAGGTTGCGAAATTATTAGCTCACCTAAGCCGAAGGCTCACAAGGAGAGCTTATAGGATGGCCATGCCCCGTCGTCCATCCGTCGTCCTTCCACAATTTCAAAGATCTTCTCTGAAACCGCTGGGCTAATCAAAGCCAAGCTTCATGTGGCGCATCCTTAGAAAGGGGAACGAAAGTTTATATAAAGGGTCCAGGTCACATGACCAAGATGGCCGCCATGCTCATATATGGTAAAACCCATAAAAAACCTTCTTCTCTGGAACCGGTGGACCAATTTCAACGAAACTTGTTATGTAGCATCAGGGACTCTGGCCCATCAATGTTTATATAAATCATGACCTTGGGTTGACCTTGACCTATTTTATGGCAAGGTAAATTTTGGTTACATAGGCTTTTCAATGGAAACAAAGTGAAAACGTTGAATTTTTCAGGAAGTTTTGAAGCATATTACCTGAAAGTTGGTAGATACAGACAACATGTTGAGCCAATGAAGTGTTAGGAGTATTAAAGGTCATGGACATTTCTTGACCTTGGTCAAAGGTCAGTTACAAATTAAATGTTAAACTCAGTAACAACTTGACCAATCAAAGCCATAGTTTATATGTAGTATCCTTGGGATAGGCGAACGAAAATTTATATAAATGGTCAAGGTCAAATGACCAAGATGGCCGCCATGCTATAAATAGCAAAACCTTTAACCAGAGGACCGAATGGTCCTGTAAACGTTCACATGAAATCTGCTGTATATACCAATAAACATGTTTGAATAGTATGGTAGTTAACCCCAGTGCAGGGGCAGATGAAGCCCGTGGGCCATTTTGTTTTTCAGAATAATCAATATTCTGTCCATTTGCCAATTTCCTGCCGGTTTTCCCCTTCAAATGACATTTTAACAGTTTTCCCCATTCAAATGCATAGGCAACCCATTGTTGACCTTGCCATAAACTGGGTCAAGGTCATCACAGGGTCATGATTTATGTACAAACATTGTAGTACTTTAGTCATCAATGCTTCACACCAAGTTTCATTGAAATCAGTCCATTGGTTTCAGAGAAGAGGATTTTTGAAAGGTTTATAACATATATGGGCATGGCGGCCATCTTGGTCATGTGACCTAGATTATTAATATATACATTGGTTCTCCCATCCTATAGATTATTCACATAAAATTTGGCTTTAATTGGCCAAGTGGTTTCAGAGGAGAAGATGTTTGTATATTATGGTAATATACATGTTTGTTGCCCCGGGGTGGGGGCATTTGAGCCCTTTGGTCCAATTTTCTTTTTCAGAATCATTAATATTCAGTCCTACTACCCGTTTCCTGCAAGATTTTTACCTCATATGACTTTTTAAAAGTTTTCCCCATTCAAATACATTGGTGACCAATGTTGACCTTGTCGTAAAATAGGTCAAGGTCACCACAGGGTCATGAGAAGGCCTACGATTTTTGAAACTTGGCATGAAGCATCAGGCGGAGGAGCTATACAAAGTTTACATAAATAATGGCCCTTGGATGACCTCGGCCTATTTTAAGGCAAGGTCAACATGGGTCACCCATGCTTTTGAATGGGAAAAATTGTCAAAATGTCATTTGAAGGGAAACACTTTATCGAAATGGGCAAATGGACTGAAGATTTATGATTCCGATAGCGTAATAGTTTGAGCGTCCGCTTCGGGAGCGGGAGGTCGTGGGTTCGATCCCGGGCCGGGTCATACCAAAGACTTTAAAAATGGTACCAGTGGCTACCTTGCTTGGCGCTCAGCATTATAAGGCAAGCACTGGCTTCTCTTCTCCCAAAACAGAATTTAGCATCACTAACATCGCATGTCTAATATGAAAAAGTCTGAATAATAACAAAAAGGTCCAAAAATAATCAATGACTGTATTCACTAGAGGACCGTATGAAAGACTGGCCGTTGTGCTAAAAACGTTATCCTCTATAAATATAGAGATTATTATTATTATTATTATTATTATTATTCTGAAAAAATGGACCCCAGGGGAAGGTCTGCCCCCACCCCAGTGCAATATACATGTACATGTATATTACCAGGATATTCAAAGATCTTCTTCTCTAAAACCGCTTGGCCAATCAAAGCCAAACATTAAGTGGAGCGTCGTTAGGAAAGGGGAGTGAAAGTTAATATAAATGGTCCAGGTCACATAACCAAGATGGCCGCCATGGCTATAAATAGTAAAATCTATAATTATAAATCTTCTTCAGAACCGGAAGACCTATGATTTTGAAACTTGGTCTGAAGCATCAATGAATACAGCTTTACAAAGTTTGTATAAATCATGACCCTGGGATAGCACTGACCTATTTTACGGCAAGGTCAGCTTAGGTTGCCTATTCTAGTTCACAGGTGAGCGTTTACATGACCATTGGTCCTCTTTTTAATATTATTATTATTATTATTATTATTATTATTATTATTACATTGCAGGATTTGCTAATCCATTATTTCTGCCATAATTGTATATTTTATAATTTGCATTAACAAACGAGAAAATATTTTGGGGTGCTTGAATTGAGAGGAACGTCGAAGAAGCTTGATGCACGACATTTCGTCGAAAATGTGTATTGTCGAAAATGTTGTAACATAAAAAATATTCACCGCAAAATTTTGAGATTTATTCCGTAGAAGACTAGCCCATAGGTCCACATTTTGAGCCACCAGCCACTAGGGTTAGGGTAAGGGTCTAGGCATGGGGACATTTTCGACAAATGTAATTTTCGACGAAATGTCGCGGAGGCGAAAAAGCTACAAAAAGGGGTGGTGTCACCAGATGGTATGGGTCGTATTGTATTCCATTGAAACTACTGCCTGTCGCGTCAACGACCACTTTATACCGACGAAACTATTATACCCATCTCCACAGCGGGGCAGTGAAAATAACAGCAATTCGGATTTGGAGATATTTAAGTTCATCGACTGACTCAGACGCGTCAAAGATCGACGATTCGGATTGTAACAATATGAATATTTACCGTGCGTGAAACCCAAGTGTAACGGAAAACTTGAGGCATTTCGCACTGATTTACCTTTCGTCGATCGCTTGACGCTTTCATCGCCAAACTACTGAAATGTGTTCAAATTTTAACGTTATGTCCGGGGGTCAAAGTGCGTTAATTAAATTCTGATTGACCAGTAGGAAGATAATTTCATTTCTTATTATGTTTGCAATTACTTTTTGTTTTATAATGAAATTGAATAATTTCATTACAATTACCTGTCAAGCCAAATTGCCGCTGGATCATTCTACAATAGCTATGTACAAGTTTTAAAACTTATCTTTATAATCAACATAAATTAAAAAGAGCGCATGATTCTTTTACACTTAAATAAAGTATAGGACGACGACCAATCTTAACACCCCATCTACAATGCCCGACCTAGTACGAATCAAGGTACAGGCGGCTCGCATTATCTCGACAATGGCAATGACAATGACATAGCTCTAGACTACCGTTTACGTCGAAAACTTTGTATTTCAACAGCGCATAACTCACGCTCCGCCCAAATCGACAAAACGGGTAACTTGAGATTATTTCCATTTCCCGGTTGTCAAAGTTTAGTTGATTTTACGATTCTTAACTACAATTTACTCATGAAATGCATACATACATACAGTATTCGATAATTGGTGTTTGGGTGGTCTTGTTTTATCTATTGTTTCAACAAGTTGTTTCAACAGTTTTCCATTATTGCTTTCAATGGTAAGGTATATCTTCTCATAATTAGCGTCAAAATAAAAAAGGTATCCATTTACCAGTGTCAGTCACGATTTCTACATTATAGCTTCTTACGATATACAATTTTGATAGCTATGGCATCACGAATTGGTTAACTCGTGATACTGATAACTCGAAGTGATGTAGGTCATTTTGATTACGAGTTAAAGAGAGAGTGAACTGTAATTTAGAAGTCAGAATTGAAAATGTTCAATCGATAAAGTTTGCTATATTTCTCAGTTTTACTCAAAACATAAACTATGGATACACAGAGCCCTGGTATCGTTGTGATCCAATCAAACCCAGTCATTCTCCATAGTCTTCACCTTCGCCAATTATTTAGGAAAAAGTCACCCGTACAAAACCACATTCGATCATCATTAGCGCTGGGTTTATAGTTACGCTATGCATAGCCTACTGTCAGTAGTCCTGCAACCTTCGAGATGAGCGGTCGTGTTTATTTTTACCCCCCCCCCCCCCTTCTGAGTTTTATCTGTAGGGATTGTAATCAAATTTCTGTTGAACATGTGTTCGCCTATAGAGCACAATGTTTGTTTGTTTATTTGTTTGTTTGTTTGTTTGAATTGATGCTTTCCGTCCCAGTCAACAGCTAAGGCCATGTCAGGACGTTGCCGGTATTTTAAGCTCACTTGAGCCGAAGGCTCAAAAGGTGAGCTTATAGGATGGCCATGCTCCGGCGTCCGTCCGTCGTCCACAATATCAAAGATCTTCTCCTCTGAAACCGCTTGGCCAATCAAAGCCAAACTTCATGTGGAGCAATCTTAGGAAGGGGAAACGAAAGTTTATACAAAATAATGGTCCAGGTCACATGACCAAGATGGCCGCCATGCCCCCATATATGGTAAAAAAACATAAAAAACCTTCTTCTCTGGAACCGGTGGACCGATTTCAACCAAACTTGGTGTGAAGCATAGGGGACTCTGGTGGCCCATCATGGTTTATATAAATCATGACCTTGAGTTGACCTTGACCTATTTTACGGCAAGGTCAATTTTGGTTATACCGGCTTTTCAATGAAAAAAAAAAGAAAACATTGAAATTTTCAGAAGTTTTGTAGCCTGTGACCTGAAAGTTGGTAGATACAGACAACATGTTCAGCTAATAAAGTGTTGTGAGTATTAAAGGTCAAGGTCATTTTTTTACCTTGGCCAAAGGTTATTTACAAATTAAATGTAAAACTTAATTTTCTCAGTAACCGCTTGACCAATCAAAGCCAAATTTTATATAAAGTATCCTTGGGATGGAGGGATGAAAGTTTATATAAATAGTCAAGGTCACATGACCAAGATGGCCGCCATGACTATAAATAGCAAACACCCTTTAAAAAATCTTCTTCTCCAGAACCAGAAGGCTTACGATTTTGAAACTTGACATGAAGCATCAGGGGTATGAGCTCTACAAAGTTTATATAAATCATGGCCCTGGGATGTCCTTGACCTATGTTATGGCAAGGTCAACATAAGGCGCCCATGTATTTGAAAGGGGAAAATTGTCAAAATGTCATGTGAAGGGAAAAACTCCATGGAAATGGACAAATGGACTGAATACATTTGATTCTGAAAACACCCCAGGGACAGTTCTGCCCCCACCCCGGGGCAATATACATGTATAATACCATAATATTCAAAGAACCGCTTGGCCAATCAAAGCCAAACTTCGTGTGGACCATTCAGGCTAAGGAAGAGAGGATGACAGTTTATATGAAAAGTCAAGGTCACATTACCAAGATGGCCGCCATGGCCATAGATAGCAAAAACCTTTAAAAATCTTTTTCTCCAGAATCAGAAGGCCTATGATTTTGAAACTTGGAATGAAGCATCAGGGAGAGGAGCTCTACAAAGTTTATATAAATCATGACCTTGGGATGGGATGACCATAGCCTATTTTATGGCAAGGCCAACATAGGTTGCCTGTGCATTTGGATGGGGAAAATTAGTAAAAAGTAATTAAATGGTGGGAAACTTGTTGGGAGTATGCAAATGGACAGAAGATTTATGTTTATGAAAAACAATGTTCTCAGGGGGTTGTCTGCCCCTGTCCCGGGGCTATATACATGTATATGACCATAATATTCAAACATCTACTTCTCTGAAACCGCTTGGTCAGTCAAACTCAAACTTTATGTGGAGCATCGTTAGGAAAGGGGAATGAAAATTTATATATAAATGGTTCAGGTCACGTGACCAAGAATCCACCATGGCTATAAATAGCAAAAAAAAATTAAAACTGAGATCCTTTAAGAGCAGTAAACACATTAATGAGAAAGGGGATGGGTCATACCGCGGTTTCGACTATTAAAGTCTCGTCAGTGACCCTTTAGATTTGGCAACATAGAGCCAAAGAGAATTACTGAAATTTTGCAACTTTCAACTGGGTAGTCGGTACAAAGACTAGTATTATCTAAATTGGACCAAATATGTTAAATATTGGTTAGACAATGAATCTTAACCGATAATAAATTTTTGATTTCTCAGAATATCTTCGCTGATCTCAAAGGATTAAAAAGAAAATATAACCTGCACTATGGATGATGTACGGGGAGACTTTTTAGGGCCGCCACACGGCACAACACTAGCTGCAGTAATAGCAAATAAAAATTAAAACTGAGATCCTTTAGAGCAGTGAACACATTAATGAGAAAAGGGGATGGGTCATACCGCGGTTTCGACTATTAAAGTCTCGTCAGTGACCCTTTAGATTTGGCAACATGGAGCCAAAGAGAATTACTGAAATTTTGCAACTTTCAACTGGGTAGTCGCTACAAAGACTAGTATTATCTAAGTTGGACCAAATATGTTAAATATTGGTTAGAAAATGAATCTTAACGGATAATAAATTTCTGATTTCTCAGAATATCTTCGTTGATCTCAAAGGACCAAAAAGAAAATATAACCTGCACTATGGATGATGTACGGGGAGACTTTTTAGGGCCGCCACACGGCACAACACCAGCTGCAGTAATAGCAAATAAAAATTTAAACTGAGATCCTTTAAGAGCAGTGAACACATTAATGAGAAAGGGGATGGGTCATACCGCGGTTTCGACTATTAAAGTCTCGTCAGTGACCCTTTAGATTTGGCAACATGGAGCCAAAGAGAATTACTGAAATTTTGCAACTTTCAACTGGGTAGTCGGTACAAAGACTAGTATTATCTAAATTGGACCAAATATGTTAAATATTGGTTAGAAAATGAAACTTATCCGATAATAAATTTCTGATTTCTCAGAATATCTTCGCTGATCTCAAAGGACCAAAAAGAAAATATAACCTGCACTATGGATGATGTACGGGGAGACTTTTTAGGGCCGCCACACGGCACAACACCAGCTGCAGTAATAGCAAATAAAAATTAAAACTGAGATCCTTTAAGAGCAGTGAACACATTAATGAGAAAGGGGATGGGTCATACCGCGGTTTCGACTATTAAAGTCTCGTCAGTGACCCTTTAGATTTGGCAACATGGAGCCAAAGAGAATTACTGAAATTTTGCAACTTTCAACTGTGTAGTCGGTACAAAGACTAGTATTATCTAAATTGGACCAAATATGTTAAATATTGGTAAAAAAATGAAACTTAACCAATAATAAATTTCTGATTTCTCAGAATATCTTCGCTGATCTCAAAGGACAAAAAAGAAAATATAACCTGCACTATGGATGATGTACTGGGAGACTTTTAGGGCCGCCACACGGCACAACACCAGCTGCAGTAATAGCAAATAAAAATTAAAACTGAGATCCTTTAAGAGCAGTGAACACATTAATGAGAAAGGGGATGGGTCATACCGCGGTTTCGACTATTAAGGTCTCGTCAGTGACCCTTTAGTTTTGGCAACATGGAGCCAAAGAGAATTACTGAAATTTTGCAACTTTCAACTGGGTAGTCGGTACAAAGACTAGTATTATCTAAATTGGACCAAATATGTTAAATATTGGTTAGAAAATGAATCTTAACCGATAATAAATTTCTGATTTCTCAGAATATCTTCGCTGATCTCAAAGGACCAAAAAGAAAATATAACCTGCACTATGGATGATGTACGGGGAGACTTTTTAGGGCCGCCACACGGCACAACGCCAGCTGCAGTAATAGCAAATAAAAATTAAAACTGAGATCCTTTAAGAGCAGTGAACACATTAATGAGAAAGGGGATGGGTCATACCGCGGTTTCGACCATTAAAGTCTCGTCAGTGACCCTTTAGATTTGGCAACATGGAGCCAAAGAGAATTACTGAAATTTTGCAACTTTCAACTGGGTAGTCGGTACAAAGACTAGTATTATCTAAGTTGGACCAAATATGTTAAATATTGGTTAGAAAATGAATCTTAACCGATAATAAATTTCTGATTTTTCAGAATATCTTCGCTGATCTCAAAGGACCATAAAGAAAATATAACCTGCACTTTTTTAATTTTAAATCTTACTCTTCAGAACCGGAAGACCTATGATTTTGAAACTTTGCCTGAAGCATCAGTGAATGGAGCTCTACAAAATTTGTATAAATCATGACCCCGGGATGACCTTGACCTATTTTATGCAAGATCTCAGGATTAGCGTTTATAGGACAATTGGTCTTCTGGTATTGGACTTAAGGGTGTTATGACATGCTTGAAATATAACCATCAGTGTGATTTTAATGTGTATTTGTTTATCTCAAATATCGAGGAAGGCCATTTTCGACCTCAAATTTTCGCCGTCTCAACTTCCTCTAAACATGTAGTATTCTGTATCTTAGCCAATTATTTAGGAAAAACATTTATAGCGCTGTGTTTATAGTTACGTACCCTCAGTAGTCCTACAAGCATCGAGGTGAACGTTCGTGTTCGTTTTTGCCCTTTCTTTCAGAGATTTATCTGTCGAAATTTTAAATGTCGCAACGACCAGTGCCATCACCTAGCTATATAACATTGTGCACCACGAACGCGTATATGCAGCGAGTAAACCACTGATCCCGTTTTAAATAAGACGTTTAGTTGGACGCGAAGGAACATATTATCTGAGATAAGTTTAGCTGCTGCCATTACCTCAGGAATCAGCGACGTATCGCTCGCCTATCTATAAACATTTCGATACACCGAGATCTGATGCGTATTTTGTTCAAACGGCGTACATGTGACGTACCTGCTACGTTCCTGTGGCGTATCTGTATTGGTATGAAATTTCACTTTCGTATGTACGGCGTATCAAAGCGTATGTGTTACCTACGTGTGGCGTATGTGCACGCCACACGAAACGTACCCGTGACGTACACGTTTCCACGGCGTATGCACTATGTTCCATTCTTATCTGCAGCATATCTGCTCTGTAACAAATGCGTTTTACTAACTGTCAGAACAGAACGGTTGCGTTCAGAGGTCGAAGATACCACTGAAGATTTCAAGATAATCTAGATTAATTCCAAAGAAAAACGCAGAAAGCATCTTCAGTAGCTCCCCATCCTGGTCGTGAGACTCCATTAACAAATACTCAGGGTAACGTAAACCTGAAAGAACCCGGCACGGCATTCTGGACCATGAGAAACATCTGATCCATGACTTTGGAAAAACGAAAACAAAACACATTTACATAGACAGAGGCATTTCAGGTACTCTACTAACGCCAAAAAATACTCCTAATACTCTTAATACGTCAAACATACATCAAGGCTGCGAAACGTACGTAGCACGTTTGTAGCACATACACCGTTGATACGCGAGTTACGCCACTAGTTCGTCGCTGATACGCCGTAGATACGAAAAGACAGTCCAGAATACGCCACTTTAACAGATACGAAAGATACGCTGGTATACCTGCTACGTTGCTTAATTAAAGACGTATAATTGACGTACCTTTCTAATCTTTATACGACGTATACGCTGTAGATACGCGAGTCGATTGGCAATAGTGTGACAGGTGTGTTACTCACTTTACATTTAATACTAGTATACTTACTGTGGAAAACGTATCCAATATAGCATATAAAATGCCAATGGAAAGTACAGCCAAAGTGAGGACAGTCAAAAGTAAATTCCGTTTCGAACACATACTTTTATTAATAGAAATTGGTAATAGCTAAACACTTTGAATTAAACGGTCAAACTTTAAACAAAACCAACTTGCGTGTTCAATAAACGTCGAAATCTAATCGCAGAAAAAGTTGAAGACGCTTATGTATTAATTAAAGCTTCTGGCTATACATAAATTGTATTACTATGTTTACAGTAGCTTAATAAAATAAAATATGACACAACCCAACACACATTGAAGTAAGGTTAAATTGAACTTCTTGTATAATCATTTGCAAGATCTGAATGAATAAGTGTAGTTTTATGTGTGTGCGGAATATGACAGCATATGTGCAAGGTTTTAGACGCAGGTGGCTTAAGGGACACATATTGCTTAATGTATTGACATTGTGTGTTTTGATATTTTTCTGCATTTTCTGGGCGAATAAATATATGATGGGAATCAACATTTACCTGAAAGGATGTGGAACTGGAACCAGAGACTGTCAGCCATACGTATTCGTGAGTCAGCATCATGTTTATAATAAAGCTTGAGTTACAGTTTATGAATTTCGTCATGTTAACAACTGACATTCGTTATAAACAGATTTTTCCTTTGTATAAACTAAAACGTTTTTCCCCCTATAATTTTTTATTCAAAACATAGATTGTGTGTACACGTAAGAACGGCCTTGTCGATTTGTTTGTTTCTTGGAATTGGTGCTTAACGTCTTAGTCAACAGCTATGGTCATGTCGGGACATTGCCTCCGTTTAATGGGAGTTTTACCCAAACTGAATGATTATGATGTCATGAAATCCAAAACGTGCATCAAATGTAGCCGATAAGGCTTATACGTATGGATGGTTTGACTTGAAACCACTTTTCCTGGGCAGGCTCAAACCCGACCGATTAAGCAATATTCAGATAGTCAGTTGCGCATATGCTTTGCCTAGAGGTACAAGCAGCCCGTTGAGGGCCCATATTCCCACCCGACCACCATTAAGGCGGTTCTAACGAGTGCCCACAATGTAAGTCGGGTGGGAATATGGGCCCCGCCCATTGGGTCTAAAGAAATAGATGGGCTGCTTGTGCCTCCAGGCAATGCTTATACACCACTGACTGACCATCTAATTACTGGTTAACCGCTCTGGTCTGAGCCTGTCCAGGAAACGTGGTTCAAGTCAAACCACCCCAACGAATTTAACTCTCTGCTTTATGTGCGTTGTGTTTTAGTAATATGTGCTAAACTATAATGAGAACATCTAATCCATACTTATATTTGTGCTTTTGTTGAAAAATAATTGCTTGATCTCATAGAGCTACCATTTTCTTTTTCAAGGTCACAAAGGACACGCTAACGCTGAAACAGATACAAACGGTCGGAACGACTGAAGATAAAACGATGGTGAAACATAATAGAAGGAAGCAACAAATAAATAAGCGTCCTTTGGAGAAACAACCACATAGAGAAATTAAAGAGGAAACTAAAACTGATGTTGTATACACAAAACAGAAAGTTAAGAAACCGAAACGTGGTCACAGTGAGCCTCCTCAGGGAAAAGAAGCAACAGAAAACCTAGATCAGAGAGATCATCAGGACATTAAATACCATGGTATTGACCTTATGATGTTGGTGAGTGAACTCATCAGGATAACATTGCCGTGTTATGTATACCCTCTTATACCCCACTTTTACATAGGAAACTGGGGTATGCAGGGGTATACCTAATTTTCTTGTTTTGATCCAAAACATACATTGTGGGTACTCGTTAGAACCGTGTAACAACAATGTATGTGGGGAGGCGATTCATAGGCGGAGGAAACATATTAAAAATTCAAACTTTTTCTGGTGAGATTTTCAATTTTAACAGCTGAAAAAATCTGTATATTGCATGGGCACGTTTTCGCAATGTGAGGTGATTGTGGCAGTGGTGGTATTCGTTATTTACGACTCCATTAATAGCTAAGGCCTTTTTCAGAAATTGGGGTTAGTAACTCGAAGGCATCGTAAGTTCGCCTACCTACCACATATACTTACTTACCACATATACTTACGATGGCCTTAAAATGACTATCTTAAAATTTACGCCCGTGCTATTCCAGTTTCTCTGAGCTATCGTAACTTTTAGAAATGAAAGGTGCCAGAACATTTCTTGATCATGTTCTTTCAGTAAGAAATTGATTTTTTGTGCCTTCACTAGGTTGAGTTTATTTTGAGAAATAACAAAAGCAGCTTTGGGTCCCAGCCCATTTTGGGACCTAATAATAGATGGGCTACTTGTGCCTCCAGGCAAAGCTTAGATATACACTCCTGAAATATGGGTTAATGTAAACCCAAAGAAATGAACCGAAACGGACGACTGTATAGGTCTAATCTGGTGCGTGATTTCTCTATTTTTTCACTTCTGTCGTTAGTACAATTTATTAAAGCTTTTGGAAATGTGTTAAACATATTAAAAATCAGAAAACTATTTAAAACTACATATCCGACTTTTGACCCCACAAGACCCAAACTGCCAGATAACGTCACAAACGTCACAAAAAGAAGATGAAACTACAAAATGTAAAAAAAAAAAAATAAAAAAATAAAAAATAAATAAAAATAAATAAAAATAAAATAAATAAATAAATAAATAAAACGTCCAAAAGAAAATATTTAATAGGCACGTTTTTATTTATATTTACAGCCCACATATACTTTCGATCCTGCATACAAAAACCCATGTTGGAACGAAAATGGAACCTTACGGTGTTTACCATACTTCTTCCTTATTGGGGTGAAAAAGTCAGGCACTACGGCATTGTGGAAACAAATTTCTAGCCATCCAGACTTCGCATTCCAAACATTACAGAAGGAGCAGCAGTGGTTTGCCGTATTGCGTTTTAATAAATCAGCAAGTGAGTTAATCTATACTGAACAAAAAAAGAAACGCAACAATAGGCCACCGAAAATTTTCGAGTTTAATGGTAAAACGTTGATAATTTCAGGTCTTTTGCTGTATGATTCCCATTCATGGGATATTAGGGTATACCATGCAAAAAACTGATTTTCCTTTTGATAAAAAATGAATGAGAATTTTTTGTTGTCTTAAATAATGCAAATCAGGAAAGATTTGCTCTGCGCATGCGCACACTTTTGAACTCCAAATCGTCAAGAAACAATGTCAGCTGCTCCCTAATTAAGATTCATGAAAAAAGAAGTAAAGTTCCACGACACACAAGCCCGTAATTAAAACCATCAAAATCCCTATATGTTTAATTGAAAGGGGGGTAATTTCAATTTTATTTGTTTTATTTCTTAAACATGTGAGTTATCTGCTGAGTGGTACATTGTGATTTTGAATGGGGGTTTATAGCGGATTTAAATCGTACCATTATTTTAATGCTTGCGCATGCGCATTGTGTGATTTTCTTCTTTCAGCATGCTTATGGCCGGCATCGAATAACTCCGTAAATACTCATCAAAATTAAAATCGGTTTCTTGCATTCGGAAGCCTGATATCTCATGCATAAGTAGAAAATGCATTGATTTCTGATTGTATCATAGTTTTCTCAAAATTCAGTGGAATATAATTGTTGCGTTTCTTTTTTTGTTCAGTATATATATTTTGACGCGATGAAAACTACACGACTGAAGATAAAACGATGAGGTGATTGTGGCAGTGGTGGTATTCGTTATTTACGATTCGAAGGCATCGTAAGTTCGCCTACCTACCACATATACTTACTTACCACATATACTTACGATGGCCTTAAGATGACTATCTTAAAATTTACGCCCTTGCTATTCCAGTTTCTCTGAGCTATCGTAACTTTAAAGGCCTATTTACATGGTATGCTTTAGCATATGTGCTAAAGCATATATGCTAAAAAAGCACATATGCTTTTCCGTTTACACAGTATGCTGAGAGCACATATGTTCTGATTTCCCTCCATTTACCTGGATATTTATAATTGTCTGTGTTGCAAAACACAAGAATGGAGACTGAGGACATGTTCATAGTTCCAATTTGCATGTTGTTTATTGCACATGCTTATGAGCAGTTGCAGCGTATATTTTTATTTTAAATGTCTGTTCTTCTGTCAGTTTTAATTCTGGCTCATTATTTTTTCTATTAGAACTCATTATTTAACAAAGTAAACATACATGTACAAATGTAAAATTCCTCAAAGACAGATACACTAATTATATGTCTGTGGCATTATCAGGTCTTGCTGAGGTTGAAAAAGCAATTAACCCCATTGAACTCTCTGTTGATTGGCCAAATGCGTATGCTTTTTAGCATAAGGATAGAGCAAGTTCTATTCCGTATGCTTAGCAGATGTGCTGAAGCATAGCAGTAAAAATCTCAATTTAGACGGTATGCTTAGCACATATGCACAAAAGCATATATGCAAAAGCACACCGTCTAAACTAGGCTTTAGAAATGAAAGGTGCCAGAAAATTTCTTGATCATGTTCTTTCAGTAAGAAATTGATTTTTTGTGCCTTCACTAGGTTGAGTTTATTTTGAGAGATAACAAAAACAGCTTTGAGCCCCAGCCCATTTTGGGACCTAAAATAGATGGGCTACTTGTGCCTCCAGGCAAAGCTTAGATATACACTACTGAAATATGGGTTAATGTAAACCCAAAGAAATGAACCGAAACAGACGACTGTATAGGTCTAATCTGGTGCGTGATTTCTCTATTTTTTCACTTTTGTCGTTAGTACAATTTATTAAAGCTTTTGGAAATGTGTTAAACATATTCTAAATGATATATAACACAAGGCTTATAAGGTTTAATGAACATGGATGCATATATTCAGCATAACTACAACAACAACTTATATACGTCATTTCAAACATACATACTCAATAATCATTTGGCAATATAGAGGCAATGATCACCCTTCATTCGCCGCAACAAAACCTTATATGCAACATACTTTCTGTTCTATATAAAATACACGCCAATAACGAGCTTACGCTTTCAGTGAGGGTGGAGCCCTGTATGAGGACAGAGGCACCCTGTGTGACTGAAAACTGGGGTTTCAGTGAGGGTGTGGCCAGCACCCTGTGTGACTGAAACGAGGATTCAGTGAGGATGGAGCCCTCTGCAAAGAGGATAGAACACCCTGTGAGACTGAATGTTTGCATGTAACCCCAGTGAGGATGGAGCTCATGGCATGATTGAGCAGAAGCATCCTGTGTGACTGGGGTTGCCAGTGAGGATGGAGCCCAAATGGCAGGCAGATGCATCCTGTGTGACTGGCGTGTGGCGTGGATGTAGCCCAAACGACAGGCATGTACATCCGGCACCGAGGATGGAGCCCTGATGGCGGGCTGAAGTTGGAGTATGGTAAGTGCGGATGGAGCCTGAATGAAGGCAGAAGCATCCTGCACCGAGGATGGAGCCCTAATGACGGGCAGATGCATCCTGCAAATAGTATAGTGCGGATGGAGCCTGAATGGAAGGCTGATACATCCTGCACCGTGGATGGAGCCCAAATGATGAGCAGAAGCATCCATGGAATTGATTACCGGCGTTTATTCCACATAGATGTATGTAATGTGATTTTGGGTATAAGATTCTCTAATGAAGGGTAAGCATCCCCGGAAAGAGTGCAAAGGAAAAACAGACACAAAGACGATTGGAGGCGGATGGGGAAGGTGGTGGTTAGCGTTAAAATTAGCTCCGCTCTGACTGAAAATTGCTACAACACTAGGCTGGCCAAAACGCTGCATATCATTAAATGAACAATTGCAATGATTGGCTGAAAAAAATAAAACAAGGATATACTGTTGCTAGAGGCGCTGTGAGGAATTAAACATACACCATTTAAAATTCATGTCTAAACGACATCCACTCTAAATGATATATAACACAAGGCTTATAAGGTTTAATGAACATGGATGCATATATTCAGCATAACTACAACAACAACTTATATACGTCATTTCAAACATACATACTCAATAATCATTTGGCAATATAGAGGCAATGATCACCCTTCATTCGCCGCAACAAAACCTTATATGCAACATACTTTCTGTTCTATATAAAATACACGCCAATAACGAGCTTACGCTTTCAGTGAGGGTGGAGCCCTGTATGAGGACAGAGGCACCCTGTGTGACTGAAAACTGGGGTTTAAGTGAGGGTGTGGCCAGCACCCTGTGTGACTGAAACGAGGATTCAGTGAGGATGGAGCCCTCTGCAAAGAGGACAGAACACCCTGTGAGACTGAATGTTTGCATGTAACCCCAGTGAGGATGGAGCTCATGGCATGATTGAGCAGAAGCATCCTGTGTGACTGGGGTTACCAGTGAGGATGGAGCCCAAATGGCAGGCAGATGCATCCTGTGTGACTGGCGTGTGGCGTGGATGTAGCCCAAACGACAGGCATGTACATCCGGCACCGAGGATGGAGCCCTGATGGCGGGCTGAAGTTGGAGTATGGTAAGTGCGGATGGAGCCTGAATGAAGGCAGAAGCATCCTGCACCGAGGATGGAGCCCTAATGACGGGCAGATGCATCCTGCAAATAGTATAGTGCGGATGGAGCCTGAATGGAAGGCTGATACATCCTGCACCGTGGATGGAGCCCAAATGATGAGCAGAAGCATCCATGGAATTGATTACCGGCGTTTATTCCACATAGATGTATGTAATGTGATTTTGGGTATAAGATTCTCCAAACATAAAACCTGATTTAATGAACAGTAATCAAGGCCTCCACATCATAATATACTCAAAAGTGAAATTTAATCAGGTGATTGTCCCAAAATCAATGTAGGAAAGTATTTGAAGGAAATATAGATTGATATACAATATTTACAAAACATTAAACAAAGGGAAAGCAATCGAAAATACAGGAACACAAAGCAATAATCAATGTCATCGTTCTTAAACTGCAGCTAAGGCTAATTGTGCATTGCGAAGAGCAGACTCATTTACATCAACATACACTTTCCAAGCATCAGATGACCACCTGCCTAACTTTTGCAGAACACTAATGGACAGCTTAGCTGAATGGCCTGCACAGGCAGCTCCTCGTCGCAGGCTGTGTCCGTTAAAGTCGACATCATTGTAATGTAATAAACGGAGTACCGTGCGCATTTCTTCAATGAAATAGTATCTACTCAACACATCACCATTTGCAAGTAAAAATAACGGATCATTGGCTTTGGCTCCAGATTTTAAACGTAAACTGTAGCATCGTCTCATCAACGTGACAGGACAAATGTCTGTATCATTAGCAAAAATCGGAATATTTACACCCGCAGAGCTTGTGTCTGACTTTGAATGCTTGAGATGAAGTGAGAAATTGGTGTTATCAGATGCGAACTGAATATCAGCTGTTATGTCTTTTATATTAGGGTTCGAAGGCAGGAACGAAAACACATGTTTACTGTTGTGGATATACTTTAATACTGAATTCTTGAAAAGATGACCAAGTATCTGAGAGAGTGAAACAATCATAATGCTTCATTAACTACTAGATAGGAACACCCACAATAGATGATAAGCTGTAGTAACATATCAGTGTTTATGTCCAATTAAGACATTCCAAAGAGATGGAGACTTGCATACATAACATCTCCTCCCTGCTAATTTAATGCTCATGAAATAAGAAATAAATTTGCCCATTAAATTTGATAACTGTTTCTGGAAAAAGTTTCTTTTCATTAAGATAAAGAAAACAAGGCAAGTATAATATCTTGTTTTGAAGATATCCATTCTAAGATTTCAAGAACAAAGAATTCGTAATCATCACTTTTGTAAAAGTCGGTCAAAACTGCTACACTGCACTGAAAAAGTAATGCACTGTCAGCGAAATAAAAGTAACTACTCTGAATACATGTATAAGCAATACGTGTATAGTTTTTATTTACAGTTCTAAACGTTTTGGTGGTTTCCGCATCCTCAGAGGATATCGTCTTTCATCTTCTACCTTTGTCTCTGACTTAACACTTGCAGCCTGTTGTGCAACGTTAGTACTCTTGGGTGTAGAAACATTTATTGGAACCGATGTTTCAATTTGTGGTTCAACCACCGGTTGTTCTTTCTGCACATTCGGAACGATCTGAGTCTGCACTGCTTCTGGCTGAGGTTCAGGTAACATACTCAGATTGCTCTCGCGAATTTGGTCTGCATGTCTACGCCATAACGAATTCGAACCTATGTCTACTTTGTACATTAACGGTCCTGTACGTTCCTGAATCACGCCCGGAACCCACTTATCTTTAGTGCGATAGTCCCTTGTGATTACTGATTGACCAATCTGAAACTCCCTTTCCCTCCCCTTATCTGAAGAGAATGCGCGTTTCATTTGCGAGTCTCTAACTCGTTTTTCGACATTAGGTTTCAGCAAATCTAATCTTGTTCTCAAGTTACGATTGAGAAACAACTTCGCTGGCGTTTCATTCGTCGTTGCATGAACCGTGTTGCGGTAGTTCAAGAGAAAATTTGCTATTTTCTTGTTCATATCGCCTGGTTCGTTTCTCATTGCACGCATGCTTTGCTTGAACGTTTGTACAAAACGCTCTGCCTGACCATTGGTCGCGGCATGGTATGGTGCTGATCGTAGATGCGTTATTCCGTTGCTTTTCATGAAGTGCGCGAAGGTACTATTCACGAACTGTGGCCCATTATCGCTAACGAGCTGTTTGCACAGGCCATTCCTCGAGAAAACAGACCTTATGACATTTATAGTTTTCTCTGTTGTTGTTGATTTCATCATAAAAACTTCTGGCCATTTAGAATGTGCATCAATCATGATAAAGAACATTCTATTCATGAACGGTCCTAAGAAATCTACATGCACACGTTCCCATGGCGAAGTCGGCCATTCCCATGGATGCAAGAATGCTTTCGTAGGCTCATTTTGTTGCTTTTGACAACCATTGCATTGCTTAACCAGTTGTTCGATGTCCTTATCGATACCTGGCCAAAATACGTAACTTCTCGCAAGCGATTTCATTCTGACTATGCCTGGATGAGTCGAATGAAGTAAGTTTAACACCTTACTTTGTAGTTTAGTCGGTATGACTACTCTTATACCCCAAAGTAAACAACCTTGGTGTATCGTAAGCTCATTTCTACGACTGTAAAATGGCGCTAGCAAACTTCCTTTTGGCTGAAATTGCCACCCATTTTGCACTTGCTCATAGACTTGTGATAACGTTTTATCACACTTCGTCTCGCGCTGAATATCTGCATGTGTCATCGGCAAATACTCAATCTGCGACATGTGAAATATGTCTTCCGCGTTTGGCTCATCATCATCTTCATTATTTGATGATGATAACGGTAATCTGCTCATGCAATCGGCATTGCAATGACGTTTCGTACTCTTGAATTCAATGTCATAATTGAAACCAGAGAGAAATAGCGCATATCGCTGTAACCTGGCAGCAGATGTAACAGGTATGCTCTTACTTGGACTGAAGATTGAGGTTAACGGCTGGTGGTCTGTTAACAATGTGAACTTTCGACCAAATAAGAATGCGAAAAACTTCTTTACTGCCCAGAAAATTGCTACTGCTTCTCTGTCAATTTGCGCGTAGTTGCGTTCAGCCTTGGTCAATGACCTGGACGCAAATGCTATTGGCTTTTCCGAGCCGTCCGGCATCACGTGAGATAGAACTGCCCCTAATCCGTAAGGTGAAGCGTCGCATGCGAGTCGTAACGGAGCCTGAGGGTCATAATGTGTAAGCACAGGCTCTGATGTGATAAGCTTTTTGACATTTTCGAACGCAGACTGACATGCATTAGACCAAACCCATTTACGATTTTTCTCAAGCAGTTCATTCAACGGTTTGATTACTGTCGACAAATTTGGCAAGTAGCGGTTATAATAATTAACCAAACCCAACAGTGATCTCAGTTGCGCAACATTCTGCGGCATAGGTGCATTTAGCACTGCATCGACCTTGTCTTGCATTTTCCATAGACCTGATTTGTCAATTTCATGACCACAGTATGTAACCCTGTCCTTCATAAAGAAACACTTATCAATGTTAACTCTTAGTCCATATTGTTGAAGTCGTTGAAGCACATTCTCCAGGTTCTGAAAATGTTCAGCATCATTTCTGCCAGTTATTATCATGTCATCCAGTATGCACTGTACACCCGGTAATCCCTGTAGAATCGTATCAATGGTTCTCTGCCAAATCGATGGTGCTGGCGATATACCGTACGTCATTCTGTTGTAACGGTACAGTCCCTTATGTGTGTTTATCGTGAGGAGGGGCTTCGACTCCTCACTGAGATGCAGCTGTAAATAAGCTTGGCGTAGATCAATTTTCGTAAATTCTTCACCCCCAGCAAGGTTAGCGAAAACATCATCTGTTTTTGGTAATGGGTATTGATCAACATTTAACACTGGGTTCAGAGTTACCTTAAAATCTCCACAAATTCTTACTGACCCATCTTTCTTTGGAATAGCTACTATAGGTGTTGCCCAGTCACTCGTATCTACACGATAAATAATTCCCTGTTGTTCTAGCTTTTCAAGTTCCGCCTCAATTTTGGGTTTTAACGAATATGCTACCGGTCTTGGCTTCATGAATTTTGGTGTTGCATCTGGCTTAAGATGTAATGTAGCCTTTATATTGTTAACACTACCAATTCCGTCCTGAAAAATACTAGGGTATCTCTTCAAAATATTATCCAAATTTTCACCACTTTGAATTCCAGTAGAAACACTGTGTAGAAATTTAATATTCTTCCAGTTTAGCTGAATTTTCTTTAGCCAGTCCCGTCCAAATAGAATTGGTCCTCCTTTTTCTACGACATACAATTTCAACATAGCACTTTGCCCTTCATATTCAACTTTCACTTCAAAAACACCCAGGGGTATAACTTTCTCACCAGAATAGGTTTTTAACGTTATTGGTGTATTTGACAACTTGCTGGTACCAAAATGTGTGTTATAATCCTGCTTTGAAATTACAGACACTGCTGAACCTGTATCCAGCTCCATTTGTAACAATTTACCGTTTACACGGGGTGTAATCCATATCATGTCTGACTTTGGCTTCTTACTGTCAACACTGTTACATTCAGAAAGTGCGGAAATGACATATTCGTCATCACTGTCATCCCCTTTATCCACAGAGTGCAGCTTCTTTTTCAGATTACTATGCTTTTTCGATAAACATGCACGTTGTATGTGTCCCTTTTTGGAACAAGCGTGGCATATTTCGTCTTTAAATTTACACTTATCAGGAGTATGGTTTGTCCCATTGCACCTAAAACAGGGCTTCTGTTTTCTAGGTTGGCTCTGCTTTGAAGCAGGTCTACTCGGCCCCCTTCCTTTCTTTAGCTTGTGCACTGCAGCCTCATTTTGCAATGACTGCAATTCTGTTGCATCCTTTGCAGCAGTTTCCATAGCTTGGGCTACCTCCAAGGCTCTATCTAACGTTAAGTCAGCTTCCGACAGCAAACGTTTTTGTATGTTTTCTGCTTTTAAGCCACATACTAATCTGTCCCTTAGACTGTCATTGAGATTAGCTCCGAATTTACAAAATTCTGCCAACTTTCTCAATTCCGCTATATACTGTGTTACCGACTCTCCCTCTCGCTGATTGCGTTTGTGAAAACGGAAACGTTCAGCTATGACAAGTGGTTTCGGCGACAGATGATCCTTGAGGAGTTTAACAAGATCCGCATAGCCCTTTGTAGACGGTTTATCCGGTGACGTTAAGTTTCTCAACAAACTATACGTTTTCCCACCAAGCAGAGTTAGTAATGCAGATACCTTTTTGTCTTCTGCAATTTCATTTACCGTAAAATATTCCTCAAGTCTCTCTTGATAATTTGTCCAAGATTCTTGTCCTTCGTCAAAAGGTTCAATTTTTCCAATATATCCTGCCATGTTTATGGAATTGTAACAACCAAGAAAAGTCTCACAATTTATGTCATATAAACGAAGAAGTTCTTTGAATTGTTACTCCATTAAAACAAACTCGTCGCCACTTGTTATGTCTTTTATATTAGGGTTCGAAGGCAGGAACGAAAACACATGTTTACTGTTGTGGATATACTTTAATACTGAATTCTTGAAAAGATGACCAAGTATCTGAGAGAGTGAAACAATCATAATGCTTCATTAACTACTAGATAGGAACACCCACAATAGATGATAAGCTGTAGTAACATATCAGTGTTTATGTCCAATTAAGACATTCCAAAGAGATGGAGACTTGCATACATAACATCAGCCATGCATAGATTGTACTTTAGTGCGACTTGTAAATTCTCCACATCGCAGAAACCCAAACAATGCCATTGTACAAGCTACAGACATTAAAAGATTGTTGTACATAGACGTACGTTTTCCTACGAGATATTGTACCATCGATTGCAAAATTGTGTAAGTGACAGGCAATCGTGTTCGTTTAACATGTTTTTGCAACCTTTTGACTCCCCGTAAAACTAATCTTTACTTCCCTGAATTTCTATATCAGGAAAATTGGCAACCATATCCCTGACAACATAACAGTGTTTAATGCCTGACAAATATTCAAACATTGGCCCGTAAATGCACCATCTTCACTGTATACAAAAGCCATCAAGAACTATAAAGGGAAGTAACTCAAAAGGGACTGGCCCCTAGCCCTTAATTTTTGCATGTGCATATTTGGCCCATTTATATCCAGATGCCTGTAAAGTTTCATGAAATTCCATCTAAGGGTCTTCAAGATATTAAAGAAACAAAACGTTACGGACAGACGCACGGACGGACACACGGACGCACAGACGGACGCACGGATGAACTCCCGGTCCTGAGTGTAAGCTGGGCAAAATTCCTGTACCATTATCATCGGAATATTTACACCCGAACAGCTCTGTCCGATTTTGAATGCTTGAGTGGAAGTGAGCAGTTGATGTAAACAGATGCGAACTTAATATCAGCCATACATAGATTGTACTTCCTTTCGAATTAATATTGCGATTGTAAAATGGCAAAATAAATAATAAAATAAAATGACATGGTATAAGCAACAGACAGCAAAACATTGGTGCTAACAGTTGTAAGCTTCACTAAGAGATATAACATCATTGATTGCAAAATTGTGTAAGTGAACTTTTAACATGTTTTTGAAACCTTTAAAATTTCCCGCTCCCAGTAAGACTAATCTAAACTTGGCAACCACAACCTTGACTACATAAAGGATTGTTTAATTGAGATATATGTCAAGCCCGTATCAAAGCAAAATGGTACGAAATGAAAGACAAAATAAACAAACATGTGTTAGTGCGTATACATTTGTAAAAAACTAATGCAGACGGATACTAGTGGTGTGCTCCTTCCGAAAGACCGTTGTAAAGAATTCTTTGTACAGTGTTCATAATATGAGAACTCAGGCTTCTTCGGAGGGACTAGTTGGACAGGGTTCTGCCGATGGCACAATATGTCTAAAGGTCGCATGTCTGATTGGTTTGTGTAAAGCATGTAGAAAGGAGTTATGGATGCTGAACTAGCTATTATGATGTAATTGGTTTGCCGAGTGGTGGCCTGGAGAATGCCAAAGTTGGCTTCATTAGAAATGTCAATAGCTTATCATTAGGAACTCGTGCCATTTCATGCGATTGCTGTAACAGCTATGTTGTGGTCGCACAAATGGGTCAGAAAGCGTATCTGATTTCATGTGTTAGATATCGTTGCAGTTTGTGCGAGTAATTATTTTCAAGGGAAGAAGTAGGTCAGCACTAGACTGGCTACAGCCGAAACATGCTTATGTTTGAAAATATGCATAATTATTAAGATACATGTTCATCTCTAGTTAAATTATTTCTTTCTTTTGACAAATTCCATCTCTGCTCCGATCCACTGTTTCATGTTTGAAACAGAGCCATCAGAACAAGACTAGAATAAAACTAATTGATGAAAGACATGTTTTATGGACTGGAGCCAGTCTAAGTCAGCACTTATTTAAATACGAATCTAATGCTACAGTAATAATAGTGTCTAGCAGTTACCGCCTCTACACTGCTGCACATTGATGATACAGTAGTTTTTTATCCGACGCAGCGAGGCTTAGCTGCCGAATAATTCATGTGATTAAACAAGCTAGGCTATTCCTGTCTTGTTGTTCGTTGTTGTACATTGCCTTTTTAAAAAGTTCATGTTTATAGCGATTATCTTGAATACATATCAGCGGGCATATCAGCTGTCATTTTAACGAAATCCCAGGCACGCCCCTAAATTTCCCAACGCGGTTACAAGTCCGCTACACTTTTGTGTCATAGCAGGTTGTAATTCGAGTTTCTTTGTTGATTAATAATTGTCTTTCACAACACAAGATCGAAAGCCTGAAAACGTTGATAGATGTCCACATGGCCCAACATGACAGAGTGTGTGTACATGTAACTCATAGCCAACGGCAGACACATGAAGAAACTTTCATGATAATATTGACACTATGCGGCTGTATAATTTAGGAAGACATCACAGTAGGGTAGCCCTTGCTTTAAGTGTCAAACAGGTTTGTTCCATCCGTTATCCCTGTCTTGAAAAATACATAGCTCATAGCCAACCGCATACACATGAAGGAACTGCCATGATAATATTGACATCATGTGGCTGTATGAACAGTAGAATAACTGTGCGTTAAGTATCATAAAGTTTGATTCCCTTCGGTACCCCTGTCCTTTGAATACACAGAGCATCGCCAACGGCATAATGAAGGAAATCTGAAACTAGACCAAACACTATACAGTTATATCCGACATCACCGATACCTTAAAGTACATTATGTGAGTCATAATAAAAGTGTTGTGGTGTATGAAGTTGCATAAGCCCAGAAAAGAAGAACTACATGTACTGCAATTATATAACTCAGAGAGAGAGATTGGAGAACATAATGTTTAATGAAGAGATGGATGCCTTAGTAAATGTCTCATATATATGTTGTATGTTATAGAAATATACTTATCTTAGTCTAAATCGCTGTATTGCAGCATAAGCATAACTGCGCTGTATCTATTCGGTCTTTCCGTCTCTGATTTGTGGATTCATTCTGGATGACTTCTTCAACCTAGCCATCGTGCCCCATGAGTGTTAGTCCCTTCTGATTCTCAACATTGATCGGGGATCGCAAGCAAAGTTAATGTAGAGGTTCATTCTGGCCATTGCAGACTGCGGCTCCATTAATGACTAGCACACGCTGCATATCTATGAATCACCCGCTGAATGAAATAACGTTAATTGGTGGCAATGAATCTATTGGTCTATTGGTATACCTTGGGTCCATTGTGAGCCTGATCCCGTCTGATTCTCTCCAGTAGCCGTGGTATCGGTCGAGTTGAGGCGGTGATTTATACTTGCAACGGCTGATTGTAACTCGATTAATTGTCGGCACACCTCAGCTGATGACTCATTCGCTGAATTCCCGGGTGACCCATTTCCAGCTGCATTGTTCACCTCCGTTTGTCTCCCGGAAGAAATGTTTTCGTTAGGTGCAACGTTTTGAGTTTGATTTTGGGTCCCTGTTGTCCCCGTTAATCTATCGTACACTTGACGTATATATCTAACCCCAAGGGTTGATGGTAATTCCACACCCAGTGCCTTTAGACATGGTGTCTGAACACTGAGCGGTGAACGGCTTCTTTCGACGGTTCGTCCACGGTTACGTATCCTCAGATTATTTGTCCGTTCCTTGCTACGTCCAGTACGTTCCGACATGATTGTTTGTAATCCGTAAACGAATTATGGAAGAAATAAAATATTAGCGTTAAAATTAGCTCCGCTCTGACTGAAAATTGCTACAACACTAGGCTGGCCAAAACGCTGCATATCATTAAATGAACAATTGCAATGATTGGCTGAAAAAAATAAAACAAGGATATACTGTTGCTAGAGGCGCTGTGAGGAATTAAACATACACCATTTAAAATTCATGTCTAAACGACATCCACTAAAAATCGTAAAACTATTTAAAACTACATATCCGACTTTTGACCCCACAAGACCCAAACTGCCAGATAACGTCACAAACGTCACAAAAAGAAGATGAAACTACAAAATGTAAAAAAAAAAATAAAAAATAAAAAATAAACAAAAATAAATAAAAATAAAATAAATAAATAAATAAATAAATAAATAAATAAATAAATAAAACGTCCAAAAGAAAATATTTAATAGGCATGATTTTGTTTATATTTACAGCCCACATATACTTTCGATCCTGCATACAAAAACCCATGTTGGAACGAAAATGGAACCTTACGGTGTTTACCATACTTCTTCCTTATTGGGGTGAAAAAGTCAGGCACTATGGCATTGTGGAAACAAATTTCTAGCCATCCAGACTTCGCATTCCAAACATTACGAAAGGAGCAGCAGTGGTTTGCCGTATTGCGTTTTAATAAATCAGCAAGTGAGTTAATCTATATATTTTGACGCGATGAAAACCTGTACAGTCACAGAAGCAGGCTAGAGGTATGAAATGTCTGTATGTACTTTCCGAGTAGCGAAAACAAAGGCGCTGATCAGCTGTGCAGTTACTGCACAGCTGATCTGCGTCCGTTTGTTTTCGCATATGCAAAAATCATGTTCATCACGCGGCTCATATATACCAAGGTAAGATAAAAAAAAAAAAAAAAAAAAAAAAAAAAAACATAACAAGCATTATTATTATGTAAAACATATTTGAACTAGATATTGTTATCACATATGTAAAACGGTTATATTTTTCTCCGGCGTCCGTCCTTCGTCGTCGTCCACAATTTCAAGGATCTTCTCCTCTGAAGCCGCTTGGCCAATTAAAGCCAAACTTCATGTGGAAAAGCACAAGCAGGCAAAGATCAGGAAAAGGCGCAATCAGAAAGAGATTCCCACTCCAAAAACCGAGGTGGGAAAAAAACAAACTAACAATCAGGCACTTATACCATGAAACATATCGTAAGCCGAATGAGCAGCTATTTTCCCAATATGTGGCCACTCAGTTACCTTAACTTAATTAAAAATATGAAAACATACATAAGGCGCCAACAGCACACAAAAAAAATTAAACACCAAGACATAAAACAAAAATAACCACCACAGAAGTATCGCATTGGAACGATCAGTAACACAAAGTTACTGGCGGGCTTAAACCGGTTTTACAGGATCCTAACCTCAACCTCAGCTTCTGCAGTGGTTCATAACATTCAGTAAGTTCTTTGGTCCTCGTGGTGAATCTCTAACTAGTCAATGAATCATCAAGAACAAACAAATAAATCATGATAAACATCCTGATGAATCAAAAACAAGGACTCACAGATTGAGTAAGCTGCCCGACGATGGAGATCCCTGGGCGCCGAATAACCTACTAACTCCGGAACAAAAGAAAAACACCAGTTGGACCCCGGTGGGCCAAGCAACAGACAAGAAGCTCCGGCCCCAACCAACTAAAATGAATAGCTTTAAGTCGGGGCCATCATAGAGTCTGACGCCCGACCCACCGGCGTGCAATTAAAGAAGGCAGCATAGTTATCAACCATGATTGGGTTAAAAACTAAGCATGCAGACTGTCGCATAACATTCAAGTTATAAACTATACGTCTGTAACGTGTTATGATTTTTCTGAACTGAAAAGAAAAATCATTAATTCCTATAAGTTTCTTAAATTTGTAAACTAAGTCACCATAAAATTCAGGTTCCGAAAGGCCCTCACTTAAAAGCGTCTTTAATCCAACATTATATTTGGAAATCAATTCATAGTGTCTACGATAAAATTTAGAAAAGGTTTTATGATACCGATAGCCCAGTTGGAGAAGTTTTGCCGTTAAACATTTATTTCGAGCGTTGAAGTCTGTAACATGATTGCAGACTCTAGCATTCCTAATAAGTTGCGAAATGTAAACACCATAAAACACGACGAGGAACGTCACCATCCAAAAAAGGAAAATTTACTATATCAAAATCAAAGTCATCGCGCTTATCATAAATTTTAGAAGAAACAAATCCATTTGCAACAGAAAGATGTAGATCTAAAAAGGGGGCTTCGGTATCTGAGATATTGGCTTTGTTCAACTGAAGTTCAGGTGGATAAATTTGATTGATCATACTTCAAAATAAGGGTTGTCAATGTTCAAAAGGTCATCGAGGTACCTAGATGTGGAATTAAAAGCCTCGATAACATCAGCTTGATTATCATGGTTAAGAGAATCCATGAAATCTCTTTCGTAGCAGTATAAAAATAAATCAGCTACGAGAGGTGCGCAATTTGTACCTATCGGAATTCCAACAATTTGTCTGTATAACTTGGTCCCAAATCTAATATAAATATTATCAAGGAGATAGGACAAGGCGTCGCACACATTCTGACATGACCATAGTGTATACCGACTTTGGTCAGAGGAAGTGAAAAAAGCCTTTCTGTCATTACATGCCAAATAAAGTGAACCATAGTTTTTTAATGCCCTTTTGAAGGTCCACTCTATCAAATCCAGAAGTTTGGAACATCCTTAGGAAGGGCGAACGAAAGTTTTTATAAATGGTCCAGGTCACATGACCAAGATGGCCGCCATGGCTGTAAATAGCAAAAACCTTTAAAAATCTTCCTCTCCAGAACCAGAAGGATTAAGATTTTGAAACTTTGCATGAAGCATCAAGGAGAGGAGCTCTATCTACAAAGTTTATATAAATCATGACCCTGGGATAACCTTAACCTATTTTACGAGAAGATCAACATAGGTGGCCCATGCATTTGAATGTGGAAAATTGTCAAAATGTCATTTGAAGAGAAAAAATGAGCCGCTTGACTTGCATAGTTGTCACCAGTATTTTGAATAAGTACAACCATTGACTTTTTTCCAAACGCCATATTACATGTATGTAACGAAATAACAATGTAATGATAGCTAGACTGACTGACGACAAAATCCATAAAAGAAATGAAAATAATAAATAAATAAATAAATAAATAAATAAATAAATAAAAACTATATCGAATTTCCAGGTTCAAAAAGCAATATTTATATTGCCAGACTAGAAGAACCTGGCGGCATTGACTTATAGCAATGATCAGCAATCGATGCAGAGATAATTTCCTCAATTTTCTCCTTTTTATGCCGGAAATTATTTTTCAGATTGGCTTGGCAATTACTGGGATGATTCCTTACCCCGCGATAATTTTGATGCCTATATAGACCTCTTTCAACGGGCAGCCACCCTAATAGATAGTAAAGAAAATCGGACCAATAATAAATGCCCACGGTGTCACATGATAACGGGTAAGTGTACTTATGTGAGCCGCGACGAGATAAAACCGGTCTTCGAGGTTTCCGACCAGGTCTGACACAAACCGACCTCTACAGTCACTGAAGCAGGCTAGAAGCTTGAAATATCGGATTTAAGAAGAAGAGAAATTGTTATATCCGTGTAGCGAAAACAAAGGCACTGATCAGCTTCGCAGTTATATTGGTCGATTCGGACCTCAAGTTAAAACATTCTTAAACTAGTTCGGTCCTTTTCTATTAGTCAGTTCGTAGCGAATCGTACATATTTTGTTATATGTGCCATTTCAGGGGATGGAAGTACCACTTATTTGCACCTCAATTCTCATTGGAGGTATTTGCCTGGCAACGAAAACTGCGACGAGCCAAAATATGTCATTTTGGATTATATTCATCACTTCCTACCACGAGCAAAAATTATAATAATATTCAGAGATCCTGTCGAAAGGTATGTCATCATTACACATTTTGAAACACATGAAACAAATTTCTCTACCATATGCAGCACCGGATCCAAGTTGGATGCTCAAATGATATGCGGTAAGTGTATGACATTTTATCATCTACAGTGCAAAAAAATATATATGTGCCTGAGCGCGCTTTCGCCTTCTTCAGAGGCGTACTATAGACCACATATTAAGAGAGTCTACATCTGTTTATCATAGGCAGTAAAATACTAGAAGAGAAAAAGAGCAATCTAAAACACATAATGTGATAAATTCTTATATAATAACTAAAGACGGAATATTTCCATCGGTGTAACGTTAGACCTCTGTTACGGCAGTGAAGCGAGGTCACGAAGTGTTGGGGTATCACGAAGTGTATCGGAGTGCCGGTTAGCCAGCTGATCTAATATAACTACAGACAAACTAAACACACTCATTCTGCTACAAAATAGAAACATGTAGATCTAACTACTGTGAAAATAGCTAAAAAGGTAGAAGTTGACAACGAAAAGGCGCAACCAGAAAAAGATTCCCACTCCAAAAACCGAGGTTGGAAAAAAATAACAATCAGGTACTTATACCATGAAAACATATCGTAAGCCGAATGAGCAGCTATTTTCCCAATAGGTGACTACTCAGTTACATAAGCTTAACTAAAACTATGTAAACATACATAAGGCGCCAATAGCACAAAAAATAACGCCAAGACATAAAACAATAAGAACCACCACAGAAGTATCGCCTTGGAACGATCAGTAATATAAAATTACTGGCGGGCTTACATTGATTTTACAGGTACCTAACCTCACCCTCAGCTTATGCAGTGGTTCACAACATTAAGTTAGTTGTTCGGTCCTCGTGGTGAATCTCTAGCTAGTCAATGAATCATCATGGACAAACAAATAAATCATGATAAACGCCATCATGAATCAAAAACGAGGACTCACCGATTGAGTAAGCTGCCCGACGATAGAGATCCCTGGGCGCCAAATAACTTACTACCTCCGGAACAAAAGAAAAACACCAGCTGAACCCCGGTGGGACAAGCAACAGACAAGAAGCTCCGGCCCCAACCAACTAAAATGAATAGCTTTATGTCAGGGCCATCATAGAGTCTGACGCCCGACCCACCGGCGTGCAATTAAAGTAGGCAGCATAGTTATCAACCATGATTGGGTTAAAACTCAGCATGCAGAATATCGCATAACATTTAAGTTATATCATATACGTCTGTAACGTGTAATGGTTTTTCTGAACTGAAAGGAAAAATCATTCCTTCCTATAGGTTTCTTAAATTTGTAAACCAAGTCACCATAAAATTCTGGGTCTGCGATAAAATTTAGAAAATGTTAAGAATTTTTGAAAATTTAAAAGAAAAATGGAAAATTAAAAGAAATATGATGTTTCAAGGCTTAGACCTCTAGGAGAGGTTGTACAAAATCTTCGATTCGTAAAGTTGAGAAATCGAAGAATTTATTGACGTAAAAATAATGTTGTCATTGTGAGATTTAGCGAATTTCGTGAATTTGGTTATCGGACTTCTATCTCTAAGTATATCACTGAACCACTGCAGAAGCTGAGGGTGAGGTTAGGTGCCTGTAAAACCGGTTTAAGCCCGCCAGTAACTTTGTGTTACTGATCGTTCCAAGGCGATACTTCTGTGGTGGTTCTTTTTGTTTTATGTCTTGGTGTTTAAATTTTTTTGTGCTGTTGGCGCCTTATGTATGTTTTCATATTTTTAATAAAGTTAAGGTAACTGAGTGGCCGCCTATTGGGAAAATAGCTGCTCATTCGGCTTACGATATGTTTTATGGTATAAGTGCCTGATTGTTAGTTTGGTTTTTTCCCACCTCGGTTTTTGGAGTGGGAATCTCTTTCTGATTGCGCCTTTTCCTGATCTTTGCCTACTTGTACCTTTTTCTGAAGCGTCACTTGTAATCACAACGCTACAAATTCTTGATATTATTTTATTATTTTTACATTTCCAAATTTCAAATAAACACCGTAAGCTGTGTGAGCAGCTTTGCCTACTTGTACCTTTTCATGGTTCTAAAATTGTATGAATGGTCCAGGTCACAGCACCAAGATCGCCGAAAATGTCCATATAAACCTATAAGAAGGTAAAAGTAGGCAATGATCAAGAAATGGCGCAGTCAGAGAGAAATTCCCACTACAATAAGAGCTGTCGCAGGACAGCGTAGCTCGCCTGACTTGTGCTTTGCCACTAAACTTATCAAAATCTATGACCAATGACCTTGACCTCAAGGTCGCTCAGGTGGGTTGTGATGGTACAGCATAAAATTTCAGACCAATATCCGCAAACATGCAAAGTTTCAACTTGATCCATCAACATAGAGATATATAGACTTCAAAAATCTTTAACCCAAAACTTTAATTAAAAATTTCTAAGGCCATGACCTTGACCTCAAGTTCACCCAGGGTGGTCATAATGGTACAGCATAAAACTTCAGACCAATATCTACCAACATGCAAAGTATCAACTTGATCAATGTAAACTGTTCAAGAGATATAGACTTCTAAAAACTTTAACAGAAAACTTTAACAAATAAAAATCCAAGTCTGTGACCTTGATCTCAAGGTCACCAAGGGTGGGTCATGATGGTTCTGCATAAAACTTCAAATCAATATCTACCAACATGCAAAGTATCAACTTGATCCATTAACATGTTCAAGAGATATAGACTTATAACAACTTTAATGAAAAAGTCACTAGAGCACGAAATATAGGTCAAGGTCACAAGATCAATGTGGGTGCAAAGTCGGGGCATCGAGGAGAAGCCATATGCAAGGTTTGATGGTTGTAGGCTTTATAGTTGATGAGATATTAAGGGTTGGCTTAAAAATGACGAAGTCACTGGAGCATGAAATATAGGTCAAGGTCAGTAGGTCAATGTGGGTGCCGAGTTGGGACATCCAGGAAAAGCCATATGCAAGATTTGATGGTTGTAGGCTTTATAGTTGATGAGATATTAAGGGTTGGCTTAAAAAATGACAAAGTCACTAGAGCATGAAATATAGTTCAATGTCAGTAGGTCAATGTGGGTGCCGAGTCGGGACATATGCAAGGTTTGGTGGTTGTAGGTGTTTATAGTTGATGAGATATTAAGGGTTGGCTTCAAAAATGACAAAGTCACTAGAGCACGAAATATATGTCAAGGTCACTAGGTGAATGTGGATGCCGAGTCGGGACATCGAGGAAAAGTCATATGCAAGGTTTGATGGTTGTAGGCTTTATAGTTGATGAGATATTAAGAGTTGGCTTCAAAAATGACAAAGTCACTAGAGCACGAAATATAGGTCAAGGTCACTAGATCAATGTGGGTGCAAAGTCGGGACATCGAGGAGAAGCCATATGCAAGGTTTGATTGTTGTAGGCTGTATAGTTGATTTGATATTAAGGGTTGGCTTAAAAAATGACAAAGTCACTGGAGCATGAAATATAGGTCATGGTCAGTAGGTAAATGTGGGTGCCGAGTCGGGACATCAAGGAGAAGTCATATGTAAGGTTTGACAGTTCTAGGCTTTACAGTTGATGAGAAACTAACACAGTATCTGAGCATTGTACAAATGTGTTCTAGATATTGACCTCTAGCCCCGCCTCCAGGCACGACCCCAAGAGTCCCTTCACACTAAATCACAAAGGACCCTCATATGCAGCAATGTTCCAAATATGAATAATTTCTGGTCAGTGGCTATCAAGATATAACAATTTTAAAAACTTTAACCGAAAGTGTGACGCGAACGTACACGTAAACGGGTACGACCGAGGTAACAACAATAGCTCTGTGCACTTCTTGCAGGCGAGCCAAAAACGATGTGGGGAATACTAAATTAACAATAAACATCGTAAGCTGAGTGAACAGCTTTTTCCAAATAGGCAACCACTCAGTTACAAAAACTTAACTAAGACATGAATCGAAAACGCATAAAAAAGGCACAAACAGCACAAACATTCAACATCAAAACATAAAACAATAAGAACCACCACAGAAGTATTACCTTGGATAAGTATTTTAATGCTACCTATTTGTAGATAATGAGATTCGAATCGAGTATGACTGAAATAGCCAATGCAAGGCCTGAATTGACAGATTATCATAAAAGCTTTATTCGTGGACTTAATACTGGTAAGGCCAAAAACATATGTGTGTTTAAAAAAACAGGGAAATTACTGGCTGGCTTATACTAGTTTTATTTGGCCATGAGCTCACCCTCAGCTACTGCAGTAGTTCACAACACTTACATGTAGTTAGTTGTTCGGTCCTCGTGGCGAATCTGTAAATAGTCAATGAATCATGAAGGACAAACAAATAAATCATGCTAACCACCATGATGAATCAAAAAAGAATAATTTATTTTAGATATGCATGCATCTTATTTTATTTGCACATTGCCATATGAAATGAATCGCAAAATAGACTGAGGTGTAATTATCTGGAATGGCGTTTCTAGTATGTCTTCTGTCTTGTGTATGGTAGCTAAACAGGTGTTTTAAACAGGTGTGTTAGAATGACAGGGCTGGGGTATAAAAGGCCACCCAGGTATACCTGTGTCATTCTTTCTCTGACTGTTGAAGTTTTAACATCAATTTTGTGATTCTGATTGGTTGTCATTTGAGTGCTACTGTGACATCACAAAATGATTGACTGGTCTTACTTGTTTGCAACTGGCCTTGTTATCTCTTATGCTGTAACAGTAGGCAAACAAAAATAAATAAATAAGTAAATAGTCCATGTACATATAATGAATGCATAAGGCATAATTTAAAACAGCCAGTGTCTAAAATGAATGAATAAATGAACAAATGAACAAATTAATAAACACATAAATGGGACACGTGTGGTTTTATTTACAAGTGGATAAAAGTGCATTGCTTGAAAGACAATTTTCTATCTATTATTATACATGTTATTGATAAATAAATACAAAAATAGGTATTCAGTTTAACATGCACACAACTAGATTTTACTAAATAAGGATATGAAGGTTATGAGAAGCAAAAAAGGAACTTATATTCTTGATATGCATAGACAATGAAAATGATCATAATTTAACATTTTATTGATAAAAAAAATACACTTATGTGATATTTTTTTAACTTTCACAAAACTGGATTTCACTTTACTAATGTATATAAATAAGTGATTCAAGAAAGAAAAATGTTTTAAATCATTAAAATGCAGCAAGCTTGTGTTTAATAATTTAATAATGTTCCATATAAGTTTTAATCCCACTGCTTTCTTGCTTCAAACTTTATCTCAGAATCTGACTGAAGTTTTGATCAGTCAAAATTTTGATTTTGTCAGTAGCTATTCTTGGAAACGGAAAGACATGCAATGAATGTATGCTTTCGCATGATTAATTCTTTATCATGATTTCAGGTTATATTCTGAGTACTATCATGAGTTTGGAAGACTTCGGCGAAATTTCAACTCGTCACCAGAACATTTCCATGAAGTTGTGGTTTCTGGTTTGAATATGTATAAAAATTGTCTCAAAACCCGAACTCTGCGCAGCTGTGTTTACGATGAGAGAATTTATGACATAACAGTGGTAAGTATTTAACTCGTTTAAGACTGGCGTTCCCCTTATGGGACATAGGCAAACAGAACAGCCTCAGATGTGACGCCGCAGAATGCTGCGTCCCATCTGGGGCTATTCTGTTTGCATGGGCTACTCATGGCAGAGAAACTGACAGAGTTGTTTCACTGTATGTGGAGAAAGGAGGCTATCCCACAAGAATTTAAGGATGCATCCATAATCCACCTATACAAGCGGAAAGGAAATCCACAAGTCTGTGACAACCACGGAGGCATTTCCCTCCTATCAATTGCTGGGAAGATACTAGCAAAAATTCTGTTGACATGATCTTCACAGCCAGACAGCTTCAGGAGAAATGCCAAGAGCAGAATGTACATCTATACATGACGTTTGTCGACCTCACCAAAGCGTTTGACACAGTTAGTCGTGATGGACTCTGGAAAATCATGGCCAAGTTCGGCTGTCCACCCAGATTCATACCAATGGTGCGGCAATTTCATGATGGCATGCAGGCACGTGTGCAAAATGATGGAGAGTTCTCTGAACCCTTTGAGGTAACAAATGGGGTCAAACAGGGCTGTGTTATGGCACCAACACTGTTCAGCATGATGTTTTCTGCCATGATCATGGGTGCTTTTCATGACAATGACACTGGTTTTCCAATCAGGTACCGCTTTGGTGACAATATATTCAACCTTAGAAGGTTGCAAGCCAAAACTAAGGTGCTGACTGATGTGCTAGATGAGCTCCTCTATGTAGATGATATGGATAAGGATGCCAGCTCAGAGGCAAAAATGCAAAGAGCCATGGATCAAGCCTCACAGTCATGTGATAACTATGATCTCACAATTAGCACTTAAAAAGACAGAGATTGTACATCAACCAGCACCTGGAAAACCGTACAATGAGCCAACCTGTGAATGGAGAAAAACTGAAAGTTGTTAATAAATTCACCTACCTGGGAAGCACTCTTTCCAGAGCAGTGCTGATGAGGTCACTACAAGAATTGCAAAAGCCAGTGTGGCATTCGGAAGACTCCGTGCAAATGTCTGGGAGCGAAATGGAATCAAGCTTGACACCAAGCTGAAAGTCTACAAGGCTGTGGTACTTCCAACCCTCTTGTATGTATGCGAGACCTGGACAGTATACCAGCGCCATGCCATGTTATAAGAATGCCTGATGAGCGACTTCCAAAGAAAGTCTATGGGGAGAACTAGAAGAGGGAAAGCGCTCTCAATGTGGCCTGAAGAAACGCTACGAAGAAAGCCTGAAAGCCTCTTTGAAGGATTTCGACATTACATTTGGGTCTTGGGAACAGACTGCACAGGAGCGATCAAAATAGCGAGGTCTCATCAACAAAGGAGCAGCTCTCTATGAAAAAAAAGAGAATCTGTGAAGCTGAAATACAGCGCAGAGAACGCAAAGCCAATACCAATGGGCCACCAGCTGATTCAATGACATTGACTTGCTCTGTTTAGAGCTAGAATTGGTCTAGTCAGCCATCAAGGAACTCACCAACACACACAAACCTATTCAAGAAAAATGATGGTCTTTCTCATTAGTGAGAGACGAACGACCATTCTGTTTGCTTAGAGAATTTTCATCGAAAAACTACATGAACTTTTTAAAAATCACTCCTGATGCCCCTAAAATGAAAGTGGACTCACCCAAATGAGACCCGATGGGAGAATCCATCCGTCAAATACTAATGGGTTAAAATACTATTCCCGTTGCATGTTACAGATGGAGATTTTACAGAGTATTTCTGTTTTACCCACGTGTTAAGTACAGTACTGCATTTATGACCCCCATTTCTGAGTATTATGCGCAGGGATGCGTGCGAGAGAATAAAATATAAAATTTATAGTGAGACTTAAAAGACTTTATAGTGCTGAGCGCCAAGCATGGTAGCCACTGGTATTGTAACAATGAATTTCTTTCTTTTCTGATACTTAGATCAGCATCCAGCTAGGGATATACTGTGTCTACTGGCAAGAATTGTTGAGACTTTTCCCAAGAAAACAAATTTTGGCACTGCAGCATACAGAACTACTACACATGGCACGGGTGCAGAATAAAATCTTCGAATTTCTAGAGATGGGTATGTACTTACAACATAACACCCGTTTATGCAATTCCGAAAGGCAGCCACTCAGCCACATCAGACAATTCATGTATCATTACGTAAACATACCCATGCAATGTACAGAGATTTTTAAAGTTGTTAAAAATGGAGAGAAAAATTCAGCAGAAAAATTCAAAATTTTGATTTTTTTTTTCTCAAAACATAGATCGTGGGTACACGTTAGAACCGCTTCGGCGAGGCGGTTCTAACGAGTACCCACAATCTATGTGTTGGAGCAAAAATAAGAAAAATAGGTATACCCCTAGAAACCCTAGTTTCACTAAATAAAAGTGGGGTATGAGGGGGTAAACATTTCACGGACGTGTTTTCCTGATATTATAATGAATTGAAACGGAAAGACATGCAAGAAACGTCACGCCCTGAAACAATATACATGTAGTTCTGCGTAGTTACCTTAAGTGCCGGTCCCACGGAATCGTAAGCAATTATACAATTGCCTAATCATAAGTTTATTGATAAGGCTGCGTATACGCAAAATTTGCAAAATGTTTTCCAACGTGTTTCTGCTTTCTTCATTTACATAATGACCCCCTCAAAGAAATTACCCCCCCCCCCAAAAAAAAAAAATAAAATAAATAAATAAATAAATAAAAAATAAAATAAAAAAATGATAAAAATAAGACAACCGGACAGCGATCTTAAGCTCAGTGGAACCAGGACTTTACCAGCAGCGTGCGATAGTACGTACACGGTAGCCTACCTCAAAATGAACTGAAATTCTGAGGAGTATCCAAAATTTATTTTTCAACAAAATCATATTTTGAATAAAACAGTAGACCACTTTGTTTACTATAGATGAATAGGAATGCAATTAAAAGAGTTTCGTCATATGAGGCTGTTTGCTGTTTGTATTTACAGATAATTTACCCCCATCTCTTGTGGCTAAGGATCAAGTTATATATCAGAGACGGCCTGAAGATGCATCCAAAGGACCAATGATGAATGAAACAAGGGCGCTTTTATACAATTTTTATCGACCTTTCAATGAGCAAATGTCTCGTTTATATGGTGACCCAGTGTTTTTATACAAAAAACCATATATTAATCCATGTATTTTTTCTACATTTTGATATACCGATTATGAAAATAGATGACAAATACGTGGAAAATGCAACTTTTCTTTTGTGTCCTTTTTATTTTCAGCCTTCGGCCTTTTGTTCAAGCACCTTTCATGGCTTTCCCTATTATTCATTGAAATTCGCTAGGTCCCGTTAGGAGTGTTGAAAACCGAGGGGGTATCCCGAGGTGTTTCAACATTCCCCCGATGAACCTAGCGAATGATAATGAATGACAAACTTATTTTTGATCGCTATTATTGCATAAATTCGGCAAAAACGAAAGAAAGAATGGTGCACTATATTTTAAAGCCTCGTCACAGTAGTCTAAACGGACAGAATGGGCAGAATGAGAAAATCGACAAATACATTTTCATTCTGCTCATTCTACCAGTTTGATAACTTTACCATTTCATTCTGCCAGCAGAATGGGCAGAATGGGAAAATCGACAAAGACATTTTCATTCTGCTCATTCTGCTATTTTGCTATTTTGCTAACTTTGCCGTTTCATTCTGCCAGCAGAATGGACAGAATGGGCAGAATAGGAAAATGAAATAGGAAAATCGACAAAGACATTTTCGTTTTGCTCATTCTGCCATTTTGCTAATTTTACCATTTCATTCTGCCAGCAGAATGGGCAGAATGGGAAAATCGACAAAGACATTTTCATTCTGCGCATTCTGCTCATTCTGCTATTTTGCTAACTTTAACGTTTCATTCTGCCAGCAGAATGGGCAGAATGGACAGAATGGGAAAATCGACAAAGACATTTTCATTCTGCTCATTCTGCTCATTCTGCTAATTTGTTAACTTTACCGTTTCATTCTGCCAGCAGAATGGCCAGAATGAGAAAATCGACAAAGACATTTTCATTCTGCTCATTCTATCAGTTTGCTAACTTTACCGTTTCATTCTGCCAGCAGAATGGGCAGAATGGGAAAATCGACAAAGACATATTCATTCTGCTCATTCTGCTATTTTGCTAACTTTACCGTTTCATTCTGCCAGCAGAATGGGCAGAATGGGAAAATCAACAAAGACATTTTCATTCTGCTCATTCTGCTCATTCTGCTATTTTGCTAACTTTACCGTTTCATTCTGCCAGCAGAATGGGCAGAATGGGCAGAATGAAAAAAACGACAAAGACATTTTCATTCTGCTCATTCTGATCATTCTGCTATTTTTGCTAATTTTACCGTTTCATTCTGCCAGCAGAATGGACAGGATGGGAAAATCGACAAAGACTTTTTCATTCTGCTCATTCTGCTCATTTTGCTATTTTGCTAACTTTACTGTTTCATTCTGCCAGCAGAATGGACAGAATGGGAAGAATGAGAAAATCGACAAAGACGTTTTCATTCTGCTCATTCTGCTCATTCTGCTATTTTGCTAACTTTACCGTTTCATTCTGCCAGCTGAATGGGTAGAATGGGAAAATCGACGAAGACATTTTCATTCTGCTCATACTGCTCATTCTGCCATTTTGCTAACTTTACAATTTCATTCTGCCAGCATGATGGGCAGAATGGGAAAATCGACAAAGACATTTTCGTTTTGCTCATTCTGCTACTTCTGCTCATTCTGCTGTTTTGCTAACTTTACCATTTCATTCTGCCAGCAGAATGGGCAGAATGGGAAAATCGACAAAGACATTTTCATTCTGCTCATTCTGATATTTTGCTAACTTTACCATTTCAATCTGCTAGCAGAATGGGCAGAATGGGAAAATCGACAGAACATTTTCATTCTGCTCATTCTGCTCATTCTGCTCATTCTGCTATTTTGCTAACTTTACTGTTTCATTCTGACAGCAGAATGGGCAGAATGAGAAAATCGACAAAGACATTTTCATTCAGCTCATTCTGCCAGTTTGCTAACTTTACCATTTCATTCTGCCAGCAGAATGGGCAGAATGAGAAAATTGACAAAGACATTTTCATTCTGCTCAGTTTGCTAACTTAACCGTTTCATTCTGCCAGCTGAATGGGCAGAATAGGCAGAATGAGAAAATCGACAAAGACATTTTCATTCTGCTCATTCCATTCTGCTATTTTGCTAGCTTTACCGTTTCATTCTGCCAGTAGAATGGGCAGAATGGGAAAATCGACAAAGACATTTTCATTCTGCTCATTCTGCTATTTTGCTAACTTTACCATTTCACTCTGCCAGCAGAACGGGCAGAATGGGCAGAATGGGAAAATCGACAAAGACATTTCAATTCTGCTCATTCTGCTCATTCTACTATTTTGCTAACTTTACCATTTCATTCTGTGAGCAGAATGGGCAGAATGGGAAAATCGACAAAGACATTTTCATTCTGCTCATTCTGCTATTTTGCTAACTTTACCTTTCATTCTGTCAGCAGAATGGGCAGAATGGAAAAATCGACAAAGACATTTTCATTCTGCTCATTCTGCCCATTCTGCTATTTTGCTAACTTTACCGTTTCATTCTGCCAGCAGAATGGGCAGAATGGGCAGAATGAGAAAATCGACAAAGGCATTTTCATGTTGCTCATTCTGCTATTTTGCTCACTTTACCGTTTCATTCTGCCAGCAGAATGGGCAGAATGGGCAGAATGGGAAAATCGACAAAGACATTTTCATTCTGCTCATTCTGCTCATTATGCTATTTTGCTAACTTTACCGTTTCATTCTGCCAGCAGAATGGGCAGAATGAGAAAATCGACGAAGACATTTTCATTCTGCTCATTCTGCCAGTTTGCTAACTTTACCATTTCATTCTTCTCATTCTGCTATTTTGCTAACCGTTTCATTCTGCCAGCAGAATGGGCAGAATGAGAAAATCGACAAAGACATTTTCATGGTTGCTCATTCTGCTATTTTGCTAACTTTACCATTTCATTCTGTGAGCAGAATGGGCAGAATGGGCAGAATGGGAAAATCGACAAAGACATTTTCATTCTGCTCATTCTGCTATTTTGCTAACTTTACCGTTTCATTCTGTCAGCAGAATGGGCAGAATGGGAAAATCGACAAAGATATTTTCATTCTGCTCATTCTGCTCACTCTGCTATTTTCCTAACTTTACCGTTTCATTCTGCCAGCAGAATGGGCAGAATGGGCAGAATGAGAAAATCGACAAAGACATTTTCATGTTGCTTATTCTGCTATTTTGCTAACTTTACCGTTTCATTCTGCCAGCAGAATGGGCAGAATGGGAAAATCGACAAAGACATTTTCATTCTGCTCATTCTGCTATTTTGCTAACTTTACCGTTTCATTCTGCCAGCAGAATGGGCAGAATGAGAAAATCGACGAAGACATTTTCATTCTGCTCATTCTGCCAGTTTGCTAACTTTACCATTTCATTCTGCTATTTTGCTAACTTTACCGTTACATTCTGCCAGCAGAATGGGCAGAATGAGAAAATCGACGAAGACATTTTCATTCTGCTCATTCTGCCAGTTTGCTAACTTTACCATTTCATTCTGCTATTTTGCTAACTTTACCGTTACATTCTGCCAGCAGAATGGGCAGAATGAGAAAATCGACAAAGACATTTTCATGTTGCTCATTCTGCTATTTTGCTAACTTTACCGTTTTATTCTGCCAGCAGAATGGGCAGAATGGGCAGAATGGGAAAATCGACAAAGACATTTTCATTCTGCTCATTCTGCTATTTTGCTAACTTTACCGTTTCATTCTGCCAGCAGAATGGGCAGAATGAGAAAATCGACGAAGACATTTTCATTCTGCTCATTCTGCCAGTTTGCTAACTTTACCATTTCATTCTGCTCATTCTGCCAGTTTGCTAACTTTACCATTTTATTCTGCTCATTCTGCCAGTTTGCTAACTTTACCATTTCGTCCTACTCATTCTGCCAGTTTGCTAACTTTACCATTTCGTTCTGCTCATTCTGCCAGTTTGCTAACCGACTTTTACAAAACATACCCCTTCTGACGAAATCCAGACAACATGAACTTCATTTAATATGAATAGTTGTCGTGAGGTTTGTCGACGTTGCTGCTAAAGTACTGGGGCCGAGGTTATAAAACATTTTTCATGCTCAGCTTAGCTGAAACTAGAGGCGGGGTGATTGGTTGCAAACATAATAGCGATACAGACAACTGCAGCAGAAGTGTTCCGTCGTAGACAAAATACAATTCATCCGCCGAGAAAGCAGCGCGAACGTGTACATATTGTCCATACCCCATCTTTTAGGCACTTCCTTTTTGTTTTCAAAATCACCCAATTCTGAAACAGCTTTTATGCATTCAAAAAGTCTTAAAACGTGGCTGCATTTTCTTTTTCCTTTTTTCTTTTCTTTTCTTTTTTTTTTTTAATCTCTCTTATGTCCAAAAATTATCGCGAATATGCATTTTGCATGTACAAGAACCCTTCAAATTGAAAATCTGTCAAATCTATGGAAAAAATCAGTAAGCTTTTGGGCCTTTGTGGAAAAGGCTGTTAATTCGGTTAACCGTATGTTATCTTTGTATCATTACCTTATTGTCAGTTTGATTATCATCACGAAAACATGTCCAATTAATGTATACCCCCCTTGAACCCCACTTTTATATGGTAAAATGGGACTTGCAGGTGTTTATACTGACTGACAAAAGAAACGCTACAACACGGGTATGTCGATAATGTACATCCCAACCAAGGAATGCTAAAAGCGCTTTTACGAAAACATGTTTTCGTGATTCAATTGGCACGATAACGACAAACTTGAAATTTTGCAACACCTATGCAAGCTACACATTATCAGTGTTCAGAAAAACACTCTACATTTAAGTTTTTGAATAGCTGAAACGTCACGTCTCAACAACGTCAGCAGTTAGCGAGCCAATGGTGTACTTGGTGCTGCTCTTCCCCTAAGTTACGAAGTCATACGCTTCGGTATACACCAAACCATAACAAATCGACTTGCAATCATACTGGCAACGGCCTTAACCATCGACGACCACCAAAGATCTCGGGGGCCATGAGTTACGTCACAGGTGCATGATCACTACATTTGATTACGTCATTTACGCATTAGCTTTGCAAATTGTGTAATGATTGCTGCACATCGTTCCTGTTGTCTTTGGATTAGTTCGAGAAAAGTTTTACGTTGACTTGCAGCAGTTGATTCACGTCCACGTAGGCCAAATCGTGCTCCTTGTCTAACGCACCGTAACTTACGTCAACGCATACAATACGGAGTTTCGCAGGCGAAACAACATTGACTTTACTCCTGGTGTAACCATAACAATCCCTGTCGCCAAATCTTCACAGTTAAAGCTCTTATGGCATCTTTGGATAGAAGGACCCGCAAACGTCAACAGCAGCCACAAGACACTGAATGACCCGCGAACTGCCTAAACGGAATATTCGTAGCGCATTCGCGTATTCCACATTCGTCAATTAACCGTCTAATACCCCTAAATGTATTTTCGGAGTGCTTTTGTGATGACTAAAATGGTGATTTACCAATATCTGGATTATTGTGAAATGCGTTTTACGGGTAGCTTGACGTCGGACGCTATTGTTCAAAAACTGAAGGCGATATCGACATCAAATTCATGTTGTTGAATGCAAGATTATCTCTTGTCAATTGAATCAAATTTGTTTTGAAATAAATAAGATAGTTTAAATTAATTTCTTAAAGTAACAGCTGTAGAGTTTCTTTTGTCCGTCAGTATATTTTTCTTATTTTTTTTTCTCCAAAACATAGATGAGGAGATTCTAATGTGTACCCATAATTTATGTTTTGAGCAAAAATAAGAATACTGAAAAAATCACTTATTTTTGCAACATTGAAAATCGCTGTATATATTGGATGGGCGTGTTTTCGTAATGTTAATACCCACGTTGGGTTTTAGAGCTGGACTTTGGTTCTGATTGCATCAGTTCCTGATCATTGCTATTTTTTCACCATATTGTGAGTGCTGACTCTCACTACCGATAATCATCCCCATCGCATCGGGAATGTGTCGGCGACTTCTCACAATTTGTGTCTTGTTAAATAATAGCCATCTCAGAAACGCAGAAATTGTGTTTGTTTGAATTAATGTTTGATTTAAGTTTTAACGTCCAAGTCAACAGCAATGGTCATGTCGGGAAGTTACCTCCATTTAATGGGACTTTTATCCAACATTAAGATGTCATGACACTCAAAATGTGCTTCATAAATATAACCACCCAAGCGAACCAATAAGTCTTACATGTATGGGTGGGTTGACTAAACCACTTTTCCTGGGCAGGCTCAGACTTGAGCGGTTAACCAGTAATCAGATGGTCGGTCAGTAGTTTAGAAGCTTTGCTTGGAGGCACAAGCAGCCTATCATGTGTTTGTTTGTTTGAATTAATGTTTGAATAAATGCTTTACATCCAAGTCAACAGCAATGTTCATGTCGGATAGTTACCTCCATTTTATGGGACTTTCATCCAACATTGGGATGTCATTACCATGACTCAAAATGTGCTTTATAAATATAATCACCCAAGCAACCCAATAAGTCTTATACATACATGTATGTTTGGATAGGTTGACTAAACCTCTTTTCTTGGGCAGGCTCAGACTTAAGGTTAACCAGTAATCAGATGGTCGGTCAATAGTTTAGAAGATTGGCCTGTTTTTGTTTTGTTTTGTTTTTCTCCTAGGCACCATATTCCCACCCGACCACCCTTGAAACACGTATTTTCGGTCTGCATTTGAATGTTTGTAAAGTGTCCAGAAAAACAGATCTACAGGTAATGTGAAGGAAAATGACAAATTCAGAAGAATTGCCCACCGGCAAAACTATGTAGCAGAACGGTACCAAACAGCAAAAGTATAGTAAATGGAAAAAGAGAAAAAAAAAAAGTAAAAAAAAAAAAAAACAACACGTACTTGTTACACTGACTTCACTATAATGTGTAAAGAGGTACACACAGTACTGGTCCGACCGCTCCGACCCATTTCAGACAGAAAGGCAAAGAACCTGTGCAGAATTTTATTCGACGAAAACCAGCTTTTCAATCCATTTCAAAGAATGTAAAAAGGTACACCCCTAAGCAACACATGTAGAAAAACTGTTTGCATAATTTTTGTATTACGTGTTTAAATGAATGGAAAATAACCCGGTAAGTTTCTGCAAATGCTTGTCAGAAAACGGTATACAAAATGTTATAATAAAATGTTTTAACGAACTTTAAATATTTATTGAAACAAAGAAACTTGGCGTCTCAGTTGGCCACTTCGCCGGCGCGACGATCCCAATACTGTTCTACTGTGAATCTTCACGATAAACCTTCAGATCTGATTATTCTGTATATCTCTCTGTTGTACTTTGTCGCCTGACATACGTGTTTGGGAAAGGGCCAGTCATCTAGCTCTTTAAACGTGTTATCGAAAAAAAACTGTTTTGTGATGTTTCGTGACTGGTGCCTATGTGCCCCTGTTATGCTAACCCAACAGGCACATGACGTCAGATCGACGTCGATGCGACGTCATGACGTCGCATCGACGTTGATATGACGTCATTCTGACGTCCGCTGGGTACTTGGCATTTCGGTATATATTCCAACATACACGTAAAACGTCTCCCTTACTTAGGATTGAGTCTATTGATATGGCACTAGTGTCATATCTTTTCTTGTTAAAATAATGCTAATCAGTGACCGTTTATAAAGCGGCGACTAAAGTGATCAACACGTGATTAAAATTGATTTTTGTGTTCTGGTGTTCGGCATAACCAGTCGGCAAATTGACCATGGTTTTCTTAAAGAGCGTACTCAGTGTTCTAGGGTATGTGCACTTTACTCCGTGGAATTTCATTCAGTTTTTAGAAAACAATGACCGATTTGCTTACTGATTCTGTCCGAATAATAATAAATAATAACTGATTTTAAGTCACGTGACTGTCCACCTAGGACATGTGTCCTGTAATTTCGAGAATTTATACAAGCGAGAACGTATATAAACTTCTAAGCATTTTTATGTTTACTGGTTAACGACATGAAACAAGTCAACTGGCATTGGATACCCAAACAATTTATAATCATTTTCATACAATTTAAAAAGGGCAACCAGTTGCTTTGCTTGTAAAGTGCTGTAATACGACTCGATTGTTTCTTCTGAGCGTTGGTAAGTATCCTCCCTCTCAGGGAATGATGGTATTTGGTCCTCAACCGCCATTTCCTTAAGTAAAAGTCTTGTGTCGGTCGCGATCGACTCAAATTTTCCGATGAAATCGTATTGAACGTGACAAGGATTGCAAAGTTCATACACAGGAGTCCAATGTTGATCCCACGTTTCTGAACTCATGTTGAATTTGATCAGAAATTGTACAAATTCACTAAAGGTCACATCATTTTCGTAAACAAATGAAGACTGTGACGAGTTCTGCCGAAACATCTGAGCTATATGTCGCCCAAACTTCTTTTGGAAATGGTGATTGTTGTTAATAAATTTACTCCTGAAAGCCGACAGTAATCGCATTAGTGGCTCTCGTACGAAAACAACTTTTGTATAATTTTTCAGTCTATATTCCCTTTCCTTTGAAGAAAATGAACTTAGTAAAGTGTGTAAATGTGCTCCGTGTACTGACTCCTTGGTTAGATTTAACGGGTTTGAGACATTTATTCTTCCCGTCAAGAAAAGAAAAATCCGCTTTAAATTTGTGCAAGCAACTTTCGGAACGAAGCAATAGATTGTCCTCTGTTTATCATTAACAATTAGATGGTCGAGTGTTAACTGTGAAAGATTCCTGAAGGAGTAACCTTTATCGCGCAATTTCTGACATTCTCTGCTGAGCTGTGTAGATCGCAGTATCATTTTTGACGCCAATTGGGATGAACTATTCTGAAATAAGAAAGAAAATATCTTTGAATATGTCTTGAAAGATAACGTCGATAAGCGCATAATTTGCATGATTATCTTTAAAATGCATCGCATCATATACTGTTTGTAATCGAAAATGTACATTTTCAAGATCAAGTGATTTAGATGAAACGCCACATCCAGTGTAGAAAACTGATTTCTGCAAAAAACAAAATCCCACAATCCCCGATGAAACTGCAAAAACAGTCAATTTCCACTTTTCCCACTATTAGTTTACGGAATCGTGAACTTGCCGTAGCAACCCAGCGGGCACATGACGTCAAAATGACGTCATATCAACGTCTATGTGACTTCGTGACGTCATATCACATCGACGTCGATACGACGTCATTCTGACGTCATGTGCCTGCTGGGAATAGCTTCATCACCGAGGGAAACCGGTTGTACCGATGTCTGAGGGTGTTCGCTATCGGAGGTTAACAAAGACTCGCATGCAGAAACAGGGTCTGAATTTATTCATTCTTATCTCATATATTTTACTTCTTGAGAACATACACACACACACACACACACACACACACACACACACACACACACAGACAGACAGACAGACAGAGAGAACAGGTCGTCTGGACAGAGACTGTTGAGGGCTCGTTGTGCGTTAAATGTTTTAGATCTGTGTCCGCTTTGGGTTTTGTGGTTTCAGATAAGATTTTTTTTTCATGTATTTCCTATAGCAGATAATGGCGCCCCCCGGGGCGTAGCCTGTATGGACCCTAGGGACATGGTTGACTGGATTTATAAAGCTCTGGGTCTTGTGGTATCGGAGAAGATTTTTATGTTGTTTTTTTTTTCCATTGTAAGGCTATGGATTCCGAAGCAAATGAACCCCGTGGAGAGGCCATTTTTGACCCAAGGGACATGATTAGCAGGATATGTAAAGATTCACATAACAATGGTGCATACTAAATGTAGAAGCTTTGGGTCTTGTGGTTTCAGAGAAGAAGATTTTTCATGTATTTCCCTTTATAAGCCTATGGCAGATAACGACGCCTCCGGGCATGGCCTGTATGGACCCCAGGGACATGGTTGGCAAGATTTATAAAGAGGACCACTACAAATTGCTACACACAAAATATGAAAGCTCTGGGCCTTGTGTTTTCGGAGAAGATTGTTTTAAAGATGTTCCCATTGTAAGTCTATGGGAACTATCTGCTGCCATGAGGACCACAATTTTGATACAATCTGCTTCAAAACCTAATGCAGTCAATCCCCCTATCCAGTGATGGTTCACATAAAATTTGATCAAGATTGGCCCACTAGCTTCTGAGATATTCTTCTTTGAAATTGTAAACGGACGGACGACGGACGCCTGCCTATCCTATAAGCTCAACTGCGACCTTACATCCACTCGGTCATCTCTCTTGAATCCCTCAAAAATAAGTTGTAATTTATGCTCGTCGATGGAATGCAGCCAAAGAGCAAGGTCTGCGAAATCATCATTATTATTATTATTATTATTATTATTATTATTATTGCAGGATTTGCTAATCCATTATTTCTGCCATTATTGATTATTTTATAATTTGCATTAATAAACGAGAAAATATATTGGGGTTTTCTAGTATTGAGAGGAACGTCGAAAAAGCTCGATGCACGACATTTCATCGAAAATGTGTATTGTATAAAATGTAACTTCAAAAAATTCACCGAAAAATTTTGAGATTTATTCCGTAGAAGACTAGCGTCAAAAGATCGACGAGTCTACTAAGTAGCACGTGATAGGATATTCGGATTGTAACAATATAAATATTTACCATGCGTGAAACCGAAGACTAACGAAAAACTTGAGGCACTGATTTGCCTTTCACGTGCTACTCCATAGACACATCGATCGCCGATGTTGCGTACCACTGCGTAACGCCAAAAAAAGACGTCAATTTACTTCCTTGTAATATTTCGACCGGCTTTCAAATGGGTTCGTTTTCCCATTGCAAACAAAAATATTCGCCTTTTAGAATGCTTTAGGTATCTTTTCATCCTTTGTTTTTAACTTCGTAAAATGACTACATATGAACTAAATAAAAGGACTGTAAGAAGCCTACGATAAGGGTCATTTTATAATAATTTGCGTAGGTCGACCTGGGACGTCATTGATGTCGTTTTTGCACGTGTGACATCGTGGCTAGACATTTATATTTTTTTGCTCTAAATCAGCTGCGCATCACAAAACAATAAACTATACATCAACAGACAGATTTTGCAAAGGACTTTTACGGACTGGCATTGAAATACATCACCGGCAAAAGTTTAGTCAGTGAAAATACATGTTAAATCCCTTTCGGACAATTTAAATCGCTATAGCTTCAAAACTCCTCTATAGTTTAGGATTAAAAATACAAATCATAAAACTGTGAATAAAACCTAACATTTCTTACAAAAATGATTGAAATATCGCACGTGTTTTTGCCATAGTGCATATATCAATTTCCGTTCTTATTTCAAATGAAAGGGAGGTAATCTAAAAGCACTGAATATTTGACTTGTTATTTTGAATTTTGAAACGAGCCTTGACGCCTTCATCACCAAATTACTAAAATGTGTTCAAATTTTAACGTTATGTCCGGGGGTCAAAGTACGTTAATTAAATTCTGATTGACCAGTAGGAAGATAATTTCATTTCTTATTATGTTTGCAATTACTTTTTGTTTTATAATGAAATGGAATAATTTCAGTACAATTACCTATCAAGCCAAATTGCCGCTGGATCATTCTACAATAGCTATGTACAAGTTTTAAAACTTATCTTTATAATCAACATAAATTAAAAAGAGTGCATGATTCCTTTACACTTAAATAAAGTATAGGACGACGACCAATCTTAACACCCCATCTACAATGCCCGACCAAGTACGAAATCAATGTACAGGCGGCTCGCATTATCACAACATTACGAAAACTTGTCCATGCAATATACAGAGATTTTTTAGCTTAAAAAATTGAAAATTTTTACCTAAAAAAAATGATATTTTTCTTATTTTTGCTCAAAACATAGATTGTGGGTACACGTTAGAACCGCCTCGGCGAGGCGGTTCTAACGAGTACCCACAATCTATGTTTTGGAGCAAAAATAAGAAAAATAGGTACATGTATACCTTTGCAAACCCCAGTTATTCTATATAAAAGTGGGGTTTAAGGGGGTAAACATTGCACGGACAAGTTTTCCTGATGACATTGCATAGCTCTAGACTACCGTTTACGTCGAAAACCGGTCCCAATCTTTTTCCCAATATGTTCTTTGTATTTCAACAGCGCATAACTCACGCTCCGCCCAAATCGACAAAACGGGTAAGTCGAGATTAGTTCCATTTCCCGGTTGTCAAAGTTTAGTTGATTTTACGATGCATAACTACAATGTACTCATGAAAAGTAGGTCGGCATGCATACATACATACAGTATTCGATAATTGGTGTTTGGGCGGTCTATCTATTGTTTCAACAAGTTGTTTGAGCTTAACATCTTTAAGCGATCTCAGTTTTCCATTCTTGCTTTCAATGGTAAGCTATATCTTCTCATAATTAGCGTCAAAATAAAAAGGTATCCATTTACCAGTGTCGGTCACGATTCCTACATTATAGCTTCTGACGATATACAATTTTGATAGCTATGGCACCACGAATTGGTTAACTCGTGATACTGATAACTCGAAGTGATGCTAGGTCCTTTTGATTACGAGTTAAAGACAGTGTGGACTGTAATTTAAAAAAAAAATGTCCTAAATTGTAAAGATTGAAAATGTTCAGTCGATAAAGTTTGCTATATTTCTCAGTTTTACTCAAAACATAAACTGTGGATACACAAAACCCTTGTATCGTTGTGATCCGGTCAAACCCAGTCACTCATTCGCCAATTATATAGGAAAACTCACCCGTAGCGGTTTACAAAAAAAAAGGTACAAGTAGGCAAAGATCAGGAAAAGGCGCAATCAGAAAAAGACTCCCACTCCAAAAACCAAGGTGGGAAAAAACCAAACTAACAATCAGGCACTTATACCATGAAAACACTTCGTAAGCCGAATGAGCAGCTATTTTCCCAATAGGTGGCCACTCAGTTACCTTAACTTAACTAAAAATATGCAAACATACATAAGGCGCCAACAGCACAAAAATATTTTAAACACCAAGACATAAAACAAAAAGAACCACCACAGAAGTATCGACTTGGAACGATCAGTAACACAAAGTTACTGGCGGGTTTAAATCGATTTTACACGGCCGTAACCTCACCCTCACCTTCTGCAGTGGTTCATAACATTTAGTTAGTTCTTCGGTCCTCGTGGTGAATCTCTAACTAGTAAATGAATCATCAAGAACAAACAAATAAATCATGATAAACATCCTGATGAATCAAAAACCAGGACTCACAGATTCAGTAAGCTGCCCGACGATGGAGATCCCTGGGCGCCAAATAACTTACTAACTCCGGAGCTAAAGAAAAACATCAGTTGGACCCCGGTGGGCCAAGCAACAGACAAGAAGCTCCGGCCCCAACCAACTAAAATGAATAGCTTTAAGTCGGGGCCATCATAGAGTCTGACGCCCGACCCACCGGCGTGCAATTAAAGAAGGCAGCATAGTTATCAACCGTGATTGGGTTAAAAACTAAGCATGCAGACTGTCGCATAACATTCAAGTTATAACCTATACGTCTGTAACGTGTTATGATTTTTCTAAACTGAAAAGAAAAATCATTACTTCCTATAAGTTTCTTAAATTTGTAAACCAAGTCACCATAAAATTCTGGTTCCGAAAGACCCTCACTTAAAAGCGTCTTTAACCCAACATTATATTTGGAAATCAATTCATAGTGTCTACGATAAAATTTAGAAAAAGTTTTTCGAAGTTTATGATACCGATAGCCCTGTTGGAGAAGTTTGGCCGTTAAAGATTTATTTCGAGCGTTGAAGTCTGTAACATGATTGCAGACTCTAGCAAACCTAATAAGTTGCGAAATGTATACACCATAAGAAGCACGAAGAGGAACGTCACCATCCAAAAACGGAAAATTTACTATATCAAAATCAAAATCATCGCGCTTATCATAAATTTTACAAAACCACATTCGATCATCATTAGCGCTGGGTTTGTAGTTACGTTATGCATAGCCTACCGTCAGTAGTCCTGCAACCTTCGAGATGAGCGGTCGTGTTTATTTATCTCACACCTTTCTGGGATTTAAATCACAATTCTGTTGAACATGTGTTCGCCTATAGAGCACAATGTTTGTTTGTTTATTTGTTTGTTTAGATTGATGCTTTGGTCATGCCAGGACGTTGCCTGCATTTTAGCTCACCTGAGCCAAAGGTGAGCTTATAGGATAGCCATGCTGCGGCGTCCGTCCGTCCTTCCGACCGTCGTCCACAATTTCAAAGATCTCCTCTGAAACCGCTTGGCCAATCAAAGCCAAACTTCCCGTGGAGCAATCTTAGGAAGGGATGAACGAAAGTTTATACAAATGGTTCAGGTCACATGACTAAGATGGCCGCCATGCCCATATATGGTGAAAAACATAAAAAAATCTTTTTCTCTGGAACCAGTGGACCGATTTCAACGAAACTTGGTGTGTATCATAGGGGACTCTGGTCTATGATAGTTTAATTAAATCATGACCTTGGGTTGATCTTGACCTATTTTACGGCAAGGTCAATTTTTGTTATACCGGCTTTTCAATGAAAAAAAAAATGAAAACATTGAAATTTTCAGAAAGTTTCGTAGCCTGTGACCCGAAAGTTGGTAGATACAGACAACATATTGAGCTAATGAAGTGTTGTGAGTATTAAAGGTCAAGGTCATTTTTTTACCTTGGCCAAAGGTCATTTACAAATTAAATGTAAAACTTAATTTTCTCAGTAACCGCTTGACCAATCAAAGCCAAATTTTATATGCAGTATTCTTGGGATAGAGGGATGAAAGTTTATATAAATAGTTAAGATCACATGACCAAGATGGCCGCCCTGAGTATAAATAACAAAAACCTTTTAAACTTTTCTTCTCCAGAACCAGAAGCCTTACGATTTTGAAACTTGACATGAAGGGGGATGAGCTCTACAAAGTTTTATATAAATCATGGTCCAGGGATGACCTTGACATATCTTATGGCAAGGTCAACATAGGGCGCCCATGTATTTGAAAGGGGAAAATTGTCAAAATGTCATTTGAAGGGAAAAGCTTTATGGAAATGGGCAAATGGACTGAATATTTGTGATTCTGAAAACAAATGTATCCCAGGGACAGGTCTGTCCCCACCCCGGGGCAATATACATGTATATTACGATAATATTCAAAGAACCGCTTGGCCAATCAAAGCCAAACTTCGTGTGGAACATTCTTAGGAAGGGAGAATGAAAGTTTATATGAATAGTCAAGGTCACATGACCAAGATGGCCGCCATGGCCATAAATAGCAAAAACCTTTAAAAATCTTCTTCTCCAGAACCAGAAGGCCTATGATTTTGAAATTTGGCATGAAGCATCAGGGAGAGGAGCTCTACAAAGTTTATATAAAGTTTATATAAATCATGACCTTGGGATCAGATGACCATGGCCTATTTTATGGCAAGTCCAACATAGGTTGCCCATGCATTTGAATGGAGAAAATTAGTAAAATGTAATTAAATGGGAGGAGACTTGCTGGGAGTATGCAAATGGACAGAAGATTTATGTTTATGAAAACAATGTTCTCAAGGGGTTGTCTGCCCCTGTCCCGGGGCAATATACATGAATATGACCATAATATTCAAACATCTTCTTCTCTGAATCCGCTTTGTCAGTCAAACTCAAACTTTATGTGGAGCATCGTTAGGAATGGGTAATTAAAGTTTATATAAATGGTTCAGGTCACGTGACCAAGATGGCCACCATGGCTATAAATGGCAAAAACCTTAAAAATGCGGAAATACGTCGATCAATTTCGAGGCGATACTACATGAGAAAAATGGGTAATATGGTATTGCCTCGGGCAATATCACCTGCCTCTGGTGAACAAATCGTCATGTCACCCTCACTCAAGGGCAACAATTGTATAATATTGGTTGGTTCGTGCTGAACTCATTTTTTTAAGTTTTAAGCCACTCACCCTGTAAAATATGGGTCATGGGTTCAGTCCAGGGCTTCTGCAGTCCTTCGGTCCGAGACTTTCACAGACAAATGTGTCACTAAGTGGTGGGCACGTGTTGGACTCGTTATAATTTATAAGCCACTAGCCTTGTAAAACAAGAGTCGATGGATCAATCCCGGGATTCTCCAGTCACCCTTTTAGAGATTTTAAATCGAGATTCCGTCTCTAAATCACCTTAGTCTATGAGTGGGTCGTTGACCAACAAATCAAATGAGTATTTGCATTGCAACTTTAGAATTTATTTAATAAATACATGTGTGGTCGACGTAAAGTTAATTAATTTATTTTATGTAAGAAGTTTAGAACTTATTTTCATGATTCTGCTGACATGTCAATGTTTATTTTAGTGCAGCTATAAACCAGAAAGTTATCAAAATATTTTATTTTATTTTTTATTATTATTTTAATCCTCGTAGTGTGTATTTGCTTCATCCGCCAAGTAAAACCAATGAATTTAATTATGCATAATTAGGGAAAAATAATTTGTTTGCAGTAGGTGTCCACTGTTTTGCCATCACCGTGTATAAATGTTGGTTATAGACACGATTCAAAATGTGTACTGAGTATCAGATAACCATCTCTGATCATACATCTTGGTTTGCCAGCGCTTTCTTCTTTGCTCTGTCCCAGAGCATTTTTTACTTGTAAATCTTATTCTTCAGAACCGGAAGAGCTATGATTTTGAAACTTTGCCTGAAGCATCAGTGAATGGAGCTCTACAAAGTTTGTATACATCATGACTCCGGGATGACCTTGGCCTATTTTATGGCAAGGTCAGCTGAGGTCGCATATCCAACATCTCAGGTGAGCGTTTATAGGACCATTGGTCCTCTGGTATTGGACTTTAGGATGTTATGAGATGCTTGAAATATAACCATCAATGTGATTTTAATGTGTATTTGTTTATCTAAAATATCGAGGACGGCCATTTTCGTCCTCAAATTTTCGCCGTCTCAACTTCTGTTTTCCTCTAAACATGTAGCGTAAGGCGACCAGTGATCGATCAAGGACCAGTGATCGATCACTAAGTCGTTATCGCCTATTAATTTCCAAAGGATACCTCAATTGAATCTTGTGCTAGTCTCACCTTAAAGCGCATTATATTACCTTACAAATATTAATTTAAATTTATTTGGAAGCCGTTTCTACCTCGCATTTTCTGGCACTATACGAAGAGGGAGTCCAAGTTGCACTGCTTAAAAGCGATGATTGTTCACTAAATTCTCCAAGATGAAACGATCTGCATTCGTTCCGATTGCTTAAATGTTTTAACATCACTTCCTACTAAACAAATCTGATCCACATTCCAAATTGTATAGGATAATGCTGCGACTAATGGACAATTTCTGTGATTTTCGGGCCATTTTATCAACCGTTTTCCATTGTTTCTATTGGCGTTTATGCATTTTTACCTCCTCATTTCGTTGCTCCATTTGTTTTAACTCACTGTAAAATTTCCACATTGCGTTTTGTGGCTAGAGATAAACAATAATTACACTTTCTAAAAAGTTAGCCAGCGTTTTTAAAAGACAAAGAAGCTGATTGATCACTGGTCCACCTGACCCTAATTCACACTGTATGATGGCGGATGTGTTAAAAATGACGTCACTGAGAACGTGACGTGATGACGTCACAAACTGACATATTGTAAAACATGGAGAAGGTTCAAGCTTCAATGTGGTATGCAATCATGCATTCTCCAATGCATGTCTAATCCCAAAATTTATCAAACATGGCTATCTTGATCGATCACTGGTCCTCTTACGCTAGTATTCTGTATCTAGTAGTTTTCACCTTAGCCAATTATTTAGGAAAAAACATTTGTAGCGCTGTGTTTATAGTTACGTTATGCATAGCCTACCCTCAGTAGTCCTGCAACCATCGAGGTGAACGTTCGTGTTCGTTTTTGCCCTTTCTTTCTGAGATTTATCTGTCGAGATTTTAATTGTCGCAACGACCAGTGCCATTACCTAGCTATAACATTGTGCACCACGAACGCGTATATGCAGCGAGTAAACCACGGATCCCGTTTTAAAAAGACCTTTAGTAGGACGCGAAGGAACATAAATATCTGAGGTTAGTTAAGCTGCTGCCATAACCTCAGGAATCAGCGACGTATCGCTCGCCTATGAACATTTCGATACACCGAGATCTGAGGTATTTTGTTCAAACGGCGTACGTGTGACGTACCTGCTACGTTCCTGTGGCGTAGGCCTATCTGTATTGGTATGAAATTTCACTTTCGTATGTACGGCGTATTAAAGCGCATGTGTTACGTACGTGTGACGAATGTGCACGGCACAAGAAACGTACCCGTGACGTACACGTATCCACGGCGTATGCAAGTATGTTCCATTCTTATCTGCAGCATATCTGCTCTGTAACAAATGCGTTTTAATACCTATCAGAACAGAACGGTTGCGTTCAGAGGTCGAAGATACCACTGAAGATTTCAAAATAATCTAGATTAATTCCAAAGAAAAACGGAGAAAGCATCTTCAATAGCTCCCCATCCTGGTTGCGAGACTCCATTAACAAATACTCAGGGTACTGTGAACGTAAACCTGAAAGAACCCGGCACGGCATTCTGGACCATGAGAAACATCTGATCCATGACTTTTGAAAAAACGAAAACAAAACACATAATTTACATAGATACTCTTGGAACGCCAAAAATACTCCCAATACTCTTAATACGTCAAACATACACCAAGGCTGCGAAACGTACGGAGCACGTTTATAGCACATACACCGTTGATACGCGAGTTACGCCGCTAGTACGTCGCGCATACGCCGTAGATACAAAAAGACAGTCCAGGATACGCCACACATACTTAACAGTTACGAAAGGTACGCTGGTATACCTGCTACGTTGCTTTCGTATATATGACGTACCTTTCTAATCTTTATACGACGTATACGCTGTAGATACGCGAGTCGTTTGGCAATAGTATGACAGCTGCGTTACTCACTTTACATTTAATACTAGTATACTTACTGTGGAAAACGTATCCAATATAGCATATAAAATACCAATGGAAAGTAGTGCCAGAGTGAGGACAGTCAAAAGTAAATTCCGTTTCGAACACATACTTTTATTAATAGAAATTGGTAATAGTCATAACTCAAAAAGTAAACACTTTGAATTTAACGGTCAAACTTTAAACAAAACCAACTTGCGTGTTCAATAAACGTCGAAATCTAATCGCAGAAAAAATCGAAGACGTTTATGTATTATTTGAAGCTTCTGGCTATACATAAATTGTATTACTATGTTTATAGTAGCTTAATAAACTATGACACATCCCAACAAACATTGAAGTAAGGTTAAATTGAACTTCTTATATAATCATTTGCAAGATCTGAATGAATAAGTGTAGTTTTATGTGTGTGCGGAATATGACAGCATATGTGCAAGGTTTTAGACGCAGGTGGCTTAAGGGACCCGTATTGCTTAATGTATTGACATTGTGTGTTTTGATATTTTTCTGCATTTTCTGGGCGAATAAATATATGATGGGAATCAACATTTACGTGAAAGGATGTGGAACTGGAACCAGAGACTGTCAGCCATACGTATCCGTGAGTCAGCATCATGTTTATAATTAAGCTTGAGTTACAGTTCTGACATTCGTTATAAACATATATTTCCTTTGTATAAACTAAAACAGTTGAAAAAGTTGATTTTTTTTCCTTTGTGATTTTATTCAAAACGTAGATTGTGTGTACACGTAAGAACGGCCGCGTCGATTTGTTTGTTTGTTTGTTTGTTTGGATCGGTGCTTAACGTCTTAGTCAACAGCTATGGTCATGTCGGGACATTGCCTCCATTTAATGGGAGTTTTACCCAAACTGAATGATTATGATGTCATGAAATCCAAAACGTGCTTCAGATGTGTAGCCGATAAGGCTTATACGTATGGATGGTTTGACTTGAAACCACTTTTCCTAAGCAGGCTCGGACCCGACCGATTAAGCAATATTCAGATGGTCAGTTGCGCATATGCTTTGCCTAGAGGTACAAGCAACCCATTGAGGGCCCATATTCCCACCCGACCACCATTAAGGCGGTTCTAACGAGTACCCACAATCATGTACATGTAAGTCGGGTGGGAATATGGGCCCCGCCCATTGGGTCTAAAGAAATAGATGGGCTGCTTGTGCCTCCAGGCAAAGCTTATACACTACTGACTGACCATCTGATTACTGGTTAACCGCTCTGGTCTGAGCCTGTCCGGGAAACGTGGTTCAAGTCAAACCACCCCAACGTATTTAACTCCCTGCTTTATGTGCGTTGTGTTTTAGTAATATACTAGTCTAAAGCGCTAAACTATAATGAGAACATCTAGTCCATACTTATATTTGTGCTTTTGTTGAAAAAAAAAATGCTTGACCTCATAGAGCTACATTTTCTTTTTCAAGGTCACAAAGGACACGCTAACGCTGAAACACATACAAACGGTCGGAACGACTGAAGATAAAACGCTGGTGAAATATAATACAAGGAAGCAACATTTAAATAAGCTTCCTTTGGAGAAACAACCACCTAGAGAAATTAAAGAGGAAACTAAAACTGATGTAGTATACGCAAAACAGAAAGTTAAGGAACCGAAACGTGGTCACATTGAGTCTCCTCAGGGAAAAGAAGCAACAGAAAACCTAGATCAGAGAGATCATCAGGACATTAAATATCATGGTATTGACCTTATGATGTTGGTGAGTGAACTCATCAGGATAACATTTCCGTGTAATGTATACCCTCTTATACCCCACTTTTACATAGGAAACTGGGGTATGCAGGGGTATACCTAATTTTCTTATTTTGATCCAAAACATACAGCGTGGGTACTCGTTAGAACCGTGTACCAACAATGTATGTGGGGTGGCGATTCATGGGCGGAGGAAACATATTAAAATTCAAACTTTTTCTGGTGAGATTTTCAATTTTAACAGCTGAAAAAAATCTGTATATTGCATGGGCAAGTTTTCGCAATGTGAGGTGATTGTGGTAGTGGTGGTATTTACGACTCCATGAACAGCTAAGGTCCTATTCCATCACGAAAGCACGCCCATGTAATAAACAGATTTTTCTCAAGTTCTAAAAATTGAACATTTTCAGTTACTGTAGATTTTTGTTTAATATTTTTCTTATTTTTGCTCAAAACATAGATTGTTGGAACTGGTTAGAACCGTCTCGCCGAGGCGGTTCTAACGAGTACACACAATCTATGTTTTGGATCAAAAATAAGAAAAATAGGTATACCCCTGCATACCCCATTTTTTCTGTATAATAGTGGGGTTTAAGGGGGTATACATTTCACGAACATGTTTTCCTGATGCAGAAACTGAGGTTAGTAGTTCTCGAAGGCATCGTAAGTTCCCCTGCTTACGACATATACTGACGATGGTCTTAAGATGGCCATCTTAAAATTTACGCCCTTGCTATTCCAGTTTCTCTGAGCTATCGTAACTTTTAGAAATGAAAGGTGCCACTTCGCCCAGTACAGAAAATTTTGGCATTCTTGATCATGTTCTTTCAGTAAGAAATTGATTTTTGTGCCTTCACCAGGTTGAGTTTAATATTTTGAGAAATAACAAAAGCAGCTTTGGGTCCCAGCCCATGTCATTTCAGCTCAGTGCATTTGGGACCTAAAAGATAGATGGGCTACTTGTGCCTCCAGGCAAAGCTTAGATATACACTACTGAATTATGGGTTAATGTAAACCCCAAGAAATGAACCGATACGGACGACTGTATAGGTCTACTCTTTTGCGTGATTTCTCTTTTTTTTTTTTTTCACTTTTGTCGTTAGTGCAATTTATTAAAGCTTTTGGAAATGATTTAAACATATTAAAAATTGTAAAACTGTTTAAAACTACATTTCCGACTTTTGACCCCACAAGACCCAAACTGCCAGATAACGTCACAAATAGAAGAAACTACAACTTGAATGTAAAAAAAAAAATAAAATAAATAAATAAATAAATAAATAAATAAATAAATAAATAAAACGTCCAAAAGAGCATATTTAATAGGCACGTTTTTGTTTATATTTACAGCCCAAATATACTTTCGATCCTGCATACAAAAACCCATGTTGGAACGAAAATGGAACCTTACGGTGTTTACCATACTTCTTTCTTCTTGGAGTGAAAAAATCAGGCACTACGGCATTGTGGAAACAAATTTCTAGCCATCCAGACTTCGCATTCCAAACATTACGGAAGGAGCAGCAGTGGTTTGCCGTATTGCGTTTTAATAAATCAGCAAGTGAGTTAATCTATATACACTAGGCTGAAAATAAAAAATCTTGCACCACCCTGTTTTTTTATGTAATTTTTATTATTAAGTACAATTGTTTTATTACTAACATTTTCTTTTTGATAATTCCAATATCATACCTTTGACTTTGCAGCAAATTCAAAACTTTTGATGACAATGCAAAATCTTTGAGGCAAAAAGTGTAAAATTGCAATTTTTGGGAAAAATTGATAACCAACGAAATTTTTCAATGAGTTTTCATTGTACAGGGTGTCCCAAAAAACGTGTCCGCTATAATATATGTTTACTATTTATTTCATTTTTACAGAAAACTCAATCAAACTTAGTAGCAGTATGCTTAAAAACAATGTCATTAAATATATATTAATTAAAATAATTATGTACTACGCCTAATATCGGAAATGACCACCATTAGTTTAAATGACCCCTTTTGGAGCAATGAAAATTTTATATGACACGTTTTATGGTCGTTCACTCCCCATTTTGGAATAAAATTTCTATTTTTCACCACATTTTGTCCATGTTTAACAAACTCATTTGTTTTTCTGATAATAATTGTTACTTCCTCCTCTTTATAACATTATTAAGGAAGAATAAAGGCTTGAAAATGCTTGGATATTGTATTTTGTTACTTTTTTCAATTTCGAGCAATGCAAATTGCAGCAGATAGCAGGAAATGACATCATCGATTTGATATGACGCCACTTGCTAACGAAGCACCACCTAGCAAAATGGAAGTCAGATTCAGAATCAATTAAAATAGCACTACCACTGTGTAAAATATATTGCTTATATCTGTATTATTTAAAAAGCTATGTACTTTTTTGTAGCGGCTACGTTTTTTTTGGGACACCCTGTATATGCGATCTGCATCATGACAGAAGCAGAAAAACAACAAAACATTTCGAATTTTCGGGAATTTTTTTTTCTTTTTTTTTTTTTTTTTTTTTACATTTAGCATTTTCGGAAAATTAACCGGCGGTTTTGAAAATTTCTTTTAAACAGCAAGAAAAGAAACAAAACTACATTCTTAGGCTATGACAGGTAAGCACATGCCCCTCATATCAAGTTTTAAAAACGGAAGTCGTATCCGTTTGCTGTACTTCCGGTTGTATACTACAAGGTATACATAAATTATGACACTGTGTTGACCTTGGCCTAATTAACGACAAGGTCAATATAGGTCGCCCATGACTGTAATAGTTAAACAAGTTTATTGGTATATCCTACATCTCTGTTGAGCGTTTACAGGACCAGTTGTTCTCCAGTTTTATTTGAGCCTGTGCATGAGAAAACCAACAATTTGCATAGGCGAAAACAAAGCCGCAGATCAACCGCGAAGCTGATCAGCGCCTTTGTTTTCGCTACACGGATAATACAATCCCTCTCCTACTTAAATACAAAATTTCAAGCCTCTAACCATCTTCTGTGACTGTACAGGCCGGTTTGTGTCAGACCTGGTCGGGAACCCAAATTGTTGGTTTTCTCACGCACAGGCTCATTTACTTTCACATGTGAAAATATAAGAGTAATGGATAACTCCTGCATTTTCCATTTCCTTACATCCCTAGTCAGAATTTCAAACGTCTGCTACTTTAAATTTCTTATTTGAGAACGCAAACATAAAAATGGCTTTCATTTTCCTAGTAAGAACATAATGAACATGTTGGTACCAATATTAATCAGAATTGCTATGTGTTTTCCTAATATGCACTTCCTCACTTCAGTGGGTTCTTTCCAGTTAGTTATCTATGTGGTACGTGGCGCTATCAAACATTAGACTTTGAGCCTGTGCATGAGAAAACCAACAATTTGGGTTACCGACCAGGCCCGACACAAATCAGCCTGTACAAGCACAGAAGACGACTGGAAACTTGAAATTTCGGATTTAAGAAGAAGAGCAATTGTACTATCCGTGTATCGAAAACAAAGGCGCTGATCAGCTTCGCGGTTACCGCGAAGCTGGTCTGCGCCATTGGTTTTGTATATGCAAATTGTTAGTTTTCTCATGCACAGGCTTAAGTAACTTGACTTGCATGGTTGTCACCAGTATTTTGAATAAATACAACCATTGACTTTTTTCCAAACGCACATACATATTATGTAACGAAATAACAATGTAATGATAGCTAGACTGACTGACGACAAAATCCATAAAAGTAATGAAAATAAATAAATAAATAAAAATAAATAAATAAATAAATAAAAACAAACTATATCGGATTTCTAGGTTCAAAAAGCAATATTTATATTGCCAGACTAGAAGAACCTGGCGGCATTGACTTATAGCAATCGATGCAGAGACAAATTCCTCAATTTTCTCCTTTTTATGCCGGAAATTATTTTTCAGATTGGCTTGGCAATTACTGGGATGATTCCTTACCCCGCGATAATTTTGATGCCTATATAGATCTCTTTCAACGGGCAGCCACCCTAATAGATAGTAAAGAAAATCGGACCAATAATAAATGCCCACGGTGTCACATGATAACGGGTAAGTGTACTTATGTGAGCCGCGACGAGAGAAAACCGGTCTTCGAGGTTTCCGACCAGGTCTGACACAAACCGACCTCTACAGTCACAGAAGCAGGCTAGAAGCTTGAAATATCGGATTTAAGAAGAAGAGAAATTGTTATATCCGTGTTGCGAAAACAAAGGCACTGATCAGCTTCGCAGTATTGGTCGATTCGGACCTCAAGTTAAAACATTCTTAACATTCTTCTTGTCTGTTGCTTGGCCCACCGGGGTCCAACTGGTGTTTTTCTTTTGCTCCGGAGTTAGTAGGTTATTCGGCGCCCAGGGATCTCCATCGTCGGGCAGCTTACTCAGTCTGTGAGTCCTGGTTTTTGATTCATCAGGATGTTTATCATGATTTATTTGTTTGTTCTTGATGATTCATTGACTAGTTAGAGATTCACCACGAGGACCGAATAACTAACTAAATGTTATGAACCACTGCAGAAGCTGAGGGTGAGGTTATGGCCATGTAAAACCGGTTTAAGCCCGCCAGTAACTTTGTGTTACTGATCGTTCCAAGTCGATACTTCTGGGGTGGTTCTTTTTGTTTTATGTCTTGGTGTTTAAAAACTTTTTTTGTGCTGTTGGCGCCTTATGTGTGTTTTCATAATTTTAGTTAAGGTAACTGAGTGGCCACCTATTGGGAAAATAGCTGCTCATTCGGCTTACGATGTGTTTCATGGTAAAAGTACCTGATTGTTGGTTTGGTTTTTTCCCACCTCGGTTTTTGGAGTGGGAATCTTTTTCTGATTGCGCCTTTTCCTGATCTTTGCCTACTTGTACCTTTTTAAACTAGTTCGGTCCTTTTCTATTAGTCAGTTCGTAGCGAATCGTACATATTTTGTTATATGTGCCATTTCAGGGGATGGGAGTACCACTTATTTGCACCTCAATTCTCATTGGAGGTATTTGCCTGGCAACGAAAACTGCGACGAGCCAAAATATGTCATTTTGGATTATATTCATCACTTCCTACCACGAGCAAAAATTATAATAATATTCAGAGATCCTGTCGAAAGGTATGTCATCATTACACATTTTGAAACACATGAAACAAATTTCTCTACCATATGCAGCACCGGATCCAAGTTGGATGCTCAAATGATATGCGGTAAGTGTATGACATTTTATCATCTACAGTGCAAAAAATATATATGTGCCTGAGCGCGCTTTCGCCTTCTTCAGAGGCGTACTATAGACCACATATTAAGAGAGTGATATCTACATCTGTTTATCATAGGCAGTAAAATACTGAAGAGAAAAAGAGCAATCTAAAACTCATAATGTGATAAATTCTTATATGATAACTAAAGACGGAATATTTCCATCGGTGTAACGTTAGACCTCTGTCACGGAAGTGAAGCGAGGTCACGAAGTGTTGGGGTATCACGAAGTGTATCGGAGTGCCGGTTAGCCAGCTGATCTAATATAACTACAGACAAACTAAACACATTCATTCTGCTACAAAATAGAAACATGTAGATCTAACTACTGTGAAAATAGCTTAAAAGGTAGAAGTTGACAACGATCAGGAAAAGGCGCAATCAGAAAAAGATTTCCACTCCAAAAACCGAGGTTGGAAAAAGAATAACAATCAGGTACTTATACCATGAAAACATATCGTAAGTCGAATGAGCAGCTATTTTCCCCAATAGGTGACTACTCAGTTACATAAACTTAACTAAAACTATGTAAACATACATAAGGCGCCAACAGCACAAAAAATAACGCCAAGACATAAAACAATAAGAACCACCACAGAAGTATCGCCTTGGAACGATCAGTAATATAAAATTACTGGCGGGCTTAAATTGATTTTACAGGTACCTAACCTCACCCTCAGCTTATGCAGTGGTTCACAACATTAAGTTAGTTGTTCGGTCCTCGTGGTGAATCTCTAGCTAGTCAATGAATCATCATGGACAAACAAATAAATCATGATAAACGCCATCATGAATCAAAAACGAGGACTCACCGATTGAGTAAGCTGCCCGACGATAGAGATCCCTGGGCACCAAATAACTTACTACCTCCGGAACAAAAGAAAAACACCAGCTAAACCCCGGTGGGCCAAGCAACAGACAAGAAGGTCCGGCCCCAACCAACTAAAATGAATAGCTTTATGTCAGGGCCATCATAGAGTCTCACGCCCGACCCACCGGCGTGCACTAAAGTAGGCAGCATAGTGGGTTAAAACTCAGCATGCAGAATGTCACATAACATTTAAGTTATATCATATACGTCTGTAACGTGTAATGATTTTTCTGAACTGAAAGGAAAAATCATTCCTTCCTATAGGTTTCTTAAATTTGTAAACCAAGTCACCATAAAATTCTGGTTCCGAAAGGCCCTCGCGTAAAAGGGTCTTTAGCCCAACATTAAATTTGGAAATCAATTCAGTGTCTGCGATAAAATTTAGAAAATGTTAAGAATTTTTGAAAATTTAAAAGAAAAATGGAAAATTTAACAAAAATATGATGTTTCAAGGCTTATACCTCTAGGAGAGGTTGTACAAAATCTTCGATTCGTAAAAGTTGAGAAATCGAAGAATTTATTGACGTAGAAATAATGTTGTCATTGTGAGATTTAGCGAATTTCGTGAATTTGGTTATCGGACTTCTATCTCTAAGTATATCACTGAACCACTGCAGAAGCTGAGGGTGAGGTAAGGTGCCTGTAAAACCGGTTTAAGCCCGCCAGTAACTTTGTGTTACTGATCGTTCCAATGCGATACTTCTGTGGTGGTTCTTTTTGTTTTATGTCTTGGTGTTTAATTTTTTTTGTGCTGTTGGCGCCTTATGTATGTTTTCATATTTTTAATAAAGTTAAGGTAACTGAGTGGCCGCCTATTGGGAAAATAGCTGCTCATTCGGCTTACGATATGTTTCATGGTATAAGAGCCTGATTGTTAGTTTGGTTTTTTCCCACCTCGGATTTTGGAGTGGGAATCTCTTTCTGATTGTGCCTTTTCCTGATCTTTGCCTACTTGTACCTGTTTCTAAAGCGTCACTTGTAATCACAACGCTACAAATTCTTGTTATTATTTTATTATTTTTACATTTCCAAATTTCAAATAAACACCGTAAGCTGTGTGAGCAGCTTTGCCTACTTGTACCTTTTCATGGTTCTAAAATTGTATGAATGGTCCAGGTCACAGCACCAAGATCGCCGAAAATGTCCATATAAACCTATAAGAAGGTAAAAGTAGGCAATGATCGAGAAATGGCGCAGTCAGAGATAAATTCCCACTACAATAAGAGCTGTCGCAGGACAGCGTAGCTCGCCTGACTTGTGCTTTGCCACTAAACTTATCAAAATCTATGACCAATGACCTTGACCTCAAGGTCGCTCAGGTGGGTTGTGATGGTACAGCATAAAATTTTAGACCAATATCCGCAAACATGCAAAGTTTCAACTTGATCCATCAACATAGAGATATATAGACTTCAAAAATCTTTAACCCAAAACTTAAATCAAAAATTTCTAAGGCCATGACCTTGACCTCAAGTTCTTCCAGGGTGGTCATAATGGTACAGCATAAAACTTCAGACCAATATCTGCCAACATGCAAAGTATCAACTTGATCAATGTACATGTTCAAGAGATATAGACTTCTGATCGTTCCAAGTCGATACTTCTGTGGTGGTACTTTTTGTTTTATGTCTTGGTGTTTAAAATTTTTTTTTGTGCTGTTGGCGCCTTATGTATGTTTTCATATTTTTAGTTAAGTTAAGGTAACTGAGTAGCCACCTATTGTGAAAATAGCTGCCCATTCGGCTTACGATTGTTTCATGGTATAAGTGCCTGATTGTTAGTTTGGTTTTTTCCCACCTCGGTTTTTGGAGTGGGAATCTTTTTCTGATTGCGCCTTTACCTGATCTTTGCCTACTTGTATCTTTCTAAAAACTTTAACCGAAAACTTTAACAAATAAAAATCCAAGTCTGTGACCTTGATCTCAAGGTCACCAAGGGTGGGTCATGATGGTACTGCATAAAACTTCAGATCAATATCTACCAACATGCAAAGTATCAACTTGATCCATCAACATGTTCAAGAGATATAGACTTATAACAACTTTAATGAAAAAATCACTAGAGCACGAAATATAGGTCAAGGTCACAAGATCAATGTGGGTGCAAAGTCGGGACATCGAGGAGAAGCCATATGCAAAGTTTGATGGTTGTAGGCTTTATAGTTGATGAGATATTAAGGGTTGGCTTAAAAATGACGAAGTCACTGGAGCATGAAATATAGGTCAAGGTCAGTAGGTCAATGTGGGTGCCGAGTTTGGACATCCAGGAAAAGCCATATGCAAGATTTGATGGTTGTAGGCTTTATAGTTGATGACATATTAAGGGTTGGCTTCAAAAATGACAAAGTCACTAGAGCACGAAATATATGTCAAGGTCACAAGGTGAATGTGGGTGCCGAGTCGGGACATCGAAGAGGTCATATGCAAGGTTTGATGGTTGTAGGCTTTATAGTTGATGAGATATTAAGAGTTGGCTTCAAAAATGACAAAGTCACTAGAGCACGAAATATAGGTCAAGGTCACTAGATCAATGTGGGTGCAAATTCGGGACATCGAGGTCAGTGGCTATCAAGATATAACAATTTTAAAAACTTTAACCGAAAGTGTGACGCGAACATACACTTAAACGGGTACGACCGAGGTGACAACAATAGCTCTGTGCACTTCGTGCAGGCGAGCCAAAAACGATGTGGGGAATATTAAATTAACAATAAACATCGTAAGCTGAGTGAACAGCTTTTTCCAAATAGGCGACCACTCAGTTACAAAAACTTAACTAAGACATGAATCGAAAACGCATAAAAAAGGCACAAGCAGCACAAACATTCAACATCAAAACATAAAACAATAAGAACCACCACAGAAGTATTACCTTGGAACGATATGTATTTTAATGCTACCTATTTGTAGATAATGAGATTTGAATCGAGTATGACTGAAATAGCCAATGCAAGGCCTGAATTGACAGAGTATCATAAAAGCTTTATTCGTGGACTTAATACTGGTAAGGCCAAAAACATATGTGTGTTTAAAAAAAAAATAAAACAGGGAAATTACTGGCTGGCTTATACTAGTTTTATTTGGCCATGAGCTCACCCTCAGCTACTGCAGTAGTTCACAACACTTACATGTAGTTAGTTGTTCGGTCCTCGTGGCGAATCTGTAAATAGTCAATGAATCATGAAGGACAAACAAATAAATCATGCTAACCACCATGATGAATCAAAAACGAATAATTTATTTTAGATATGCATGCATCTTATTTTATTTGCACATTGCCATATGAAATGAATCGCAAAATAGACTGAGGTGTAATTATCTGGAATGGCGTTTAAAGTATGTCGACTGTCTTGTGTATGGTAGCTATACAGGTGTTTTAATTTGTGTTAGAGTGACAGGGCTGGGGTATAAAAGGCCACCCAGGTATACCTGTGTCATTCTTTCTCTGACTGTTGAAGTTTTAACATCAATTCTGTGATTCTGATTGGTTGTCATTTGAGTGCTACCGTGACATCACAAAATGATTGACTGGTCTTACCTGTTTGCAACTGGCCTTGTTATCTCTTATGCTGTTACAGTAGGCAAACAAAAATAAATAAATAAATAAATAAATAAATAGTCCATGTACATATAATGAATGCATAAGGCATAATTTAAAACAGCCAGTGTCTACAATGAATGAATAAATGAACAGATGAACAAATTATTAAACAAATAAATGGGACACTTGTGGTTTTATTTACAAGTGGATAAAAGTGCATTGCTTGAAAGACAATTTTCTATCTATTATTATACATGTTATTGATAAATAAATACAAAAATAGGTATTCTGTTTAACATGCACACAACTAGATTTTACTAAATAAGGATATGAAGGTTATGAGAAGCAAAAAAGGAACTTATTTTCTTGATATGCATAGACATTGAAAATGATCATAATTTTACATTTTATTGATAAAAAAATATTATTTGTGATGCAGGGAAGACATATTCAAATGAATCTGTCTTTATGGCGGTTTCTGGCGATCCCCACATCATAAAAAGTGTCAAATATTGATTTTGGGAATGTGTTAACACATGTTTGTTATTATAAATGTTGTGTGTTTTGAATGCATGTGTTGTGATGTTGTCTTATGTCTTTTTGTAATTTTAGAATACATGGTCACTGTTGTAACCCATCGTCATCAGTATTGTATTTGTATGTTTTTTCCATTAATTGATCAAGTACAAACCATTGGTTGTGCTTCGGATGACAAAACATCATAAATACACTTATGTGATATTTTTTTTAACTTTCACAAAACTGGATTTCACTATACTAATGTGTATAAATTAGTGATTCAAGAAAGAAAAAAGTTTTAGATCATTAAAATGCAGCAAGCTAAATAATGTTCCATATAAGTTTTAATCCCACTGCTTCCTTGCTTCAAACTTTATCTCAGAAAGTTAAGGTGTTCGGTTAGTAAATGCTTTCGCATGATTAATTCTTTATCATGATTTCAGGTTATATTCTGAGTACTACCATGAGTTTGGAAGACTACGGCGAAATTTCAACTCGTCACCAGAACATTTCCATGAAGTTGTGGTTTCTGGTTTGAATATGTATAAAGATTGTCTCAAAACCCGAACTCTGCGCAGCTGTGTTTACGATGAGAGAATTTATGACAAAACAGTGGTAAGTATTTAACGCATGTAAGACTGGCGTCCCCTTTATGGGACATAGGCAAACAGAACAGCCCCAGATGTGACGCCGCAGAATGCTGCGTCCCATCTGGGGCTATTCTGTTTGCATGGGCTACCCATGGCAGAGAAACTGACAAAGTTGTTTCACTGTATGTGGAGGAAGGAGGCTATCCCACAAGAATTTAAGGATGCATAATCCACCTATACAAGCGGTCAGGAAATCCACAAGTCTGTGACCACCACAGCGGCATTTCCCTCATCAATTGCTGGGAAGATACTAGCAAAATTCTGTTGAACCGTCTGAATGTTCATCTTGATCAGAAGGGACTTATCCCAGAAAGTCAATGTGGATTTAGATAGGACAGGGGGCAATAGACATGATCTTCCCAGCGTGACAGCTTCAGGAGAAATGCCCAGAGCAGAATGTACATCTATACATGACGTTTGTCGACCTCACCAATGCGTTTGACACAGTTAGTCGTGATGGACTCTGGGAAATCATGGCCAAGTTTGGCTGTCCACCCAGATTCATAGCAATGGTGCGGCAATTTCATGATGGCATGCAGGCACGTGTGCAAAATGATGGAGAGTTCTTTGAACCCTTTGAGGTCAAACAGGGCTGTGTTATGGCACTAACACTGTTCAGCATGACGTTTTCTGCCATTCTCATGGATGCCTTTTATGACAGTGACACTGGTTTTCCAATCAGGTACCGTTTTGGTGGCAATATATTCAACCTTAGAAGGTTGCAAGCCAAAACTAAGGTGCTGACTGATGTGCTAGAAGAGCTCCTCTATGCAAATGATATGGATAAGAATGCCAGCTCAGAGGCAAAAATGCAAAGAGCCATGGATCAAGTCTCACAGTCATGTGATAACTATGATCTCACAATCAGCACATAAAAAAGACAGAGGTTGTACACCAACAAGCACCTGGAAAACCGTACAAAGAACCAACCATCACTGTGAATGGAGAAAAACTGAAAGCTGTTGATAAATTCACCTACCTGGGAAGCACTCTTTCCAGAGCAGTGCACATTGATGATGAGGTCTTAGCAAGAATTGCAAAAGCCAGTGTGGCAATCGGAAGACTCCGTGCAAATGTCTGAGAACGAAATGGAATCAAGCTTGACAACAAGCTGAAAGTCTACAAGGCTGTGGTACTTCCAACCCTCTTGTATGCATGTGAGACCTGGACAGTACACCAGCGCCATGCCCTGTTATAAGAATGCCTGATGAGCGACTTTCAAAGAAAGTCTTCTATGGATAACTACAAGAGGGAAAGCGCTCTCAAGGTGGCCAGAAGAAACGCAACAAAGACACCCTGAAAGCCTCTCTGAAGGATTTCGACATACAAATTGGGTCTTGGGATCAGACTGCACAGGATCGATCAAAGTGGCGAGGTCTCATCAACAAACGAGCAGCTCTCTATGAAAAAAGAGAATCTGTGAAGCTGATAGAAAGCATAGAGAACGTAAAGCCAATACCAATGGGCCACCAACTGATTTAATGACATTGACTTGCTCTGATTAGAGCTAGAATTGGCCTTGTCAGCCATCAAGGAACTCACCAACACACCGCTCAGCACGGTCATCCCTTGGGTTGGAAACTTCCATCTAGAACAGAACACCATATTAGATTCTTTTTCTTGCACAACAACCCCCAAAATCTGGTTTATTTCAAGGTTTTGCGTATTTTTTTAGCCTGGGTGAGAACACCTGGGTGAGATGCAATTTTATCACCCAGGCAAAAAGTGTGGCAATTTCTGTCTGGTGTGCAAGAAAATAAAATATAAAATTTATAGTGAGACTTAAAAGACTCTATAGTGCTGAGCGCCAAGCATCGTAGCCACTGGTATTGTAACAATGAATTTCTTTTCTTTCTTTTCTGATACTTAGATCAGCATCCAGCTAGGGATATACTGTGTCTACTGGCAAGAATTGTTTAGAATATTTCCAAGAAAACAAATTTTGGCACTGCAGCATACAGAACTACTACACACAGCACGGGTGCAGAATAAAATCTTCGAATTTCTAGATATGGGTACGTACTTACAACATAACACTCGTTTATGCAATTCCGAAAGGCAGCCACTCAGCCACATTAGACAATCCATGTATCATTACGTAAACATACCCATACAATATACAGAGATTTTTAAAGTTGTTAAAAATGGAGAAAAAATCAGCAGATTTTTTTTTTCAAAACATAGATCGTGGGTACATAATTAGAACCGCTTCGGCGAGGCGGTTCTAACGAGTACCCACAATCTATGTTTTGGAGCAAAAATAAGAAAAATAGGTATACCCCTAAAAACATCAGTTTCACTATATAAAAGTGGGTTATGAGGGGGTAACATTTCACGGACGTGTTTTCCTGATATTTTAATGAATTGAAACGGAACGTCACGCCCTGAAACAACATAGTTCGGTGTGGTAACCTTAAGTGCCGGTCCCACAGAATCGTAAGCAATTATACAATTGCCTAATTATAAGTTAATTGATAAGACTGCGTATACGCATAATTTGTAAACTGTTTTCCAACGTGTTTCTGCTTTCTTCATTTGCATAATGGCCCCCTCGAAGAAATTACCCCCTCCCCACCCCCCCCCCCCCCCAAAAAAAAAATAAAATAAAATAAAATTAAAATAAATAATAATAATATTAAGACAACCGCAGGCTGTCAACCAATTTCTATATTCCTATTAAACTCCTATATTTTGGGTCCAAATCCTATATTTTTGAGCACCTCCTATATTTCTATAAATTCTCCTATATTTTGAAAATATTTCCTATATTTTTAGGAAAATTTGTTGACAATGAATAATCAAATATAGTAAATAGTAGTGCTCTGAAACTGCCTTTTGCCTCTTTTATCCTCTTTATTCTTTAATTTTTAAATAAAATCATTTTCATACTGTATATTATATAGTGCATAAATGGTCATTATGTCACTACTTAGTCAGGGTTACTTTTAAGTCAAAAGCATGTCCCATTTTCACAACAAGTAATAAATTATATATCCTAGTCTCTATGAAAATTGTCATGTTTTTTGTATTGTATCTTTTTAATGTATTTTAGCTCACCTAAGCCGAAGGCTTACACGGTGAGCTTATAGGATGGCCATGATCCGGCGTCCGTCGTCCGTCGTCCGTCCGTCGACCACAATTTCAAAGATCTTCTTCTCTGAAACCGCTTGGCCAATCAAACTGAAATTTTATGTGGAGCATCCATGGGTAGGGGGAACTGAAGTTTGATCGCGAGATCCGGATCACATGACCAAGATGGCCGCCACGCCCATATATGGTAAAAACATTTCAAAAATCTTCTTCTCCAGAACCGGTGGGCCGATTTCCACGAAACTTGGCATGTAGCATCGGGGACTACAACCAATCATAGTTTGATAAAATGATGACCCTTGGATGACCTTGATATATTTTACGGCAAGGTCAAAATTGGAAACATAGGCTTTTACATGGGGGAAAAAGTGAAAACTATGGATGTTTTGAAAACTATTGCAGCCTGAGGCCTGAAAAGTGGTAGATGAAAACAACTAATGAAGTAGATGAAGGTATGTGATTAATTTAGGTCAAGGTTGACCTTGGCCAGTCTGTCGTCTGTCGTCCTTTAACACTTTTCAAAGATCTTCTTCTCTGAAACTGCTTGGCCAATCAAAGTGAAATTTTATGTGGATCGTCCATGGGTAGAGGGAACGAAAGTTTGATCGCGAAATCCAGGTCACATTACCAAGATGGCCGCCACGCCCATATATGGTAAAACCACTCAAAAATCTTCTTCTCATGAACCGGAAGGCCGATTTTCACGAAACTGGGTATGTAGCATTTGGGACTACAGGCTTTTACATGGGGAAAAAGTTAAAATTATGGATTTTTTGAACACTATTGCAGCCTGAGGCCTGAAAAGTGATAGATGCAAAACAACTAATGAAAGTATGTGATTAATTTAGGTCAAGGTCATTTCTTGACCTTGACCAGTCTGTCGTCCATACACACTTTTCAAAGATCTTCTTCTCTGAAACTGCATGACCAATCAAACTGAAATTTTATGTGGAGCATCCATGGATAGAGATTATGAAAGTTTGCTCGCGAAATCAAGGTCACATGACCAAGATGGCCGCCAATCCCATATATGGTAAAAACCACTCAAAAATCTTCTTCTCCAGAACCGGCAGGCCGATTTTCATGAAATTTGGGACTCCAGACCATCATAGTTTGTTAAAATGATGACCCTAAAATGACCTTGACATATTTTATGGCAAGGTCAATTTTGGAAACATGGGCTTTTACGTGGGGAAAAAGTGAAAATTATGGATTTTTTGAAAACTATTGCAGCCTGAGGCCTGAAAAATGGTAGATGGAAACAACTAATGGAGTAGATGAAGGGATATGATTAATTTAGGTCAAGGTCATCTCTTGACCTAGGAGGGTCTGTCGTCCATACACACTTTTCAAAGATCTTCTTCTCTGAAACCGCTTGGCCAGTCAAAGTGAAATTTTATGTGGAGCATCCATGGATAGAGGGAACGAAAGTTTGATTGCGAAATCCGGGGCAAATGACCAAGATGGCCGCCACGCCCATATATGGTAAAAACCATTAAAAATCTTCTTCTCTAGAACCGGTAAGCCGATTTCCACGAAACTTGGTATGTAGCATTGGAGACTCTAGCCCATCATATTTTGATAAAATGATGACCCTTGGATGATCTTGACCTATTTTATGGCAAGGTCAATTTTGTAAACATAGGCTTTAACATTGGAAAAGGCGTAAACAATGGATTTTATGGAAAGTTGCTACATACAGACAACTAATAGTCAGTGAAGGTATATAATTAATTAAGGTCAAGGTCATTTTTTACCTTGACCATAGTCTGTCTTCATCCATTATTCCAAAGATCTTTTTCTCTGAAACAGTTTGGCCTATGAAAGTGAAATTGTATGTGGAGCCTCCATGGACAGGGGGAAGGGAAGTTTAATCGCGAAATCCAGGTCACATGCTCAACATGGCTACCATGTTTAAACATGTGCAAAATGCTCAAAAATGTTATTCTCAAGAACCGGTGGGCTGATTTTTACGAAACTTGGTATGTATCATTTGGAGCTCCAGTCCATTTTAGTTTGAACAAATGATCACCCTAGGATGACCTTGTCCTATTTTATTGCAAGTTCAACTTTGGAAACTTAAGCTTTTGCATGGGAAAATGTGTGAAAATCAGAGTTTTTGAAATCTATTGCAGCCTGAAACCTGAAAAGTGGCAGATGCAGAGAACTAGTGTAGTGAATAAAGGTATGTGATTAATGAAGGTCAAGGTGAAATCCAGGTCGCATGCTCAACATGGCATTCATAGCAATTATTCGTTCTCTTTTCACGAAACTTGGTTTGTAGCATTTGGAACTACAGCCTATCATAAGTTGAACAAATTATGACCCTAGGATGACCTTGTCCAATTTTATGGAACGGTCAGATATGGATATTTATGCTTTAACATGGGTAAAAATAAAACAATGAATTTTTTTGAAGTCTATTATGAAACTTATGCTTTACAACTAGATCTCAAGTGAGCGTTAACAGGACCAATGGTTTGAAGCCTGAGACCGGAAAAGTTGTAGAAGCAGACAACTAATGCACTTAATTTAGGTGATTAAGGTCATTGTGTTTTACCTTCAAAGATGATCTTCACTAATACCGATTTAATGATGAACGCCAATTTTATGCAGAACATCTATACTCTATAGGTAGACAAAACAAAAAAGTTTGTTCACTAAATCATTTCAAAAATATTCAGAACCGATTGTCCTATTTTTAGCTCACCTGAGCCGAAGGCTCACAAGGTGAGCTTATAGGATGGCCATGATCCGGCGTCCGTCCGTCCGTCCACAACAAAGATCTTCTCTGAAACCGCTTTGCCCATCAAGTTGAAATTTTATGTGGAGCCTCCTTGAATAGTGGCATTGTAATTTTATTCGCGATATCTTGGTCACATGACCAAGATGGCCGCCACGCCAATATATGGTAAAAACACTTCAAAAATCTTCTTCTCCAGAACCGGAAGGCCGATTTTCACGAAACTTGGTATGTAGCATTTGGGACTACAGCCCATCATAGTTTGATAAAATGATGATCCTTGGATGACCTTGACCTATTTAACGGCACGGTTAAATTAAGAAACATAGGCTTTTACATGGGAAAAAGTGAAAACTATAGATTTTTTGAAAACTATTGCAGCCTGAGGCCTGAAAAGTGGTAGATGCAAACAACTAATGGAGTAGATGAAGGTATATGATTAATTAAGGTCAAGGTCATCTTTTGACCTTGGCAGTCTGTCGTCCATACACACTTTTCAAAGATCTTCTTCTCTGAAACTGCTTGGCCAATCAAAGTGAAATTTTATGTGGAGCATCCATGGGTAGGGGAGACGACGAAAGATTGATCTCGAAATCAAGGTCACATGACCAAGATGGCCGCCACGCCCATATATAGTAAAAACCACTCAAAAATCTTCTTCTCCAGAACCGGCAGGCAGATTTTTTCATGAAACTTAGTATATAGCATTTGGGACTCCAGCCCATCATAGTTTGATCAAATGAAGACCATAGGATGACCTTGGCCTATTTTACGTCAATGTCAATTTTGGAAACATATGCTTTTACATGGGAAAAAGTGAAAACTATGGATTTTTTGAAAACTATTGCAGCCTGAGACCTGAAAAGTGGTAGATGCAAACAACTAATGGAGTAGATGAAGGTATGTGATTAATTTAGGTCAAAGTCATCTCTTGACCTTGGCCTGTCTGTCATCCATACATATTTTTCAAAGATCTTCTCTGAAACTGCTTGGCCAATCAAAGTGAAATTTTATGTGAAGCATCCATGGGTAGGGGAGACGAAAGTTTGATTGCGAAATCTAGGTCACATGACCAAGATGGCCGCCAAACCCTTATATGGTAAAAAACACTCAAAAATCTTCTACTCCAGAACCGGCAGGCCGATTTTCATGAAACTTGGTATGTAGCATTTGGGACTCCAGCCCATTATAGTTTGATCACATGATGACCCTTGGATGACCTTGACTTATTTTACAGCAATTTTAATTTTGGAAACATGGATTTTTGTAAAACTGTTGCAGCCTGAGACCTGAAAAGTGGTAGATGCAAACAACTAATGGAGTAGATGAAGGTATGTGATTAATTTAGCTCAAGGTCATCTCTTGACATTGGCCTGTCTGTCGTCCATACACACTTTTCAAAGATCTTCTTCTCTGAAACTGCTTGGCCAATCAAAGTGAAATTGTATGTGAAGCATCCATGGGTAGGGGAGACGAAAGTTTGATTGCGAAATCCAGGTCATATGACCAAGATGGCCGCCACACCCATATATGATAAAAACCACTCAAAAATCTTCTTCTCCAGAACCGGCAGGCCGATTTTCACGAAACTTGGTATGTAGCATTTGGGACTCCAGCCCATCATAAGATCAAATGATTAGCCTAGGATGACCTTGACTTATTTTACAGCAATTTCAATTTTGGAAACATAGGCTTTTACATGGGAAAAGTGAAAACTGGATTTTTTTAAAACTGTTGCAGCCTGAGACCTGAAAGTTGCTAGATGCAGACAACTAATGGAGTCAATGAAGGTAAGTTATTAATGAAGGCCAAGGTCAAGGTAATTTAAATATCAAAATTAAAATTATGGTCATCTCAGAAATCACTGGCTTTGGGTCATACACACTTTTCAAAGATCTTCTTCTCTGAAATTGCTTGGCCAATCAAAGTGAAATTTTATGTGGAGCGTCCATGGATAGGGGGAACGAAATTTTGATAGCGAATTTCGGGTCACATGACCAAGATGGCCGCCATGCCCAACTATGGTAAAAACCACTCAAAAATCTTCTTCTCCAGAACCGGCTGGCCGATTTACGCGAAGCTTGGTATGTAGCATTTGGGACTCCAGCCCATCGTAGTTTGATCAAATGATGACCCTAGGATGACCTTGACCTATTTAACAGCAATTTCAAATTTGGAAACATAGGCTTTTACATGGGAAAAGGCGAAAACAATGGATATTTTGGAAACTGTTGCAGCCTGAGACCTGAAAGTTGCTAAATGCAGACAACTAATGGAGTCAATGAAGGTAAGTAATTAATGAAGGCCAAGGTCATTTCTTGACCTTGACCCAAGGTCATTTAAATATCAAAATTAAAATTATGGTCTTCTCAGAAATCACTGGGTTTGGAAAATATTGCAGCCTGAGACCTGAAACTTTGCAGATGCAGACATCTTATGATGTCAATAAAGGTGTGTGAGTATTCAAGGTCAAGGTCATTTCATGATGACTTAATACTCCAAGATTAGGCTTCAGGTGAGCGTTCTCAGGACCAATGGTCCTCTGTTTTTTTTTCTTCCTATGCCTTAATTTTGTTGTAAATTGATGCAACTGTCAGTGTACAACTGATCCCAGGAAAGGCTGATATCACAGGAGACAAAAGGTGTGTACCCTAGAGACCCCCGCCTAATGTCAAGAGATTGATTATTAAGTACAGTACATGTATTAATAAACATTCTGTTCTATATTATAGACTTTGGAATTTCAGCTAAGATTGGGAGTTGTGGATTCATTTAACCTTTGAGAAAGAATATGCTAACTCACTCTTTTACTATGATTTTTCTTATATTTTCTACTTTTATAAACGATCAATGTGAAAAATAAAAGTAGGTCTAAGTGTAGATTAGAGAAAAGGTTTACCTTAATTTTCTCTTTATTCTTTGTATATATGTTACAGCCAATCTGTGAAATCAGCCTTTTCATGAAATGGCTAAACATTTTAGCCTTTTCGTGAAATGACTAATTCACTCAGCCATTTCGTGAAAAGGCTAAATATTTCAGCCTTTTCATGAAATGACTAAAATCTCCATGTCATTGTTACACAGATTGACTGGTTAAGTTTCAGTCAATCTATGTAATAATGCCTTGAGTTTTATTTATGCCTTTGATATAACAGGAATAATTCATTTGAATGAACCACAAAAATGAATATGATAGTACATAAACTTCAATTTTCACTTTTAAAGGAATATTGTTGTAGGCATCGGTAATAATACATGTAGTAGTAATAAAGTTAAAGGTAAGTATAATCGTTATGCTTATGAAAAGCCTTGTCATGAAAGGACTAAACTCTACATGTCATTGTTACACAGATTGACTGGTTAGGTTTCAGTCAATCTATGTAATAATGCCTTGAGTTTTATTTATGCCCTGATATAACAGGAATGATTCAGTAAAATCGGTTTAAGCCCGCCAGTAACTTTGTGTTACTGATCGTTCCAAGGCGATACTTCTGTGGTGGTTCTTTTTGTTTTATGTCTTGGTGTTGAAATTTTTTGTGCTGTTGGCGCCTTATGTATGTTTTCATATTTTTAATTAAGTTAAGGTAACTGAGTGGCCACCTATTGGGAAAATAGCTGCTCATTCGGCTTACGATATGTTTCATGGTATAAGTGCCTGATTGTTAGTTTGGTTTTTTCCCACCTCGGTTTTTGGAGTGGGAATCTCTTTCTGATTGCGCCTTTTCCTGATCTTTGCCTACTTGTACCTTTTCATTTGAATGAACCACAAAAATGAATATGATAGTTCATAAACTTCCATTTTCACTTTTAACAATATATTGTTGTAGGCATCTATAATAATATATGTAGTAGTAATAAAGTTAAAGGTAAGCATAATTGTTATGCTTATGATTATAAGAAAAAAAAACACAATAAAAAACAAAGAAGTTTAAACCATTGCTTTGATCATAGTCACGTTAAAGCTAATTAAAGCAAATTTGCAAGCTAATTAAATGCCTGACAATCCCACTCGACTACCCTTTGATTTGAAGTGGGGGACAATGTTGCTATGGGTTACAGAGGAAGAGGTGACCCACAAAACATTCTTGGTGTTATTCTGGATTGTGATGAAAAATAATGTACACTTTTGCTGTCAAGTCTTGAATAATAAGTTCCAAATGTGCAAGGAATCAATTTTATCTGTGTCCAAAAGGTCCTGACTAATTGTGATGTTAACATGGTATGTACAGTGATACTTCGCAAAGCTGTGAAAGCAACAACTTCAGGAGGTCAAGGTGTATTTTTTATACTTTGCCAAGCTGTGAAAGCAACAATTTTATGTCAAGATTTTTTTCGATGTGATTGTTAAGGCTGGTAAAATGTATAATAGCAGATGTCATAACACTCTCACATGTAGGAGTAAGTAGACAATGTACGTGAGTTAAACTGAACATTATGTGTGGTATTGAAAACATCCACTATTGATACATGTATTGATACATATGTCTTATATTGTGCTATTTTATAAGTGAATGCTAAGTACATGTATCTCATATTGTGCTTTATTATGTTAGCTGTTTTAACCAATATTCAGAGCTTTAACAGAAATAAACTTCAGTCTTTAGTCTTGTTTTAAAGGTTAGCTCCTTAGTTTAGCCATTTCATGAAATGACTACAGCAAATTTTTAGTCATTTCATGAAAAGGCTGAAATATTTAGCCATTTTATGAAATGGCTGAGTGAATTAGTCATTTCACGAAAAGGCTGAGCTTGAAAAAAGCTTTATAACCTCGGCACCAGGACTTTACCAGCAGCGTGCGATAGTACGAAAATAGCCCGTCGTTAAGACGGCAGCCTACCTCAAAATAAACTGAAATTCTGAGGAGTATCCAAAATCTATCTTTCAACAAAATCATATTTTGAATAAAACAGTAGACCACTTTGTATACTATAGATAAATAAGAATGCAATTCAAAGAGTTTAGTTATTTTCATGAGGTTTTTTGCTGTTTGTATTTACAGATAATTTACCACCATCCCTTCGGGCTAAGGATCAAGTTATATATCAGAGACGGCCTGAAGATGCGTCCAAAGGACCAATGATGAATGAAACAAGGGCGCTTTTATACAATTTTTATCGACCTTTCAATGAGGAAATGTCTCGTTTATATGGTGACCCAGTGTTTTTATACAAACAAACCATATAGTAATCCATGCATTTTTAGCTCACCTGAGCCGAAGGCTCATAGGTGAGCTTATAGTATACCCATGCTCCGGCGTCCGTCCGTCCGTCCGTCAGTCCGTCGTCGTTCACAATTTCAAAGATCTTCTTCTCTGAAACTGCTGGGCTGATTGTTCTCATATTACACATACACCATCTACAGGTAGGGGGAAAGAATAATTGTGTTTTTTGTTTTGATCGGATAAGGACTCTGGTTGCTATGGCAACTTATGCTTCCCATAGACTTATAATGGAAAAAAGTGAAAATTGCCAGTTTTTGCTGTCTTGTTGGAGATATTTGAATTTTGTTTTTGCAGAAATGTTTATTGAGTAGTCCTCTACGTTTCTTGTGACTTTTGTCCTAATCCTTCATTTTGATTGGTTGCAGGGGCCCCATATAGGGCAAAATTTCGAAAAACATTAAAAAATATTCTTCTCAGAAACTGTCAAGGGGATGAAGCCTATACTTTGTATACATGTTCCTGACAGTGGCCTCTACATAATTTGTGTTTTTTTATTCCAAGCGGATAAGAACTCAGGTTGCTATGGCAACTCAAAGTTTCCATAGACTTATAATGGGAAAAGTGGAAATCGGCTATTTTTCCGCTAAAATTGCAGACATTTGAATTTTGTTTTTGCAGAAATGTTTATTGAGTAGTGTTTGACGTTTCTTGCGAGTTTTGTCCTAATCCTTTATTTTGATTGGTTGCTGGGGCCCCTTAAAGGGCAAAATTTGAAAAAAAAAAAAAAAAAAAAAAAAAAAACATTCAAAAATCTTCTCCTCAGAAACTGTCAAGTGGATGAATCCTGTACTTTGTATACATGTTCCTGACAGTAGCCTCTACATATTTTGTGTTTTTTATTCCAGTGGGATAAGAACTCTGGTTGCTATGGTAACTTAAAGTTTCCATAGACTTATAATGTGAAAAGTGGAAATAAGCTATTTTATGAAAACTATTGCAGCCTGAGATCTGAAAAGTGGTAGATGCAAACAACTAATGGATTAGATGAAGGTATATGATTAATTTAGGTCAAGGTCATCTTTTGACCTTGGCAGGTCTGTCGTCCATACACACTTTTCAAAGATTTTTTTCTCTGAAACCACTTGGCCAATCAAAGCCCAATTTTATATGAAGCATCTATAGGAAGTGGGAACCAGTGTATATGTAAATAATCCAGGTCACATGACCAAGATGGCTGCCATGCCCATATATGGTAAAAACCCTTAAAATATCTTCTTCTCCAGAACTGGTGAACCAATTTCAACGAAACTTTGCATGAAGTATGGATGACTCAAGTACTACAATGTACATATAAAACATGACCCTGTGGTGACCTTGACCTATTTTATGGCAAGGTCAACATAGGTCGTCAATGCATTTGAATGGGGAAAACTTTTAAAATGTCATTTTAAGTGAAAGTCTTGCAGGAAATGGGCAGTAGGACTGAAATTTAGTGATTCTGAAAATAATGGACCCCAGGGGCATATCTGCTTTTAAAATGTTATTTGAAGGGGAAAATCAGCAGGAAATTGGCAAATGCACAGAATATTGATTATTCTGAAAAAAGAAAATGGCCCAAGGGCTTCATCTGCCCCTGCACTGGGGTTAAATACCATAATATTCAAATATATTTATTGGTATATGAAGCAGGCAGATCTCAGGTGAGCGTTTACAGGACCATTGGTCCTCTGGTTGATATACCGATTATGAAAATAGAAGACAGTTACGTGGAAAATGCAGCTTTTCTTTTGTGTTCTCAAACGAATCTCCTTTTTATTTTCAGCCTTCGGCCTTGTGTTTAAGCACCTTCTTCGTGATCCATCGAATGTTTGAACACTGAAAACCATGGTTGATCCCTATACGAGGGTGGGTCAGAAAGTTCTGTCATAGGTGTTATAACTTTGTTAATAGAAAAGATAGATTGTTGTATTATACCTTGATTGAAAGGGCTATATTTCTCCTTTATAATAATGCCAAAAAATGAACGAAAGAAATAAATACTTCGAAATAGACGCCCTGAAAGACACCTGGGGTAAAACCAATGGCACTTTTTCTTGAATTTGTGAATATTATTTAAAGAAAATCGACTTCGAAAAAAAATTCCATGCGATATATTTTTCAAACATAGATGAATATATCCTGCAAAAATCAAAATTATTCAATTGAATTTAATTGAGTTATTGCAAAATGAAATATTGAAATTGGCTAGTTGTACATATATTAAATTACAGTTTAAATTCAAATGGCATTTATCGACATCTACACGTATACCAGAGACCTAAAATGCATTTAACGATTTTATTGTTTCATCCTAGTGTTCCCTGTAGTAAACTAATAAGAATGCAAGCAGATATAATGGTTCAGCGGTGCCAGAAATGCTATATGGGTACTTATTTTAATGACGTCATGTATATCGCTTTATTATAGAGTCAGCATAGCACCGATAACGGTAATTTTTGTTACATTGCTTTTCTAAATATGCTATAATTTATCACTGTAAAATTGGAGAAAATTTGATCGGTAGTTATGAAGATATGACACATGAAACGCACACCATGATATTCACAAATTCTAGAAAACGTTTCATTGGTTTTATCCCAGGTGTCTTTTAAGGCGTCTATTTCGAAGTATTTCGTTTTTTCGGGCATTATTTTGGCATCATTATAAAGATGAAATGTAGCCTTTTCAATCAAGGTATAATACAGCAATCTATCATGTCTATTGACAAAGTTATAACACCTTTGACAGAATTTTCTGACCCACCCTCGTATTCATTGAAATTCGCTAGGTCCCGTTAGGAATGTTGAAAACAGAGGGGTTATCCCGAGGTTTTTCAACATTCCCCGAGGGACCTAGCGAATGATAATGAATGATGAAATTATTTTTATCGCTATTATTGCATAGAATGGTGCACTAAAGCGATGTATTAACAGCACGCGCGCCAGCGAATTGCTTCACTAGTTAATACACGGCGGTTTTCTTTGTAAATATACGCCTGCTTATATCGCGTGACGCGGCCCGGGATAACTTCAGATGCGTCAAAAGATCTGGGAGTCTACTTAGTAACACGTGAAAGGATATTCGGGTTGTATCAGTACAAATACTTACTGTGTGGGCAACCGAAATGTAACGGAAAACTTGATCCATTTCGTACTGATTTACCGTTCACGTGCAACCTTATGGACTCGTCGATCTTTTGACGCACCTGAGATCAAAATCGAGCTAAATTTATGCAATAATATAAATTTTATCAAAGGTCTGGTACAAATATGGTTTGGTTAATCAAAAACACAGTGTATTAAAAGTACTAAATTGAAATCTTGAGATTTTAAGCTTCTAGGTTGTCTTCTTACGATACATGTATGTTTCACACTTTATACGAAGGTAAAAGAAGGCAATAATCTGATAATGGAGCAATCAGAAAGAAATTCCCACAACCAGAGGACCAATGGTCCTGTAAACACTCACCCGAGATTTGGGTCCAGTTGTTCAAAACTTTGTTAGCTTAACGCTGCCGTTGAGCCCTCAATTTGTTAACTATATATCAACTTCAAAAGCAAATACGCAGTTATTTTTTTGTTGAAAAAATATGAGAATCCTTTGCATTTTTTGTTGAAAAAATGTGAGAATCCATTGCAAACGATTCTCACATTTTTTCAACAAAAATTGACAGTGTATTTGATATATTCATGTTTAAAATTTTAACGAATCGTTAACTAACGATGTCGTTAATTTTGAACAATTGACCCCTGGGGTATATACAAATAAACTTGTTTGACTATTATGGTCATATACATGTACATACATGTAGTCCCCAGGCAGGGACAGGTGAACCCATGGGATCAATTTTATTTTCATAATTATATATATTCTGTCCACTTGCCAATTTCCAAGTTTTTCCTTCAATGACATTTTGACAGTTTACTGCATACGCGACCTAAGCAGACCTTACCGAAAAATAGGTCAAGGTCATCACAGGGTCATAATTTATGTGCACATTGTAAAGGGTGTTAAGAAAGTTCATTCCGCGCAAAGATTGCTTTCATGATAACTTGATTTTAATGTTTCAAAACTAAAAAAATGACAAAGCCATACTTTAATTTGGATGGATATGAAAATATAAAATGAAATATATTTAAATCAAATATCCGACATTGAACAAAATTGACATCAAACGTTTCCATTTTCTAACTCTAAAACTTTTTCACAAAAATGGAGGTATACTAGAAAATATCTTTGCCATGTCCAGTAAAAACCTTTTATTATTTAATGAATAAAGCCTAAATGGTCTACGTAAGGTCATAATTTATGTATACATTGTAGTCCTCTAGTCCACAATGATACATGCCAAGTTATGTTGAAATTTCCCATCAAATGACATTTTGACGATTTTCCCCATTCAAATGCATATGCATGGGCGACCTATGTTGACCTTGCCATAAAATAGACCAGGGTCATCGTAGGATCATAATTTATGTACACATTGTAGTCCTCTAGTCCACAATGATACATGCCAAGTTATGTTGAAATTGTTCCACCGGTTCCAGAGAAGCAGAATTTTGAAGGGTTTTTTACCATACATGGGCATGGCGGACATCTTGGTCATGTGACCTGGATTTTTAATGTACAGTGACATTGGTTTCGCTTCCTATAGATGTTTCTTTTTAAATTTGGCTTTGATTGGCCAAGCGATTTAAAAGAAGAAAATCTTTGAATATTATGGTACATGTATGGATGGGGGGCAGACCTGTCCCTGCGGTCAATATATTTTCAAAATCATAAATCGTCAGTCCATTTGCCCATTTACTTCATATTTTTAGCTCACCTGAGCCGAAGGCTCACAGGTGAGCTTATAGGATGACCATGGTCCGTCGTTGTCGTCGTCGTCGTTTTCCACAATGTTCACTCGTCTTCTTCTCTGAAACCACTGGGCCAGTCAAAGCCAAATTTCATATGAGGCATCCTTAGGAAGGGGGAACGAAAGTTTGTATAAATGATCTAGGTCACATGACATGCCTCAGGCAGTGGAGCTCTGCAAAGTTTATATAAATCATGACCATAGGATGACCTTGACTTTTTTATGCCAAGGTCAACTTAGGTCGCCCATGCATTTGAATGGGAAAAATAGGAAAATGCCATTAAATGGCGAAATCTTGCTAGGAATAAGAAATGGACAGATTTATGTTTATGGGCCAAGGGGGTTGCCTGCCCCTGCCCCGGGACTATATATTTGTATACGACCATAATATTCAAACATCTTCTCTGAAACCGCTTGGCCAATCAAGGCCAAACTTTATGTGGAGCAACCTTAGGAAGAGGAAATGAAAGTTTGTATAAATGGTCAAGGTCACATGACCAAGATGGCCGCCATGGCTATAAATAGCAAAAACCTTTAAAAATCTTCTTCTGCAGAACCAGTCAGCCTATTATTTTGAAACTTGGCGTGAAGCATCAGGCAATGGAGTCCTACAAGTTTTACATAAATCATGACCCTTGGATGACCTTGACTTATTTTACGGCAAGGTCAACTTAGATCACCCATGCATTTGAATGGGGAAAAAGGAAAAACGTAATATATGTCAGAAAAGCTTGCTTGGAATGAGCAAATGGATAGACGATTTATGCTCATGAAAATATTTTGACTCCAGGAGATTGTCTGCCCTTGCCCCAGGGCTATGTATATGACCAAAATATTCAAACATCTTCTTTCCGGAAACCGCTTGTCCGATCAAAGCCAAACTTAATGCGAGGCAAAATTAGGAAGTGGAAATGAAAGTATGTATAAATGGTCAAGGTCACTTGACAAAGATGGCCACTATGGCTATAAATAACAAAAACCTTTAATAAAAATCTTCTTCTACAGAACCAGAAGGCCTTTGATTTTGAAACTTGGCATAAAGCATCTGGGAATAGAGCTCTACAAAATTTGCATAAATTATGACCCTTGGGTGACCTTGACCTTTTTTACGGCTATGTCAACTTAGGTCGCCCATGTATTTGAATGGGGATTTTTTTATGAATATCATTTGAAGGGCAAAACAGATAATTGGCAAATGGACTGAATTTTAATGATTTTAAAAAGAGATTGACTCAATGGGTTATTCTGCTCTGCATCGGGTTATATACATGCATATTACCATTCTAGACAACAAGTCGGTATATAGCTCAGGTCTCAGGTGAGCGTTTACAGGACCATTGGTCCTCCGGTTTTCCTTCAAATGAAATTTTGACAATTGCCCCTTTCAAATGCATGGGCGATATATTTTGACATTGCAGTAAAATAGTAACGGATTTTGCATGGTGGCCGTCCGGACCATTTATATAAACTTTCGCCTCCACCCCCCTTTCTAAAGATGCTCCACATGAAGTTTGACTTTGATTGGCTAAGCGGCTTCAGAGAAGATCTTTGAAGGTTATTGTAATATACGTGTATTTTGCCCCGGGGTGGGGACAAACCAGCCTTTGGGTCCATTTTTTTAGATTCATAAATCTGCTGTCCATTTGCCTATTCCAAGCAAGTTTTTTTCCGATTAAATGGCATTGTACCAATTTTCCCCCATTTAAATGCATCGGCGACTTAAGTTGACCTTGCCGTAAAATAGGTCAAGGTCATCCCAGGGTCATGATTTATATACACTTTGTAAGGCTCTATTCCCCAATGCGTCATGTCAAGTTTCAAAATCATAGGCCTTCTGGTTCTTGAGAAGAAAATTTTGCTATTTATAGCCATGGCGGCCATCTTGGTTATGTGACCTAGACCATTGACATAAACTTTCGTTCCCCTTCCCAAGGACGATCCACGTTAAGTTTGACTTTGATTAGCCACGCGGTTTCAGAGGAGAAGATCTTTAAAATTGTGAACGAAGGACGACGGTCGGACGCCGGAGCTCAGGTGAGCTAATAAAACCCGAGGAGAAAAAATTTAATTTGATAATCGTGTATTTATGCAAAGAGAACATATCGTAGGCCGAATGAGCAGCTATTTTCAACAGGAAGCCACACAGCTACCCAAAACTTAACTAAATATATGATTTAAGCGTACATAATAGGCTGCTGGCCAGTAGGGCAAACCCTCTCCTCCCCCCCCCCCCCCGACGGAATTTTCTGCACCATGATTTTCTGATAGTATATTGAAAAAGCTATCCAATTCTGTTTTCTGCCCTCTGAAAGTGGAAGCGTTTGCGTTTTACGCTGTGTTTTATTATAAGACCTGATATTATCTTTTGTATAGAAATAATGGGGGTAGACATAGAAAATCAATCATACCTCAGCTGTTACTGCTCCTAGAGCATTAAACTTGGTCTTTTTATAAAGCTTAGACATAACCCTTTTATTCTATGATAAGTAATGCAATATATCTACTTTGCATATTCATGAAAATTAATGAAAACATGAAAATGGTTGAAAATCATTTAAAACCCATAAATTGACTCATTTAAGGCCTAAACTTTTGTTGTGACGTATTTTTGTTGCACCAATTAGACAAATGTTATAAATAAGTTGTTGTCACGAGCCTATGTGAATTTTGTCTCATTTGCATATTCATGCATATCAATTAAAAAGTAAAAATATCTTGGAAAAATAGGGTGTATACATATAGTATCATTTGTACCTGGGCTGTTGATAAACATGGAACACTAATGTTTTATCAAATGAATACTATGGTAATGTTCTGTCACCCTAATACATATAATACATGTATAAGGATATAAGGCTCATCTGTTTTTCATGAATATTAATGAAAACTAGAAATTGCAGAGAGAAAAATGAAGAAATGTACTGGTAAAACTGCAGAATGGCTTGTATCTGATTATTTCTGTTATTTAGATATTTTTGTATATAGAATATAATCCTAGAAATCATTTGATACCGATTTCAGTTCACTAGAGCTTTTGGTTGCTGAGATATTGTCAATTCTATTGATATAGTCCCTTCATTTGTCTATTTCTTTCTCTTATATCTTAAGTTTTCTTACATTTTCGCGACAAGATAGACAGCTTTTTCCTATACCTTATTACATGGTTATAAATTATTCTCATATCAATTACTTGACACCAATTTCAGCTCCCTAGGACTTTTTGTTGCTGAGATATAAACGTTTCCGTTGGTATACCCCTTTTATTTTTCTGTGATTTTTATATAATATTTAAAGTTCTTGTCAATATTCGAACGACAAGAGAGTCACATTCTTCATAAATCGTATCATATGATTATAGGGCACAATCATAGCAATCATTTGATACCTATTTCAGCATAGTGAGGGTCGAGATGTATTCCCGTGCGATTTTCGTGCTAAAATTGATTTCTTTGCTTTAAATGATTGTATGTGTGTTATGATTATGAAAAATGATGGGGTTCAATTTTTTCGACTCCTAGAGCCAATTCTGTGGGCTCTATTTCTAGGCCACGCCCATTTTTGCGCATAAACTACACTGTTGACAATTGTTATGTTGTTTCTGCTACTAAAACTAACTTTTTGTCTTGTGTTTTGCATCCGAAACCCTCTTTAGTAGGTTATGTAACAAAATTAACACATTTTTGGTAGGTCTTGGCGATATAAGCATAACATATCTCTAAAACATAGTGGGTGGGGTAATTTAATGGGGGAAATAAGTATGAACATTATCCATACTCTATGGCCAGCGTATATGACACTGAAAGAAAACAAAAACACATCAAGCAGATGAGTATTATGTAATCAACAGTTGTAAACATGGTATTATCTTTGCGGTGCCCATAATTAACTATATACGAGGGTCATTCAATAAGTAATGCGAATTGGTGTGCAATTTTTCAGTCTACGTTAGAATTATATGCCTTAAACTCTGTCTCAGAAAATAATAAGCTAGGTTTGTAAGGCTAAAGCTATTGCATGTTTGATGGTGTCTACGCAGTGTCTATACATATGATACACGAGGGTCGTTCAAAAAGTAATATAAATACAGATGTAATTTCGCGCATTACACTGTACATGTATTGCATAAAATGCACACATAACATTATTACAAAACAACTGTGCTAGAATCGATCTTAATGGCTAATATTATGTAAGATTACACATTTCTGTTGAATTAAATAGTGCCATGTAAACGCGATATTGCTGTAATTTTAATCATTGTATGATAGTTTCAAATAATGGATAAACCTAAAGCTTATAAGTTTTATTGAATAAAGTATCGTTAATAACATCAAACTATGATTTTTACGTCATACAAGTTAACAAAAATGGGTAATGACTACGCATTAGAGTCATTTTGTTGGCTGAAAGCAGCAAAGACGCCTATAATTAATATCTCTAGGTGATAAATAGCAATGTACCGTAGGGTATAGCCTGTTACATCAACATCATTCATAACTAAATGCAAACGCCTTAACACTTTCCATAATATGCATCTGAAAGGACAAATATCTATTCCAAGGGTGGTCGGTGGGAATATGGGCACCAGCCTATTTGGGCCTAAAGAAATAGATGGGCTGCTTTTGCCTCCAGGCAAAGCTTCTACGGTAATGTCTGACCATCTGCTTGCTGGTTAACCGCTCAGGTTTAAGCTGCCTAGGAAAAGTGGTTGAAGTAGAATAATCCATACATAAGCCTTTGTGGCTTACTTTGGTGATAATATTTGAATCACGTTTCGGTTGTCATGACATCCTCGTTTTGTGTAAAAGTCCCATAAAATGAAGGCAACGTCCACACATGGCTTTAGCTGTTGGCTAGGACGTTAAACACCAACTCAAACAAACAAAACAATAATATATACTCCCAAAGCACATAAATAATGTCGTTTTGATGCAAAGAGGAGCGCCCTGTATGTGTTTCTTTGGTAACACAAATTCATTTCAATACAATTTGAATTGTACTATTGCATTAAAGTGATATGTCTAGATTACTAGCAGAAATAAGTCGAGGCCTGGGTAGCGTATATGATAACAAACGTAATTGTCACCACTGCGATCCGGGTCAATGCATGTGACAGGCGTCGGTGGTCTTTGTCGCAGTTTTCACGGAACTTCCTTTCGACATTTTAGCAAAATGGCGCACCAATTTGCTTCAGTACCAATCAGTATAACATAATCAATTTTATTGGACAGATGCATATAGACCCTCTAAGCGGTTAACAATTGCTCGCTCATGTGGTCAGGTATTTAGCAGCTCTGTGCGGGAGACATATTGTGGCCCATTAACTTTTAAAGCCCTGATGCTGGAAGGCAACCCAAGTATACCATGTAAATCAAACAAAGCAAACTACATTATTGCTCTCTCCCACTAATTCTAACTCATTATCTCTGCCTCTCTCTCTCTCTCTCTCTCTCTCTCTCTCTCTCTCTCTCTGTATTTGTGCGTATGTTTGTGTCTGCGAAAGGAACAATAAATAAGCTGCCCGACGTGATCTCAGCTGCTGACAGCACAGCGCAACAATTCAAAGAAATGAAGACAAATTGTATTTATCAACTTATTTCTTTGGAATTAAGGAGATTAAGAAGCATAGTCGTGATCAAGTGTTCCTCTTTGTTATCATACAACACCCTAACTTGGACGCTGATAGTGACCATTCGGAATTATACACCAGAATATCTTACTGGTACTGGAGAGTTGTTCTCCGAAGTTGACCGAAACGTAGTCTGCTGTGATTACGATCGTCCAATATTGGGTGGGAGTTTTTTACTCTGTTATATTATTTCGGAGGTTTCATTGTTCAAGATAAATAGAGATCACCAAGGTTTCTGCTAAGCAAGGAGAGAATATTGATAGAAATGGTTTAGGAGTGGTGGCAGCAGCCCAGCTTACATAAGTATCTGCGCTAGGCAACTATACCACCATTGTACGGAACTCAATTTTACGGTTCTTGATTTAGGTATGACCATCTATTCTCGGGCTGAAAATGTTCGGGTCATATTCGAGATCATCTTGTCTTTCCAAAAGAAAAGAAAATTACCCCCAGGACACATGTAGATGTACGAAATGTCCATTCCGGAAGTCAATTCAGGTAATTTAGACCCATGCCTGCTAATATGTGCTTCACAAAGACCTTACATTGTGATTTATTCGTTTAACATTGGCCGTGATGATGACTCATAAGAACCAAACAAGTAACTTAATACTGTAACGGAACAGGGCTATTGCTGCTTCTTTGTATCGGGTATTAGGACTGTCGAAATTATGTAAACATTGTGTGCCAACTTTCTTCGCTAATTTTACTCGCTTACTCGCTGAATTGACGGGAATCCGTGAATGATCAGTTAGATTTACCTCTATATTTTACATTTTTACCAAATTTGCGTGTTGTTATGTCTTTGTACGGCCGTATTTTTGGATTTTTCGATCGAATCGTCGGGTCTTCTGAAACTGCACCATCATCGTATATTTTCGGTACTTTCCGTTGGTTGTAATTGCAGAATGGTCCGCATCGACCGAAACTGCACCAACGTTACGGAAATTCCCGAATGCAACCATCCGCCTTTCGTGGGCTTCCGTAGTAGCGTCCCCTGGGGTCATGTGACCCATGGGTATAAAAGCAGAGCGGAGTAGCTCTGGCGGCATTATTTGACTTTAGTTCAAATAATCCACTTGAGCTTTCTTAAGCACTTTAAATTCTTATATTCTCATTCATATAAAGTCTACTGCACCATCATGCCTATACAGCACCAGAAGGGTCCTGTTGATGTAATCTCATAATCATTTTATCTGTTTTCGTGTTCTTTAAGACTTGTTGGTGCAGTGTGTTTTGTTGACAATGAAACTTTAAGGCTGGTTGGCACATGAATTTTATATAATATCACAAATGTATGTTTTCTAAAATAGTAAAAGATACAGGAGAATATTTGAGTTTGTTTGATACATTATTGGTGCATACCATCTTGAGGGTGCAACTTGTAAACTCTCACCATTGGTGTTGGTGCACACCATCGTTGGTGCGCATTTGTAATTGATTATAAAACTTGAATCTCTCGTGTTGGTGCACACCATCGTTGATGCACTTTGGATTATCACTCAAGCATACATCTTTGTTGGTGCACACCATCATTGGTGCACACCATCGTTGGTGCACTTTAGAATATCACTCAATCATACATCTTTGTTGGTGCACACCATCGTTGGTGCATCTTAGTCTTTAGCAATCAAACTTCACTCTTAGGTTGGTGCACACCATCGTGGGTGCACTTATTTTTACAACCATCAAATACTATCATCCATCCTTGTTGGTGCACACCATCGTTGATGCACTCAGTTATACAACCATCTAATACTATCATCCATCCTTGTTGGTGCACACCATCGTTGGTGCACTTAGTTATACAACCATCAACTACTATCATCCATCCTTGTTGGTGCACACCATCGTTGGTGCACCTTAGCGAATAACAATCGCACCATCCCTCACACCATCGTTTGTGCACACCATCGTTGGTGCATTTTAGTAAATCATAAATTAAAATATCCTTCGTACTTGTGCACACCATTGTTGGTGCACTTTGTACACATTATAGGGTTTCATATCTAACATACTAGGTTTGCACCATCTTATGTTGCATTGATGATATGGTACTTTAGAAGTATTAGTGTAATAATTTTGAGATTGAGACTCCCCCGAATATTATAAATCATCGGTTTAAGCCAGCACATTTGTATAAATGTTGAAATATGTATAGATATTGCTCACATTTAATAGAGTATGTTCAGTTAAATTAATTGAAATTTAACCCCTCCAGACTTGACTCTATATCACTACCCTTAGCTAAGCTACCAGGCCAGGCGAACCTATGCAAATTATGCGACCATCCTAGTTTATGCTGACAAGGTTATCTCGGCGCTAGGCTCCCGTTGCATTTGGTGTCAGAGGAGTGGAATACTAGCTATTGAAACAGAAAATTGTATGTGGAACCAAAAATAAGCAACACATATTTTGATAATTTTATTTCACAGTTTATTCAAAACAAAGATATTTCAGGATGTCAATATAATTCCAACTTGTTTTGTGACGTCACTAAACTTGTTGAGTTCCAGTTGGATTTCCCTTGTTGTTGGAAATTTGACAACCTGAAAATATAAAAGATAAATTTTGTTATAAATCCACATTGTAAATCCTGGTTTTGGTCACAGCTAGTGTGTAGTGATACTAAACAAAATGGCAGAGAATAATTCTCAGCAAGATGCAAATGAGCATATTGAGCCATTACGAGATCATATAGATGACCAGGCCTTAGACACACAATCTGACACTAGTTCAGCCAGTGAACTTCAATTGTCAATGTTAGAAAACAGATTGGAAAATGAAATGGCTAAAATGGCAACTATGGTGAAAAACACCGTAGCTTCCTTGCAAAATTCTGTCTCAAATCTTACAGAGCAATTTGAGAGAAAATTTTCGCAAATTGAACAGAAACTAAACAATATCACTTCTAACACAGAATTAGAAAATCAGAATGCAAATAGAAGTACATCATTGTTTAATCAAACACACCAAAGCAATTCACATACTGAGTCAGGTAGTGACCCTTTTACTTTGGGAAGGATTTCTCAAAACAGGGGAGACAACATGCCACAGTTTTCTGCACCATCCAACCAGAGTTGTTTTTCTTCTAACTCACAAAATACAAGACAGGTCCGATTCTCAGACCAGTCTAAGGGAGATAACAACCACTGCAAAATGAAACCTCAAACATTCAATGGGACTGATTTTGATGACTTTATTTCACAATATGAAATAATAACTTGTGAGATCAATGGGTGGCAATATAAAGAAAAATCTCTTTATTTGGCAAATTGTTTAACTGGAGAAGCAAGGTCTTTGCTAAATGAGCTTGATCATGAGGGTAAAAGAGATTACAATACACTGGTAGAGAAATTGAGAAATAGATTTGGCTCGGTGAATAAATCAGAAATTTACCGCACACAGTTGAAATCTAGGATAAGAAATAAAGGGGAGACAATTCCTGAACTTGCACAAGCAATAAAGAAACTTGTAAGACAAGCTTATCCAGGGGTAAATAAAGAAGTAGTAGAGACATTATCTCTTGATTATTTCATTGATGCCATTACTGATTCAGACTAACGTCTTCGCTTGCGTGAAGCTGGACCGAAATCTCTTGAAGACGCAGAACAAACCGCCGTGCGTATTGAAGCGTATAAGATTGCTGACAAGCAGAGATCTCGTTTGGTCGGTCGCGTCGATTTCGATGATGAACAGAAGAAAGACGAGCGAGATAAATCACCTGGGCAAATCGAGACGCTTTCAGAGGCAATTTCAACTCTTACAAATGAGGTGAAAAACATTAGTAAGCAAAGACCCAAGAGTACAAATTACAATCAAGCCACAAACCAAACTCAGGGGAACCGTTATCAGAAAAATAATGGTAGAAATACTAGATTTCAGAGGTTCAATCGCACCAATCAAAACTGGCGAAATGACCAAAGATCTGGTAATCACAACAATCAATATAGGGGTAATAACTCATACCAAGCAAAACAGAGCAATTCTGGAGGTCACAACTCTCGCAATGATCAGAACTTCTCGAGAAGAAATGACGATGGTTTTACACATGGCAATGGTGTAAGCGTTGCTACCTCTTTTGAGAATGATAACAATCGCCAGGGAAACTTGAATCCGTCGAATTGGGGGGCCACAACTCGACACCAATAAGCCGGCCTGAAAAGATAGCACTTAGAAATATGGAAGAAGGATACTTTGTACCAGCTCGTATTAGAAAAACGGTGAATCAACGGGGGTTAATCGGAAAAATGTGAAGCATCGGGCGATGTGTCGGTGAGACATCGGGATTTGCACTAGATAAAAGGTATGTTGTTTGTTTACTTCTATTTTGAAGCGAAAGATAAAAATACTGCAGAAAATAAAAACAAATCGAACACTTGCAGGAGCTGTAAGGGTCTTTGATGCAGCCCCGGAAACCCGAAAATTGTTGAAAATGTATTTTGTTTAATCGCCACAGTGCGCCCCATTTTACTACTCAAACATTTCAGTTGACTTTCGGTTGTATTTTTTGTTTATTTTTATGCTTACATCGAAATACGAATGTAAACAACCTCAATTCAGATTGGTGAATATAGAAAAGTAAGCACCTGATTATCAACCTTCAGAAAATTTGTAAAAAAGACTGGGAAAATCGAGATTCAGCCGGGTGATTGATTATTTGGTGAGTCTCCGGGCAAGTTGTGTGTGTCGCCGGGGAGCAACCAAATTTTGATGGAAAAAAAAAACTTTATTTTCTTAATTCTAGCCAGTACATGAGTGTTGTATTTTAACTTTTAGTTTGAGTGGGATCATATCTATCCCAATTACGGATGCTATAAACACACGTTAATCACCGGCAGTGATGAGAACTCGGACGTTCCTCGTCCGCAGCGTCCGTCATCGCACTGTTCCATATATATAGTTTTTTTTTCGCTGGTTAAATGAAGCTGAAGCAAATAAAAACGTGTAAGACATAATTGGAAAAGATACTGTCTCCAATTCTTAAATTTCTTCGGTTGCCGATTTGAAGACTGGGAAAATAATCACAGTAAACGCAGGTCCAATCTTTGGAAATAACATGGAACAGTATCTATTGGAATAGCTTCTTTCCCAAAATTATCAGGGTCTGAAATGACCCCTCTGATGTCTACCGCTGAGGTGCCAGATGATTGCGTGTCGAAGCTTAACGTTTCTTGTGAGATCTAGGGACAAAGATACCACAGTCACAGTCCCCGCTAGTAGAGCGTGGTAGCTGAAGCGGTAGAGCGTCAGACTGTCACTCTGGAGCGAGAGGTCTAGGGTTCGAGCCCCGCACGGGTCACATGTTGGCTACTGGCCTTGTAAATCAGGGGTCGTGTGTTCGATCCCGGGCTTCTCAAGTCTATCGGATGAGACTTTAAAACGAGGCCCCTTCTCCATATGACCTGACAGCTGTTGAGTGGGAAGTAAAACACCAATCAAACAAAGAAACAAATATTTCCGAAAATATTTCCAGATGTCGTTGGCAGTTAACGGACGGCTCATCGGAACTAAAATTGCAATTTGGTGATGACGCTATGTTTTTGCTCAAAATATTACTGGACTTTACAAAATTACTACAGTTGGGGTTGAGTTTAAAATGAATATATATACATGTACATATTTTAAACAACAAACGGTAATCCGTTTGGGAACGATTTTCACACAAGTGCGCCTGGCACTGGCAATGATTCAGGTGAACGCTAGCATTTTGCACTTGTCGGTCTAGCACTTTAATTTCCCAACAAGAAAGGGTCGAAGATGATGCGGAATATGAAATTACCGGGTCGAAGATGACACGGAATATGAAATTACCTTGATCAAAAATAGCTCTAGAGTGTTTATAATCGGAAATTAATGCAATAAGTTTTGAATGCCCGATGACTCACAAAATTCGCCCCGTTGTCTCACACAACTTGCCCGATGCTTCACATTGTGTAAATGCACCTAGCATTAAATCCCTTTGCAATGTTTGGCGAGATTTTATTTTTTGTGGGAGTTTTCCAGTATACTATTATTCATTTGCAAATACCAACGTGACCTTCTTGGTCCATTTCTTTTACTAGAAAATCAAACGAAAATGTGTTTTCGTGGCATGAAATGCATGCCCTCTAAAATGGGGCGCACAATCACGCGTTTCTTGGAATATTTATTTACAAACTGTTAATATAATAAAGAACAATAATGATTTCTACAGCTCCTGCAGCAAACAGAATTTTGACATGCAACGTCACCCAGCAATGTCGGAAAAAAACAAAAAGAAGATGAAAACTACGTACCGTGTCGCCATTGTAAATCCCGATGTCTCACCGACACATCGCCCGATGCTTCACATTTTTCCGATTAACCCCCGTTGATCCACCGTTTTTCGAATACACCGTTTCCATAGGTTGAGTATATGAGCCGGTGGAAACAGAAACTTTTGAGAGAGTAAATTCCCTTGGTACAGAGAGCATTGCAAATGATGATACCCAAAATAATGATACCTCACACATTGAAGATTTGATTGCTCGTAGCTCTGAAAACCTTTCTGTGTCGCAAGCAGAAAAGATGGCTGCTCTATTGCGTGCATTTAAAGATATATTTTCACGATCTTCGCACGACCTCGGTTCTTCTGGGTTAGCAGAACACACCATTAGAACAGAACCAAACTGTAAACCTTGTGTACCAAAGACCATATTGAATTCCATTACCAAAGCAAGAATTTGCCAGAAAAGAAATTGAGCTTATGGCCGAGAAAAATCTTATCGAGCCTTCTTGTTCGCCCTGGAGTTCGCCAGTCGTCTTGGTACCAAAACGAGATGGCAGCACCAGGTTTTGCATTGATTACAGGAAATTGAATGAGGTGACAATTCCAGACAAGCACCCATTACCTAACCCAGAAGACACCTTGGGAGCGCTCGGAGGATCGAAATGGTTCTCGACTGTCGACTTGAAATCGGGCTTTCACCAAATCTTGATAAAAGAAACTGATAGGTCGCTAACTGCTTTCTCGATTCCTGGCAGTGGTTTATGGCAGTTCCGCGTACTTCCTTTTGGTTTAATAAACTCGGGAAGTGTGTTCGAGCGTCTGATGGAAAGGGTATTTGACAGATTGGCATTCAAGTTTCTGCTCATCTATTTAGATGACATCATCATATACTCAAAAACATTTGAGGCTCACTTGGGAAATTTGCGTGAGGTGTTTCAGAGGCTTTGTCAAGCAAACTTGAAACTCAATCCGAAAAAATGTAGCCTTTTTGCGGAGCGTGTTTCCTTCTTGGGCCATCAGGTTTCCGAGGCTGGTATAGAAACCGACCCTGAGAAAGTTGCAGCCATCAAGGATTGGCCGCAGCCCAAAACTGTCAAAGAAGTGCGACAATTTGTTGGATTGGCATCCTATTCCATGAAATTCACTCCTTCATTTGCTACGGTGTGCAAACCTCTGCACAAACTTACTGAAAAAGACCAAAAGACCAAAAATTTCTCTGGAATGATGAGACTCAGTCCGCCTTTGACACCATCAAAAGACTTCTAACCACAGCACCTGTTCTCAGCTACGTAGACCCTGAGGGAACTGGCTTTGTGTTAGACTGTGACGCGTCAAATGTTGGTATAGGCTCTGTACTTCATCAGCTGCAAAATGGTGAAGAAAGAGTTATTGATTATTTCAGTAGATGTTTGACAAGAGCAGAGAGAAAATATTGCACAACACGGAAGGAACTTCTGGCAGTTGTCGCATCAGTAAAACACTTCCATACTTTCTTGTACGGCCAAGAATTTGTTATTAGAAGTGATCACGGAAGTTTACGATGGATTATGAACTTCAGAAATACTGGTGAAGGGCAGTTAGCTCGCTTTCTTGAAACGCTCGGCTGTCGCCCTATTCATTTAAACTGAAATTTCATGCAGGCAGAATGAATTCCAATGCTGACGCCGTCAGTAGACGACCTTGTTATGCAGACAATTGTCCGTATTGTGAACGATACGAAGCCAAATACTGCCCAGACTTGAGTGAAAATCGTAGCTCTAAAACAAGTGCAAAAATTGAGACTGATGAATGTGTACGGAAATTGAGTTACGCAGAGCAAAACTGCTCAGAAAATGGTGCTCCATGTAGATATCAGTGTCACGACTATGTATGTACACAAACCCAAGTCATGGCAACTGACACTGCTGATATAAAATGTCTGACATGTAGACGGTATGGTACTACTGATGATATTGTCTCTAATGAGATGCAAAATGATGATGCCAGATTATATTGTAGCAAGGACAGTGATCCTTATGCTTGTATTGGGCCCATATTTAATGACGACACATTGACTGGTGGAGAAGCATGCACCACCAGTTCTTTAGGCCAAAGAGTTACATCGGGGGTCTCGGACGAGACAGCACCTAGGGAGTTTACTTATCGTGCTCCCTCACCTGTCAGGAACGCATGTAATGACACGGTGGATGAAAGAACTCACAAAATTCATCATGTTTCTTGTGTTCGTCCTGATATACGGTGCAGCCAGGTGGCGCACCATGATGACTGGCTTGACAGATTTGAAGAGGAGCCTTTGTTTGGGTACTTATTTGAATCAGAACAGCAAGAGGTTGCTTAGGTCTCCTCTCAACTTGATAGCACTGATGACAGTTTCACGCTGTCACATGACAGGGCTGTTGAGAGAAAACCAGGCACCTTATTTGAAAGAGTATCAGATTGCCAGAATGTTGGTCATGCAGGCATGTTACCAACAAGGGAAGTAACTCATGAGGATACTGTGCACCATCCTGGTGAGGATTACCTACCCTGTGAGAGTAAACTTTCAATTAGACACCCCTCAGATCTTCTTTAAACTGGTCTTTCTTGTAGTACCAAAACAGTGACAGCAACTGTAAAGATACAGTAAATGAGTGTACAAATCAGAGCACAAAGATGAGCTCAAGAGCAGTTGACGGTGCAAGTGTAAACAGAGCAGAAATCAGTCAGGAAAGCATTCGTTTTGAGCAAGCGAATGATCCTATATTACAACAATTACTTCAGTGGAAGAGAGCCGGAAATAAGCCTGACTGGGCTATGATAGCACATTGTTGAAGAGAGCTCAAAATCTATTGGTACCAATGGGATACCATAGAAATCAAAGATGAAATACTTTGTAAGAAGCAGTTTACAGTAACTGGCACAGATTACTTGTACATTATTCCTACCTCATTGAGGAAGGAAGTTTTCAGACACTTACATGAATATATAACAGGGGGACATCTTGGTAGAAGCAAAACTTACGATAAGCTCAAACGACGCTTCTATTGGTGCAATATGCACCGAGATGTTGCATATTGGTGCAGAATTTGCCCAACTTGTGGTCCAAGGAAATTACCACCAAGACGCGCCAAAGCCCCTATGAGACAATATAATGTTGGCTTTCCAATGGAAAGAATAGCTATTGATTTGAGTGGTCCATACCCAGTATCGAAAAAGGGTAACAAATATTTGATGGTAATCTCAGATTATTTTACCAAATGGACTGAAGCCATTTCGTTACGATCGCAAGAAGCCACTCATATTGCTGAGAATCTTGTAGAGAAATTCATTTCTATATTTGGGGTTCCATTGCAGCTCCACACGGACAGAGCCACAAACTTTGAATCCAAAGTTTTTCAAGAAGTTTACAAACTTCTCGGTATTGATAAGACACGAACCACACCGAGAAGACCACAAAGTGACGGTATGGTGGAGCGTGCAAATAGAACCATCCAAAATATGATTGCTTCGTACGTATCAGACAAACAGGATGACTGGGACGAGCACATACCATTACTTATGTTAGCCTATAGGTCATCTGTTCATAAAAATTGGGTGTCTCGCCCGCCATGATGACGTTTGGTCGTGATCTCACTCTTCCTATTGACTTGGCTTTAGGTCGTCCTGTAAAAGATGAGAGAATTTGTGCGACTGATCATGCATATCAGTTAGAACAAAAATTGATTGAAATACATGAATTTGCGAGAAAACATATGAGCATCGCGAGCGACAGCATGAAGCGCAAATATGACTTGAAAACAAATTACAATGAGTATAAAGTTGGTGATCCTGTTTGGTGTTTTAAACCGCGAAGACGAGAAGGGTTTAATCCTAAACTCCAGGCGCACTGGAAGGGACCAATGGTTGTTGTTGAATGTTTAAATGAGGTACTTTACAGAGTAAAATCTGGTCCAAAAGCTAAACCTGAGATTGCGCACCATGATCATATGTATTCGTACTTATGTGATGATAAACCAACTTGGTTTAAAACAGATGAATCAATGGTCTAAGGGAGACAACTAGCAAATAAATTTGCAGAAATAAATGATAAACCAAATGGTTGATTTAAAAATTTGATTAGTGTGCCAACCAGCCACACATATATTCTGTTGAAATGTTGTTGTTATTTCTGTTCTCGTTACTTGTTTTTATAGAACGAGGAAGGTATGTATGGTTTGAAGAATTATATGATTCCATGCTGTTGTTTCTATTGCAAATGAGATTTGAAAAGAATCTCTTTGTTATATGTTGTTATTTACAGAAAATTGGTATTGCAAACTGACAACAATGTTTGCAATAAATTACTTACACCAAGTTGTTCTGATGTCTGTACTCTAGCTGTGGTGTCTGTGTAAATTATCGGGTTATTGAGCTGAAAAATATATGCATAGTCGATACACAAACCAATGGGACAGCAAACATAATTATTGAGTACTAGCACTTGAGTTTGTGTGACGATTATTTGCAAGCAAATCACTTTGTAAATTGAATATACTTTGAAAATCAAAGTTCATTGAAACACGACGAAATGTTGTGACATACTTGAAGAATTGTCATTGCATGAATGAACCATCTACATGTATTGAAACATTGTAACATTGTATTTAAACGAATTATTTGAACATTTGAAGTTTGCACCTTCTTTTCACAGTAGAGCACAACCGTTAAATCGAAATACAATATCTAAAACGAGATATGCCTAATAACCATATATTTCGAACGAAATATACCCTATTATAATATATCTAAATTGACATATAATATGTCAATCTAAATATCATTATATTTTTCGATCGAGATATATCATTTCCTTCATCTGAACACGTGATCATTTTGCGTAATGCGCAGTCTGTCATCGAGTTTCGCATAGCGCGAAGGTTTGAATTTTGTGCAGAAACAAATTTCCAACAAAAAATCCAGCGTCACCGAAAAGTTCACCAGGGAAGTTATGTACAGTTTGGATTTGAATATGCTCGTCGTCCGATTTACATGAGTAAACACTATTTTACTTGCTGAACATAACGACATAAAGCGCTAGGGAAACTCCAAGAAGTGTTAATTATATCTAAAATGTTTGGACTGGTTAGATTTTATGACTTAACGTCCATATCAGCAATTTTTCAGTCATATTGGGAAGGAGCCAACGCTTTCTGTATGTAAACCAGGAGTCAAGGGAGCTTAAAATTTTGCCCAATGGCTCTTCATGACAAGCCTTGATAACGTACGATCTCGCCGGCGACCTCTCTGTACGTAAATAAATCATTCTTCTTCTTCTTCTTCTTTCTTTCTTTCCTTTCTTCTCACTTCTTTCAAAGAGTGACTCTACCACAATGCCACGCAACAAGCATTTACCTCGGTGGCTGCAAATGAAACCAGCGATCTCTCAAAGCTAACTTAACTGAACGAATAAGGATGGCAAACCGATGCGACTTTGCCCATTGGGGCCGCTGGAAATAGATGGGCTGCCAGACAGAGCTTATAATTGAGTGATCGACCACACGATAACTGGTTAACCATTTAGGTCTGAAACTGCCTAGGAAAAGTTATAAGCTTTAGTTGTGTGGTTATTTTGTCTTCAGCACGTACTTTTCAGCATGTCACGACATCTCAATGTTGGGTAGAAGTCCCATTGAAAGGAGGCATCATCCCAATATGACCATAGATTAGATGTTGACTTGAACGTAAAGCAACACATTCAAACAATAAACCTATATGATCGAATCCCGGGATCGAACAACATATTCACACTCGTCTCACAAATGCTCGCCGCGGGGCTCGAATCAACACTGAGCGGTACCATGATGCAACTCGGCAAGGGGCAGTAAAATTCGGTTGCAGTTACGCTACATGGCGATGGGTATATCCTCCGGGGAGTTAATATGCCTTGCTCAATGACAACACGGTGCTGCCAGTGCCACGGTGATCGATCCCATGACCTCTCGATTCGGATTCCCATGCTTTACCACTACGTCATCACGCTCACTATTTATTCTTATATATGTTTGTTGGTCTGTTTGTTTGTTTATTTGATTTGATGTTTAACGTCCCAGTCAAAAGCTAATGGTCATGTCGGGACGCTGCCTCGATTTTTATGGGACTTTTACCAAAAATTAGGACGTCATGACATCCAATAAGAGCTTCGAATAAAACCACCAAACTATACCAACAGGGCTTGTATGTGTAGATAGACTGACATGAACCACTTTTCCTGGGCAGGCTCAGACCTGAGCGGTTAACCAGTAATCAGATGGTCAGTCAGTAGCGAAGAAGCTTTGCTTGGAGGCACAAGCAGCCCATCTATTTCTTTTAGGTCCCAATGGAAGGACAGTAAACGAGGTCTCAACACACAGGAAAATAGCTGCAACATATAAGCCAAACGCGCGCCGGGTGTGTTGAGAATAATGTAGAATTCAACATTCGTCAGGAGCACATCGGAGACACGTTAGAAACGCGTTACATGCGCAGTTTGTACGCTTAGTGTACGCCTCGGTGTACGTTGCTGTAGGTCGGTGCGCACTCCACGCGCGTATGGACTCAAAAGACTTTTTAAGCATGCTTAAAAATTTTTTCGAATCTCGGCGTGATACGGTCGTGTGTCTAAGCTGGAAACCACTGTCACTCGGTTAGTACCATCTACAACAGGTTAGCCAGTTAAATATGTTTCGAATAAGTTCCACGCGCGTTACAGACGCATTGAATACGCTTTGAACGCGTTTGGCACATTTTTTAGACACGCCATATTTGTTCAGTAACATGCCCCAAGCGTGTATGAGACGCGCGTTTAACGTTTGCTGCGCGCTTATAGAGCCTGCTTAGTATTTGTTTGTTTGAATTGATGCTAAACGTCCCAGTCAACAGCTAAAGTCATGTCGGGACGTTGCCTCCATTTTATGGGACTTTTAACCAAAATGAGGATGTCATGACATTCAACAAGTGCTTAAAATATAACCATCCAGCAAAGCTACACATGCTTATATGTGTGGACGGTTTGACTTGTAACCTTTTTTCCTGGGCAAGCTCAGATCTGAGCGGTTAACCAGTAATCCGATGGTCAGTCAGCAGCGAACAAGCTTTGCCTGGAGGCACAAGCACCCCACCTATTTCTTTAGGTCCCAATGGGCGGGGTCTTCCTGAATAGTGTGTCTGCGACGTAACACAAAACGTACTTTATGTTTTAGTGAGTTGAGAGGTTTCATACGCCCGGGGCGCGTTTGGGTTATACGCTCATGTTCTATCTGCAGGAAACCATGGATTTATAAATTATAACGTTGAATCTCCCGAGACCGCCCGGTGCTTGCAAAATGATCATGCATTTTGTATCAGACCGAGAAGAAAAACTTATCTTGTGGCTCTAGTTCAACAAAAATAATGGAAAATATATAAAACTGTTTATACCACCCAGTAAATTTATATTACTGACCGCTCCGATGCGGTACTTCTGTTGTAGTCCTACTTGTTTTATGTTTTGCTCCTTTTATGTACGTTTTCAAAGCGTTGTTGAATCGCAGATTTAACACGTGTGAAATCGGCGGCACTTAATCATAAAATCTGTGAATATCTGGGATTATTTTCATATGTGAAAAATGTGTACCAAATTTTCACATGCGGGACGAGTCAGTGTTTTGACGTGTGAAAAATTGGTTTTGATTCATCACATCTTTGAAGAACTGGTATCAATTTTACTCAGATGTGAAAGCTTGGTACTAAATTTTAAATAAAATGCTATATATTGGAGAATCAGTGGAATCAAATGCAAAACCACTTCAGATGAGTGGTTTTCGTGAGTGTGAAGAAAACGTACGAATAGTACATGAAATTTGATTACATGCGCCTATCTCACATGCGTGTGAAATGGAATGAAATTCGTTACATACCAATCCGTTACCAATTCTTCGCCGGCCGGGAGGATTTGGTACCAATAATTCACATATGAACTTTGCGAAATGTGAAAATTGTGGTCCAAGAACGTGTTTTCGTGTGATAGAAGATTTAGTACCGATGTGTGTCAATATTACACATCTGAAAAAAATCATACCAGTTCTTCACAGACGTTATATAAATTCGTACCGTCAGAACAGAAAAAGTACAAATAGGCAATAATCAGGAAATGGCGCAATCAGAAAGAAATTCCCACTCCATAAACCGCGGGTGGGAAAAACTAAAACGACACTTAGGTACTTATACCATGAAAACATGCTGTAAGGCGAGTGAGCAGCTATTCCCCAATAGGCGACCACTCAGTTACCCGAACTGACCTAAAAATATGAAAACGCACATAAGGCTCAAACAGCACAAAAATCGACTCCAAAACACAAAACAATTAGAACCACAACAGAGGTATCGCTTTGGAACGATCTTGAAGACATTTGAAATTTTAGTATTAATTTCACCGCCTCCACCCCGCCATCGAAATTTAACATACACAAATGTCACACTTCCAAAATGTGCCTTGTTGGTACCTATTTTCACACAATGTGAAATTTAAAAAATGCGGTTCAACAAGGCTATCATCCATGTCGAGAGCATCAACACGTTATTGGAATGGTGCTGGTACCGGCGAACCGATTTGAATTTATGCTTCCTGCGTCTGGATGCCTCAAATTTTTTTTATATCCCGGAACATCTCTGACATATTGAAACGAGAGAAGGAAATATATAAGAATGATTGCTGGAAAACAAGAAGGTCATGAACCAGCATTTTTAACGGAGTGGAGACTTGTTTACCGATGGCAAAGCTTCATACGATGAGATGATTCATGTATCTTGGCGAGTTCTAGCACACTGGAGTTTTCAAAAATAAGCAACTCGATGATCGTGGTCGCGTGGCGGGGTAATACAGTAATCTAAGGCACAGCGGATAAGCTAAATGCACTGTAAAAAGGGAGTCATGAGTTCGATCCCATGCTTCTCCACTCCTCCGGGTAAGACTTTAAGCCGAGGTCCCACGACAATCTTCCTTTGTGTTACTGATCGTTCCAAGTCGATACTTCTGTGGTGGTTCTTTTTGTTTTATGTCTTGGTGTTTAAAATATTTTTGTGCTGTTGGCGCCTTATGTATGTTTGCATATTTTTAGTTAAGTTAAAGGTAACTGAGTGGCCACCTATTGGGAAAATAGCTGCTCATTCCGCTAACGAAATGTTTTCATGGTATAAGTACCTGATTGTTAGTTTGGTTTTTTCCCACCTTGGTTTTTGGAGTGGGAGTCTTTTTCTGATTGCGCCTTTTCCTGATCTTTGCATACTTGTCTTTTTTCCATGATAAACTGATGACAAGGACGTATTGTGACGAGGCTACAGACTTTGTGACCTTTTGTTAAGTCCAAGGGACCTAGTCTTCAGACCTGACTGTCAGATAAAATCTGAACACACGGAATCGTTTAAACACCACCAAGATGATATTCAAGATGTTTGTCCGTCGCCAGGTTGAACTAGGCCATGATAGTTGCAGACTAAGTTGCGGGCAGATAAGCCGCAATCGTTTCACTTCGTCACCTAGTTATACTTCCGCGTGGTGTGGAGAGTTATCAAGGAACACTGACGGGAACATCCTGACTACAAATTACGTATACATGTTACTAAGGGGCGAAAATTTTTGAAAATATATGTCCATTGAGACATAATATGTCAAACGAAATATATATTTTAACCGAATGTAGAGCTGTAGATATTATATTTAAATTCAAATATTTTGTGTTTATATCTAGATTTAGATATGATATCTAGTTTTAGATACTATATTAAAAAGGAGATATTTTGACAGTATATGTCAATTTAGATATAATATGTAAAACGAAATATAGATAAACCGGATGTAGAGTTATTTATCTAGAAGGAGATACTATATGTAAATTCAAATATTTTGTGTTTATATCTAGATTTAGATATGATATCTAGATTTAGATACTATATTAAAAAAGAGATATTATATTTCGATTTAACGGTTGTGCTCTACTGTTTCAGTGATATTAATTATTAGGTGCAGTATATTATAATGATAAGGAAGTTTATATGATGACCAAATATTCTCACTAAAATGAGATATCTGATGGATAGTTGATTCATAACTAACATACCATACCATGTGGCAGATCGCCTCTTGTGACTGGCTACCTCTAGCTTCTCTGCTCGCCTGAAATATATGCAAAAATTTGTCAGAACAGAAAATTAGAAGTTGAATGGTGTAAATTCTAACATTGAGATGACTAATGTAGCATCTTAGCTATAAACAATGTTATATTTGTGTACTTTCAGGGATACCATTTCCTCTGCCATTTGTGTGGCAAGTACTACCAGCACCGATGGCTGGTGCAGCGGCACCTACAGGATATACACACCGGGATACAGTGGAAGTGCCACAACAGCGGGGAGCTGTATGCTCGACGCACCATACCCCATAAATGCGGGTTCAGACCTAATGAATTCAGCCCCATTCATACTGAGACGGGACGCAGAGGGGAGGAAGCCAGGCAATATATTGAGCAGTTTATAAGAGAGAGAAGAGACACCCATTGGAGCTATGTCCCCAAACCCAATGGAGACAGGGTTAACTCTATTGAAATTGGAGAAAAAACCGAAGGTGAAATCGATTGTGAAAAAAGTAGAAAAAGTAAAGGTGCCACCAATAAACAAGAAGATTCACGACTCCAAAAAGCGGACACTGCCAAAACCAGCAACGGTCACACGACCACGTTCACCATCACCTTTAGGCTAAGATCTCCAAATATCTATGTCAGAGGTGGAGTTTGAATCCCCAGTGAAAATTGAGGCGGGTGACCCCGAGTATGTACCTTCTATTGAGTCGCTGGCGGAGAAAGCTCGCAAGGCAGCATCAACTCATGAAACGTCACCGGTGGTGCACGTCACCCCACTATTGAAGGTTTCTTTACCAATTGAAGATGAGGCAGCCATGGCTGCGGATGTACTTCAGAACATCGTGGAGTCCATGTCAAATGTGTACCACTCGGAACCAGAGGGACAACAAGTAACTGGGTACACGTCAGTACCAACACATGAAAATAAAGAAGACACTGACAATCGAATTGTGATTTATAAAACAGTAGTAAAGGAGAACACTGAAAATGAAACGGAAGAAAAGAAAGTGAATGCAAAAGTTGGAACTAGAAGTGAAAAGGTGGAAAATGATCATACACAAAAAAAGAACACTGAAAATGAAACCAAGGAAAAGGAAAGAACAATAGAAAAAGAGAACACTGAAATTGAAAGTAAAGAAGTTGTAGAGAGTTGTCAGCCTGGGAAAATTGAAAGGCAAAAAGAGGAAAGTGAAGAGGAAAAGATGGAAAGAGAAAGATTGAGAAAGGAAAAGAAGGAGAGAAGAGCTGAAAGGAAAAGACAGAGAGAGGCAAAGCAGAAGGAAGAGGGATCCAATAGACAGATTGAAGGTGAAATAAATGTACAGGAAGAGATAATGGAAGAGGGAGAAGAGGTCACATCAGAAGAATTATTGAGAAAGCAGTTAAGAATTCTAAATAAGGAGGAAAGAAAGAGGAAAAGGGAAGCAAAGACATTAAAGGATGAACAGATAGCTAAAAGAATGAGAGAAGAGATGATGATGGAAGAGGAGTTAAACAGTATTGAGAAAGGAGAGGAGACTGAGCCAACAGCAACACGTAAAGATAAAGAATTGGAAGAAATAGAAAATGAAGTGCAGTTTACATTGGCGGATAGGATTACTTTGGATGTTGGTGGTAGACATTTTGCCACCACACGAGGGACTCTTATGAACGATGGAAATTCAAAGTTGTATACAATAGCCAAAGAGGGGAAAAAGCATGATTTCATAGATAGAGACGGTGCCCACTTCAGATACATACTAAACTTTCTGAGGGAAAATTGCAACCTGTCGATGAATGTTCTCCCCCGAGAGAACCGGTACTTGTTGGAATTGAACTATGAGTGCATTTATTACAAACTTGAAGGGCTGAGGAGATTGGTAGAAGCTAGGCTTGACACTTATGCAGCACCGGGGCTTGCGTTCTAGAAGAAAATGCTTAGCAAGATATTACCAATTTTTTTAACCTACCTAGAAATTCTATTGTTATGCAAAAATTCTATTGAGATGTAGTATCTCCAACTATTGATATAATAACGAGGGAGTCATCAGCCTGAAAATACAGAAGAAGACATTGCGTGGGAAATTTATCGCGTAAAATTAAAAAATCATTAAAGCTAAAATTTCGCGGAATAATGTTCATATTTTCCGCGAAATTTTAGCTTTTATGAATTATGGATTTTTTGAAAACTATTGCAGCCTGAGACGTGAAAAGTGGTAGATGCAAAACAACTTATGGAGTCAAGTCTAAACCTTGACCGGTCTGTCATCCATACACACTTTTCAAAGATCTTCTTCTATGAAACCGCATGGCCAATCAAACTGAAATTTTATGTGGAGCATCCATGGATAGGGGTAACGAAAGTTTAATCGTGAAATCCAGGTCACATGACCAAGATAGCCGCCACGCCCATATATGGTAAAAACCACTCAAAAATCTTCTCCAGAACCGGCAGGCCGATTTTCATGAAACTTGGTATGTGGCCATTGGGACTGTAGTCCATCATATTTTGATAAAATGATGACCCTAGGATGACCTTGACTTTTTACGGCAAGGTCAATTTTGGAACCATAGGCTTTACATGGGAAAAAGTGAAAACTATGGATTCTTTGAAAACTATTGCAACCTGAGACCTGAAAAGTGGTAGATGCAAAACAACTTATGGAGTCAATGAAGGTATGTGATTAATTTAGGTCAAGTCATCTCTTGACCTTTGCTTGTTCGTCATCCATGCACACTTTTCAAAGATCTTCTTCTCTGAAGCCGCTTGGCCAATCAAAGTGAAACTTTATGTGCAGAAGCCATGGGTAGGGGAAACAAAGTTTGATTGCAAAACCCAGGTCACATGACCAAGATGGCCGCCACGCCCATGTATGGTAAAAGAAACACTAAAAAAATCTTCTCCTAAAACCGGCAAGCCGATTTTCACGAAACTTGGTATGTAGCATTTGGGACTCCAGCCCATCATAGTTTGTTCAAATTATGACCCTAGGATGACCTTGACCTATTCTACGACAAGGTCAATTTCAGAAACATAGGCTTTTACATGGAAAAAGTGAAAACAATGGATATTTTGAAAACTGTCGTAGCCTAAGACCTGAAAAGTGGTAGATGCAAACAAATAATAGAGTAGATGAAGGTATGTGGTTAATTTAGGTCAAGGTCAATTTTGGAAACATAGGCAAACATGGAAACATGGGAAAAGGTGACAACTATGTCTCAGGTAAGCGTTTACAGGACCAATGATCCTATGGTAACATTGCAGCCATAGACCTGAAACATGACCCAGATGGCCATTATACCCATTTATGGTAAAAAAAAAAAATAGAAATAAAATTAAATCACTTTGTCCAGTACTTGTTGACTCTCAGGTGAGCGATCGTTGCCCTTGGGCTACTTGTTTCCCATTCAAAGCATAGGCGGCCTAAGTTGACATTGCTGTAAAAACAATCAATGTCATCCATAGGTCATGATTAACACAAACTTTGTATAGCTCCATTGTCTGATACTTCATGCCAAGTTTCAAAATCATAGGCCTTCTGGTTCTGGAGAAGATGATTTTTAAAGGTTTTTGCTTTTTATAGCCGTGGGGGCCATCTTGGTCATGTGACCTTGACCATTTATATAAACTTTCATTCACTCTTCATAAGAATGCTCCACATAAAGTTTGGCGGTTTCAGAAAAGAAGATGTTTGAATATTATGGTCATTCACATGTATATAGCCCCGGGGCAGGGGCAGACAACCCTCTGGGCCCAAAATATTTTCATAAACATGAATATTCTGTCCATTTGCTCATTCCTAGCAAGTTTATTTGTCATTAATTGACATTTTCCTATTTTTCTCCATTCAAAAGCATGGGCGGCCTAAGTTGACCTTGCCGTAAAAAGGTCATGGTCATCCCAGATTCATGATTTATACAAACTTTGTAGAACTCTTTTCCTTGATGCTTCATGCCAAGTTTCAAAATGATTGGCCTTCCCCTTCTGGAGAAGAAAATTTTTAAATGTTTTTGCTATTTATAGCAATGGCGGCCATCTTGGTCATATGACCTAGACCATTTAAAATGGTTAGAAGAACAATTTTACACTTGCGGTGTCTTCGCTGCCTTGCTAATATATACTCAAAGGAATAGTTTAGTCAGTAACTTTGACAAGCCCGATAACTATCATATCCTGACCAGTGCTTGCCTTAGTTGTTCCCTTTTATTTGATTTGCAAAATCAGTTTCTTTCTTTTTTTGAATCGAAACCCAACCAGCTGTCTGATTCGACAGAGTTGTTGGCCTTTTTCGTAAAACATCTTTTTTATGATTATCCGATAAATGATAAAATCGGTGCTTTTAGACCAGGAGCTTTTTTCTGTACTAGCCTTAGTTTTTGAGCTGGCACAAATTACCTCCCAGCAAGGGTTTGACGCTGGATATGCATAATTATAGCACAGATGATAGCCAGGGAAATGGCCTTTCGGATATGGATCTTCAAACGTATGAGTTTGGTGTCATTTGAAGGTTATCTACTCTAAACATGGTACACCAAAGCAAATAATTCAATTTATATTTAGCCAGAAGCTTCAAATAATAATTATATTTGACTTTGTATTGTGTCTTCGACTTTTTCTGCGATTAGGTTTCGACTTTGATTTAACACACTTGAGAAAAATAAATTATTTGGTTTTGTTTGATTCAAACTGTTTCCTTTCTGTTTGTGTTTTGACATTTACATTGTTAGAGTAAAGGGATGCGTACAAAACAGATTTTACTTTTGTGGGTACTCATTCTGGCGCTACTTTCCACTGGTATATATTATATTACATTGGATACGTTTTCTAAAGTAAGTGTATCAACGTAAAGTGAGGAACTAACATAGCATGCGGACAAATGGAACTATCAGTAAGATGAGCATGTGCGTGAGAAAACCAACAATTTGGGGTTCCGAGCAGGTCCGACACAAACCAAGTTGTACAGTGACAGCATAAAGCTAGAAGCTTGAAACTTTAGATATAAGTAGAAGAGTAATTGTACTGTCCGTGTGCAAAACAAAGGCACTGATCAGCTGTGAAGTTACTGCACAACTGTCGTGGATAGCTTATCGTCGTCCACACTTTTCAAACATACTCTCCAATGAAACCGATGGGACAATCAAAGCCAAACTTCATGTGGTGCATCCTATGGAAGGGGAGACGAAAGTTTGTAGAGATGGTCCAGATCACATGACCAAAATGGCCACCTCGGTTTTTGGAGTGGGAATTTCTTACTGATTGCGCATTTCCTGATCATTGCCTACTTGTATCTTCTTACAACTTATCTATGAGGGATTCAAGAGGGATGGACCGACTGGGTGTAAGGTCCTTTGGTTATTCAGTTTCAGATGAGGAAGGAAGTTGTTCTAAAACCTCTTTCCACATACATTACGAAAACTTGCCCATGGAATATACATAGATTTTTTGAGCTTTAAAAATTGAAAATTTTCAGCTGAAAAATTTTGATATTTTTCGTATTTTTGCTCAAAACATAGATTGTGGGTTCTCGTTAGAACCGCTTCAACGACACGGTTCTAACGAGTACCCACAATCTATGTTTTGGAGCAAAAATGAGAAAAATAGGTATACCCCTGTATACCCCAGTTTTACAATATTAAAGTGGGGTATAAGGGGGTATACATTACACGGACATGTTTTCCTGATGTACGAAATAATAGAGCTCTTCAAAGTATTTCTTTAAAAAAAAAATAATAATTATTTCATCTTAAATTATTAAAAAAGACTCATATTCACAAGCTTGACTACTTTACAGAATGCATTGTCTACCAGGTAATCCATAAAACCAATAATCCATTCGATAACATTGTAGAATTTTGAGAAAATGCAGTTGATTTGTGCAACATAAAACAAAATAATGAAGCATTCCCAGCACAATGATATTTACATTAGAAATTAGATTTAGATATACGTAATAAAGGAGGAAATACCATGTAGAATAGTTTCTGTTGTCGTTGCTGTGGTTGATATGACCCGCAGTGTCGACGACAACTGTCCACTGATTTTTGAAAAACACTCAAACTTACGAGCAAGATACAAATGATTTTAGGTTATATCTTCACAACCGCTTACCTGGCAGCATTCAGACTTGGATCATATGTAGCCTATATCTACCCAGGGATCAGTCATTTCTCCCATGGGTTCGTACCATAGACTGAAAGCCAATCATACAGGGTGCTTATGGTCCAAGTGTGAATGTTGTCTGCTAAATGAGTGTCAAGGTAAGCAATAATCACGCACATAACACTTCCCGGCTCATTCAAAATACAAGCATAGACCAATCAATTAATTTATCTTTATTCTTATATTCATTCACATTAAGTCCTTGCTCCATGTCCAGTGACAAATTTGAAAAGCACATTTTCACATGCTTTGTCTGACTTTGGAAAATCCCAAATGCTGTCTATGTCATCAAATGTCACTTCAAAAATAATAGAATCTATGGGCAGACAAACATACAACAAGTCTGAACTACATTGCAATTTAAAACTTAAGTATTTTAGCCAAACTGGAACCAAATTTCAAGTTTGCAGCTGTTAAATGTACTAAGTAACTGGCATTTCAACACAGACATAGTAAATACACAAAGAGAAACCAAGGTTGAGACTCGTGAAGGAGAATGACTGCTCATGAAGTATCTATCTGACGAAAATAAAATAATTTGGCTACAATGGATAATGAGGCTTTTCAGGAAAATTACCATGTCTGATTGCCTGTCCCTTAATAAATATTCGTTGTGATGAACTTGCTGACAGTGGTCAAGGAAAATTATCATTCTTTTGATGGATTTCATATAAGAGATAAGGTAAGTTTGGCTGCCCATACATTCTTAAACAGGACAAGCAATCATAAAATGTTGACATGATTCTGTAGGCCGGATGTTAAAAAAAAAACAACAGTAGACCAATGTCAAAATTTTAAGGTGATCGGAAAAAGTATTATTATTGTCTTGTGTTAAGTTTCAAACGTTTGGGTGTAAGAAAAATGTAATAAAAGGGACACCATGTACATGATTTGACCATAAGCCAATCAAAAGATTTGATAATTTCAACATAACAACTCTGAGCGAAAGTAAAGAACATGTGGTCTCTTAAAATAAATCATTATGTGTCACTTCGTTACTTTTTGTGTAAAGAGCAGGAGAGACTCGAGGACAAAGGTCCGTGATTATTGTGTAGCGTGAAAAAGCATACTCGTAGGATACTTACAGAAAAGTTGTAAGTAATATAGGTAAAAAAAAAGGCAATGATCAGGAAATGGTACCATCAGAAAGAAATTCCCATTCCAAAAACCGATGTGGAGAAAATACAATAATGTACTAAGAAAACATATTGTAAGCCGAGTGAGCAGCTATTTTCCCAATAGGCGGCAACTCAGCTACCTGGACTTAAACTAAATATGAAAACGTACATAAGGTGCAAACAGCATATCAATACAACATCAAAACATAAAACAAAAGGAACCAACATATAAGCCTTTTTTTTCGCAGTGCTCTAAGAAATTGAACAGAAAATTTTATATATACCTGCTCAACGACTATTGTTCATTTAGCTTGTGGACAGAAGTCGTTGCGGTCGCAACAACAATTGTTCATTGTGAACAGAAGTCGTTGATGGACAGTTATCCTTGCTACAGGTGTACACAAAATATACAAAATACCAAACACCTGCAGCAATCGATGTAGATAACAAAAATGTGAAATTTTAATGCGACTTTAACATTTGACCCCCCCACGTTTTACAGCAAATTTTCTGGAGCAAAGTTTTGACACCTGCTTTTAAAAGATATGCAACATACCTGAATAATATGGTTTCAAAATTATATAAATGAAATTGTGCCATTACTTATGATCTTCATGAAAAATTAATGATCGATACCCATGCGTTTCTGATTTTGTCCGGTATATAATGCCTAATTGCATATTGATGCATAGTCGATCTGGATCCCAACCAAGGCAATCCCTTTCACAGGTCCAGTCTGCGCAGTATGAAAGGTTGCAGACTGCAGGACCTACCCAGGACCTACCCAAGTTTGTTTGGTCGTATTTTGAAGAAGAAAAAGTAAATAAAATAATACTATCAGTTACTGTGCCCTATACATGTATACCCGTGGTACATCCCAATTACTATTGTAAATTACGAGATTTTTTTTTTTTTTTTTTTTTTTTTTAATTTATTTAAAAAGCTTTTTTAAATTTATTAAAAAAAAAAAAAAGCTAATTAATTTGGCTTGTTCATATCATCAGGAAAACATGTCCGTGAAATGTATATCCCCTTCAACCCAACTTTTATATAGTAAAACTGGGGTTTGCAGGGGTATACCTCTTTTTCTTATGCTGATCCAAAACGTACATTATGGGTATTCGTTAGAACCGCCTCTAACGTGTACGTTTTGAGTCAAAATATTTAAAAAAAAAATCCAAACTTTTTTCAATGAAATTTTCAATTTTTTGCTTCTGAAAAAATATCTTTGTATCTTGCATGACCATGTTTTTGTAATGTTGCAGGTACAGATGAAAAGGCCAATATTCTCTCTACCTAAATCGGAGAAACCTACAAATGGAACAAGGAGGATCCAATCAAGCTACCCATACATAGCAAAACCAGAGAAAACTACCAACAGTTTAAATCTCAACGGAATGGAAGACGTATCGCTTACTATTGTTACTGCATACATTGATATAGGGAGAATCCGAAAGGGTAAAAACGTATTTTGGCGAGATCCGAACGTTTACTGGGGTTGGACTAAAATATTTGGACATTTGCTTAACCCCTTAGTGGTGTACACGGATTCCGTACATTTCCTTCATTTGATTCAAAAACAGAGGTCCAGATTTCCAGAAAGGACAAAAATTATTATGTTTGACAAAACGTCTTCTTGGGCATTTAGCCTGAACAAAAGTATTGAGAGAATTTACGAAAGGAAAGAATATCCAAAGTATATTCACGAAAACCCTACGATTGTGAATTATTCTTGTGTACAGCATGCAAAATATGAGATTACACAAAAGGCTGCTGAAGAAAATTTCTTCGGGACAGATTATATTGCATGGTTAGATGTTGGACTTTTTAGAGAGTCTGTGAATAATACAAAAGACTTTATTTTGTCGTTACCCCCTGGTTTCAACGATTCCAAAATTGCTGTTAGTCAAGTAAATGATGTCAGCATGGATGTTACGTTTTGGCCAGTTTTTCGCAATAAGTTAGTCTGGATTTGTGGTTGTACATTTATTGGTACAATTAAAACCGTGAAACGTTATACTAGACTGTATAAAAGGACAGTACAATATTTTATAAAACATAATTTAATGAACACGGATGAGCAAATTTTATACGCTACATATACTGACCAAGGCCGAACGGAACTGAAACCTGACGTAGATTTACAATTGTACATGAAGCCGACGAACTATACAGGGAATCATTGGTTCTATATTGGTTACACAATGAGACATTTTATCTATCCCAGTAGGCACGTGACGTCAGAATGACGTCAGATCGACGTCGACGCGACGTCATGACGTGCCTGCTGGGATCGGTCAAAAGGTTCAGTCACTCACTTTTTAAAGTAGCTGTCATTCAAAAATACTTTTGAAGGTCCATTTCCGAAAGACCATTTCCTTGGTTATCATCTGTGGTAAAAATTATGTGCGGCTCTTCGTGATTGAAATGATAGTTCCGATATAAAAAGTTGTGTTTGATGTTTACTCTATACACTCAAACAGATAGTCCTGCAGATATCCAGCTTGACCCGGAAATGCGGTTCAAACTTTTTTTCTTGGCTGATTCTTGTTGCTTTGATGTTACCATTTGTGACGGGACTTATCCATGCATATTCTAGATTGAATCGTTCAGACAATATGGAGCTTTACTTGTAATTTTATAAAGAGCCAAATGTAACGAACGGCCGAGCCGAGCCACAGAAACCCCGTCAGTGGAAAAGCATGCTCATCCACCAAGGGTGGTTTACTGCGCTATATACCTAACACTTACTCTAATCACAAAGTTTCGAGTTTCTAATTTGCATATTACTACCCGCTAATATGCCGTTAATACGTTGCACCAACGTATTTTTTCCAAGGGAGGCTATCCCGTCACATTACTTTCCCCTTCGAGAAGACTCGTCCCGAGTCTTGGCCTGGGGACTACATGGGTAAAGCAACCCCGGTCTGGCAGTTGTCATTATCCCACCGCTGCCACCAAATGTAACGAACGGCCGAGCCGAGCCACAGAAACCCCGTCAGTGGAAAAGCATGCTCATCCACCAAGGGTGGTTTACTGCGCTATATACCTAACACTTACTCTAATCACAAAGTTTCGAGTTTCTAATTTGCATATTACTACCCGCTAATATGCCGCTAATACGTTGCACCAACGTATTTTTTCCAAGGGAGGCTATCCCGTCACACATTGAAGAATCTCACTGAGGTCGTCTTGACATTATTTCAGCATTTTGAGAAAAACAAGATGGTGTCCAAAATAGCGGCTCAATATATGGAATGGTCAAAGTGAAGCTTCTATTTGCACTCGGGGCATATTTAATTTACAAATATTTGACATAATTTTATAAATTGAATGTGAAAGTCCATTTCCTTCTAGCTTGATCAATTATAGCAAGAATGCTTCCAAGATGGTTGCCAGAATGCATTGATAAATGACTATAATCAGCGTTATCTCACTTTGGTTATTAATAACTTTAAATACTCAAAATATTACATTTATATGTATAGCAGGTGACTTAAAATATATCATTTATCAGTACAGTAGGTGATTTTGATTGGAAGTTGTTTTTTTTTATATTTTCGGACTATGGCATCAAAGATGGCTGTCAACTTCAAATGTGTCGCAAAGATGTTACTGAAGTTGATTTTTTTAGTCATTTCATTTGCTGAGCCTTTAGTCCAGTTGCCATCAGCATAACCTGGAAGACGGCTTCGTATGAAATTTGATTGTGATTTCCAATTAATAAAGCCATGCTTGTTCAGAAACTTCATGATGCCACCCTGGCATCATTGAACATTTTGGGAAAAAATCACGATGGTGTTCGAGATGGTCGCCATAAGCAACAATATAGAACCCAAGAGTTGAATATACTCGCTGCTTTATGTTTTAATGCTCCTTTTATGTTGTTAACATCATAATAAAGATTATTCTAAGTATTGACACCCACATAATACATGTGTAATAATAACAATGCAAGATGGTGGCCAAGATGGCTGCCATAATCATAATATATAAGCCTGTGCGTGAGAAAACCAACACTTTGGGTTCCGACCAGGTCTGACACAAACCGGCTGTACAGTCACAGAAGATGGTTAGGGGCTTGACATTTTGTATTTAAGTAGGAGAGGGAGTGTACTATCTTTGTAGCGAAAACAAGGCGCTCATCAGCTTCTCGGTTACCGCGAATCTGATCTGCGGCTTTGTTTTCGCCTATGCAAATTGTTGGTTTCCTCATGCACAGGCTCAATTATGAGGTATTCTCTTATTAAAACATTCAATTGCTGCATATAATTAGTGATTTGTGTTTGAGATGCCTATTTCTTGTTGTTCACATGATAGTGAAGTCCTTTGGTTTTATGACCCCACATCATCATATAAACGAAGAAAGATAACGACTAAATTTGCCGCCATAATTATGATTTAAAAGAACATGTTCTCTGAGTAAAGTACCATTCATGTGCTGCATATACCAAAATGCCATGTACTTGAAATGCTCTTGTAATATATAATGCTGTGAACAGCACGAATAAGTGTTTATTCTCACATAAAAACAATAAGCCAAGATGAAGGCCAAGCTGGCCGCCATATTCTTACTATATCAGGACACAAACATTAGCTTTTACAAGAGATAGCGGTGTTTAGGTCAACTCCTATATATGCGGTGATTCTTGAACTACCACAGGTACCACACAGGCAACAACTTTACAAATTAAACTACTACAGGATTAGAGGATCTACCCACATGTGGATCCTTTCATGGCTCTCTGAGCACTATCAAAAAGTGGTGTTACGATGGCCAATCCTCAGACCCAGTAGCGGTCTTATCTCGTGCCCCTCAAGGATCGGTCATGGAAACGGTCATGTTATTGGTTTTCATTCATGATCTTCGGGGCAATATCAGGTCATCTGATCACCTGTTTGCTAAAGCTAGTATCTCACTGGCATGCAAATTCATCGCGACTGTTTCGCGAATTCAGTCACGGCACTTTCGCGAGACATTCGTGCGAGTGTCGCACGAGTGTCGTGAGAATTTCGACGTGTCGCAAACTAGTCGCGAACTGGTCGCAAAGGTTTCAAACATGTTTAAAAATTTTATGCGAAAAAGTTTTCGCCAAAATATTTCGCAAGACTGTCGCACGACTGTCGTGCGACGGTCGCGCGACGTTCGTGCGAGTGTCGCAAACCTATTGCCGCGAAATTTTGGCGAATTTACAATGCGAAAATTTCGCGACACTCGTACGAATGTCGTGCGAGTGTCGCACGATGGTCGCGCGACAGTCTTGAGACAACATGCGAAAAACTCGCGACTTTCTGGCGAGAAAATAAAACTTAGCGACATTCGTACGAATGTCGTGTGACACTCGCACGAATGTTTCGCGGCTGTCATACGAATTAAAATGAAAATAAGATACATTCGCGGGAAAGTCGTGAGACACTCTCACGAATGAAGCGCGACTGTCGTGCGACAGTCGCTTGACAGTCGCGAGATATATTTTCAAAATTAGACCGAAATTCGCGACTTTGTCGCATAAATGTCTATTCAATGAGACTGCAACATGAAAGTTGTATTTATAACGTTAATCTTTGTCGCGAAATAGTCGCGAACTATTCGCGAACTAGTCTTCGGTTGTCGCATTCCAGTGAAATAGGGGCTTAACGATTGTGTTTTGTATTGAAATATTAATTCACTCACGGATTGCCAGATTCTCTAAGATGACCTGAATAGCCTTGCACAATGTGAGACTGATTGGCAAATGAAGTTTAACGTTACCAAATGTCATTCAATGAGAAGAGAAGGTGACTGCATCCATTTTTATTGAAAAAAAAATTTACTCTATCATTCAATAGAGCTACAAAATGCTGGTTTTGGTCTATACTTGGATTAATATTTTTCTATATGCATAGTAGCTTTCTAGAAAGGATGCTTACATGTACTAGATAAGGTCAAACTGATGAAAAGCACAAACACATTGATTCATCAGGCTCAGACCAACGCCTTGTGTAACAGTAGCAAGAAATAATACGAATGATTAAATACATTTCAAGCAGAAAAGAAAATGTTTAAGCATCATACATGAACGTCTATGCATTGCTCAAGATAAAATTTCAAAAGTCAATGTAAACTGAAATGCAGATGCTTTATACAGGGCCATCAGAGGAGGGAAGAACCGTAAATATATTTGGTTGGTAAAACGTCTGAGTGAGTCTCCTCCCTTCTTCAAGCCCATGCTGTTTTTGCCAGGATGTGATACAGTTGGTGCATAAGAAAGGGGGCAGTCTGAAACATTTTTAAAGGGTTTCATACCTGACAAGCTTGGTGAACTGAGTTAGTCATTACCAGATAATATCAAGGAAACAACCGCTTTGTAGGATGTTATGGCAGCCACGCATAAACACCTGCGTCAGATATATTGTTTGATGTAAAAAAAAAAAGGTAAACAACAGCTAAAACTCCCACTAAGGCATATTACCAACAAAGTAGCAATATCTGTAAGAATGAGAAGACAGTATCAAGATAAGGCTAACATCAAAAATGAAACATGGAACACTGAATGATTTTCCATAAAGCTGATAACCAATATACATTTGCAATATGCTAGGATAAACCTTGATCATTTTGTGAAAGTTAAACATATAACTGGCTACTAATGTTAATACTTATTTGTTATTTTAGCCTCACTATGTTGATTATAGCTTAAGTGTGCATATTTAAGAAATACCACTGCCATAGGGAAATAGTCGTCTTTCCGTGTTTGGTGGTTAATTTTTGTTTTATACTCCAATCAACAGCTAAGGTTATGTGGAGCCGAGACCACAGTTTAAAGTCTCATTCAAAAGACTGGAAAAGCCAAGGCTTGAACCCAAGGCCCCTCGCATACATCTCGATAGCTTAGTCACAACACCACAGAAACTTATAACTGTGGGTCCTGCTTTTGATACGGTCTAGAAATACCTTCAATAAATAGCAAATATGTATGCCAGCCAAGCATATAAGGCAGTTGCCATACAGAAACAGCCATCTTGGATGAAATCTTATGTTCAGAGTGTTCTAATAATGGTCTTAAGTCATATCTGCACATGTCAATACAACATAAGATTAACTTACAGGATAAAATGAAAACAAAACACACAAGTACTGCGCATTACATTCTATTCTGTGCAAAAAATCCATTTGGCGCCCATCTTGGATTCCATGCTTGTTTTTTAAAAATCATTTTAGGTATATGTCATTTATCAGGCAACTTCAAATGTATATTTTAACAGCCAAATGTGGTAAAAAGGAACAAGTATTCAAGCCCTAGGCATAGCAAAACAAGTGATAACATATATTTTGCGACCGTTCTAGATGCCATCTTGAATATCTCAAAATGCTCAATGATGACAAGGTGACCAGTCAGATTCTTGAAGGACAGGTCTTGGCTACAAGAATCAGTCAAGAAAAAATGTTTGAACCATATTTCCGGGTTCCGATAAAATACCCCACAATTCTGCAGGACTAAAACGTTCTTAGCAGTCACTAAGGGCAAACTAGACCAGGATACCAGGGCTCCTTCTTGTATTCCATATATTTCATATACAGTGGATTGGGGATTCCCCTGATCGGTTTTGTTTGCAAGACTAATGGCAAACATAATAGACATTGAGAAATCGTTTTAATACGGGCAGGCCCGGGAGCAAAGCGCCCGAGGTGGGCCCGAAGGGCCCACCGGCGTGCCCGCCTACAGGTAACACGTACATGTGAAAGAGTCCCCTTTACCTCTTTCACTTCTGTCTATCCTATCGAATTTGCTATCAGTGAGTGTCTCGAAGAGTCTCGCTTATCTCCTTCTCTCGCGAGAATCCCATTGATCTCGTTTGAAATTGTACACATATTATTCTTCCTTTTTTATTCATGACAATATAGTTTTGCTTCTTTGTGAACAATACATTTTTTCGTTCCATTTGAGACAACTTTCTTTCAAAAGTTACAAAAGAAAAAATAAATAAAAACTACGTCACAGTCACGCGCGAAATTTGGTGCATACAAATTGCCGGGAATGTCCGGGAAGATATGATCGGGATAAAGGGGGTAGTGGTGGTTCTGGCTTTGTATCTCATTTAATATCAATAAGAATTTAATGGTTATGGTATCAACATAAAAGTATTGTTGTAATCTCAATGTACATATAATTGAATTTGGTAAAATTTTATTTTAAATGCCATTTTTATGGTTTGAAATTTCCGGGAAGATCCGGGAAGGTCCGTCGGAAAATTGGGGTAATGATGCTTTCGACTCTGTATCTCATCTTATACTTACCAGAATTTAATAATTTTGATATCAAAATAAAAGTATTGTTCCAATCTAAACATCTATGTAAAGAAATATGGTAAAAAGTTATTTTCAAAAGCCGTTTTTAGGGTTTGAAATTTCCGGGAAGATCCGAGAAGATTCGCCGGGAAACTGGAGTAGTGGTCAGCATCTTATCTAATAATCACCCGAATTTAAAAATGTTGGTATCAAAATAAAAGTATTGTTCTAATCTATCTGAAAATCGAAAACAAAATGTTTTAAAAGGTATTTTTGATGTTTTTATTCGGGTTTGAAATTTCCGGGAAGATCAGTGAAAAATGTAGGTCAAGACTAATATTTACATGTATGAACATTGAATACTGAAAGTTGATTATGTGCAATTATTTACGGGTCGTTAATTCTCAATCCAATGTTAATGATCCGTGATCGAGACTAATTTGTTTGTTTAGCTCGGGAAGTGTGGCACAAAATTAAAGCATTAGCAAACAAAACATTGAAAATAAGAATATTTGAAAAATAGCTTTATTATATATATATATATATATTTTATTTTGAATAGGTCGGACAGCTTACTGAATCTGTGAGTCCTCGTTTTTTATTTATCACGGTGGTTATCATGATTAATTTGTTTGTCCTTGATGAATCATTGACTAGTTAGAGATTCACCACGAGGACCGAACAACTACATGTAACTGTGAATCACTACAGAAGATGAGGGTGATGTTAGGGTCCTGTAAAATCGATACACATACATGTTAGTTTATTATTAATTTGCTCTTTATGTATTACACATAAAACTGTCACCTATGCAATCTATTATGTAATATGTTGTATCCTCATGGAGTTCTGAATAAACTTATGTCCTGTTCTGTTCCTGATTGTATTACATGTGCGCTTCAGTGTTGACATTTGTGTTTGTTTACAAATACTTAATTTAGAGTTTGCAAATGCGATTTATGCTCTTGTGTGTTTGCCAGTAAAACAACATGCTGCAGGTAACTGAACCCCTTAAATGTTTTGGATGCGAATAACACGTATTTGTTAACTGTTTTGCATTATCACAAATTCAGTTACAGGCTTTTGAACACCATATTCATGAGCGTTAAACACCTTTTTCGTTGCTAATACATTCATTTCACATCGAAAGTAATTTGTGATTTTTACCAAAAGATGGTTTCTAGATCAGATTAAGTTACACCAGTTGTGTAATGTTCATATTATTGTTATTATTGCACTGTCTTCGCCATTATGCTACTATCATATATATTTATTTTGTATATACGTTGTATCCTCATGGGCTGCATTGCCTGCTGCTTTATTGCCTACTGGATTCTTGAATAAAATCTTGTATCTTTGTTATGAAAAATATATGTTTTAAAATAATGAAGGTTGTGGCTAGTTTAGAACTTATGCCGATATTAATTTCTTTTGACCAATTTAACAGATAGATAATTTGTGCCTCACTTCCCGAGTTAAACAAACTCATTAGTCCCATTAAATATCAATTGAGAATTAACGACCCGTAAATGTTTGCGCTTATTCAACTTTCAGTATTCAGAGCACATATGTATATAACAAATTGTATATAGTTTATTATATAGTACTCATAGTGATCGTCGAATTTATTAGATGTTGGGCTTTCAGAACGTTTGGAATTTCAAAAAGATATGATGTCAAAAACAGAGAATATTTGTTAATCAATAGTTTAATTAATATACGAAACATATGCACACGCGTTTTTAAAGACGAAAATGCAAATTCTTTACATGTCTATCTATATTAGAAAAGATGAACTATAGCCACATCATAGTTATTCTAAAAAGTTAATTTAAGTTAATTTAAGATGTATGGATATGATCATCTAAATATGTTAATGTATTGTTCATGAAAGCTTTAAATCTGAAAGTTCTAAATAGCAGTTATTTCAAAATAAGATATAACTTCCCTATCGAAATCCGGCTGCGACCACAGCGGATCTCGTAATTTTCAAATTTCAAACGTAAATATACCATAAATAATATATGTTCATATATTTATTTTAATTTTATGCCATCTGTTAGAGTGATGCATTACCCTTAATATGGTACAAAATCATGCAAAACTGACCATTTATACTTGAGATATTAATGTTGACGCAACACTACTTCAATCACGGATTAGTGTTGACTTACAAATTTTCCCGGCGGAGAATTACTGATCTTCCCGGAAATTTCAAACCCGAATAAAACATTAAAAAGTGGTTTCATTAAATATTTTCTTCAATTTCCGTGTAGATTAGAACAATACTTTTACTTTGATACCAACATTTTTTAATCAGATGATTACTAGATGAGATACAGAGCCCAAAGCACCACTACTCCAGTTTCCCGGCGAATCTTCCCGGATCTTCCCGGAATTTTCAAACCCTAAAAACGGCATTTGAAAATAATGTTTTACAAGATTTCTTTACATATACGTTTAGATTGGAACCATACTTTTATTGTGAGACCCAAGTCATTAAATTCTGTATAATATTAAAGGAGAAACAAAGCCCGAACCACCATTACCCTATACAACCCGACCATATCTTCCCGGCAATTAGTATGCACCGCGAAATTTTTCTAACATTCTCGCGAGATCTGACGAGACCTTATCTAGATCTCAGCATTGTCGCCGACAGGTAGCGCTATAACACTGACCTGTCGCCTTTGGCTAGTTGCATGCTGGGAATGTCCGCCATGGAATCCATTTTGGAATCCATTTTATATGTAGATCATATTAATATAATTTTACATACATTTTATTTTTGTCTTTTTGTTACGTCCTGTGTTTTACCTATGCACAGCTCGAATGAAAGAAATACATTCTAGTCCAGCAAATTCAAGTCTGCAGAAATCTTTTACATGTATATCATTCTCTCGAGAACTGAACGGGATTAGCCGATTTTGGCTATATCCCATAATTCAAAGCGTCAAATGCGAGAGATCTAGATGAGATATCGTCAGATCTCGCGAGAATGTAAGTGCTTACAGCGCTACCTGGCGGCGACGATGTTTTTCTAAATATCCGGTGTTACTATTTACCGGAACCAGAACGGGTCGGAAAGATGCGTCTAAACAGCGAAATCAGGTCGTTTCGGCCGCGAATCGCCGACGGACATCCAAATGCAAGTAACTGGTCGTTTCGGCTCCGTGAGTCGTTAGTTCTTCAGTCAGCTACCCGAGGGTTTTACCTGGCGCACAAAATGAACGTTTTGGCTCAGAAATGACCCCCAAAACACGCAGTTCTGTCCAGAGAGTGGACCATGATATCCCCCAAAATTAAAGGAATCGATTCGGAAACGCATATTTAGCCCTGTACATATTCATTTAGTTGTTACAGTACGTGTTACAAATCAAATTCCAACGATTTACCCCATAATAAGTACACAATCATCGATTGAAAATTACGCTAAAATGCGTCTCGAATCGCGAAGGTTGTCGCCATATTTGTTTACCTGTGACGTCACTCACTCACTTTCGGATTAGAGCCATTTAGAAGCGATCGTACTCCACTTCATTTTATCGATAAAATTCGCAGATTAGGGTAAGAATAAAAAAAGAAATAAAAACAGAAAAAAATGTCATCTGTCACAGAGATCTCGCGGACGCAGGACCCGGCGTCCCGGGACGATTAAATCTGGGCTCAGACACATGGTTTTCCTCAGTGGTGATTCCCGGGGCGCAAGTTGTTTTTGCCGCGATACGTCCCAATATTTACCTGTGTTTTGTTGTCTATGAACCAAAAAAGCATCTTAGAGACATCCATCCGAGTGTATTTCGCACCTTTATGATTTAAATCCAATCAAAATTATGAAAGTTTTGAAAGTTTGAAAGTTTATTCGTTTCTACTTTAACCAATACATGGTCATGGGTAGTACATATATTACAAATCTATATACAAACAGCACATACGGTTCAAATGACGGCATACTCAAACAGTGACATGACTTCACACAATTTTCTGATAATATATATGTTTGTGTACAATATACACTTTTACGATGATGAAATACATATAAACAAAAACATTTGTGACCTAAAAATACATATTTGAATATCGGGAGATAACACATTCATGGTCCTTATCTTAAATAATTTACATACTGTTTATTTAAATTGCTCCTGTATTATAAATTTTTATGCACCTGTGTCCTAATCTTAAATGCCTTTTCAGTAAATATAGCTAACTTAAGTAATATTCTTACATTGGTAGTTTGCATTAGTTCTTTAAACTTTACCATATTTGGTCTACCCCAATAATATTTTTTTAATATATTTCTTCCTAATTTGATTATATGATTTACATTCCAAAAGAAAATGAAATTCATCTTCTACCGTATTACATATGCGACATTTACGTTGTTCAATAGGAGTTCTATTTGGTCTCGTCCAGCGTCCAACTTCTATCTCTAAACGGTGAGATGACACTCTGAGTTTACTTAAAGCTACACGGAATTTTGTTACTTTAACTGTTTCTAAAATCAAAATTATGTAACGATAGTTAGGTAGTCGATAATCTTTCATACGTATAATGGCGATCAAACGATTTAAAGAATGGCGGTCGCATCTTTTGATGGCGCGTGTCCTCATGTAAACAACTTATAATGGCGATCAAACGATTTAAAGAAAAGCGGTCGCATCTTTTGATGGCGCGTGTCTTTATGTAAACAACTTTAATTGCAGTCATTGTTGACAGGCCAGCTGACCGTTTGAGGTATGTTTACCGTGTCACATGCTAAAAATAATTATCCGCATGAATGAAAATCTTTTCTGGATTGGTGGCAAACAAATTAGAAATGCATGCGCATTTAAAATCAGTTAGTGATGGGCGGTTCATCTCCGATTATAGATTTAATAAAATAGATAACTGAAGCAAATTAATCAAAAAAAAAAAAAAAGTGAGATGACCCCTGGAGTGTGTACCGATTCTGTTTTGGAATAAAATGGATGAAAAACTTGCGAATTCCTATTTTTTTCTATTGTACGCGATTCTTTGACGAATTGTATGTGAAATGCCAAAATTCGGAATAAAAACTACCGTGCGTAGATACATGTAACAGTAATTCCATTCCGTTCATACTGGATTATTAATAAGAAATAGTGAAAATGTCGACACCTACGATTTTGAAGCGAAAAGCCGACGACAGGTATCTGGAAAAAAAACTATTACATCCTTTCTGTGGCTTGTTTTTACAGTTAATCGCCTGGCACTGAGACATCTTCGGTAAATATTATTCTCCGGTATTATCACATAAATACTTCTATCAAGTTTAACGCAGAAAATATCCATAAATGCAAAATAAAATAACGAAATTATTGCGAGAATATTTGAACGCCTTGCAATTGAAATGAGCGGCTTAAAGAGAAAGTGAGTGAGTGACGTCACAGCTTTATACTGGTTACCGCGTTCACCGTGTAATTATCGATAAACCGGTAACCATACCCGATAAAGATGGCGATTCACTCAGATGCATGAAAGAAACGAAGGTTTCCCAACTTTGAACACGAATATTTTGCGTAACAAACCCGATATGCATTCTCTCGTACCAGGAATGAATTTATTCACCATTTTTGCATTATCGGCTGGTTCCCAGCTTTGAAAAAATCAATACTGGAAATACAGGTAACCAGAACCCCCCTGAGGGGGGTTCTTGGTTACCTGTTTTCCAATATTGATTTTTGTCAGCTGGAAACCAGCCGATAATGCAAAAATGGTGAATGATGGTATTTTACGTATACATACGGCGTCTTATGCGGTTCCGAATCCATTCCTTTAACAAATATTTCTTGTTCCTGATATTTTTTTTTTTTGTTTGTTTTTTGTTTGTTTTTTTTTTTTTTTTTTTTCTTGTTACTCCCATCAATCAATTTCTGATTATTCTTGGGAGGCGTACATTGAACACTCCGGTGTGTTTGCAGGATGAGCCTACATGCATGAGGATAGAACCTGTGTAGGGATCTTGAACCTGCACAGGGGATGACTGCCCCTGCACAGGGGGCCTCCAGTTAACATCCAGATCCGAAGGACGACGCACTGTATCATGTCATTCCTGCAAATGACACGATGGGAAGCATGTTCGGACCAACAAATTTTCCTCGCCGCCGGCGGGGATCGAACCCGGGACCTCTAGCACAAGAAGCCAGCGTGCTAACCACTCGGCTACCTCGCTTCCTGATTACCTCGCCTCCTATTTTGTCAGAATGTAGTTACGGAGTTGTCAGTAGTGGGACATTGGTCCCCTAAATTAATACTTTGAGGTCAAGGGGAACACCCTGGTACTAGGTAAGGTAAGGATAATGAAGAGAGGGGTAGGAGTAAGGGTAGGGTAGAGTAATGAGTAATGGTAGGGTAGAGTAGGGTAAGTAATAGGAGTAAGGATAGGGTTTGATAGGGTAAGGTTAGGTGGGGTAGGGCACGGCAAGGCAGAGTATGGTAAGATAGAAGAAGGGCAGAGTATGGTAGGAGTAAGAGTAAGGGGATGGTTGGGTAAGGAGTAGGTGTAATGGTAACTCGTAAGGTAGGGTAAGAATATGAATACTGGTAGGGTAGACGTAGGAGTAAGGGTATGGTAGGTTAAGGAGTAGCAGCAATGGTAGTAAGGGTAGCCTGGTAGGGGTAAGAGTTTGTGTAGGTTATGGTTAGGAGTAGAATTTAGGGTATGGTATTGGTAGGGTAAGGAGAAAGGGTTAGGGCAAAGAGTATGAGTAAGGGTAGAGTATGGGTATGAGTAGGGTAGGGTAGGACTAGGAGTGTAACGAACAGCCGAGCTAAGTCACAGCAAACCCCGTCGGTGGAAAAACATACTCATCCACTAAGGGTGGTTTACTGCGCTACATACCCAACACTTATTGATTCACAAAGTCTCGAGTTTGAAATTTGCATATTTCCAAGGGAGGCTATGCCGTCACATTACTTCCCCCTCCGAGAAGACTCGTCCCGAGTCTTGGCCTGGGAACTACATGGGTAAGGCAACTCCGTTCTGGCAGTTGTCATTATCCCACTGCTGCCACCAAATGTAGCAACAGCTGAGCCAAGCCACAGCAAACCCCGTCGGTGGAAAAGCATGCCCATCCACTAAGGGTGGTTTACTGCGCTACATACCAAACACTTAAACTCGATTCACAAAGTCTCGAGTTTGAAATTTGCATATTTCCAAGGGAGGCTATCCCGTCACAGGAGGTTATGTGTAGGGTAGGAGGTTATCTGTAGGGGTAGGAGTAAGGGTATGGTAGGGGAAGGATTAGGAGTAGGGGGAGGGTAGGGGTAGTCATAAGGATAGGGTAGGAGGTAAGGTGTTGGGTAGGTGGTTAGGTGTAATGGTAGCAGTAAAGTTAGGGTAGGAGTAAGGATAGGGTAGGGTATTGGATAGGGGAGGACAGGACAATGGCACAACATATACTTTTACAGTAAGTGCTGTTCAGGAAAGAAAAAAAAACTAGTAGTTGTTTAATCAATAATGATTTCAAAATCATGATGGCATACCCGTTCTAGGCAGTGCCTAAGTTCATATTAACACATTTTGGTATATTATATTGGCTATTACGGCACAAAAGATCATTCAAAAATATTCGTTCAATTTCATCGCCGGTGACGAACCGGTACCCCCACTTTGGGATTACGCACGTTTAGCTTCTACTTTTTTTTAACTGTTTTTTTTTTTTTTGTCATTCTACTATTAGATTTAGCCACCATTGTCACTTCCAACGGCTTCAAATCGTTCATGCAGATGTGGGGAGCAGTGCCATATCGTTATTTTCGTAATTTCGTTTCCTTTGCTAATGCAATGTCTCAAGTGAGCTTTGTCATCCCAGCAGACGTCATTTTGACGTCATGTGCCCGCTGAGATCTACCGTCGTATTTGCCTTTTTCACGTTCTTCCAGTTACGCATATATGCGTTCTATATTGAGCATCCCGCGGTGGGGGTGTTTTTATCCTTGTCCGCAATGGCCTACTATACACAGAACAGCCCCGATTTCGCACTGAGTGTGAAATCCTTTGGGTGAAACTTGAAATCACAGGTTCCAGACCCCTTTATATAGGCGGTTTTTATATAGACCTGAGGAGGATGACCTGGAAGGCTTACAAGAGATACAAAAGTCTGTTAGCAAGGAGATGGAGCACAGTGACAACGTCTGGGTTCTCGGTGATTTTAACCTACCTAAACTTCAATGGCCAGATTGTGAACCCTTAGTTAAACCAGACTGCTCCTGCCAACAGGCCTGTGATTATTTCATAGAAATCTTAGATGATAATAACCTCACACAAGTTGTTACTCAACCCACCCGGCTCAACAACACCATTGATTTGTTCCTGACAACAAATCCTACCCTCATCAAAGAGGTTAAATGCCAACCTGGCCCCGAGGTTATAAAACTTTTTTCATGTTCAACTCAGCTGAGCTTGAAAATTCAAATCCCCGTTAATACTGCAATAGCCTAAATACATTGAAATTGAAGGCTTAGAACTCGAATATTTATTCTGCTAATAAATGTAAAAATGCCAACAATTGTTGACATTTTAACATTTATGAGCAGGATAAATTTAGTCTCGGCTGAGCTGAGCATAAAAAAGTTTTATACCCTTGGGGCCTGGTCTCGCTGACCATGATATGGTCTCTGCTGAGAGTTTACTAAAATCGACAACCCATAAGCAAAAACCCAGAAACACCTTCACCTTCAAAAAAGCAGACTGGCCAGCCCTGAATCTCAAACTTAAACAATTTCAAGAGTCCTTTATCAAATCTAGCTATGGAAAATCCGTAGAAGTATTATGGCATGCCTTCACCAGTACCCTGAATAAGTTATGTGAAGATTGCATTCCGTCTAAACTTATCCAAGGTAAATCATCTCTTCCTTGTAACCCAAGAGATCAAGCGCTTGATTAGGAAAAGAGATAGCCTGTATGTATACCTTATACAAGAAGAAAGGAGATCAAAAAGTACGTGATCAGTTCCAGGCCTTGCGCCAAAAATCAAAAAGAAAATCAAATCGACATACAATGGCTATCTGAATAATCTCTTGGGGCTTTCTGAAACAACCGTTAACCCGTGATAGAAAAAAAAACAACACTTTTTTCCTTTTTGAAAAAATCCAGGCGAGACCAGGAAGGCATACTTCCCCTGAAAGAAAATGACACCCTTTTCACAGAGACCCATGTCAAAGCCAACCTCTGTAACCGACAGTTCCAGTCGGTCTTTACTTGTAAATCACCGCTATTCCTGTCCCGTTTGACCCAAATGGAAGTTCATGACTTGGTTGATGAAGGCAGTTTGCCCCTCGGATCAGTTTCAGATACTAATCTTGGCTCTGTACCAGTCATGCCAAACTTAGAAATCTCTCTAAATGGCATCCTCAAGCTTTTGAAAAACCTCAAACCCGGAAAAGCCGCTTGACCAGATCAGCTCAAACCTCTGTAACTGAAGGAGCTCAGGGATGAGATAGCGGCAGTCATAAAAAATATTTTTTGAAAAATCTCTCCAATCAGGAAAGCTACCTTTTGACTGGGTTACAACTAACGTAATGCACATCCTAGCATCTAGCTGCACAGGGAATCATGTATGACCTGCAACATGGTGCCAGAGAGAAACGATCTCGTGAAACGCAGCTGGTCATGATGATTGAAGACCTTGCAAGGAATGCAAATGCGAGGAAACACACCGATGTAATTAATACTTCTAGATTTGTCGCAGGCTTTTGATAAAGTCAACAACAGCAAGCTCATCGGGAAACTGCACAATTATGGAATAAGAGGTAAAGTGCTAAGCTGGATTCAAGCTTTCCTTGGGAATAGATCCCAGCGGGTGGTCATTAATGGGGAGGAGTCAGACTCGATACCAGTAAATTCAGGTGTCCCCCAGGGATCTGTATTGGGGCCTGTCCTCTTCCATATATAAATGACTTGGCCGATGGAATCTCTTCCCATGTACGCCTTTTTGCCGTACGCCTTTTTGCACAATCAAGGGTTAGGAAGACAGCTCAGCACTTCAAAAGGATCTCGACTTGCTATCAGTGCGAGAGAAGAAGTGGGATATGCAGTTCAATCCCTCAAAATGCCAGGTGGTACAGGTGTCAGGTTCCAAAAGCACCATTAAATCAGAATACATTCTCCACAGTCATGTGTTGGAAACTGTAACTTGTGTTAGATACCTTGGAGTTGACATTAGAAGCAATATATCATGGACCTCCCACATTGATCGAGTTGTAGGTAATGCAAACCGGTCTCTTGGCTACATCCGCCGCAACATTAAGAGTTAAAACCAGGAAGTCAGAGAATCAGCCTATAACACCCTAGTCAGGCCCTAGTTAGTGTGTGCGTCTGTGGTAAGGGACCCGCATACCAAAGCCTGACGATATTGTCACAATTGAAATGGTCCAGCGAAGGGACTTTGAGCAACTTTTATTTTATACTTTACAGTGAAAACCAATGTATATCAAAATTTGATAAAATTGGTATTTTCATTGATATGAAATTTCACTAATATCAAATCTCTGATATCAAAAGTCACTAGTGACTGATATCAGCCTATATCTTCACTGTAGATTTTTGATTACTTCTGACGTTTCCATTTACTTGACGTCATTAAATGCGTCTCACTTCAGAAATTCAAACGCCAATAAATCCGTTATTTATGAACGAAAACATAAAGTGTGGGTATTCATTTTCTTAGTTAGAACGCAAGGAACAATGTGGTACCAAAATTATTTGTGTTTTCAAAAATTTTTGGTTTTTGCATTTTCACCGCCTGCCTTGTAAATTGGAAAATGCCCGTGTATTGTATAAAATAAAAATAAAATTTGCTTTTTTTCGGTGAATACCAAATATATTTCATCTCATGAGTTGCAAACATAAAAATTTTCACTCGTGTTGCGCACTCGTGAAATGATGTTTTCAACTCACTCGATGAAATATATTTGGTATTCACCTCAAAAAAAATATCCTCTATTTATCGCAGGGCATCTGTAACTGAGATGTTAGACAAACTCGGCTGGAGAACATTGGAACAAAGACGGGCAGATCTTTTGCATAAGATTGTGTATGGGTTGGTTGCAGTCCCTCTCCCAGATAATGTGCAGTATTACAACAGGATCTCTAGATACTGCCATTCTATGACCCTCAGGCAGGTGTCAACATCAACAGATTTTTATAAGCATTCATTCTCTCTCTCTCTCTCTCTCTCTCTCTCTCTCTCTCTCTCTCTCTCTCTCTCTCTCTCTCTCTCTCTCTCTCTCCCCCACCTTGCCATAATTCAATGGAATGCCCTCCCCGAGTCTATTGTTTGCTTACAAAGATCGGATGCCTTTAAGGCTGATATCTGTAAGCTGCAACACACTCGAACATAATTCCTGGTAAGCTTGTTTTTAGCTACTGTCATCTATTTTTAACCTATCATCTGTTTTTATCCTTCACTATCACACTTCATTCTTGTCTAAATTTAATCTGTCTGATACTAACAGACCATGCGCGGTCCGCGAGGGCGTGTGGCAGTATATAGATATATATCAGACTTAACCCATGTTGACGAATGGATTCTCCCATCATTATTTATTGGATGAGTCCACTTTCATTTTTAGGGGTGTTATGAGTGATTTTTAAATTTTATTCAATTTTTCGATGAAAATTTTCTAAGCAAACAGGATAGCCCCAGATAGGACAACGCGTTCTGCGGCGTCACATCTGGGGTTATTCTGTCCTATGTCCCATAACAGGGACGCCAGGCTTAAATGAGTTAAACGCTTCACGCGTAGGTGTTCTGAGAGTTTAAACGCGACAACTGGCATGTCCTTATATTTACGATGTTAGCGAAAGGTGCTCATGCGAAACAAGCATTGACTAGAAACTGACACAACCATGGACATAACGCGTCCATGAAATCCAAACTTGAAATTATTAAACCAATGATCACCAATTAATGAGTCAAGCTAGCTAAGTCGATCAAGGGGACGGCTGCTTTCAAGAAGGTGACCACTCAGTTCTTTTTGGAAGGTCTGTATCGCCGACTCTGTATCAACGGTTATTGTGTATCACAGGTACAAGAAGGCGAGGATCAGGAAGTGGAGAAATCAGAAAGAAATTCTCACTCCATAAATAGAGAGGTGGGAAAAATAAAAGTAGGTAGGACAATTAGGTACGTGTACTTATACCAAGAAAACATATCGTCAGAAAACATACAGTCCCATTGTAGCGAACAAGCCTGCTGAACGGCCCCTGTTCTTCGATGACCACTTGATCCATTAACACTTTTAACAGTAGAATAGAATTATATTTTATTGCCCGCTTGTACCCAGGTTCTTGGTTAAAGGCAATATACAACATATCTACATACAATATAAACAAAATCTACAAACATGTACATGTGCATTATATTGAAAATATTACCAAATGGTTTGGGGGATATGAGACATTGACTGTTTTTAAAAGTTTAGAAAAAAAAAACATTCCATGTGACTTGACATGGAATCATTTTATTTGTAGTTTGTAAAAAGATTACAAGATTTTCTCAGTTACAGTCTGAAAGAATAATATTTGATTCTTTAAATACTTCAAATAAATCATTGCGATAAACAGAGTTTTCATGTTTTGTGTGTAGCAATCTTTATAAATCCTGCCAACCGTGCCCCTGGGGTGCATACAGGCCATGCACCGGGGGCGTCATTATCTGCCATATGCTTATAATGGAAATACATGAAAAAATCTTCTTCTCTGAAACCGCAAGACCCAAAGCTTGTATTGCAACTCTGACCGGGCATCTGATATTTGACCATATTTCAAGACATGGAACACCGGGAAATCTCGAAAAATATTAATCCAAGATAGTATGCAGCAATGGTATATGATGCTTTACATAAATCCTGCCAATGATGCCCCTGGGGATCAAAAAGGCCCCACCCCATTAGCTCCCATATACTTACAATGAGAAAAGCATACAAAATCTCAGAAACCATGAGTCCCGGAGCTTTTATTTATTTTGTGCGTAGCAATGTTCAGTAATCCTCTTTTTTAAATCCTGCCACCTGTGCTCCTGGGGTCCATACAGGCCATACCCCAGGGCAGGGATCATTAGAGGTCATTAGCTCCCCTACAAGTAAAGCTGTCCAGATCAGGTAAGCGTTTACAGGACCATTGGTCTATCTATCTATCTTCTGATACTGAGTCGATCAATTTCTGATCATCACCTCAGCTGTGGGGTGGGTGGCTAAATTTAGAATTTAGTCAAGGGAAAAGAAAACATTTGGGGTGGACCATTAAAACTATTTACAAGATATAGATGAGAGACATACTAAAACGCATGCCTCTGGGCCAATGATTTAAATAGAAGCCTTAAATTCCTCAATGGTCTTAGATAGGACCACTGAAGAAGGTAGACTATTCCAAACCGGAATAGTTCTGGGGAAAAAGGAATTTTTCAGGGCATAACTATAGGCAAATGGTCTTGTGTATTGTGATTCATGTGATACCCGAGTACGCCTTAGGTTGGGTGCCGGGGTCAGGTATTTGTCTTTATCAAGAGACACTGTACTGGAGTGTATCTTGTAGAAGAAGGTTAAGGAGGACCGCTCCCTGCAGGACTCCAGGGATGGCCACTCAAGTTCGTCTTGCATTTCACCGACGCTGCTGGTGTTCCTCCATCGCCTGCAGGTCCACCGGGCAGCAGTCCTCTGCACCTTCTCCGCCTTCTCAGTCTGAGTTTCATTATAGGGATGCCAAATAGGAGCTGCATACTCAAGTTGAGGCCGAACCAATGTTTTGTATGCAACTTCCTTAGTACGCCTAGGTGCCAGTGCCAAATTGCGCCGAAGAAAACCCAAAGTCTTAGTTGCCTTGCATGTGATTTCAGAAATATGTTGACCCCAATCAAGATCATCTGTGATAGTTAAACCTAGGTATTTAGCGGACTGAACCTGTTCTAATGTTTGCTTATGCAGTGTGTAATTGAATTCTATATGCCTGCTTGGATGTAGCCGCGTCACCCTCATTGAATGACATTTGCTAACATTGAATTTCATTTGCCAATCCATTTCCCATTTGGCCAAGCTATTCAGGTCATCTTGTAAAATTTGACAATCCAATGGTGACTTGACATTCCTGTATAAAACACAATCTTCAGCAAATAGCCGAACAGATGACATGATATTGTCAGGAAGATCATTAATGAAAATAAGAAATAGAACCGGTCCTAAGACCGATCCTTGTGGGACACTAGAAAGAACCGGGACTGGGTCTGAGGCACGGCCATCTAATACCAATTTTTGAGAGCGCTCAGAGAGCCACGAGACGATCCACTTATGTGTTGATCCTCTAATCCCGTAGAAGTCAAGTTTGTATAATAACCTTTTATGTGGGACCTTGTCAAAGGCCTTAGCGAAATCCATGACAATCACGTCCGCCTGCCTGTGGCCACGACTCACTGCTCGATCCAGATTACTAACCAAATCATGATAAAACTGAACTAACTGGGTTTTGCAAGACCTTTGACTTCGGAACCCATGCTGACAGTCAGCAAGAATGTTTTCAAGAGCCAAGTGTTTGTTTATGTTGCTGACTATTATATGCTCTAGAGTTTTGCAACAGATACAAGTAAGCGACACCGGTCGATAATTAGCTGCATCGACTGACTGACTGACATGATTTTTAAGGTAACCGGGCACCAGAGGCACATTGGGGTTACCCCCTAGCTGCATCGTTTTTCTCACCTTTCTTAAATACCGGGGCTACATTTGCCTGTCGCCAATCGTCTGATACAGCACCCTGAGCAAGCGACTCATTGAAGATATAGGTCAGGACAGGAGCAATTTCAGAACTATATTCTTTCAACACCCTAGCACTCAGGCCATCTGGCCCAGGCGCCTTATGTATATTCAAATTATTCAGCAGTTTAATGACCCCTTTGGGGTCAACTGTAATTTCACCCATAGCGGTGAAAGGATTTGTGCCTTTGGAGGGGATTTCATCATTTGATCCACGAGAAGGCTGACTGAAACTGCCTATTACAAATATTAGCCTTATCCAAAGTGTCAGTCTTCAAGATACCGTTTGTTTCTCTAAGAGTATTGATCCCAGACGCGTCTTGACAAATGACCAAAACTTTTTTGCCTTTTCATTTTTTCGGGGACAATCGGGATCAGGATTATCATTTTCAAAGAAGAAGATATTGGTAATATGCTTCCAGTATGCATCTCTAATGCTCTTTTGAACATGTGCTCTGAACCGTTTGTAATGGTTCTTAATTCCTGTTAAAAGTATTGTTTTGAAGCGATAAGAGCTAAGCACCAAAATGGCTGAAGTTTAAACACTGTCCAACTGATGAAAACTTCAATGTATATAAAATTGCTAGGAACCGTGTGACTGCTGATATCAGAAAGGCAAAATATGAATATGAAAAAAATCTTTCCGCTAAAATCAAGACAGACAATAAAATCTTCTGAAGCTATGTGAGGAAACATTCAAAAACAAAATCAGTGGTGTCCAAACTTCAAATGCAAAACGGAGAACTCTCATCCACTTCCCAAGAGACTGCCAACACTTTAAATAATTATTTTGCCAGTGTTTTTAAAAAGGAGAATCTCGATAATATACCAAACTTTGAAGATAGACCCTTTACTCATACTGTTGAAAATGTTAACATCACAGAAGAACTTGTAGAGAAAGCAATAAAAAAGGTCAACCCAACAAATCCCAGGGCCCAGATTACATACATTTGTTCATTGAACAAACCAAAGATAACATCGTAAAACCATTAACAAAATTTTTTCAAAAGTCAATAGAAGAATGTAAACTTCCAACTATTTGGAAATCAGCTAATGTGACTGCAATATTTAAAAAAGGTGAGAAAAAATCCGGCTAACTACCGTCCTATTAGTTTGACATCTGTTCCAGGAAAGATCATGGAAAGATTAGTGAGAAACGCGCTTGTAGATCATATGGTTCAAAATAATCTTTTTGCCCCAGAACAACATGGGTTTCTGACTGGAAAATCATGCACCACATAGCTTTTAGAATACATGGAGGATATTACACAGGCTATAGATAATGGGGACGATGTTGACGTTATATATATTGATTTCTGTAAGGCCTTTGACCGGGTACGTCATACCCGGCTTTTACGCAAATGACACGGCTATGGTATAAGGGGAGGTTTATATAATTGGATAAAAGAATTTTTTAAAACAGAGTCCAACGTGTAGTTGTCAATGGTACTGAGTCTGACTGGCAAGATGTCACTAGCGGAATACCTCAAGGAAGCGTGTTGGGACCGGTGCTTTTCTTGATATTTATCAATGACCTGCCTGATGTCCTGGAGGTCTGTGTGAAACTGTTCGCAGACGATACAAAAATGTACAAGACAATAAAAAGTCAACTGGATAGGCAACCTGTACAAAGAAGCGTTAGATCGGCTACTACTTGGGCAATTGACTGGGATATGGAATTCAACAACACCAAATGCCACCATTCACATATTGGAAAACACGACAGCGGTCTAAATTATACAATAGAACATCAAGGAAGTGACTGCATTATCAAAAAAGTCGACAGTGAGAAGGATTTGGGTGTAACAATAGATAAAAATCTAAACTTTAGAGAACATATATCAAATAAAATTAACATTGCCAACAGAAATGTAGGAATCATATTCAGAACCTTCACTTACTTAGATCCAGAAATGTTCAAAAGCCTTTACAAAAGCCTCGTCAGGCCACACCTTGAATACGCAACCGTCATTTGGGCGCCAATGTACAAAAAAGATAAAATCGCCATTGAAAATGTGCAAAGGAGGGCAACTAAACTTGTAAGATCCTGTAAAGATTTACCATATCCTGAACGCTTAAGAAAATTAGGTTTACCATCTTTAGAGTATAGAAGAGAAAGATCTGATATAGTGCAAGTCTATAAAATTTTAAATGATATTGATATAGTAGACAAGGATAAAGTTTTTAAAATGTGAGTCTACGAATCTACAAGAGGACATCCAAAAATATACAAAGAAAGACCCCGTCTTAATATCAGAGCAAACAGTTTCCCTAACAGAGTTGTGAATCAGTGGAACAACCTCCCGGAAAATGTAGTAATGGCACCCTCCATTAACGCGTTTAAGAGTCGTTTAAATGCTCACAGGAAAGGACACCCTCACAAATTTAACCCTGCATGCTACGAGACTGGAGCAAATACCGGCCTAAGAAACTATCCAAATGCGTCTTTACAAGTCTGATTACTTTTCTTGACGTCGACTACGTGAGTAAACTTAATGTCAGGGCTGCTTGACTTGCGAGCACGAAAGTAAAGTTTATCACGTTTTCTTATCAAGCGTTTGATCGAGCTATCGATCCATGGTAAGCTATATTTTGTCTTGGTCATTTTTGATGGGATAAACCTTTGAACCTCCGACTTGAAACTGACCCACATGTCATTGACTGACTCGTACATGACTATGGTCAGTTGAAAGGAACGAATGGGGAAAATAGCTGCTCATTCGGCTTGCGATATGTTTCATGGTATAAGTACCTGATTGTTAGTTGTTTTTTTCCCACCTCGGTTTTTGGAGTGGGAATCTTTTTCTGATTGCGCCTTTTCCTGATCTTTGCCTACTTGTACCTCCCTATAGCGCGCTAGATGGTCGTGGAGACCGTCCATATCCGCTCGTTTATATAGGAAAATCTTACGCAGGGCCTGCTGGATCCGTTTAGCCTTAATGTCATATTCAATATAGACAATGTCATGATCTGCTTTGCCGATCGGGGGCATCTCTTTAACACGGTTAATTGGGGATGGCGAGTTAGTGAAGAGTAAATCAAGGGTCTTGTCTTCTCGGGTGTGTGTATTTACCATTTGGAAGAGGCAGTGATCCTGTATTATGTTCACAAGTTTAGTCTGAACTGGCCTCTTTGGGACCCCCTCGGGTACCTGCATTGTGCTCCACTCAATATCACCACAATTGAAATCACCACCTACAAGAACATGGGCATTTTTTGTTTGCTTAATGTTTCGAACTTGCTTGTGGTCCTCTGGTTATCATTGATCGCACCCAGATACGTCTCCATCTCGAATGTAGACTTGCAACAGGGCTATCGGTATCATAAACTTCGAAAAACATTTTCTAAATTTTATCGTAGACACTATGAATTGATTTCCAAATATAATGTTGGGTTAAAGACGCTTTTAAGTGAGGGCCTTTCGGAACCTGAATTTTATGGTGACTTGGTTTACAAATTTAAGAAAATTAAAGGAATTAATGATTTTTCTTTTCAGTTCCGAAAAATTATAACACGTTACAGACGTATAGGTTATAACTTGAATGTTATACGACAGTCTGCATGCTTAGTTTTTAACCCAATCATGGTTGATAACTATGCTGCCTTCTTTAATTGCACGCCAGTGGGTCGGGCGTCAGACTCTATGATGGCCCCGACTTAAAGCTATTCATTCTAGTTGGTTGGGGCCGGAGCTTCTTGTCTGTTGCTTGGCCCACCGGGGTCCAACTGATGTTTTTCTTTTGCTCCAGAGTTAGTAGGTTATTCGGCGCCCAGGGATCTCCATCGTCGGGCAGCTTACTCAGTCTGTGAGTCCTGGTTTTTTATTCATCAGGATGTCTTGCATGATTTATTTGTTTGTTCTTGATGATTCATTGACTAGTTAGAGATTCACCACGAGGACCGAATAACTAACTAAGTGTTATGAACCACTGCAGAAGCTGAGGGTGAGGTTATGGCCATGTAAAACCGGTTTAAGCCCGCCAGTAACTTGTGTTACTGATCGTTCCAAGTCGATACTTCTGTGGTGGTTCTTTTTGTTTTATGTCTTGGTGTATAAATTTTTTTGTGTGTGCTGTTGGCGCCTTATGTATGTTTTCATATTTTTAGTTAAGTTAAGGTAACTGAGTGGCCACCTATTGGGAAAATAGCTGCTCATTCGGCTTACGATATGTTTCATGGTATAAGTACCTGATTGTTAGTTTGTTTTTTTCCCACCTCGGTTTTTGGAGTGGGAATCTTTTTCTGATTGCGCCTTTTCCTGGTCTTTGCCTGCTTGTACCTTTTTTGCATACATGTAGTTAATATGTACCATTTTCTGATTATCCCCTCCGGTCAAGCCCCATCCCCCTGGTGTCAATATCAAACCCCTATCCCTGGTGTGGTATTTAAACTATTCTGATTAATGTGTCGAGATGACCCGGAGCCGGTGAAATACTGCAGGAATAATTATTCTGCAGTTGCAACTATACAATGGTGTAAGAGTTAAACGCCTCGATATTGGAAAAGGTATTGCTACCAATCGAACGAAGTTACATGTATTTGTACAAAGACCTGTTATTTAATAATATGAAATAAAGGCACACTGCCTTATCTGCAAACACACACTCGGTAAACCTTACGCTAGAACTGAAAAACTTAATATAATCGTTTCCGTCCAGCGTGTCCCGTTGGAGAATACCAGACTATGTACCAAAATGGTCTACAAGTCTCATGTAGAGGTAGGTAGGTATGTAGGTAGCACATATACAGCCATGATCAGAGACTGAGAAACGACCTGGGACTGAAATGAAAGACGTGGGATTGAAATGACCCGGGACCGAAACGACTCGGGACCGAAACGACTAGGTCCGAAACGAACCGGGGCTGATTGAGCCGAGACCGGAACGATCCGGGACAGAAATGACCCGTAACCGAAACCACCCGGGATCGAAACGACCGTAAACCGAAATGACCCTTAACCGAAATGACCTGGGACCGAAAACACCCGGGACCGAAACGACCGCAAACCGAAATGACTCTGGATCGTACTTGCCTGGTTCGAAACGACCCGGGACAAAAATGACCAGGGACCGACTCGACCCGGGACCGAGACGACCCGGGAACCGAAATGACCCGGGACCGAAATGACCATCCAGCCTCCCCTCCCTCTATGACCCTACCACAACCCCTATCCTACCCACCACTACCCAACCACTCCTATCGTATCCACCACTACCCAACCACCCCACCTCTTCCTACCTTACTCCCACCATACTGTATCATACTTTTACTCCTACCCTTCCCTAGCCCTACTCCCTACACACCAACACCCACCACAAACGTCCTTCTCCCTACACACCCCTACCACCACCACACAACCCCTTACTCACCCCCTCCTATCCTACCATACCCGTACTCTCCACCTGCCCTAACCTTCTCCATCCGTTCTCCCCTATACACCCCTACCACTATTCACTGCCTTACCTTACCCTCACCTCCTTCCCTACCCTGCCCTACCATCTCCCACTCAGTCAAACCCCCTGCCTATTCCTAACACCACCATACACTACACATCCCCTACACATCCCCACCTACTAATCTATCCTGCTTACCCCCTACCTTACTCCTACATCAGTCTAGTTTGCTACCCTGCAACTGAAGGCAGAATAGCCTGCTATGATAAGCGAGTTTATTGCCAATCACACGCCAGCCAGCCACCAACTTGTGTCATTGGATCTGAGCATGACACATAAGCAAGGGAGCGGTCTAAAGACCGAAATGATTCACGCGACCGAAACGACCCTTCTCTATCGGGTCCCGGGCGTTGATCCCGGATTTTACTCCTCGGAATTTCGAACCGAGTATTCCGAAACGCAGACTGGTTTTCGAAATATTTCCATAGGCGATCATCATTTGGGATATATACAGTCAGAAATTGTCGTCTGAATTTGTAAATTTTGTTTTTAATATTTTTTAGAGTTTTGTAACAAATTTCATCTGAAATGGCACATTTGGAAATACGTTTCACAAAGAAAAAATAAATAGTCAAGAAAAGAAAAATAAAGTACAAATTTCCCGACATCTGAAAATGCCCGTCCGCAGCTTTTACCATCCGGTTTGTGCTTCTCGCTTTGTAACAACAACAACAACAACTATATACACGTGTATACCCTTAAGCAAACACATGTGTGTTTGCTATTAGCAAAATTGTTAAACATGCAAATCATTTTCCCTTTACATTGCCGTTGAAAATTCAGAACCATTTACATTGCCGTCGAAAATTCAGAACGTTGTTGTCAGAGTTTAAGAAAATTCCCACCAAAATCTGGCACTAAATAATGCACCAGTCGTTTGCTTTGTATTCACACACCCCACCTACGGGGAAGGGCGGGGATTGTGACTTTTCAGTTCTCAGTGCCCTGTAATTAATAGAACCATCCCCAGTAACTGTAAGGCTGAGGTAGTGATATCATTTCAACATCCCCAGCTACTCGGATCCAACATCCAAGCCAGCTAGAACACTAGATTCATTCAACTTTAGATGTATTTTACATAACTCTGTCTTGATAAATTACCTTTCTTTTACAATTGCTGTATGTACTCTGCATTCCTGTGAATCTCAGATCTGAGTGAATCTTTGGACTCGAATTTCGTTCCGAATGGGCTTCCGGTACCGGACGAATTAGGCTAGAGTCTCCGCGTCCGGCAATGCCGGATCTCCAGCCTATCTTCACTGAAATGGCTCGGACTGTCCTGCACTACATTTTCCTTACCAGTTTCCTGGTTGCAAATGATAACAAAAGAAACATAAATCAGATTAATAGTTTAATACTGGCTAATGTGTCCAAAAATGAATTCGCTAGATACTGGATTTGGACAGAGACCAGTAATTGTAACGTTGCATGTGATTGGCCCGAAGTGTGGGCAGATCTTCCGCGGTAAATTTGAGATGTAACGCTACCTACAATTGGTACTAAATGCGTTTCTGCAACCGTCTTTTGTCACATAATTGTATAACCTTTCTCGAATATTTTGCTGTATTGTGTGATTTAATCAACTACTGTTTGTCATACAATAGCCAAATTGCGGATGTAGTGATTTTTTATAGCATGATTAACTTAACTTATTGACTGGGCGTAAAGCCCTCAACCAAACTAAGAATTCATACCAAACATATTCATACTATACACATTTCACATCTTAATGGATGGATTGATTTCTAGTTTACGTAATTATATTGTGTGTTTGCATTACATGAGAATTGTCGTTTGTAGTCGGAGATCAATTATCAGACACCAAAAGGATCAAAAGAGGCACGCAATTCGCGGTTTGCTTGCTACCTTAAAGATGAGAAGGGGCTAATTGGTGTCATTTAACTCTAGGTTAAATACATGGGCTTAAAGAACTTATTTGATAAAGAAAATACAAGCTAATATGCGGTAATATTTGTATTCAACAACCAAAATGCAGCATGATATTGAATTCGCTACAGTCTTTACACATGACATAAACAAATTAAGAGTTACATCCCCTTTTCAAAATGGCGGAACACGAACGAAAAAAAATATTCTTCAAACTTTATTGATAGTTATCAAATTATTTGTACTGATTACTACTTACAACCAAGAAACTGGAGCCATTCAAGTGACGATAGGCTCGGTGTCCGGCATTGCCGTACGCATAGACTCTAGCCTAATTTGTCCGGTACCGGACGCCGAGACACTTCCTTCTTTATTAGCTTCAAAGGTAGTGAACAATTTATAATTAATAATCAGATAATAATTCTTTTCTAATTTGATATTGCTGGAGGAAAACCCCACAAAAACAAAATGCAGAATACTTTTCAATGGTCAAATTAGCAACACAACAAGTGCTAAGTTTTCACTTGGCGCGACACAAATGAAAGGTATTTCATACCTTTTAGGCTTGGAAGGATGGACTCACAGCTTAAAACAACAAACTGTCAATTGAGTTGACTCAATTCGCTAACGTGTTGAAACATTTGGGTAACATTAAATTAAAAATCTTTGCTAATTGACAGATGAGCAAGATTAGCACTTTACAACTTTTGCCTTTGAGTATTTATTCAAGCAAAACAGGATGAAAGTTTTAGAAAATGCATGTAAGTTACTGCATTCAAATATATGCATATAAATTATTGCCAACAACATCATTATGCATAAGAAACAAGCATGGCAAATTACTCCAAAAATTACCTATGCGGCGAATACTGGCGTTAATGTGTAAAAGTATGCTTTAAAACTCAATGAAAAAAGATTCATAGCAATGGCGAGACAATTTCATGATGGCATGCAATCATGTTGCAAAATGATGGAGAGTTCTATGAACCCTTGGAGGTAACAAATGGGGTCAAACAGGGCTGTGTTATGGCACCAACACTGTTCAGCATGATATGTTCTGCCATGCTCATGGATGCTTTTCAAGACAGTGACACTGGTTGTCCAATCGGATACCATTTTGATGGCAATATATTCAACCTTAGAAGATAAACCACATAAAGTGGCATTCAATATTGGTTCAGATTTTAATTTATGTATATACATGCTGCTTATCAGTAACTATTCTCATATTTTTAAGGTCAAATTTAATTGAATGGCGCTTTATGGGGTATTTCATGAAGGAACCTTCTAGCCATTGTTTTATAGTTTCATGGCGGCATACATGAAAATCATCGAAATGTAGTAAATTTGCAGTATGTCATTATTTTGAAAAAGACCAAAGGCCGAATAGTCAATAAATAGAGTGACATTTCTGGTGTTTTATATTTATGTTTATCATTCAAAGCTGAATTAATCATTTATTAGAAAGCCATTGATATAAAGAAACATATAGCTGGCTGTCAAAAGTGAACCTTTGCTAGTGACCACCGGCTGTCAATAGCCAATTCCTTTAGTGAACAATCTATCATAATTGAGCCGCCTCAAGAGAAAACCAACAATCTGCATATGCGAAAACAAAGGTGCAGATCAGCTTCACGGTAACCGCAAAGCTGATCAGAGCCTTTGTTTTCGGTACACGGATATTACAATCCCTCTACTTCCTAAATCAGAAATTTAATGCTTCTAGCTGTTTTCTGTGCTTGTACAGCTGGGTTTGTGTTGGACCTGTTCAAAATCCACATTGTTGGTTTTCCCCATGAGGTGGCTCATATATGAGCTGATCTAGGAATGGTGTCCCAATATCCTCTCAAACTACTGTTCAGTCAACACCATTACACCAATTCTGAAAATTTAATTGCAAAGTGTGCTAAATAGAACAAATAGGGTATTAACAAAAACTAAATGTGTATACACCAACATGAATTATTTATTTTATTGGCATCGATTTATAATATAATTAATACATGACTTGTTATGTATGTTTGCTTGAAATTATTTTTAAAAAAGTTTGACAAAAGATCATTTGAATAGGATAAACATATAAACTGTAAAAAAAATATGATTTGGATTTCTTTGTATATAAGATTAAAGCTTCAGCAGTCATGAGAAAACACAATATGCAAAGGCAGAGTGAACAGTGTTTTCCTTATCTACATTGGTGTGGTCTGGTCTGCATCAACATTATGCGGTCACCACCCCTAACGTGACTGCTGCTATTAACTGTGGATCCATGCAAACTTTGTAAAGCACCAAATAAAAAACAAACAAGCAAATTCAGAGAATTTATGTCCCTCGCCTTGATTGTTTATAAACAAATATAATCTGACAGTAATGAGTTATGTACATCCAAACCACATGCACTATCTTAGTCTCACTGCCTGAAAAAACGACTAAGTTAACTTAACCCATATTTGAAAAATAGATTCTCCCATCATTATCAATTGGGTGAGACCACTCTCATTTTAGGGGTGTTATTTTTTTGTCATTTTTCGATGCAGTTTCTAACATAATAGCCCCAGATGGGACGTCCCATTTTTCGGCATCACATCAGGGGCTATGCTGTTTGCCTTTGTCCCACAAATAGGATGCCAGGCTTAAATTACTGTCTGAACACCATCTTTCAGAAACTGCATTTTTCAAAATCTCTCTTGCTGACAAAATTACATTCTGGCATATAATTTTCATTTGTTAACCGATTTTCAAAATTTTTGTGGCACTTTTTAAGATTATGGAATGCAAAATGGTAACATGGTCATATATTTCTTAAGGGTTTTCAGAAAAGTGAGATTTTGAAAATGCAGTTTCTGGAAGATGGTGTTTAGACAGGAGTTTAAATTTGTGGCTATTAAATTTCATGATTATTTTGATGGAGAGTATTTGTGGGGCAATTTATTTTCGCAGATTGCAAAAAGTATATTTATATACAGTATGCCACTCTTTACTGCAAAGCTGATCAGCCTCTTTGTTTTTTGCTACATGGACAGAACAATTTCTCTACTTTCTTTATCCAAAATTTCAAACCGCTAGCCATCTTCTGTGCTTGTACAGCTTTGTTTGTGTTGGACCTGTTCAGAAACCACATTGTTGGCTTTCTCATGACGCTCATGGCGCAACTCATTTATTGACTGAAAACTCATTGACTTGACACTGACAACCCTCTGAAGTTGATACTACATGCCATCATCAGGAAAACATATTAACCATGCAATAGGTACCCCCTTAAACCACACTTTTGTATAGAAAAACTAGGGTTTGCAGCGATATACCTCATTTTCTTATTTTTGATCCAAAACATAGATTGTGGGTACACGTTAGAACCGCCTTGGCATGGCAGTTCTAACGAGTACCCACAATCTATATTTTGAGCAAAAAAAGTAAAAATATCTTTTTTTTTACCCCAATGAAACTTTTAATTTTTACAGGTGAAAAAATATCTTTGTATATTGCATGGGCATGTTTCTCGTAATTTTCTGACATCCCTCAAATTTTTAGAGATTCAAAATCACTCTCTGACATCTTATTTTCTGGCAAGTTTGTATGATTTCCGTTCAGTTCTGTTCGTTCAAGCTGTGCTGATATAGGTATATCCCCGTCTCCCTGATCGAAAGACTCCACAAACTCGCGTAACTGGTTTTCCTTGCTCTTGTTCTTAATTTTCAACTTTTTTATGTCTTTCAATTTGATTGGTACTCTTTTGATGAGTTTGTATTTTTGCACACGTTTTACACAGTCCTTGATTTTCTGCATAATCATGTCTTTGCACAATAGGGTGTTGAATTCTGTTAATGCGGACAGTCGATCAAAAGCAAGGTTTGAGTATTTGAAGTTAAAAGTTGAGTAGGGTCGGTCAGGATCGTCAAAGATGTCGAAGTTGGCAAATTCTTTCTCTTCTTTGCTTCGTCTTCTAACACCTGAAAGACATAGATAATCAGCATCAGGATAACATGTCCGTGTAATGAATACCCCCTTAAACCCCACTTTTATATAGTAGGACTGGGGTTTGCAGGGGTATCCTTGGCAAGGCGGTTCTAACATGTACCCACAATCTATGTTTTGAGCAAAAATAAGAAAAATATCAAAATTTTTCAGCTGAAAATTAGCAATTTTTAAAGCTAAAAAACTTTGTTTATTGCATGGGCAAGTTTTCGTAATGGAATGAAAGGAATCAAGGATCAAACACGATTGTTTGTCACGAGTGGGTAGTTCTGTGTTGAATACTTTTAAAAAATCCAAGATGAGAAAATTTTTGATAACCGAAACTGCTGGATCATGGCCCATCCCCTTCCTCATTAATATTTTCACTGCTCTTATAGGAACTCGTTTTTTATTTCCTCAGTAACATTAACTGCGAAGCTGATCAGTGCCTTTGTTTTCACTACATGGATTTCCAGCCCCTAGCCATTTTCAAAGTGACTGCACAGACCGGTTTGTGTCAGAACTGGTCGGAAACCCCGAAGACCGGTTTTCTCGCGTCTCGGCTCAAAATTACTATACCTGGAAACTTCTCATCTCTGAAAGTGATATTGACAAGAACAAAGTGCATGACTATGGGGCATCTGGGATCGGTGGGGTTCTCAAAGATATAGCACTCCTTGAGCCCCTCCCTATCCACCACGGTGGGGTCGATGTCCGGGAATGGCACATTATTGAGGCGGGCCCACTGCATGGCAAGCATCAACTCCTGCAATGTAAATGTGAGATCATGATTTCTTCGGAACATGAAAAAGTTTTAACATTCTGGGCCCAGTTGTTCAAAATTAACGACATTGTTAGTTAACGATTTGTTAAAAGGACTAGGGCATTTAACGCCTGATTTTGGCCTCAGATTTTGCTAAAAAGTAAATTTTGGAATTTAGGTGAGAAAACTATTCTTTAAAACAGCCATATGTCTCCTCTATTAAAAACAAGAACAAGTATTTCATTTATCCTACAAGCGTTGCCATGGCAACGCCCAGAAGAACCATAGATAGAGCACTTTCTGCACTTTTTGGTCTATTTTTGACCATTTCTGAACACATTTTTTAATTTTTAAATGCCAGCCCACTCTCCGAACAAAATTATACTTAGCATACAATATCTCTGGATGATACTTCATAATTATTTCACAATAAGAAATTGTTCGTCGCGTGGGCCGGTAGTTGAAAATGATGTTGAATGGTGAAAAATAGACCCAAAATTGCAAAAAGTGATATTTCTATGCTTTTCGGGGCGTTGCCATGGCAACATGTGCTATTTGAATGTGATAGTTGTGCTAGAGTATATAAGCAGGGACCTATACCAGCTATTTGCAATATGTTTCTCCTCAAAATTCCAAAATTCAATTTTTAATCAACACATGAGGCCAAAATCAGGCCTTAAATTCCCTAGGCCTTTCAAACATGAATATCACAAATACACTTGTTATTTTTTGTTGATAAAATATGAGAATCCTTTGCAATGCAATGCAAAGGATAGGATTCTCAGGATTCTCACATTTTATCCACAAAAAATAACAGTGTATTTGCTTTTAAAGTCGATATATAGTTAACAAAATGAGGGCTTAGCGACAGCATTAAGCTAACGAAGTTTTGAACAACTGGGCCCTGAATTGAGTCCTCCGTAAAACCACCCATCATTAATATTCATTTTATATTGACCATTCAAATCTGCACATTAGCTAACGGTCAATGACGGTTGACCAACACGTGGGTTAGACAAACAAACCAACACGTGCTTTTTACAGGTAAATACAGGTGCAAAACCACAATGTTTGTCTATGGAAATAGCGTGGGCGTGGCTATACCTTGCTGGCGGAGGAGTCAATTGTTATATGTAATATACTATTTGTGTGCTACTGTAAACCATTTATTTATTTTTTTTTTTATTTATTTATTTATTTGTGTGTGTGTTTGTGTGTGTGTGTGATTTTAGAATTGCCTTATTCTTATATTACTTTTAACATCTATCATTTTTAGGCATTACCTTGAAGGGTGGAGAAGTGTCAGTAGGGCGAGCACTGAAGTCAAACGACAGGATGAGATCCACGCCCCTCTGTGGCCGTAGGAGTAGGGGGAAGGGCGAGTTGAAGCTGAGTCCACCGTCAACCACATACAGCTTCTTAATGGAGGTAGGATACATCTCAAATATACCATCAAACTGATCTACACCTGTGAAAGTTGAAAATATGTCATAAATACAGAATTATTTTTTTTTTTTCAGTAGTAAAAATTGAAAATTTTGCATTGCAATTCTTTTGATAATTTTTTTATCTTTGCTCAAAACATAGATTATGGGTACATGTTAGAACCGCCTCTGCGAGGTGGGTCTACCTAGCGAGTACCCACAATTTATGTTTTGGATAAAAAAAAATGTTAACCCCTTAATACCCCACTTTTACTATAAGGTGGGTTCAAGTAGGTATATAATACACCGACACGTCTTCGTGATGCAAATGAAGCAAGCAAATTGTGTAACCACTTCATTTATTTTTTTATCATCAGCAGTAAATTCTTAGCTTTTGTTGATTGCTTTTTGATATAATGATGACATTTTGTATAAACTCCATTTCCATGGAATTTAATCTAATGCATGTTAAGTGTCTCCAGTCAGTTTGAAAGTCATGGAATTTAGTCATTACATAGAGACTAAATTTCCATGGAATTAATTCTATAGTAACCATGTTCTATTCTCAACTGTTGTTCACATACAATTGCTGAAGTTACTATCATGCTGCGATGATGGTTCCATACTACAAGAAAGAGTGTACATGTATCTATGTAAACAAGTACAATACATTGTGTGCAATCCTACACTATAAAACTACAAATAAATGCATGGTGCAATATATACACTATTAGTGTAGAATCTAGTCTCAGAATACAAGATAATTATGAGAAAAATGACTGGGCATTTTAGAAAGTAGATAAGGTGGCTAAACTTCACTCTGCTTGTTCCACTTCTGTGACAGCTTAGCATTGGTTGCCTTCAAATTTATGTCAAACAAATTATGCATTTTGTAATTTACTAATAGCTGCATTATTAGGTGCTGATCATGTGGTTTGTGTTATCTATTTGTAGCAGTAGAAAAACATTACAGGAGAAAAAAAAAACATAAAAATATTTACAAAAAAGTAAATAAATGTTGAAAAAACAAACTATATTCGACTTTGAATCTCTAATTCTACAGTTGTTTCCCCTGATCTATTTATAGATATATGTTATATTTTCCACAGAAAATTGTCTATTTTTGCCAGATATGTGTGCACCAAAATGGAACAGAAACTGACTTAAGGTAACAATGTTTTAAAAATGCTTTTGGTGCAAATTTGTCACATTAATTAAAACACATGTTATGCGATGATGTCAGTTTTTGCCTATCACCCTGTAAAAAGCAAAAATATTAGCTGTGTATTAACAGTGCATATATGTGAATTGCCAGGTTAATACACAGCTTTTGTCTTCATTTATACATGCCTGTTAACACGGCGTGACACGGATATTTACTGGTATGCAATAATTGTTCATTAAAAGAGTTTGGTAATTGCAGAAGTATATTTTATGAAAATGAAATTATTTTAGTACCAAGATGTGACTGTTTAAATGGTAGTGTTTTTAAGATTAAACAATTTAATGAGGGGCATAAAGAGAATTTGAACGGAAACGGTAATCTTCCTGAAACAACAAATAATAAACAACTTTGGAAACAAGGAAACAAAGTACCATATTCATTCTAATTAGCTCACAGTGCACTTAACTTTTCAAAATAACTTAAAATTAAGGTCACAAAATATCATCCTAATTAGCGCACACAACGAACGAAAACACACAAACTTTTGAAACCAATGCAAAAAAAATGCAAATGATGATGTCATTAAGTATTACAATCATCCCAAAATAGTGTTCCATCATTTAAGGATATGTTTAAATGCAGTTAATAGAGCGGATATGTTTAAATGTGGTTAATACAGCATTATTGTTACAAAATTGGTAAAAAATACCAATAGGCCAATCTAACGGTTGTATAAAATGCTTTGTTTGTATTATTATATGTGCATGTATATACAGACATAAAAGTTTAAACTAACAGTTTGCGCTTATGCTCATATTTTTCGGCAACAGCCAGGGTGTGCGCTTAGTGGAGCGTGTGTGCTAATTAGAATGAATACGGTAACAAAAAGAATCTAGAAAATGATAAAAGGATGCTAATGCTGTAGAAATTTGAGAAATGAGTGCACAGGTGATCAAGAAATTTGGGGTTATTGGATAATGGGGTTGATGAACTATAAGGTAGATCTAGATCCATGGCAAAAAAGATGCTTCAGGTAGAATAGGTTAAACCAATGTCATGCATCTATTAGACAGGTGCCTCTATTGATAACAGTATACCTGAAGCCTGGGATGCTAGCTGCCAAGGGTGATGCACTGCAGGCTTTGCCAACTCCTGTCCACAGCTACAGTCTGGGTGGGGCAAGTGGATATTTTTATAACAGTATTACATGTGTATATCTTTTTGACTCAGTTGGGATTCTATTTATTTCAATGGCCAAAGATTCTTTTGAATGCTGTTCCACAACTAAGTTATTGCGTGAATTTGATTTATGTTACCCTTTTATTTTTAAACCTTGAATACCATAAAAGTTCCATTAAATGCCCACACTCTAATAAATGCCCATACCCCTATATGGATGCCAAAAATGGCCATTTTATCAGTGAGTTTTGGAATTCCAGGAACCTCTAATAAATGCCCACTTTAAAAATGTTGGAAAAAAGCCTGTATATCTAAGCAGTAAATTTCTAATTTTGCTGTTTAATTACATAACACACACAAATTCATTTTACTTCTGTCGTCCAAATAAATGGTAATGCATAGGATACCTGACACCCTACTTGGAACAAAAGTCATGTCTGGGGCAGATCAATATCAACCAATAATTTCAGTTCCTAACTGTGAATTATTATATGAAGCCCTACAGTGTAGCCTGCAATAAATGCCCATATCCTTCTATTGTAAAGGTACTGTTTTGAATTAACGCCCGGGTATTTAATAGAATTTTTACGGTAATTTCACTTTGTAACATCTATTGGCAAAGCATATTAGATCTGAATATTTAAATTTTTTTCTCACTGTAAATCATCAGTCATTGATAACGCTGCAGTGCCTTTGTCTCCAGTTTATCCATTCTATCATGCATACATGCAAATTTGGCAAGCATTAAAAGACATACATATATATTGAAATATGGGTGTTAAAACACCTACCCATGTCAATGTCTGGTGTTTTCTTCTTTGGTGACTTGGTTTTTAGTAGCTTGCTGAAGTAACTGGAGGCTGATAAAAAAAATAAACAGTTAAAAGCAAGTCAATATTCCATCCTACAAAGGATGGGTATGGCCCATCCCCTTTCTCATTAACTCATATAAGCCTGGCGTCCTTTTTATGGGACATAGGAAAACGGTATAGCCCCAGATGTGACGCCGCAGAAAGCGGCGTCACATCTGGGGCTATTCCGTTTGCAAAAAGGAATTTTATCGAAAATTGAGATAGAAATTAAATTTCACTCCTAACACCCCTAAAAACCAAAATGGACTCGCCCATTTGATACTGACTGGAAATTCCATTCGTCAAATATGGATTAATATGTTTGCTGCTCTTAAAGGATCTCAGTTTTATTTTTATTAGATTATGTATAATCTGAGCATCGTAGGAAAAAAGGTGGTCATAGTTAATGAAACGATCTGGGCCCAGTTCAAAATTAACGACATCGTTAGTTAACCATTGGTTAAAAGTTCAAACATGAATATTACAAATACACTGCTATTTTTTGTTGATAAAATGTGAGAATCCTTTGCCATGCAAAGCCATGCAAAGGATTCTCACATTTTATCAACAAAAAATAACAGTGTATTTGCTCATGTAGTCGGCATTTACTTAACAAGTTGAGGTCTTAACGATGATGTATAAGCTAACAAACTTTTGAACAACTGGCCCCCGATATGTCAAGGTGAAAGTTTTGGCTATATCTCCTTTAAGACCATTTGGTTGCTCAAAAAGAGCTCTCATAAATAGGTCATAATGAGAACTTATAAAGAAAAAGCTAATGATTATTAAATACACAAAATAATACATTATCTAGAAGACTAAAAATAAATAAAATATTTTCTTATGTTCTCATACTGTACCTTCAAGTTTATCCTCAATTTTCCTTTGTGAATCTATGGATGTAAATGGTGAAAATGGATATGCTTTATACAATGACAATCCCCTCATGAAATTATGCACACTGGCAGCACGGCCATCTATAGACTTGAGCACGGGATATTTATCAAAGAAGGAAGCGAATATCGAAGTCCACCAAGATCCCCGCCGGTTCTTTTGGTTGTCTGTCTTGCCGATTTTGTTATTACTTTTCTGTCTTGTGTAATTAACAGGTGTTTTATTATTAGTATCACTGTCACTTTCAGTGTCACTGGACTCGTCAGTCTGGCTTGACATTTCTTCCGATAACTCACGCTCTGTAAACATAAATAAAGAATGAACTAATATTTTTGTTTTCCATTTTATATCATTTATAAAAACACTTTCAGAAACTACTATCAGGGGTATACAAAGGAGTGTGGGATTGTTAGCTCACCTGAGCAGAAGGCTCACAGGTGAGCTTACAGGATATGCAGGCAGTGGTCGTCCACCATTTTCATAGTTCTTCTTCTGTGAAACCCCTTGGCCAATCAAAACCAAAGGACAAGGTTCACGAATGGCAAAAATCGGCCCTGTATCAGAAATTAATGAAATTTGGACACAAGATAGACGTAGGTCTCCTGAGATCAAAAATGCATTTTTGAAACATGTGACGTAATTATAAAGCATTTCTGACGTCATTAACATACCCTACCCCACGCGACGCGGGTAGTGAATTTATAACGTTAATGACGTTATACGCTTGTCGTAGCAGCGTTATGTATGCAACATATTCTGCTCGCACTCACTGACCACCAGTTGGAAATGGATATTATTGCTACCGTGACACTGTTAGTCAATGATTTACACAGGTGCAACCCCCTAACTTCATTCATCAGCGATGAACGTAGGACAAGAAATGAACGTATGACATTGTTTATATCTCCAGTAGCCCGATATCTACAGTGCGCTAATCTTAAGTAGCAGTCATTAGATATGAACCATGATTATTACAGTTTTCCAAAATATGAGATCGATGAGAAATAAATAATCTAGAGACCCATATCGGTCACTCCGAAAAGTTAACAGGAACGTCATGGGAGAAACGCAGAGTTTGTTGCACTTGCACAAATACCGGGTCGTGACATCAGTCTGCCAATTAAGAAAAAGAACATTATTTTGCTCTCTCGGTCCATTATCATGCTTAAAACAAGACATGCATGCATATGCTTTTGGACGCGCCAATACGCCAACTACGTGACGAGATATTACAGATGCACGTTTTCGTCACGCATGGCGAAAGGGCAATGAATAAAATGTGTAAATTCTTAATTTTTTTACTTGTAAATGTAATTTATTGCATAAATAGACCAGTTTCACACAATATCAACATGCGTTTATTAATTAAGACGAAAGCCGTAAAGTAAATGGGCAATTCGCGAGTGCGCGCTGTTAATACACGATTCGCGCCGCATCGTGAGAATACCGGATTTTTGCCCATGCGAAAACAAAAGCACAGATCAGCTTCGCAGTGACCGCGAAGCTGATCAGCGCCTTTGTTTTTGTTACATGGATAAAAGTTCTCTTCTTCTTAAATCCGAAATTTCAAGTTTGTAGCCTGTTTTAGTAACTGCTCAGATTGGATTGTGTAGGACCTGGTCAGAAACCCCAAAGACCGGTTTTCTCGCGTCGCGGCTCATTTTCTTTATGCTTATTCTATTTTACGCGTTACAGGGCGGCATCGGCATGCAAAACACGTGCTAAAAATGAATAACTGAAATAAAGTTTTGACACGCATAAACATGTGATGAGGCTTTAATGCACCTGTGATTTATATCCACACCCCCAGGGGCCGGGCCATAGCGGGGTGTTTTACTTTTCAGTTTTTACAGCTCCGCTAAAAACCCGGCAATGCGGGGTCAGATTTGTGATAAAGTCCCTGCTAAAAGTTGCGGCTCCCCAGAGCCGACTGACAACAATATATGGATCAAACATGGTTTTCCATTCATTAACATTCGCTAGGTCCCGAGGGGGTGTTGAAAACCGAGGGCGTAGCCCGATGTTTTCAACACTCGCCGAAGGACCTTGCGAATGTTAGTGAATGACAAAATCATTTTGATCGCTATTATTGCATAAATTCTGCATAAACGAAAGAAATAATGGTGCACTATATTTAACAGCCTCATCACATTTTCATACGCGTAAAAGCTCATTACGGGCCGTCCTTAGTTTCTCATTATAAGCACGTGCTTTGCGTGGCGCCCGGCAACGAGCATAAGTAAAAGCCGTGTATTAACAGCATGTGCGCACGTGAATTTCAATAGTAATAAATGGCTTTTTCTTCATTAATAAATGGTTGTTGATATAGTGTGACACGGGTATTTATGCAATAATGCGGAATAACATATTTTTGCGGGATATTAAAAGCCCGGCACATCCCCGGTACTGCCGTGACTCATCACTATTCCGGCACTTTAGCCCCTCTGTGTCTAGAGGGACGGGGATACAAATGATTGGTGCATCATACTAATATTGATCAAACATTAACAGTCGCAAGTTGCATGAATTACCACGATCCCATTGTCTTAAAAGCATGCAAAGGAGTGGCTGTTACTAAACTGGGACCCTTGCTATCTCCGACCAATGGTTGTGGGGTAGATATATTGTATAATTCTGTCTTAATATGTTTTCAGCTCTTTGCTTTTCAGATAGGCCCACTAGTAGTAGTAGTAAAGATTAGGCTTTTAACGTCATCCTGGGCCAAACGGACTTAATCCATGTTCCCACCACAAGGATGTTAGATAGGCCCACCTAAACCGAAACGAGAAAGTATATTTTTTATATTAAACATAAAAAGTGCATTCGAGAAGATTTTTGTTTTTCATTTTAAAGACCTTTTAAAATGTATTTTTATCTTTGATAGGCGAAACTCCTTTAATATAAAAAGATCTTATCTGATTTGATTGATAAAGAAAACGTCCCCATTATGATATTCAAAACAATAAGGGAAAATGATTATTATTTGCCCTATTATTTTCAAGGGAAGCAACTCCAATACAGGTAGCGCACAGCGTCTATATCATGTTTTGTTAGGTCTCGGTCAACAGCTATGATCATGTCGGGAAGTTGCCTCATTTTTATGGGACTTGCAGCCCACCCAAAATTACGGATGTCATGGCAACCAAAAAAGGCTTTAAATGTAACCACCTAACCAAGCAAATTCTTCACGCCCAAATGCCGGGGCGGGTGACCGGGGTCCCATATTGCCACCCGACTACCCTTTATTTATTGCGTAAAACGTTGTTAAGTACTAGATCTATCTACATTTCGTAGACTAAGTATTATCGCGATTAAAGAAGAAGAAACTGCAAATTATCTTTTTCCTTAAAAATGGTTTGTATTGTTGTTTGATACCCAGGACATGCATACGGACAATCAACGACAAGTTAAATGGTTTACACGCGGTCATGAGCCCGGGTTGGAAACCTCAGACCTCTTGCGACACCGCGCAGTCAAATGGGGTAACATAAGAAATGTCACGAAGAGCTCTTTTTTATATCAATAGATCAAGAAGCTACATGTTTCTGTACATGTGATTGTTTGCAGTTCTGTGTACGCTTTCTAGTTCAAATGCCGTCACGAGCCACTTGAATGGCAATCTATTGCCTGTTTAAGGTCGTGACAAACCCGTTTGAATCAACCAACATTTTAAGCAATCTACGTTTAACAGAGCCATGGAAAGGGTAAAATATTGGATCATTTACATTTCAGTTCAAAGGATCGCCAGAACGATAGCAACATTTTCTTTCTTTCTTTCTTTCTTTCTTTCTTTCTTTCTTTCTTTCTTTCTTTCTTTATTTGTTTGTTCTGTTTTTGTGGTTTAGCGTTCCAACAGCTTTGGTCATTTCGAGATGTTGCCCACATTTTATAGAACATTTACCCATGGCATCCAAAGAGTGTTCAAATATAACCGCCCAATTAGGCCCATATGGTTTGTATGTATGGGTGGTTTTGACTTGAACCACTTTTCCTGGGTAGGCTCAGACCTGAGCGTTTAACCAGTAATGTGTAATCAGATGGTCAGTCAAAAGCGTAGAAGCTTTGTCTGGAGGCACAAGCAGTCGATCTATTTCTTTACGTGCCAGTGGACGGGGCCCGACTTTGTTTATCTATTTTCTGTATTGGAATCATATCTGGACGACCCATACTCTCTCTCTGGCACTTGAAGCCTTAGTTAGGTGATAACAGTCTCAGATAGCTACAATATATTTCCCGTGTAAACTGTCAACTCCAGAGAAGCCGATTCTTCTTGGTTTCCTGTGATATATGGTTGGTATCGGGTTGGTTTGTATACCCAGTACACTAATGAGTTGAGTACAAGCGACCGTTTTAGCTTGGAAGGAATGTATACAAGACCATCGCGTCGGAACCTTTACGCCTTGGGAACGAAGGCTATTGTTGTCCATTTTGCCGAATTATCAAAGTGGAAGGCCGTGTGTAGACTTACACACAGACAGAGAACGAAGCCTCCGTGACATAGTGTTTTAAGCTAATCGCCAAGTGCACAGCTGACATCGTGAGTTCGATTCCGAACTTTTCTTACCGGGATGAGACTTTAAACCGGGGTCCCGTCTCTATATGACCATGGCCATTGAGTGGAATGTAAAACACTACAATACTAATACAACCAATCAATAGACAGAGACGTAGAAGTACGAATATACAGACGATACTGCATAAGCCTGTACCATCTAGTGCTTTTAAAATTGCAAGGAATGGAAGATAAACCGTTATGATTTCGGTTGCTAGGCTTACTCGGGCGATATTTTGGTGAAAATGCGCAGATGCCCTGGCTCAACACAGGCTTTGTTTTAACGCATTTGTGATGCAGTTAATAAATTATTCCCTGCTACGTTGTGGCTCAAATAAGGTTTAGACGATCACGCCTTGTCGAGTTTTGTCATTTGGATAAAAAAACTAGATCTTGCCATATGCGAAAAGCAAAGGGAAACTACTCAGATGGCAAAATCATTACCGATCTTTTTTGTGAAAGTTTAAACATCTCAGCAATTTTACGTTAAATGATACAACTTTCAACATTGTTTTTACTCTTTCAATACTAAAAATACACATAAAATTGAGGCGGAGCTGAGTGTAGCACGTTATTCGTGTTAAAAACCGAACTAGAAGTACAGACTTCTTGCCTACTCTTTACAATGCAACGACATTTCCGTCAGTGACATGAATTAAGAACGTGACCTGCAGCGATAAAGATTATGATGAAGACCACCCTGCCGTAGCATGATTTTTTTTTCTTTAACTAAGCACATCTCTGTTGACAATGCGCATCAACGGAAGAAGCCAGCATACACAATAAACTCCGTAATGTAAGATTTCTAAAATACCACATGTAGATAACATAATTTCGTGAATGTTAAGACGGAACTGCGTGTGTTTGGGAATACATGTGTGTGTGCATCAATCAGTCACAAATAATATAGGGCTTCAAAATGTTTCCAACAGGAGCACCCGTAAAATTGGTTTCATAATTTTAGCTATTTGAAGTCAGGTCATAATCAAATTCAGCATGTCTTGTCCAGTATGTAAGTTTGTTTGCTTGTTTCTGTTTGTTTTTCTCTCAGCGAGCACTTGCATACAACAAATCTTATTAAAGCACAATCAATTATCGGTTCCGCAAGGTGCGCTTAATTGAATGACGTCATACTACGTGCCCCGATTCGATGACGTCGTCGTTCAATGGCGCGCTCATCCGTGGACGTTTTGGAAGACAAAAAGAGAAGAAAAGTTTATTTTTAACCATGGTCACAGGCAATAACAACAACGAGACCTGAACAAACCTAAAACATATTGCAATACTGTTGTACTCTCAAAGTTTCATCGTTGTTAAAGGCTGTGGCCACAGTCAAATCTGAGAGTGAAAACGCAAAATCGGGCCAAAAACACGAAAAACCGGCGACCTACCCATGTTTAACACATTGTAGTGCCGACCCGGGCCAATATAATCGGAAAAAAAAGTTCAGACCCTGAGAATTGAAATGTTACTTGTGCTATTGAATACGTTTTCCACTCAATACAACGAGTTTGATTTTTCCGCAATTTACAGGGCCGATTCAGCTGGTTCGTGAATTTTGTCCTTTTACATGAAGCATCTATAGGAATGGGAAACCAATGTGTTTATAAATAATCCAGGTCACATGACCAAGATGGTCACCCTGCCCGTATATGGTAAAAACCCTTCGGAACCACTGGACTGATTTCAAGGAAACTTAGCATGAAGCATCGGGGACTCAAGTACTACAATGTGTTTATAAATCATGACCCTGTGATGACACTGACCTATCAGGACTGAAATATAGTTGACAAGACAATGACCATTACTGAAACAAACAAAAATCCTTGTGAAAATCTTAGGGACTTTCATAGCATCAGGAAAACATGTCCGTGAAATACATACCCCCTCATACCCCACTTTTATATAGTAAAACTGGGTTATGCAGGGGTATACATATTTTTCTTATTTTTGCTCCAAAACATAGATTATGGGTACACGTTAGAACCGCCTCGCCGAGGCGGTTCTAACGAGTACCCACAATCTATGTTTTGGAGCAAATATATGAAAATATCAAAAAATTTTCAGCTGAAATTTTTCAAATTTTAAAGCTAAAAAAATCTCTATATATTGCATGGGCAAGTTTTCGTAAGGGTGTACCCACCTAATTCCTCTCTTTCCTGTTCTATGGCAAGTAATGTTGTGACTTTCTTATCATCTTGAAGTAATCTCTTCAACTGTATACAGAAGGCACTGCCCCAGATACCTGCAGAAGTATGGAAAAACATAGGAGCCGCTGTATCAGTGAACCAAAAATCTGCATTGTGAAAACAAAGGTGCAGATCAGCTGTGCAGTAACTGCACAGCTGATCAGCACCTTTGTTTTCACTACTCCGATAGTACAATTCCTCTTCTACTTACATGGAAATCCAAAATTTCAAGCCTCTAGCCTGCTTCTGTGGCTTTACAGCCTGGTTTGTTTCGGACATGGTCAGAAACACAGGTTGTTGGTTTTCTCATGCTGGATGAACTCTTGAGTACATGTATTAGTTAGGTTTGTCTGCACTATTTGCAAAGACCGTCAAAGTGAAGAAAAATCTTGAAATTTACCTTTTTTATATTCATTTTTAGCTCGCCTGTACGAAAGTACAGGAAGAGCTATTGCAGTCAGCCCTGCGTCGGCGTTCGCGTTCACATTAGTGTTCGCGTTCACGTTGCTCAAATGTTAAAGTTTTTTATTAAAGTTTTTGTAAGTCTATATCTCTTGACCATGTTGATGGATCAAGTTGATACTTTGCATGTTGGTAGACATTGGTCTGAAGTTTTATGCAGTACCATCATGACCCACCCTGGGTGACCCTGAGGTCAAGGTCACAGACTTAGAAATTTTGTGTTAAAGTTTTTGGTTAACGTTTTTTATGAGTCTGTATCTCTTGAACATGTTGATGGATCAAGTTGATACTTTGTATGTTGGTAGATATTGGTCTTAAGTTTTATGCTGTACCATCATGACCTACCCTAGGTGACCTTTAGGTCAAGATCACAGACTTAGAAATTTTGTGTTATGTTTTTGGTTAAAGTTTTTATAAGTCTATATCTTTTAAGCATGGCAATGGATCAAGTTGATACTTTACATGTTAGTAGATATTGGTCTGAAGTTTTATGCAGTACCATCATGACTCACCCTGGGTGATTTTAAGGTCAAGGCCGTGGACTTGGTAATTTTGTGTTTAAGTTTTGGTTAAACTTTTTACAAGTATCAAGTTGATACTTTGCTTATAGATATTGGTCTTAAGTTTTATGCTGTACCATCACAACCCACCTGAGTGACCTTGAGGTCAATAGATTTTGATATATTTAGTGGCAAAGCACAAGTTGGGCGAGCTACGCTGTCCTGCGACAGCTCTTATTTCATCAACTTGGCTTTTTCAGAAAATTTATTTTGATACTTACCATCCCCTGTACCAAAATCTATTTCATTGTCCCTTAAATCAAGTATATGTAATTGAGAAATATTGGCCTTCAGATGTTATAGCCAACTCATTATTGTTTATAGAAGTTATGGTGTAGCATTACTGATCATTACTTACCTTGTAGAAAATGTAATGGCGGTTCCTCAAATTTCTTCACCAGATGACCCATGAAGAACTTGCTACCAAATAACTCTGGCTTCATGAAGGTTCCATACTTTGGCATACCAATCTCAAACGGACTGAACTCCATCCACTCTATAATGAACATATGCAGGTTAGTCATCAGGATAACATGTCCGTTATATGCACCCCTATACTCCACTTTTATATAGCAAAACTGGAGTTTACAGGGTTATACATTTTTCCTATTTTTGCTTAAAAACAATGACTGTGGGTACTCATAAGTATAAAGTAGCTTTGTATAAATTACAAAATACAATGACTCATTCATATTTGAGCCTGTGCGTGACAAAACCAACAATTTGGGTTTCCCACCAGGTCCGACACAAACTGGGCTGTACAGTCACAGAAGCAGGCTAGAAACTTGAAATTTCGGATTTAAGAAGACGAGGAATTGTACTATCCATGTAGCGAAAACAAAGGCGCTGATCAGCTTCGCAGTGACCGCGAAGCTGATCTGCGTCTTTGTTTTCGCATTTGCAAATTGTTGGTTTTCTCATGCACAGGCTCATTTTTTAAAATTTCACATTTTGGCCTGGCTGACCCTGTTCTAGAATGCCCAGAATGCTTAAATTAAAAAACCCTGAGACCCAATCTGAAGAGACAATTTCTTATCATAGCAAAGAAATGTTGATTGAACATAAATGATTAAACTGAACTAATAAAAGACCAAAATACGCTTGTTCAATCTTAGTACATGTGATTATGAATGTCTTACCATGGAAGACCATTGCAGAAACATGTTTTTTCACATGCAGACAAGAATACATTGGCATGGGAATTTTTCCATCGGCTACCTTCTTCTGTTGGTCTGTGAGCTTGGAATTTAATCTCTGCTTGGAAAAAGTGAGAAAGCAACATTACGAAAACACGCTAACGTAATACATATATAGATTTTTCTTAAGTTGTAAAAAATTGAATATTTTCAGTAGAAAACATTTGATATTTTACTTATTTTTGCTCAAAACATAGAACTGCCTCGGTGAGGCGGTTCTAACAAGTTCGCACAATCTATGTTTTAGAGCAAAAATAAGAAAAATAGGTATACCCCTGCATACCCCAGTTTCGCTATAAAAAAGTGGGGTTTAGGGTATATATATTACACGGACATGTTAACCCGATGAAAACATGAAATATGTGTAAAAAGGAAAGAGAAAACAGCATGCTGAAGTTTTGGAAAACTGCAAATGATATACTGATTACAATACAAAAAGAAAAGACATGGTCATTTTTATATAAGAAGTAGATTATAAAGTCAGTGGCCAGTGTCTTCAGTTGTTCATATCTTTGGTAAGTCTAGATTCTGCATGATAATACAGCTCTTTTATGTTCATATTTTTTAGCTCACCTGAGCCGTTAGGCTCACAAGGTGAGCTTATAGGATGGCCATGATCCAGCGTCCGTCCGTCCGTCGTCGTTGTCGTCGTCGTCCACAATTTCAAAGATCTTCTCCTCTGAAACTCCTTGGCCAATCAAAGCCAAACTTCAGGTTGAGCATCCTTAGGAAGGGGGAACAAGTTTATATAAATGGTCCAGGTCACATGACCAAGATGGCCACCATGCCCATATATGGTAAAAACCATAAAAAAATCTTCTCTGGAACCGGTGGACCAATTTCAACGAAACTTGGTATGTAGCATTGGGGACTCTGGCCCATCATAGTTTATATAAATCATGACCTTTGGTTGACCTTGACCTATTTTATGACAAGCTAAATTTTGGTTACATAGGCTTTTCAATGGAAAAAAGTGAAAACATGGAATTTTTCAAGTTTTGTGGCCTGTGACCTGAAAGTTGGTAGATACAGACAACATGTTGAGCTGACAAAGTGTTGTGAGTATTAAAGGTCAAGGTCATTTCTTGACCTTGGCCAAAGGTCATTTACAAATTAAATGTAAAATTTAATTTTCTCAGTAACCGCTTGACCAATTAGAGCCAGATTTTATATATGCAGTATCCTTGGGATAAGGGGAACGAAAGTTTATATAAATGGTCAAGGTCACATGACCAAGTTGGCCGCCATGGCTATAAATAGTGAAAACCTTTAAAAATCTTCTTCTCCAGAACCAGAAAGGCCTACGATTTTGAAACTTGGCATGAAGCATCAGGGAGAAGAGCTCTACAAAGTTTATGTAAATCATGACCTTGGGATGACCTTGACCTATTTTACGGCAAGGTCAACATAGGTCGACCATGCATTTGAATGTGGAAAATTGTCAAAATGTCAATTGAAGGGAAAAACTTTATGGAAATGGGTAAATGGACTGAAGATTTATGATTCTGAAAAAAATGGACCCCAGGGGCAGGTCTTCCCCCACCCCGGGGCAATTTACATGTATGTATATTACCATAATATTTAAAGATCTTCTCCTCTGAAACCGCTTGTCCAATCAAAGCCAAACTTCATGTGGAGCATGCTTAGGACATGTAGGAAGGGAGAATGAAAGTTTATATAAATGGCCAAGGTCACCTGCCCTAGATGGCCACCATAGCTATAAATAGCAAAAACCTTTAAAAATCTTCTTCTCCAGAACCAGAAGGCCTATGATTTTGAAACTTGGCATGAAGCATCAGGGAGAGGAGCTCTACAAAGTTGATATAAATCATGACCTATGGATGACCTTGACCTATTTTATGGCAAGATCAGCTGAGGTCACATATCCCAGATCTCCGGTGAGCGTTTACAGGACCATTGGTCCTCTGGTTCTTCTTAAGCAGAAGTGCAGTTGCTAGGTGATAAAGCATCAGACTCTTGAGCTCCTGGCAACCAGTGCCAAAATCTGCCATGCATTTTGTGTCCTTCAGCAAGAAACCTACTGGCAGAATACCCAGGCCTAGAGGTTATAAAACTTTTTTGTGCTCAACTCAACTGAGACTAAAATTTATCCTGCTCATAAATGTTAAAATGCCAACAATTGATGGCATTTTAACATTTATAAGCAGGATAAATTACATGCTTTTGTGATCTAAACATGTAATTTCCAATGATTTTCAGTAGTGAAATGAAATTTCATGCTCAACTCAGCTGAGCTTGAAAGAAGTTTTATAACATTGGGACCAGGTTGTAGTGGTTCTGTGCCAACATGACTAAAAATTGTTGACAGGGATGTTAAATCAACAATACAAACAATGTTTCTTACTCCTTGCAGTAGTGTCTCGCCAACAAGATGGCCAAAGAGATCGGTGAAACTGACAGGTTGACCCTGTGACCTTTTGTGCATGATTCTGGACCAGTAGCGGTACATGCTGGCAGGATTTAGGAGCCACAGGGGCGTAGATTTGATGCTGTCTCGTAACTCATTGCGGAGCTCCTTCGGACATTTCTCTGGCCAATCGGGATGTGAGTATAATGTGGAAAGATACCTGGAACAAGAAAAATTTAAAATTAGATATTACCATTTGTCCTTCAAGAATGCATTAATTAATTCCATGAGCTTTCTGTTTAAATGAAGAAGACAAAAATGAGCCACCTCATGAGAAAACCAACAATTTGCATACCGGGTATGCAAAAACAAAGACACAGATCAGCTTCGTGGTAACCGTGAATACAATCTGCATTTCAAATGTAGACTATGTATATTTAGCATTTGCTAATAGGTCAACAATGATAATAAAAAAACAACATAATTCCTCAGACTGATATAATACTAGATTATAAGAACCTGTTTTCAGCGGAGCAATGAACCTACCAAGCAGACCCTGACAAGCCAACATTATATGTGACCATATCCAGGATCTTGGATTCGACTAGACCGCACATCACACCACAGAAGCTTGTCATGGCACGGAAACCTCCACCGGACCCCAGCACACCTATGGTAGGTACCTACAGTATAAGATATAGGTTACAACACTGGCCAATGCTGTACAGCTTTCAGACTTTTATCCAGAGACGGCCAACCATGATGTAGAACAACCAGTGCTGTAGAACAATCAGTGCAGATGAAAACAATATAAGGCTATAGGATGTAACTACCAGGGACCAGTTGTTCAAAATTAACGATATTGTTAGGTAATGATTCGTTAAAAATTTCGTGCATGATCATTACAAATACACTGTTATTTTTTTGCTGAAAAATGGGAGAATTCTTGCATTTTTTCAACAAAAAATAACAGTTTATTTGTTTAACGAATTGAGGTCTTAATGATGATGTTAAGCTAATGAAGTTTTCAACAACTGGCACCTGCCTACGAACAGCTTAACTTATTCTGATCTGTGGTAAGTTGCTATCAGACAGTGATTTAGTCCCTGTTGTCACTTATTGATTTTATCTGCATTAGATGTTCCCAGTCATGTTGGTTGTCTCTTGTTAATTTGTGTGTTTCATGGCTTTGAATATGTCAGTTCCAGACGATAGATTGTTATAGTTTTTAGCTCACCTCAGCCCAACAAGGTGAGCTTATTATATATCCATGCTCCGTCGTAGTTGTAGATCCCAGTGGTTCATCTGTCCCTGTCCTGGGGCTATATACATGTATATGGCCATAATAGTTAAAAGTTTATCGGTATATATCCCAGATCTCAGGTGAGCATTTAAGGGACCATTGGTCCTCTTGTCTTATTTTTTTGCCCAAATTGTTGAATGGTAATTGAGCTTCAATCATGTTCAGTTCAACTTCATGATAATGTTTCTCATTATGCCCACAACTTTGAAAAAGTTGGAAGGGCATATTGCTTTCGGCTTGTCTGTCTGTCTGTCTGTGTGTGCGTGTGTGTGTTAACTTTTGAATGGTGAATGTTAGGGATTTGAAATTTCATGTGTGTATTCCTCATGAAAAAATAGTTGACCCGTATTTTTTTCTTGTCTGAG